>OY282644.1:87264597-88464597 GCA_958299015.1 Tetanocera ferruginea | reverse complement strand
GCATACGTTGTTGATACTTCATGCGGCATATCTTGGAGGAGCGTCACCGTTTCAGTTACGCGCATAATTAATGAGACGGTTTTTATGGTTTATTGAACCGCAGCGTAATTGACACACAGTGTATCTAAAAGAACCCCTTTTTGAGTTGCTAGAAGTATTTATTTTGTTTTGTGTTTAGTTATCGTTGTTGTTTTTTTTTTTTTTTTGTTTGTTGTTTGTGTCTTTGTGAAACATATAATTTTTCACAAGGTGTTTCGAGGTCTTGACAGAGTTTTTATGGTGGTTTTATCACTAGTTCTCGAAGAAATGCGTTGCGGTTCGACGATTCAAAGTGCAATACTTGACAATAAATTATTACATTATTTGCGGTTGCGCTTGCGCACATGTTCACTGAAGATATTTATAGCCATAAAAATATAAGAAATAGATTCGAAATTTTATTTTCGGTGAAAATTTTCACTTTTTCCATAGCTAATCAGCAATGCTTTTTATTAGAAAATCGTGCGAATGTGACGCATATTTTTAATACAACAATTAATTTCAATTTAATTAATTAATTAAATTTAATTATAAATTCTCACTTGTATAAAAAGACTTGGAGGCCTGTCCCAGAAAAAAATAAAAATAAAAATAAACCATTTCGAAGTGATTCTCATCTCATTACATAAAAAAAGACGTAATATTTTTATGCCTCTTGCCAAAAAGGAAGAAACAAATTCACTCGTAATCGCAATAAACCTGGTAAAGTACAACAAATGAAGCCAATAATTAATTTAATTGACATTTTTTGAGGTTTGTCAAAGCATTTGTTTTCATTTTCAGACAAAATAAACCTTAGCAATACGACGACTGACGTCAAAACTCAGACTGATCCGTTAACAAACGACTATACGACGTGCAGTCTCGTCAGATCACGCCAAAAACACACCTCGATTGCTGTCAAAAACCAACAATAAAAATACAAAAAAAAAAAAAACAAGAACCTTACATACAGAGCAAAAAATTAACAAAAAAACAAAGTTAAAAAAAAAAAACAAACAAGAACAAAATTTTATTGCGTGGACTGATTACAGCACTTTACAGACGCGTTGATCATGAATGAGCGGTTGTGCGCGGCTGCTGGCAAGATCTTTGATATCTCTGGCTTATTTACAAGGAGCACGCAAAGGCTCGTCACATACTGCTGCTCTCCACCCGTAGAAAGCTCCTGAGTTTTTCAGTTTCATTCATAATGTTCAAAGCCTGCTTACCGAAGTGAGTCTGACCCAAACCAATTCGTTGTTGATTCGCGAGCTCATTTTTAGCGCAATTCAGAAATGAAACCTCGACGTCATTGACGGTGGCGGCGTCTTCTGTCTGCTAAGCGCTGCATCGACCCACAAGTATTTTGCTCTGTTCCTTTTGAGGTTGACTCACTGCATGAGGCTTTAATTCGACTTCGTTTTCTGAGTCAAAGGCATACAGCGAAGATCGCTGTTTTAACCGCTGAGTGTTGATCTTGGCTCAGCTGCAGGAACTATTAAACAATTCCATTTCATATGTAATCTTGCTGGAGCCGAACTGCGGCGTGTGCTTCGGATTCCTGTTTTGATTTTCTTTTAGTGCTGCAAGTCTAGAGGCTCACGTTCAACGTTTGACGCTGAAATTGTTTTCGTTTGAGTCATTTTATTAACATTGTTTAGCGCCCTCGTTGCCTCTTCCTTCGGTTTGGCAAGTTTGTGAGTTGTTTAAAGGTTTTTCGTTTGTCGTCGTCGTCGTCGTTGCGATCGTTTAAATGCGTTTTAATGAATGAACATTTGTGGACGATTGTGAACGACGTTGAAGAAACGATTTAATGAAAAGTAAACTATATGAGGAGTGTGCGCCAGGATGCCTCTCCTCGCCTATAGACAGACAATTGAGCGCCTGAGCAAGATTCAATATGATCTTCATGTTGGGCGGAACAGCTTTTGATTGACATGATCATGATTTACACCTTAGGAGGGTGCGTAAAACATCCACTAAAACGAACTTTTTTTTCGTTTGCAGTTGGGAGTGTGGGTAATTGTTGGGATTGGAATGGTAAACCTACGCAAGTAAAATTATTATCAATTGTGCGATTACTTAGATATCCAAATGAAATATTAAATAAATATACAAGGTTCTTCAACCATTTTTGGTGTATGTTGCGTAAACCTAACTTCTTACCATTTGACACGTTCACCTGAAGCTTAACTGATTATATCTCTTAATTAGCTAAACATTGAGTCTAAAATACGATTTTTCTTTAAATCAAAATAAGCTTTACATTTTACACAAAATAAACATTTAATGCCATGTGTTATTTAATTGCACGGAACCACCCGTTTTGCCATAGATTGCGAAAACGCAACATGATTTTCCGGAAACTTATAACTTTTCCAAATATTTAATTTTAAATTTCCTTTAAATAAACCACAAACAGTTCAAATGAACAATTTCAAGTTTCTAACTCAATTTGGAACTAGTAAGCATTAAACATATTCCGGGTAACAGAATTTGATTAGAATTTGTTTTCAAGAAATAAACTTTAAAACTTCCTCGAACTGAAATGTAACATATTTTTTGTCGGGTTATTAACGTCCGTGTCGGCTATGACATGCGATAAGTCAAAAGAAATAAAGTTTTGATTGGCATTCACCTCTTAGGAAATATTAAAGTATAGGAAAAATTTTGATTCCCTGCAAGTTATGTAAAAAAAAAAAAAAAAAAATGCAAAAAAATGCAAAAATATTTGTTTTCCAGTTTTTCAAAAAAAGTCTTGAAAGACTCTAGACTGTTAGTAACAACTTTACTAAAGACAGTATAACTATATCTTCAAGTATGACAGAGCCGTTGGTTAAAAAGTGAAGGTACCACAAAGAAGGAAAACCTATGGATTCACTACATTTATTTAATTTATGGATGTATGTGGTGGGCGCACATTCACAATGTACTCATCAGCGTTGTCAGAATGTGAAAAATTTACCAAAACTGGTAAATTTTTTTTTCGATGTGAAAACGTGAAATTAAGTTTAATTTTGGTAAACTTTTGCAGTGAAAAGCAAAAATTTTTTTATGCAAATTTTCCAAAAACTTAAAACGGACTGTCTGGTGTTACTTTAAAAAATGTATTAAAATTATCTTCCTTTTTCAATGTATTGAACTTGTTTGCTACGAAAAAACTTTGGCTTGGAAAAATAAGGCTTAACCTAACCTTTTGCATTTAAGCAATTGAAGCTGCTTTATCCTTTTCCTGCAATTCACAACATTCGCATTATTATTAAGCGAAATTTTTCTTAATTTCATTTAAGAAAAGTATTGAATTATTTATTAAACTGTTGATTGGCAACTCAAAAATGAGCGAAAACGTAAGAGTTGTTTTTAAAATCGTAAAACCTATCAGAAATTGATTTTCTAGAAGAGGCGGCAGCCTCGTTTATACTGAATAGAAACATATAAGAGGCTTCTACATCAGTTATAGCTTGAATGGAGAGTTATTAAGTTTACAATGTAAAACTGCATTATATATCTTTAAAATCAATTCTTTATTTAATTGAAAATTGGACAGTTGGTTTTTAGTAGCAGTAGTTGAAACAGCTACTATTTCCAATAAGTTTTGATAAAGTATGTATTTGAAACCAAAGCCTCAGGTTTGTAGTGGAAACCATGAAGCCATTCAGTTTCAGCTCTTTGTATATAAAATAGAAATATTTCGATGAATTACCCTCCAACCTGGCATGCGGTATGTTACGGGTTCGAATCATACGAATCCATAAGAACAATTTTTGGAAATTTTAAATATAAAAAAATATAATTAAATAAAACCATTATTTTTAAAATTGAGATTAAGTAAGGTTTAAATTAAAAAAAATTTTTAAATATCATAAAAAAATCAGAAAAACTTGTAGTAATATGTAAAGAGATGTGAATAATGAAGTGAATATGAATTAAAATCCCGGGATCCCAGGATCCCAAAAACCCGGGATCCCGAACTTTTTCCAGTCCCGAAAGTCCCGGGATTATAAGTCCTGAAATCCCGGAATTTTCTGGATCCTGCAATTGCCTTAAAATGTCTGCATTTTGTTGATTTTTCCGATTTGTTGATTTTTCCGATTTTTTCCATAAATTTAGAGGAAATAAAAGAATTTATAAAACTGTTAATTTCAAATAATCAAAAGTATTTATAAATATTGCTTGCAACTCTTTTTCGAGTAATGGCAATTAAAAATAGTAGTAGAAAAGTGCAACACTAAGTTTGAAATTCGAGTAACACCTGTTTACAAGACTGTGGCTGGTAATTATGAATATATTTTGGTCAATACGATGATTCTTTATTCATGGTCTTTATTTTCACAGATTTCACTGAAAAAGATGAATATTCTGCACAAAAGTGTTTTTTTATTTCTTTGGTCAATTTGTTTTTTGAAAATAATATCTTAACTTTCCAACCAAACATATGAATTTATTTATTTATCAAAAAAAATGGGTTTTCTCTGTTTTACAAATCCCGGTACTAATCCCGGGATCCTGGAATTCCTATCTAACAATCCCGAAATTTGAAATCAGTCCCGGGACTGGAATCCCTTGTTGCGAATGTACTGATATAAATTTAATTCATAAAAAATTTAAATATCATAAAAAAATCAGAAAAATTTGTAGTTGCTTATTTTGGAGTTTCGATAAAGCTTATATCATTCAACTTGGAACAGTTTTATGCAGGATCCTGTTTTCTGCTCATTTAGAAGTTGATTAGAAACACATATACGCTGTATTAAGCTTGTATAAGCAAGCTTGCACTTACCCTATGGAAGTTGTTTGCGAAGTTTAATAAAAGTTCAAGAAGCTTCTTTAAAAAAATAAAAAGTTCGCCTTTTTGCCATTATAGAAGTCAATAAGTGTCCTTTCAGAAACAATGTAGTTCTTATAATGAGTTGCTATAAAGCTTGTGGTGACCGTGACATGCAGGTTAACGGTGTGGCTTAGCATGCTCGGAGCCCGAGTTCGATCCCCAGTCTCGGCAAAAGTTTTTCAATAAACAAATTTTTCTGATCGGTCATCACCTCTCTGCATACAATGTCAAACCTTAGAGAGTAAATAATGCCATGTAAAGCTTCTTGAGAACATGAACTTTAGCCGTTCGGAGTCGGCATAAAACATGTAGGTTCAGTTCTCTGTCAATTGTGTGCAAACATTTAATAACACACACAACACCATTGATCATTAGAAACTCGGCCAACGTCCTTCAAGGGCTGAAATGGCCAATTTGTTTTGTTTTTTGCTGTAAAGCTTGCTGCAATCTTAACAGAAGTTTGTGTGCTAGTTGGGATTGCTTGTTTTCATTAATAACGTCACAACCAAAATAAAGAGCTTTTCAGAAGAAGAATGCTAAAATATAAAAAATTTTAGAATTTTTGCTTTGGATGTGAAATTTTTTTGGTAATTTTGGTAAAAGAAAATTTTTGGATGTGGCAACCCTGGTACTCATCACAAACTATTGTAAACAATTTTATGTACACTCAAAATAAAAACACTGTGTTATTAATAAATTCTTATGCGTTATTGATAAAATCGCTGTCAATATACGTCCAACAAAAATATATGTCAATATCATCAAAACGCTGTTATAAAAACAAAACCGCTTTGTTATTTTGATAATACAATTATCAATATGCAATTTGAAAAAATGTTAATTAATTTTGTGGATTTGATAAAATTTTATTAAATTTTATAGTATTTTTTGTTGAATTGATAAAAATTTTTATCAATATGAATGAAACAATTATTAATATTGATAATCTTTTTGTTGATATGATAAATATTTTTTGTTGTTCTGATAAAAAGTTTTATTATTTTGATAATTTTTTTTTGTTAAATATGTTACTTTTTGATAAAAACTTTTGAAATTTTGTTGTTATTTTGATAAAAATTTTTTTTTGATAAATGTTTTTGTCAATATAACAAAATGTTAAAGTGAAATCCTTAAATTCACTGGTATTCACCTACATTAAATTTCAACATGCTAATTTGAAATTTTGATTATTTTACTAACGAAAGTTCAAAATTACATGCGAAAAACAAACATGCTCTTTGAATACGGGCATAAGATCCTGAAAATAAAGATATATGTTATGAAAAGAGCCTTTTCATTATGTGAAACTTACTTTTTTCAAGATTTCACAATTACTTCGTCTTGAAATAAAATTAAATGAAAGTTTTCGTTTTTAATTTTATCATTTATTTTAACATTTTATGAAGAAAAGAATCAAAGAGTTATAAAAATTCATGGTTTTTTTTTTTAAGTCAACTAACTTAGCATAAAAATTAAGTTTACAAAACAGAAATAAAAATAAAGGAATAATTAAGTAAAATAATAATTATATATGAAAAAAACATATTTATGTGTGATTTATATTAAGGGTATTCATGCAACTGGGCAAAACCCTTATAAGCGGTATAAACCGTATAAGTTTATTCTCCTTATAAATGAACTGTCAAAGTTTGTATGAAGAAGCTTTTGCACAAACCAGATATCTTTGCTCAACGATTTAGCTGAGCAAACGAACAGGCAAACTTATAACATCAATCAGCTGATTTATTTTATTAAAGCAAAAGAAAAAATTAGAAGCAGGAGAAGATATAGTCAAAATTGTAAAACTAATTAAATAAAATGGAAAGGGGTAAAAATGGAAATTTTGTGAATTGAAGGAATTACAAAATATTTATATACTTCATTTGCAGAAAGCAAACCCTGAACTTGCAAACAGCTGATATATGATGCAAATGCTCAATCGACTTTTAAGGGATGCTCATGCAACCTGCCTTATAAAAATAACTAATTGCCCAAATTATATTCTTGCCTCTTTGCATGAATACCCTTATTATTTGTTCAAGTTGTGAGCAAAGGAAGCTAACGTTTGGGTGAATTTTTTCGCTTTTTATGCTTAAATTATAGCAAAATTTTTGATAAAACTCCAAATTAATTTTGATTCTACTGGATACTCAAAGTTGAATATCATATAAGTTTTGCAGCAAATATCTATAGCTTTTAAAATAGAAAAAAAATTTTAATTTAACTTTTTTGTTTTCTGGGTGCAACCAGGGGCGGATCTGGAAAAAATCTTGGGGGGGTAAATTATCAAAGACACACATTTTCGATTTGAGAAAATTTTGTCTTTTTACATATAGACAAATTGTACTTCTTTGAATTGAAATTATTGAATTGTTTAAAAGGCATTTTTTCCAGACAAATACACGCACAGTTCCGTATTTATTTATTTCACCCTTTTTCTGGAATAATATCTTAGCGAAAAGTAAATAAAAACTCTAACTTTAACTTATTTTAGATTTAAGGTTGATTTATTCCAATTTTTCACATTCATTCCATTATAAAAAAATTGCACAATTATATTTTCAAGTATGTGCAATGAAAAAACATAGTTCTTTTCAATTAAAAAAAAAATTAAAGGAATTTGAAACTCATTGTTTCAATACAAAATGATCTTGAATTTGAAATGAATTTTTTTAAATCTATTATATGATCTACCGAATTGTATTACTATGACTGATTTCAACGAAGATATACTAGACCTTTCAACTTTTGCACATTCAATAACAATATATTCGACAGTTTCGAAGATATCGACGTTCAAAGTCGAAAACATTTCACAATTTTGCGTAGTCTGCTCTTTTGAAACCCTTGTATCTTTGATATTTTTCAACGAATTTACAAAAACTTTTTTTATTTGGTAGAAAATCTCTGAATTTTAATAAGCATTTTAGTTTTTTTTATTATCTTGCATATTTTCAAAGAAATTGAAAAAACAAACAGTTTTGTACGTTAAATTTTATTCAAATGCACACTACTTTTGTATAAAATTATTTTCTTCTTACGTAGGAACTTTTTGAAGTGAATTTTAATAAAATTGAATGTACAAAAATTTTTGTTTTTTCAATTTGTTTGAAAATATGCAAGATAATAAAAAAAAAATAAAATGTTTATTAAAATTCAGAGATTTTCTACAAATTAAAAAAAGTTTTTGTAAATTCGTTGAAAAATATCAAAGATGAAGGGTTTCAAAAGAGCAGCCTACGTAAAATTGTGAAAGTTTTTCGACTTTGAACGTTTTTCGTCGATATCTTCGAAACTGTCGAATATATTGTTATTGAATTTGTAAAAATTAAAGTCTAGTATGTCTTCATTGAAATCAGTCATTGTTATACACATCGGTAAATCAATATAATAGATATAAGAAAATTATCAGAAAAAGAACTGATTTTCATGTTTTTGCCTATAACTCAAAAACTCAAGCTGATGGAGAAAAACGAAGTCCATTTTTGACTTCATTGGGCAGCCAAAATTTATTCGGAATTGTTTATCGAGATCTCTGCACTTTTTATAAAGCTTAATTTTGTTACTCTGTGTTATTAGATAGCCATTAGATAGAGACAAATTATATGACAAAATTATCGCAAAATTATCAATAACTTCGTTAATATTTATGTTAATGTCTCTAAGTATATGCAATAATGCGAGTCCATTCAATCGTTCTTCTTGCATAGTTGAACGTAACCATGTTTTTAATCGTCGCAGTGTAGAAAAACTTCGCTAAGCTGTTGCTACACTGATAGGAAGCGTGGCAAAGATAACAAACGTTTTAGAAATTAGTGGAAAAATGTCATTATTACAAAGAGTAAAACGGCGTTCATATCAATAACCTTAGTTTCGCTCACCTTTTTACACTGCCAAATTTAAAGTTCATGAAATAATTGAATAATTGAATTAGTTCCTTACTAAAAGTGGACTAAACGTGGCAGTTCCATTTCATTAAAGTCGGTTGTGGTAATTGGGTTGGTTTGTTGCAATTATAATTACTAGTACCGCCTGGGGTCGAAAATCGACCAATTTTTGTTTGCTTATTTATAGTTGTATAAAATAGTCGGTGCAGTCATAGAGTTCTCCGCACTCTTATTCATTTAAAAAAACAATTATCAAAATCGGTTGAAAAACACGGGAGAAAATGGTTCTTAGTTGTTTTCACTACGCCTATTTATATTATGATGAAGTTAAGGTAGGCTTGAAAAATTTCAGAATTACAAAAAATTAAGAATTAACTCAAACAAAAATAAATGTATGCAACAAATTTTTTGCGCAGTTGATACAATTTCAGCAACTATAACCTAACATTAATTCACTTCAAAAAAACACTGTTATATAAATATCAAATATGATAAAAAGTATTACAGATGTTTATAATATTTTCATAAAGACTATAGCTGAAATATTTCTGAAAAATATTTTAACTGTTGATGAAATAATTGAAGTAAAAACAGACTACTGGATTTTACATTGTTTGAACTTTTTTTTTTTAAAATTTATAAAGTGAAATCTGAAAATAACAATGCACGTATTGTTTTTTTATGATAAAATTTGTTGGCCCACAGGTTGCAAAAAAGTTTGGCAGGCTTTCACTAAAAATTTAGAAGAATAAAATATTTTAAGTGGCAACTATGGTCTTCATTGCCAAAATCTTAATTGCGCTCATTACAAATCAAAATCAATGTTACTTGCTCAATGATTTCATATAAAGGGCATTTTTAAACTAATCGTTAATGTTTTGTAAAAATATAATTATTATAAAGCAAACACTTACGCTGAGGTAGTGACTTCAGGTTTTTTGTTTTATTTTTATTTGTAAGAAAACAACGCGTCTTAAAAGTTGATTGTTTAAAACATGGCTGTAAATTTTAGTACTTAAGGAAATGTAACTTTATTTTCAGGATCATTTTTAAAAAAGGCAAAGTTACTTCCTCGACTTAAGTGTTTGCTTTACATATAATTAAAAACAAAAACAAACAAAACAAATTGGCCATTTCAGCCCTTGAAAGGACTTTTGACCGAGCTTTTTATGATCAATTGTGTTGTGTGTGTTATTAAATGTTTGCATACAATTAACCGAGAACTGGACCTACATGTTTTATGCCGACTCCGAACGGCTAAAGTTCATGTTCTCAAGAAGCTTTGCATGGCATTATTTACTCTCTGAGGTTTGCCATTGTCTGCAGAGAGGTGGTGACCGATCAGAAAAATTTTTTTATTGAAAAAACTTTTCGCCGCGACTGGGGATCGAACTCGGGCTCCGAGCGTGCTAAGCCACACACTTAACCTGCACGCCACGGTCACCACTACATATACATTTACGTATAATATTTACATATAATTATATTTTGTTTTTTGAAGATGACTACAGATCGTGTTAATCTACTAGCAAAATGGTCCTACTCGTCTCGCATCGCTTCATAAAAACGTCACCTACACGCAAATGACGTCACAAAACAAAAAAAAACAAAATTTTTTTTTTAATACTTTAATAATCGTTGAAATCAATAAAAAAACTAAAGTTTAACAATGTCTCTGACCATTTTTTTGTAGTATTCTTTCAAAAAACGTCTTCAGAATCGCTTATGTATGCATAAAAGTACCCTTAAGCTGTGAGCACAATTATTTTCTCCAAATAAAGTATTAAAAAGTAAAGTATTTAAAAGTTCTTGGGAGGTAATTACCCCCTTTACCCCCCCTTGTATCCGCGCCTGGGTGCAACACGCTACCAGTAAGTATAATTAGAGGCTAAATTGATACCATCTTTTCTAATTTCTGTCGGAGCTCAGCTTCTACTTCTTCCACTGTTCTGCCGACTATCATGAAAGAGTTTTGAGAGTCTCTGATAGAGAGCATAATGTGCACTTTTTTTCCTTTTTCAACTTTGACAATCTTGGATGTTGGAATAAGGACCGCATGTAATAAATATAAAATCGTTGCATATCGCCCATCTGATGCATAAATAAAAAAAAAATTGAAGAATAAATTATTAACTTGAATTGAAAATTAATAAAAAAATAATTCTACTCACTTTCTGTTGGATTTTGTATTTGTTTCCACTCTTTGAACAAAGAAAGACTACTGTTGTCTTTTATTTTCTGCTCAATTATTTGAAATATCTTTTCAGAGAAATCTGTAAAACATTCAATAAGACTGGGCGAATCGGGGTGCAAATTATATTATAAAAAGTACAAAATCAACAGAAAAAATATTTGTTTATAAAATTCATCCTTTTACCAGTTTAAATCCAAGGGGGCATTTATAATGTTTCCAGCTATTAAAAATGTCTAAAGTCGATAATGATTCCGCAATCTTCGCAAGTCGAAACTTAGCTGTTGCTGCAAAATGGGTCTCTATTTCCAGCCAGATGCTATTGTCATTTTTTATTGCCTCCAAGTGTTCTTCTATCTTCTTCTAATAAAAAACAAAATTTAAATAGCATTTCTTTTATACCCTACATCCAGTTACCAGGTAAATTTAAGTTAGGATGTAGAAATCGATCTAACGTTTCTTCTCTTTCTGTCAGTATAAGTCCTCTTTCCCAAAAGACCGCAGTTTTTTAAGGAACGCAGCTGGTTTAAATATTTGGAGTATATTCTCCCTTTTAGGCTTTGCCGATTTCTTTAAGGAAATACAATGTCAAAACATACATAAATACAAAAAACATAGCATAATTACAAAGTTTAAAGTACAACCAAAAATGCTCAAATTAATTAATCTTATAAATTTAAATCAAAGAGATAAGTATTAAATTTAATTCTAGAAAAAATTATAAAATATACTGACTAATACAATTTTAAAAATGAAAAGATTACAGCAGAAGTGCAAGATTAGTTACCATTAAAATTTCTACTTAATTTTAATTATTAACAAGTTCCACTTGATAGCAACAAGTTTTTTTAAACTAACATCAACTAAACTGGCACTTCTTACAAGACTTTAAAATTATTTTTAATCTTTTTAAAGTAATATTACTTACCTTCATATTCTGACACACTTTCAAACGTTGCTCGAATAATATTTGTAGACCCAATCGATGGTTACCAAAGAAAGCTTCTAATTGTTCTTATGTGATAATAAGAAGTGCCTTTCGATCTATTTCACACTCTTAACAAAGATTTTATATGAAACTAGTAAGGTATATCTTCGACTTGGCCAAAGTAAAAATACCCCCACGGCCGATTCCTAAGGGTGGAAGAATATTAAATGGGAGAGCTTTTTGTATGAGATTTTGAGAGATATTATTATTTTTATGTGTCTAAAAAACATACATATCAAATTATTTTCCTGCAGCTTAAATATAAGCCTTTTTATAAAGTTTTAAATTTTGAGGTTGTATGGGAGGTGGGCGTGTTAGATTTTGTATGACGCCCATTTTTCTAGCATATCTCAGTTTCGACATAGAGTACACAAATACCGAGTTTCTGTCTTGTAGCTTTAATATTAGCCTCTTTATAGATTTTTCAATTTTGGGGTTGTATGGGAGGTGGGCGTGTTAATGGGTGGATGACGCCCAATTTTATAACACACCTCAGTTTTGACATTATTTATACAAAAACCGAGTTTCCATTTTGTAACTTTAATATTAGCCTCTTTATAGATTGTTAAATTTTGGGGTTGTATGGGAGGTGGGCGTGTTAGTGGGTGGATGACGCCCATTTTTCTAACACACCTCAGTTTTGACACTGAATACATAAATACCGAGTTTTCGTCTTATAACTTTAATATTAGCCTCTTTATAGATTTTTCAATTTTGTGGTTGTATGGGAGGTGGGCGTGTTAGTAAGTGGATGACGCCCATTTTTCTAACATACCTCAGTTTTGACATTGAATACTCAAACACCGAGTTTCCATCTTGTAACTTTAATATTAGCCTCTTTATAGATTTTTCAATTTTGGGGTTGTATGGGAGGTGGGCGTGTTAGTGGGTGGATGACTCCCATTTTTCTAACACACCTCAGTTTTGACACTGAATACATAAATACCGAGTTTCCGTCTTATAACTTTAATATTAGCCTCTTTATAGATTTTTCAATTTTGTGGTTGTATGGGAGGTGGGCGTGTTAGTAAGTGGATGACGCCCATTTTTCTAACATACCTCAGTTTTGACATTGAATACTCAAACACCGAGTTTCCGTCTTGTAACTTTAATATTAGCCTCTTTATAGATTTTTCAATTTTGGGGTTGTATGGGAGGTGGGCGTGTTAGTGAGTGGATGACGCCCATTTTTCTAAAACATCTCAATTTTGATATAGAATACACATATACCAAATTTCAGTATTGTAGCTTAAATATTAGCTTCTTTGTAGAGTTTTCAATTTTTGAGTTGTATGGGAGGTAGGCGTGGTTTTCATCCGATTTAGCCCATTCTCGAACTTGATCTTAGTTTTTTTAAAAAAAGCTTAAATATCGAATTTTATTACGATAGCTTCAAAACTGCGGCTGTTATCGTGTCGACAGACAGACGGACAGACGGACAGACGGACAGACGGACAGACGGACAGACGGACAGACGGACAGACGGACAGACAGACGGACATGGCTAAATCAACTCAGGTGGTGATGCTGAGCAAGAATATATATACTTTTCCATACCTACCACGCCTCCTTTTGGGCGTTACACACGTCGTGACAAAATTAATATACCCCTTACGCAGTACGCGTGGGGGTATAAAAAGTTATATTAAGATAATTTTATCGAATAACTTACCCACTAAGTATTTCAGAAGCTTCGTTGTTTTTTTTTTTTTTCTAAATCTAATTGCAGCTCCGCTATGATTTTTTTCCAAATCCTTCATTTTTTACTTTCGTGGAATTTGAAAAATTACTCTTTTATTCACTCACTTAATTTTCACACTTTATCACTTAATTTTGCACTTAAAACGTATTTATTTTACTTTTTTAAGGAGAAGAACCGAAAGTCATGAAAAACACTTATTTAAAAATGACGCAATAGCGGCGTCCGTTATTTATTAACAAAGTTTTTGTATTATTGATAAAATTTTATGAAATCAATAAAAAAATTTAGTTAAAACGATAAAATTTTGTCAATCAAGCGAAAAATGATAAAACTGTATCAAAAAAAACAACGCATAACTTTGTTGGTTTAAATAAAAACTAACTATAAAAATGATAAAAAATTTTGTTAAATGATTAAAAAAAATGATAAAATGATGTTAAATGATAAAAAAAATTAACAAAAAAATTTTACAGATTTGATAAAATTTTTTACTCTTTAAATATTTGTTAAACTAATAAAATAATTTGTTAATATGATAAAAATTTTGTCAGTTCTTTGAAAAATTGATAAAGGTTTTTTCAACTTAACAAAATCTTTTATTAAATTTCATTTTGATAAATATTTTTTATCAATATGAACAAAAAATTATCAAATTTAATAAATATTTTTGTTAAATTAACAAAATATGTTCATATTGACAAAATTCTTTTGTTAGAGATTAACAAAGCATTTTTGTTAATAATACAGTGAATATTTCTTTGAGTGTAATGAGTACAGTTCAGGTGTACGTATTACATAGATTGTTGACCCATTACATAAAGTCATGTAGAACATTTGTGATGAGTACAGTATGTTAGAAAAATTTTCATGTACTCAGTACAAATATAACGTACTCATTACATATTTGTAGTACACAACTTTATGTAATGAGTACATACATAATTTACTCATAACATATTTAAAAACATAATTTTATGTAATTAGTACATACATAATGTATTCATTATATATTTTTTTTTACATCATTTCATGTATTGTTCATGTCTTTACCTGAATCACCCAGTCAATCAAATTCAATGAATAAATTTATATATAAAGCGCTAGATTTCACATAATAATTGGCAATTACTTATAGTAACCCAGCCATTTATTTCTTATCCATTCATCGATTATATCAGAAACGAAAGAAAAACAAAACAGCAAAACCGTGTGCCGATATGCAACCGATACGTGTCCGATACGTACTGAGTCCAAATTTTGTGTACTGAATAAATGTGTCACTTCAATCGTATAAGGGGGACGTGTACTGAGTCTATATTTTATGTATTGAGTACATTTTTGCTTTCATTGATGGGTACACATTCGTTGTAATGAGTTTATATCATACGTACAATGCCGTTTTGCAAGCGAGAAATGTACTCAGTCTATATTTTATGTATTGAGTAAATTTTTTCTAAAAAATTGCATAACACGTTGATTGAGTACACGTTGCATGTATTTATTGAAATCTGCAATGTATTCAACACATAATATTATGTATTGAATATATTTTTCATTCATTTTAAAAAGTGAATAAATTGATATGTAGCCAGTACACGCTCCCTTTACTCAGTAAATACTGCTCCCGTTGCGTTCCCATACAAGTTGCAGTACATAGATTTTACATAGCTGTCTATGTACTGACTACATTACTTTTTCCCTTAGTGTATTAATGTGTTAATTATTTTCTGAACTATCAAAATTACTATCTAGTCAAAATCTACTTCATATCAAGTAGATATATTCTGAGCTATAAAAATTCAAACTCCAGATTAAGTCGCCTCAAATCAAGCCAATATTTTCTAGGATATTAAAATTAACTTTCCAGTCAACGTTTTTTAAAATACAGCCTATATTTTCTGTGTCAAATACCGGTTGGACTTAAGAATATTTTGACTGGAATATTGATGTTGATTTCGCAGAAAATTCTATCTTGATTTAAGAAAATTTAGTCTGGATTTTTCGTTAGTATTTACAATTGTTTAATCACCATAATTTAATTTGAATCTTTCTAATAAGAAAATTTATAACCGATTAAAAACTTTATTTAGTATTTTCAGATATAAGAAATTTTAAATTTTACTCTCAAATATTTGAGTGTTTCATCTTTATATCAATTTTTTTTTTTAATAACAACTATCAACATTTATTTTTATCGGTTTGAGTTGAATTGATTTTTTTCTTTTCTTCCGTACCAATGGGGGAAGGAGGGGTTCGTTGAACCCCAAAACTGGGATTCCAAATACAATTCGATACCTTGATAATGCTACATCTGATCTTCCCATGATCTGCAATCTTTTTGCTAAATTTTTCAAATCAGTTTATGCATGTCCAGATTCTAATCCACCTGAATTAAACTTAGAATTAATAGATTATTCCATTAACATAGGTTATTTACAGCTTAGTGTGCTTGAAGTTGTGGAAGGTTTGAGTCAATTAAACGTAGATAAACAGCCCGGAATTGATGGTTTTCCACCAATTCTCCTAAAAAAATGCGCTAATGCGCTAGCTCTTCCTCTTGTCACCATTTTTAATCAATCACTTAATAGTGGTGAATTTCTACCTGAATGGAAAAAATCTTTTATAATTCCTATTCATAAATCTGGCTCCAAGAACGACGTTTCCAACTATAGACCAATTTGTAAAATTTCAGCAATTCCTAAGCTCTTTGAAAAATTGGTGTACAACAGGCTTACTTTTCTTGTAAAAGAGACTATATCACCTTTTCAACACGGTTTCGTGACTGGTAGGTCAACCGTTACTAACCTGACGATTTTTAGTAACTATATTTTAAATAATTTTGAAAAAGGATATCAGTGTGATGTAATTTTTACTGACTTTTCCAAAGCGTTTGATAGAGTTCACCATAATTTATTAATAAACAAACTTGAAAGAATCGGTTTTCATTCAAAAATTTTGAGATGGCTCAAGTCATATCTCACCGGCCGGGCGCAAAATGTCCGTATTAACAATGAGCTTTCAGATGTTATCTATGTTACTTCTGGCGTTCCTCAAGGAAGTCATTTAGGACCTTTTTTGTTCTTATTATTTGTTAATGAAATACCTAAAATTCTACAGTTTTCACAGTGTTTAATGTATGCTGATGACATTAAAATTTTTTCACGTCTGAAATCAACGCCCGAATGCTCAGAACTTGAGTTGGATTTAGAAAGACTATCTACTTGGTGTCGTTATAATTTATTGCCACTTAATATAGCAAAATGTCAATGTTTAACTTTTCATAAAAATTTAAATCCAATACTATACCCCTATAAGCTCGGCGAAGTAACATTATCAAGATTAACAGAAATGAAAGATTTAGGTGTTTTTCTTGATCATAAGCTTAGTTTCTCTAAACATATTGATTATATGATCTCTAAAGCCAACTCCATGCTGGGTTTCATTACTAGAAACTCAAAAGAATTTAATGATCCTTTTTCTCTCATTTCGCTATATAATGCTTTTGTTAAATCAATATTAGAATATTGTTGTATTATATGGGATTCATTTTACGAATTGAACGAATTCAAAGACGCTTCACTAGAATAGCAATTGGGCGCCTAAATTGGAATATTGAAATGCCGGCATATAACGTTAGGTGTCTACTCCTTGGCATCCTCACTTTGAAAATGCGTCGCAAATATTTTGCTGTCATGTTCATCAGAGACATTATATATAGTAACATTAACTGTCCTGATTTGTTACTTAAGATAGGCTTTCATGTACCTTCGCGGGACCTCAGATCTCAGAATTTGTTTAAAATTTGGAAAAATGTATGAACTGAAACTGTTGGCATTTAAAGTATTGGATCAATGGTCGTTTTTGATTATCAGCCAAATATCAAAAATTCAAGAACACACAGGAAAAGGCATAAAAAAGTCTAAAAAAACTCAAAATCTTGTCGAGGGAGATGAATTTCTGGACGCAATCCGTCTGATGCATCGTAGCCGTAGAAGTATCGTTCAATAATCAGAACAACGGAATCTATGCTCTGTCATCTTGACATGAAACAGAATTCGTTTAGAGAGTTCATAGAGGTCATCATCCGGCTTCTGTGATGGTTGGGTGGGGAGTTTCATGTGAAGGGGTACACCAAGCGTTTGAAATTGGTTATGAAGCAGTTATTTAACACTAGATTTTTAAAAACAAGCCATGGATTTTTCAACAAGAATTAACTTCTGCCAATAACTCGAATTCTACTCAAGAGCTACTCAAAAATAATTTTCCAGAAGAGAACTTAATTTTCACTTATCTGTTGCTAGTGGATAGCTCAGACCTGAATCCATTAGTTTGCAAATTGTGGGTCGTTTAAGAGGGTATATCGTTCCTTTTGCGTCGAATTATCGTAAGGGGGCGCATAGGGGACGATACATTGTTCTTCTTGGTATCCAAATTTCGACACTCTAAAGCGCGTTCTTGTCCAGTGTCTTGAGCAGTGAACAAACATATCATGCGTGGTTAGATTATGTGGAAAAAAAAATTAAAGAGGTCCAATACTTAAACCATATTAAGTCGCTGTCAACGGTTTACTTTTATGAATATTTTTTATAAATATAGTTTTCAGATAAAACTATCATTGTTTCAATTTAAAGCCAAGTGCGTTAATATTCTTCTAATTCTTTGGCATTATAACTCCTTCTTACGTTTTAGCCTTTTTTTATATTTAACATGATGCGCGGGGGTGAAAATTCAACAAATGTTAGACTGAAAAGCGTTTGAAGGGAGAACAAATGTCAAATAAGCAGAGCACAAAAGCAACAACAACACTTCATACCAAGTCAAACAAAACCGACAAACAAAACAAATAATAATTTAAAAGGTTTTGTTGATGTTTTGCAATTGTTGACTTTACGCGAGATTTTCGCTGTATCTTTAGAACGCTGTTTGGTTGGTTGGTTGGTTGGTTGGTTGGTTGGATGAATGCTTTTGAAATCTTGTATGTATGTTTATGTGGCTGTGTTGGTTTGATTGTGATGGAGTAAATGAAGTTCATTATTATTATTTGCGGTGAATTTGTGGTGATTTTTTTTTGTATCACAGATTTTTCAGTTCTTCTACTGTTTTTCCCTTGTTTGCATAGGAAGAAGGAGGTTTGTTTATCATCAGAATGCCATGATTGGAAACGTAAAGGATTAAAATTAAGCAAATTCAATAATATACGTTTTTATGTTCATACTTGCAGTGATTTTGTTAAAAAGAAAGAAGCTCAAGCAAGGGGGAAAAAAGTTTGCAATTCTTAATAAAAATTTTGCTATTTGCAAAATAAAAAAAAATTATAACAAAAAAATGTGACAAATAAAAAAGGGTTGCATAACTAGCTGATGGGATGTCAGGGTCTTGCCCGGGCTTTAGTTGTCACAAATGTGCGAACGAAACCAAAATATTGCGCGGGACCACCTATTATAATAATCGGCCAAAACCAAAACCGAAAATTTCATCGGAAACTAGTGTTCCGGTAGCGGTATTCAAATATTCAATAACACACATACAATACAATTGATCATAAGCAGAAAAGTCCTTTCAAGGACTGAAATGGCTAGTTATTTTGTGGTGTTTTTTTTTTTGTAAAACCCAACTTTAAGTCTGAAGAGGCGAATATTTGTTTGAAAAATTCAAGAAATAATACTATTGTAAGACCTTCGCAATATCGACGAATTACTAAAAGAAATTAAGAATGAAGTAAAGAAATAGTGAATTTCTTCCCCCTCTAATGTGCGTTTAATTGTGCTCAGACGAGCACATATATGTACGTTTAATGCTCAACTTACGATTTAAGCATTTTATAACAAAAGATGTATTGAGTGTGTCTTTTTAATACACACCTACAATTTCTTGACATGATCATTTGTTTATCGTTAAAAAGGTTTTATGACTGCGACGTGTTAAAACCTGAATAGTTAAACATGACGATAAGACCAAAAACACGTGGTCAGATATACTATCTATCTCATCATTCAAGATCATAAGAATGAACTTTGTTTTGTTTTCTTAAAGTGGTAGAGTCATGAGTAATAAAAACACTTACTTTTAATGACTTTACTCTAAGTTATCAAAGCTATCATTCGGTAGTTTTAGAAAAAATTATTTTTCTAAACAGTTTTTTTTCTTTTTCTGCAAAACAAAGTATTAATTCTTATTTATACGAGTACATAGTATATTGATTTCTTTATCATTCAATTTCTTTCTTCTTCATTATACTCCCTCCTTGCAGTTGCTACGTTCATAACTAACTCTCGAAAGTGGCAAATGGAAACGTATATTTTTCCTAGTTATTTTCTTATTTTTAATCTTTTTTTCATGCAATACATTCGCAATTTACAATGAATCTCGTCGCTTATGGAAAAAATGTCGCCATCAATTTCCGCCAAAGGGGCAAAAAATTTGGCAAAACGAAATGAAGGTATTTGCATGTGTAAACCCATAAATAAAGCCAACAATAACACAAAAAAAAAAAAAATGCCGTATAAAAAAGCCAAGCCACATATGAGCAGTTCTGATAGACGCACCAAAAACCTTATCGTAATACCCGTAGAACGGACCGAAACAGAGAGCAGTCCTTATCACAAAAGAATTTACCTTGTGGCTATATTCTGTAGAGTACAGAATTATTGAACAAAAGCAGAGAAAGGCAACCAACAAATAGCGGAAAAAATGCAACAAGAACACAAAAAAAAAGAATAACAAAATAAATTACGGAAAAATGAGAAACACTATGAAATTGAAAAAAAAAGCTCAAATTTGTGCCGTAAGTCGACAAAAATGCAGCTCAGAGTGTATAAAATACAATGGGCTAAAAAAAATCGGATGTGGAAAAAATATTACTTTATGTAGCTATGCAGATAACATTTTTGAAATAGAATTAAATTGTATCAGGTTCTATGTTTTTCAAAATATCATTACTAACCAAGGTTGGCTATCTGAATTTTTATTCATGACCAAAATTAATCAAAAACAAGTAAAGAAAGTCTAAAGTCGGTCTAGGCCGACTAAGAAATACCCTAAACCCACTTTTCAAAAACAAAAAATTTTCATTGTAAATGGGCGTCTCCAAGGGCGGATGAAGCCTATATTTTATATGCATTTAAATGTTGATGAAAAATTTACACATACCAAGTTTTATTCATGTAGCTCACAGTTAATGTCTTTATTGTGCTTTCGCTATGGGAGATGGGCGGATTCATGGACGGATTACTTCCAATTTTTGAACACACCTTAGTTTTGGTATAAAATACATGCATACCAAATTCAATTTCTCTATGACAAACATAACCTTATTTATTGAGTTTAAAACTTTTTGGGTTGTATGGGAGGTAGGCGTGTCCGTGGGCGGATGATGTCCACTTTTAAAAACTATCTTCGTTTTGGTACAAAAAACATATGTGCCAAATTTTAGTTCTGTAGGTTAAACAGAGGCTTATTTATTGCGTTTTCAATTTTTGGGTTGTATGGGAGGTGGGCGTGTCCGTAAGCGGCTGACGTCTATTTTTCAAAGACATGTTTGTGTTGATATGAAACACATACATACCAAATTTTATTGTTGTAGGCTAATTATGAGCTGAGTTATGCAGTTTTCAATTTTCGCGTTGTACGGGAGGTAGGCGTGTCCGTGGGCGGATTCCAAAAATATTCAATAGTGCAAATTCTTGGGTCCATGTGGCCATGTGTACTAAGTTTCATCCAATTATCTCAACTCCTTCTTCTTATCCTGTGTATACGGACAACACACAGACGGACAGACGGACGGACGGACGGACGGACGGACGGACGGACGGACGGACGGACGGACGGATGGACGGACATGGATAGCTTGACTCACGTGGTGACGCTGATCAAGAATATATATACTTTTCTTTACCGGACTCGCTTCGTTCTATGCGTTACAAATGTTTGCACAAAGTTAATATACCCTGACCTTTCAGGTTTAGGGTATAAAAAAGGCCAAGGGTTTTCCAATAAGAGGTGTTATTTTGCTAGCTATTGCCCGCTATTTTGGTAGCTGTCACTTTTGAAGCTGTTATTTTTTGACATATGACAAGTAGAAACTACGACATTACAAAAAATGGAACGATACACGCTTCAAAGACGCATTGAAATTGTAAAAATTCACTAAAAAATGGTGAAAATTTTCCAGTCATAGTTCGCAATGCTAAAGCATTTTTTGGTCGTCGTCGGACCGCAATATATAAAATATATATAAATATAGGTAGAAAAATTCGAGCTGTTAGGACAAGTCAGTGATTTGAAGAATAAAACCCGTGCACGTCGCTCAAGAACAACTAAGAATATTGCTGCTGTAGCCCAAAGTGTTGAAGAAAACCCAGCTTTGTCCATTACTCGTCGTTCTTTGGAATTGGGCATTCCACAAACGTAATTACACCGTATTTTGCATAAAGACTTGGGTCTTAAGGCTTATAAAATTCAGTTAACACAAGAACTCAAGCCGGCCGATCATCAACAACGTCGTGTCTTTGCTGATTGGGTACTTGAAATGCATGAAAATGATCCGGAATTCCATCGAAAAATCAGCTTGACTGATGAGGCCCAGTTCCTCCTGAGTGGCTACGTCAACAAGCAAAATTGTCGTATCTGGGGCTCGGAGAACCCAAGAGTTATTGTTGAGAAGCCTCTCTATTATCAACGTGTAACACTGTTTGGGGCGGTTTATGGTACGGCGGGGTCATTGGACCTTACTTTTTGAAAATGAGGTTGGATCAACAGTTTCGAATGGATTGCGCTATCGAGAGATGATTAATGATTTTTTATGGCCGGAGTTGAATGGTATTGATCTGAACAACGTTTACTTTCAACAAGACGGCGCTACGTTCCACGTGCCACACAAGCAACAAAACCATTGATCTTTTACGGGAAATGTTTCCGAACCGTGTTATCTCTCGAACAGGTGATAACAATTGGCAATAAAAATCTTGTGATTTAACACTTTGCGACTTCTTCCTTTGAGCCCACAAGAAAGATAAGGTCTACGCCAACAGCCCAGCGTCGATTCAAGACCTCAAAGATGGAATTCGTGAGTCTATCGAGGATAGGGCAGCCACTTTGCAATCTTGTTATGGAAAATTTCATGAAAAGGATATGAGCCTGTAAGCCTGGTCGTGGTGGCCATTTCGCTGATGTTGTTTTTCATTATTAACGGCATACCTTCCTCTTTATTTTGAAATAAACATCCGAACATTTATCTCAAAAAATGGCATTTTTCTTTGAATATCAAAATAACACCTCTTATTGGAAAACCCCTGGCAATCGATTACACTAGCTTACACCAAAAATAAACTGGCTTCTTGTAGACTTTGGATATGTTCTTCGAATGCAAAGCTTAAATATGACAATAAGTTTTTGTTCTTAAGAAATCTTTTCGGGATATCATCAAAAACACGTTTTTTTTTGCCATTTTTTTATTTATGTGATCACACCTTCATTATTTTCCACCGAACTGCGAAAATTGCACAATAGATTTAAAGAAAATAAGGTCCACCTCCAACAGTTCTCAAAAATTTCAAAATTATTAAAAAATTGGTGACGTAAGATCATATCTATATTTTTAAGTATTATGATTTAGGTCAAAAAAGTTTTTTGAAGATACTAAAATATGAAAAATATTTTTTTTTAATACTTAAGGCGTTAGAACTTTCGAAAAATCAATAAAATTTTTTTTTTGAATGGACCCTTATGACCTCAAAAATGATGTCTCAAAAGATGATGGCCGGGAAAAATTTCCAAGTACTTGATTTTTTAATTTTAGTATAAGACCGTCTGGTCTGGACTTCTACTACTAAAAACTTTAAACGCGTTTATCTCAAAACTGCATTTTTTTAATTTGCCGAAAACATAACTCAGACAATTTTCAACCGATTCACTTGAAGTTTGGAATATATCTTGAAAAATATATTGTGTATGGAAGAACGTAGGTTTTTTTATTTAATTTAATAGTTTATTTGATAATAATAATAACTGATGATTTGTATGCAAATTTTTCACTTTCTACTATAGAAGTGCGTCATTTGGCCGTCATTTGGAAAATCATCAATATGGACAATCAATATTCCGCAGAAAAGTCAACCGTGACCATAAAATTAAAAGTACACCAACATTTTATTGTACTTGTATTATTAAAGAAAAATATTCAAAATAAATTTAACTAAAGAGTTCAAATTTTTCCCATGTTGCGATGGCTAGATATCGGGCTACCAAGTTAAAGTTAAAGTTTTGGTCAGTTTTGCTTATTTCTATGAGCATTTTCTCTGTAAAATTTCCATTTTTGGAATTCAACTTTTGCTACAAAAACAACTTACCGCAAAATATAAGCAAAAGAGCAAACAAATATCAATTAACGGTCAAATTTTTATTTGTTTTTAATGATATTCTGAGGTAACGTCACGCCAGACAAAAAAGCATTTAGTGCTATTTTTTCTACGCTGACGTTCAAAAGTGCGCGAAATTTTGCATTTTAATAAATTTTAATAAAATGAAGTAAATTTTATAAAAAAATCTTATAAAAATATTAAGAAGAAAAACCGTTAATTTTATATTAAATATGTAAAGTGAGTAACGGCACGCCACATTGCTCGAAGTTTGCCTGATTTCGTTACTGAATTTGGTTGAAGGTATTTTAGTGGAATTTTTTTCCAACTTCTCATGGTCGATGGGGTAGGAGTTAAAAAAATATAATATATAATAGCTAAATTTTATGTTTTATTTACGTCAAATATTTTTTTTAAAGAAATTTTTACTTAAAATGTTCGGAGGGTAATTTAAGTAACGTAACGCCAGTAACGTCACGCCAGATGACAAGCCTATTCAAAAAATGGAGAAAAGATTTTTTAATTTGATAATTAGCAAAATGAACTTAAATTATTTTAAATTCTTCCAAATAAAGTTTTGTATAAAAAGTCTTGCCTAATTCGCAGAAAATTTTCTGAAAATTTGTGCAAATTTTCTAATCTAAGTCGAAAACCACTTCTGTTTTTTGTAACGTCACGCTAGTGCATATTTTTGCTTATATCTTTTTATTTTTAAAGTCGATTGTTATAATTTTTTTACTTTATAAAGTGTCACTTAACTACTACGCAAATATTCAAAAACTTTTTAAAACTTAGACTTCTTTATATTTTTTTTTTAATTTTTTCGTACAACAGGCAACAGGTTTCCTTGTTATTCTTAATAGTCATATATTTTATTTACTAGCAAAATTGTAAAAACTTTCACTGTTCCTGGCAATTTAGGCAAAATAGGGAGGGAAAAAAAAGTACAGTAGGTGTACTTAGCAATAGTTGGCATTTTTGCATGTCTACGTTTTGCATATCACAACAATTCCCAGGAAAAAAAAAAAAAAACGTAGAAATGAACATGCAACCCAAGTGAAGAATACAAACAGGAGCAACATAAAAAATACCATATATAAGAATGTAATAAATTTAATTTTCTAAAAGAACGCACCAAACTGAGCAGAGTAGAGCTGAGCAAATTGCGCTGCCCTTAAAACCCCTTTTCAATTTGTCAATTTCAATTTCTTAAGGACACCAAACGTGCACAGCACCAAGACACCTCACAAACTCGATCACAATCGCATCAAATTCGCTTTTTTCTCAAAAGGAAATTTTCAATTATTGAAAATTTTTATGCATAAATTAAGACTTGAAGGCACCCTGAGCTTAAGATGCATGCATAAATTAAGGATCAATCCTTTTTGCTACATTTGCATATTCCGATTGTATGCAAAAATTTCTATGCGCGAAAATTTACGATTGACAGCGAAAACGTTTCTAATAACATAGAATTAGCGAACACTTGGGCGACCTTTTTGCGCACGTAAAACTCAGACAAAGAAAAAAAAAAACGTACTTTGACGGCACCCTTAAGCGATTGGATCGAGTTTTCTTTAGCCTCGTTTTTTGTTTTTTTTTTTTTTTTCTTTTGATGCATTTGATGACGTCTAGAGATCCAAATTGCAAACAAAGCCTCGATCGTAAGAAACATAAAAACTGAATGCACCCCAAAATCTTGTTAGACGCGCTGGTACGACAGGGTTCAGCTTAGATTACCTTCTGTGATAAAAACGAGCGATTGAACCCAAACGACCCGAATCTTTTATGTTGAGTTTTTTTTTAATTTTTTTGTTTTGCTATTTTTGTTCATTAGTTTGCTGTCGCAGTTGATTTGCATGAGAATAGCAAAAATTGATATTTGGTTGCGTCTTCAGGATCTTCTTCTGGCATGTAAGTAAGTGAGGATCGGCATCGGAATCTTGTGATACCTGCCTGTAGGCAAACTTTACTAAGCACTGCTTAAAAAGGGTGCAGAGCATAAAGGGTGCACGGTGCACCACCCGTCATTGTGAAAATTATTCATAAATATTTGTTGTTGTTGTTGTTGTTGTGTATTTTGCACAAACATCCTTGATTGTGCGTGTGCGTGTGCGCTAGGATGAGTATTCAAATAAGGTTTCGTCGCTTCTTCCTGTGTTGATCATTACGAAAATATTCAGCACGAAAGGGTTGGCTTCTTTTTGATCCTTTTGCGTAATATGCGCATGCAAAGAAAAACGTCCGCAGCACAGATAATGTCCTTTGCCTGGCCCAGCGAAGATGACATGTGCGCATGGAAATTTCAAGGCTTTGCATATATTTAATTTTCTCAAGGGTTAAATGCAAAAGAAGTTTAAACATTTCTTTCCCATGAAAATCTGTGTCTTTGTTTATACAGCACAGTAGAAGAAGCAATCATGGATAATATATTAGAAGTGAGTAGATTTCGATGAGTTTGTTATTTTTTTTTTTTTTAACTCTTTGAAATCCAATGCAAAATTAAAGCCGTATCGACTAAGCAATAAGAAGAAGACACTCCTGACATGGGGTGTCCTTTGCATGCGAAAATTTAAATTCATATCCTTCTGCGAAGACAATGCAAGCAACTGAATCTGATCACATCCTGCATTAAGACTTGCTTTCCTATTGCGAATTTGCTTCGCCACATTGAATGCAAATCTTAGGTTTGTGCGTGGTTGATTGAGTCTCGAGAAGATATGATAAATCCTTTATGCTGTTTTTGCTCGTCAAAGTAACGTATTTTTTATTGATTGCCAAAGATGAGTTCGATTTGCATTTTCTCACGGTATTTTTGATTTTTTGCATGCCTGATGCAATATTTGCTTAATGGATTTGTGTCGGAATTTAATGGCAATAGTAATCTCTAAAAATTCAGTTAACTGTCATTTTAAACTTATGCCGAAATGCTTGCACTTATGGTGCAGAAATTGAAGTCAGTAACGGAAATAAACGTTTTGATCACTAAACTTTGCATGTCCAATTTAGAGTCCATAAATCAATTCTTCTTTTTACGATGAAGAATACGAATCATAGATTAAAATTTTTAAATGATCAATTAAAATAATTTATTATATTTGTGCTTGAAGGAAACCGAAGCTTCTACAATTTATTAAACTTATCAAAACATGTTTATTTGTAAGAAAATAAAAATTTGATATGTACTCTTATTTGGATCATAGCCAGAATTTTCGTTGATGGAGCTTTTGATGGCAAGTTATGAAATAAGTCTTCACGTTAATTATAACACTTTTGTTTGCAACTCAGAAACACTTATCTTTCTGCTATAACATAATTCTCTATTTACGATATTAGCAATTTTCTTTTTTGCAAATAAAATTTTCTTCAATTAGAATTAATTTTCACATTTTCAAAGAAATATTTGTTCACATGTGGCAAATGAAAATATTTTATGACTCTTATAATGATAAGTATTTTTCTATTTTTCTCGCAAAAAAATGTTCTCATTTAAAGAAAAATCTGAGAATGAAAAATTTTTTCAACATTTTGATAAAAAATTCACTATTTTCTTCAATAAAAACAAAGATTTTCTCAAAAATAAAAAAGTTTTTCTCCTCTTTAAACGATATATTTTTATATATTTCTCTTTTCATGGAAGCTTGTAATCATTTTAAGAGAATTTTAGGGTCACATTTAGAGAAGAGCATTCTCTGGAGCAAAGTTTATACCATTTTTCTCTAAATACGATGCCTTTTTTAACATATTCAGAGAAACTCTTATTTGAGTGCAATTATTTTTGATCACAGCTGAAGAAGTTTAACAAATAGTTTCTTTTTGATGGTTTGTATTAAGAACCTTTTAGAACACCATCGAATCCACAGTATTTTTTAAGGAAAATTTCGATAAAATTTAGTTTTTTTTGGCCATTTGAATTTTTCTTCATGTCATCGGTATAACTTCTTTATGTCTTCGGCACGATTTTAAAATGTGAATTAGGTAGTTTTTCTTTCAAAGACCATTTTTTTTTGTGCTTAGAAAATCATCGAAGATCAAGTCCCCGTTAGGGGGGACTTACCGCCCATCAGATCTTAGTTCTTATTATCTAATCATCGTAGTAAGAAAATAAAAGCTCGTTACAAATTAATCAATTTGTTTAAAGAAGATTTCGATTATTCCAGGAAAACTATTTTCAAATATTTTTTTTAGTTTTTTTGCCAAACGTAAGGACGTCTTTTCAATTTTTTTGTCATGGCATCGTTTTTTAGATTCGGCTCTTAAAACATGTTATGTCGATGTTATTATTTCGATAGAACTAAGTTTTTTGCTTCTTCTACAACATAATTTAAAAAAAATAAAAGTAAAATAGGTATACTTAAAACCTTAAATAATATTGATTTATGGTAAAAATATTATGCGTTCAAACACTAAAATAGAAGAATCAGAGTCAGTTCTTTAAATAAACGCATTGTTTGAAATTCAATATTTAAAAAAATTAAATACTAGTATAGAAGCCCGTCATACGACGGTTCGTATTCAAAATAATTAAGTCGCAGACGATATGACATTTTTCATTCACCTCAAATGTTGTTTTTTTGCAGTCATCGTTCTTACTGACATATGTCAAATATATTTTGTGTGCATACTTTTAGGCTAACGGCTAAAGGCTTTTTCATGTAAAAAGCACTGTAATAGCGAAAGAGGTTCTGGTTCAGGCTGAAATGTTTTAAGAAGCACAACAATAACAACTAAAAACAGTTTGAGCGACTTCAAGCACGGAGCAGCACCCTTGTCTATTATTTATTAAGATTATTATATAAAATTAAATTTATATAATATTCGGCCGAAACATTCAGTCACTCTAAAGTCTACAGAAACTCCAAATATTTCAAAAATTAAAGTTTGTGGATCGAATATGATTCCAAAGCTGTAATTCTTGCAAACAAAATAGTTTTTATTTTATAAAAAATCTATATAAAATTTAAAAAGTCTTGCTTTGTTTTAATAAAAATGTTGTTTTTTGAAAAATGAACAGTTAACAAGAAAAACTACATATAAACAAATATATATTTTTATATACTAAGATGCCTTAGCCCTTATGCTTTTCCTGAATGGAGATTTTATGCAATTTTTTAATAAAACTGTTCTCGAATTAAGAAGCTTGATGATGACTGGTAAAAAATTCGAACTCAAATTTCAAAAATTCTGGATAAGCCATGAAAAAGAATGTTTATTCGAACTCAAAATGTAAAATTTTTAAATATTTGAAAAGAAACTCAATACTTTATGAATAAAATAGTTTTGAAGTTTTTCAGAACTAAAATTACATAATCAGTCCTATTATAAATTGTTTTTCCCCTGGAATTGGAAAAGCTAATATCCATTTCAAAAATAAAGAACTTTTGAAAATGTCTTTATATACAAATGAATCTACGTTAATATTAATGAGTGTAATAAAAATAAATATGATGTCTCCTTATGACCTTAAGAAAACAAAATTCCGTTTTACAATTCCGGCGGAGAAATTATTCAAAATAATATGTACTAAATTTTTTGTAATTTAAATTTTCTGAGGCATATTACATATTAATTATTATCAAATTGTTAAGTTTTGGATTTGACTTCCGTCATACAAGATCCAGCATTTTGTGGTTTTGAGATCAAATTTCAGATTGGTAATCAGTCACCAACCCTTTAAACAGCGAACAGCTTAACTCTAACCTCTCAAAGATATATATTTTTTTTTAATAAAACTAAGTTTATACTTGGTTTTCTGAACCAAGGCTTTTTAAATGCCTTTGTTGTGATCTAAATATCTAGAAAACTATGGATGACTTTCATATTTAGCGCAGAAATGATTAAATTTTCTGGTAATCAGAGAAAGAAAGAAATTTTTTGTGACTTCTGACTATAGCTTTTTGACTTTAATCACTTAAAATCTTTCAGTGCAAATATACGCAAATATTAAGAAGTTATTAGTTTTGAACTTATAGTCAATTCTATTATTTTATCTTTATAAACTTTATTTATGACAAATTTTTGGAGCGAGCGAGCGAAGCGAGCGAAGCTCCCATGGAACAGGTTGTTTGAAGCTGTTTAGAGGCCTTAAACTCTCGAATGGATTGACCGATCTTAAAATTTCTTTTTCTGTACTGTTCTACGCTTCCTAACGAAGGTTGTTTTCTTAGGAAGTTTTTTCAAATTCCATTTAGTTTAGAAGTTAATTGAAAATAATATTTCCGTGAGTTTTGTTGTTGTTATTCGCTGAAATAGTTTTCTTCTAACATGCTTGTGCATGTATGTATGTATCAGTCAATGAAAAAACCGAACGACATGAAACGACAGCAAAAATCTTGCGGCGAATGTTTTTCGCTGCAACAGCTATTTATCAATAAATAGTTAAATAGTAAAAAATAAGAGTACGAATTTTATTTATGAAAGAAAATAGAAAATAAAACACAAAACATGAAATCTGTTTATATTTGCATATGTAAGAGAACCCTGTTAAATAAAATAAATTTGCAGTTTTAATTCTTATTTTAGGCTTATTTTCTTTCATTAACAACATTTGTTGTTGTTTGACAGACATTTGTAATTCCTTAAATTGAAGCTCAGCGCTGCTAATATTTTGCTTGGAATATTTTAAATATTATTGGAATATTATTTGCAAGGAATCTTGCACATGTTAATCCAGTTTTGTTCTTTACTGTTACAACTACAAAACATTAAACAATTTTAAGTGGGCAAGGAACAATGAGCGCGTAATTGTCGCAGAGTATTTGAAAAGAAATTTACTATAATTTTGTTTTCATCAAGAAATTTCTTAAATGATTCTTAAAGTTATTTAAAAGCAGATTTATTTCGTTTGCAATCGAACGCAGGCATGCACGTAAACGTTAATTGTAACGATAACCAAAATATTTTTTCGTTTCGTTGAAGCAAAATAAATAAAAAAACGTTAATTCCAAAAACGAAAAATATTTATTTCGTTTCGGAGAAAACGATATCAAATTTTTTCGTTTTTGTCCCAATCAACCGTTGAAAATAATGTTAATTTCAACAAAAAATTTCGTTTTGTTTGGATCCGAAGAAATTTTTGTTTAAGGTGGCATGACACTTGCTTTTTCGCATTTTTAATATCTTAAAAATAGTTCTGGCTGAAAACTGTTAAAAAATATTTACTCTTTCAGCCGCTATCAGCTTAAAATCTGGCAGAGGCACATTAAATTCTGACATTTCACAATATACTTTTTTTATTGTTTATTTATAATGAATGTACAAAACCAAATAAACACAAATTAACACAAGAACTGCAAAAGAGTTCGACTTTTAATATTATAACAAATTTTTTCCATTTTTATGTAAAGAATTCATAATTTTTGACAAAATTCAGAATAACACTAAAATGCTAAATTCAACAGAATTTAAAAATGCGAAAAAGCTAGTGTCATACCAGCTTTAGCATAGGAGAAAATAATAGAAAATTTTTCGTTTTTCAACGAAACGAAATTTGATTTGATAAGTTTTTATCGTTATTTAAAAAACGAAATAATTTTGATAATTTATTTTTCTGCCTCAACGAAACAGAAAAAACTCTGTTGATTTCGTTGTGCATGTCTGATCGAAAGATAAAAGCATTTTTTTATCACGGAAAATTTGTCTGTTGCGTATTTTCTCAAGAAATTTTACACACAACTTCAAAAATCAACGAACGTTCGTTTCAACCGTTCATTAGAAATTAATGTTTAAATAGTATGTCCGTTCAGAAAAATTACTAGCAGCGTCAGTGATTTTTTTTGTTGTGCGTGCGTCATCGGTTCGGTTTGCGTTGTTGCTGTTCTACATGTTTTCGTGAGAAATGAAAACAATAAGAAATAAGAAAGAAAAGTAAAGAAATCAATCTGCAAGAAACATTCAGATAATTAAGTGCCGGTCGTGAACAAAGTTCCTGAATTTTTAATTCAAACACTCATTTTGAATAAGTGATAAAAAGCGAACGTTCGCTGTTTTTTTTTATTGTGTGAAAAAACCGAAATAATCCAATTGGATTTTTATTGCCTTTAATTGTTTGTACACAACATCTTCGGACTTGAGTGTTCACTTAAATATTTCTTTTTAGCATATTTCGAAAACTTTCGGTGTTCAAAAGTAAATAAATTAAATAATTATTTTTTAGATGTAGTAAGAAAAAAATTAAAGATGTGATAGTCTGTCAACTTATGTGAAAACGAGAAATTATGAAATTGTTAAATATTATTATTTTCGTTTTGAATTATCATATTCATTGCACCAAAAAAATATGGCAAATTTTTTCCAAAAATTAATCACATGCTCTTAGTAGGTTCCTTTTCTACTTATAAGAATATCAGTTATTTGTTTTTTTATCGCCATACTTTTGTAAAATATTATGGAGATACCAATTTTTTTATAAAAGGAACAATCTTAAAAATTATAAAAAATTAAATCATTTCTAATAAATCATATCTCCATCTTATGTTACCTTATTTTTGCAAATGGTAACATTCCTATCATTAGAAAACTATAGAGAAGCGATTTCAAACAATTAAATATTTTTGGAATTTTTATGCTAGAGTTGCCAACTTTCTGAAAAACTTTAATTTGGTTTTATTTCAAAAAGTGAATTTTAGTTTTTTTTTTTGTTATTTTAAACTGTTTGCCGTTTTAGAGGTTTATATATAGTAATGTTTGTTTTATATATATTAATGACCTCACACGTGACTTTGGAACATAAAAATGGAAGAAAACTAGAATAAATTAAAAAATTTTAATTTTTTCGTTTAAGATACTCGAAAGAGATAATATCTCTTTTTTTACAGATTTAAGAAAAAATTTTTTAAAGCGAGCGACCCAACTAATTTGTATCTTCAACGTACCTATTTATGTGGCCAGCTTAGGTACTTGCTAAGCGATTGCTACGACCTAGTACTTTTTCGTTCTGCTTTTTTGAGTTTTGGGGAAAAAAATTGTTGGTAACCATTCTACGTGGCTTTCCTTTTCCTGGTAAAACTTGAATTTTAAAGACAAACAACTTGATTACAGAATTGCTCAAATTTTTCGATCGGGAAGCAAATACGCACTCAACATATGAAAATACAGATTAAGGCTTTAACATCGAAATTCATACATATTTAAAAAAGTAATAATATCCTCCATCTTAAATTTATTAAATCTGTCTTTAGCTTCGTAAACAGTTACCAATCAAATTGCTTCTACAGCGAATAGTTTAGAGTCCTCCAAAAACCTTTCAGCCGGAACTATCCTTCCAGCGGGTGGAAGGGTTTTGTGGAACAGAGTTGAAAATATTATTTTATTATTATTTTAGATGCTATAATGTTTTTTTAAATCTTGTAGTTTTAATTGGAGTTTTAAGCTTGTATAATTTTAATGGATTCGGTCTTTTTTATGGATTTAATGGATTCGGTCTATGGCCGCCAGCAAATCAAAAATGGAATGAGCTTTATTAAATTTTTTTAATGCCAATATTTATAATAATGTATTAAATATTTAATAATGAGATAAACAAATATTAATTTTTATTTATTATACATTTTTTTATAATAATTAATAATAAAAAATAATTAAAATTTAAAAAGTTGAAGTTTATTATGTATAAAAGTATTAAAAAAATAATTAAAATTATTTTTTTTTTCAAATATTTTCGAAATTTCGCTCTTTATCGAATATTTACATCTTTAGTCCGTCTGCTTATATATAATATCAAAGAAGTCGGTTTTTATCGCTCTTCTCTGCAAACATTTCAACTGAGTTGTGGTCAGAGTTACGCTCTGACCACTCCTAGAAGTGCAAGGTAACATTTTGATTTTATTACTTCGATTTTAGTCGCTTATTTGACCCCTCTTCTTCAATATAGCTAGTTCTTTAATTTTGGTTTTTTTATTTCATTATTTCTTAGTTACTATTTTCATGCAAAAAAAATAAATACATACTTAACTATTTTAAAATTTCTTTTGATAAATATATCGCAAACTAAATACAAAACAGTCAAAACTCAATGCAGTTATCATTTAAGTAGACAGAACGTAATTTTTCCAGAAAGAAGTGATGAAAAAGACATTTTTTTTCAGTAAATAGAGATGTGCATTTTGAATTGATTTATAACAAAAAATCGATTGTGGAAAATGTTGAGTTGTGAATTTTTGTATTTAGTGTGCTATATTTCATATTTTTTTTTATATTTATTTAAACTTATAAATATAAAAAAAAAAATTGACTAAAATTTAAAAATACTATAATATTCTTGAAGAAACATTGTTATCAACAATACAATAATGAAAATTTCTGCAAACAAATATTATTTATAATTTAAAAAAGCACTTTTTACTTAACCAAGTTATATGATAGTACAGTACGTCACAGTATGATTTATTTAAATAATTATAAAAAGCCGCATTAAAACGTAAAGAACACCAAAATTAATTTCGATGACAATTTTGTTCTCAATAACATGTTTTTTATGGAAACAATTCATGCCTGATTCGATTTTTTTTTCTAAAGATAACAAAACAAAATAAAGTACTGAACGAAACTTTATGCTTTCTTCAGAAAAAAGTGCTAGTTAAAATGATGAGAGGTCTCTAGACAAAAGAAAAGGTTTCTTGAAAATCCCACGCAAAGAAGTCAAGTACAATTTTTCTAAAACAATATAAACTAATTTTAATGTACAAGAAACTATCGAAAAAATCTATAAAGTTTGTCACATTTTTCAAATCTAGGTGGCACTCAGTAGACTGAGTCCACCTAAGCCACCTGAGCACATTGAAAAGTGGGACAAAAATAGGACTGCTATTATGAATATTAAATTTGATATGATTGCTAAGCAAAAGCTACTTAAGAAAAATTTCAATAACAGTTGAATAGGTTAGTCCTTAGAGGTACCTCCTTATGAAGTTTATTTATTTTTACAAGATTATGCACGAGAGGTACATATTGAAGCAAGCCGATCTTAATGAAATTTGGCCAGAATGGTGAAAATATAGTGCTATAGATGTGTACTAAATATAGTCGAAATCGGCTAGACCCTGAGGGACCTTCCTTGAACTTTATAAATTTTTAAAATGATTAAATATAGAATGCACATTCAGAGGTTAGCCTAAACGGCCAGAATGTTAAGAAAACAAGTTAAGAAAGTCTAAAGTCGGTCCAGGCCGACTATGAAATACCCTAAACCTGCTTAAATTTTCTATAATAGGTCTGTTTCTGTACTCACTTTAAGTAAATTGAAGAAACTCGTAAGCGTTTCTTTACACATTTTTCCAGCAAGAGAGAGAAGAAGAACAAACAAAATGTCACTTTGTGTCGCTCTCTATTACTCAAACTTTACTTAAAAAACTTCTTCGAGTACGAATCTCGAGCTTCAAACAGCTGATTGTCAAAGTGATCAAATAAAGTTTTTGCATTATATTGATAAAAAATTGTACGCAATTGTTTAGAAAATCATTTAAAATAGTCAAAATAACCAAAATGAATGCTTACGAAAGTGTTTTAAATATAAAAACAAAGCAACTAAATTTCATTGTTTTAAAAAACGACTGTTGTGCAGTGTAGCCGCGACGGTTCTAAAAAAGTATCCATAAAAAGATCAGAATTGATCCAAATGTATCCACTTAAAAAAAAAAGTATCCAGGAATTAAATTGCAAAAACCTATATTGTATTCACCTTTTAAACACAAAAAAGTAGTTTTTGATACGTATTTCAATTATTTTTCATAAAAAGTATTTAATTAGAAGCGGCATATACTGTGTTTACCTGCAGAGTTAACTCGGGATTTACTCGTAGTGAGCCCTGAATGTAAACGAGGTTTCATTAAACCCAAGAAAAATCCACAAAAATTGTTGGATTTAGCTGAGTACTATCTGTCAAAATCTATTATTGTATTTTTCACTTAAAAATGGTAACTGCAAGTCTGTTGAACAAGAGTCTATTGAGCTGCCAACAAACAATTTGCTCTAAATTAACTTGACAAATCTAACTCAATTCGACGTCTGTAAGCTCCCTACGGACAAAAGAACCGGTTCAGAACCTATCACGTGATAGGTTCCAAAGTCATAGTGACCGGTCCCAATTCTACCACCAACATATGAAACCAACCGGTCCCTTTAACATGGCGTTGTCATTGACAGGGGTAAATTGACACCGGCTAGATACCTTTGGACCAATCCTAGAACCGGTTCAAAAATATATCGGCAGGTGTCAATAGAGACCTCATAGATACCTTCGGACCTAATCAGTAGCCAGTCTATTTATAGAACACGATACAATTATACGCAAGTTGTTAATGAAATTGAATCAACGGTTTGGAAATTCATGTTTGGTCGAGCTTGTTAGCGTTCCTGCTTAGTACTCGACTGACCTGGGTTCAATCCCCGGCAAAATCACAAAATTTTTTTTTTTTTTTTTTTGGTTTTTAAATAAAAAATTAAATTTTCAAGATGTTAAGAAAATTTATTTTGAAGCTTATTTTTGATTAAGCAGTTAATGAAATAGAATTAGAGTTTAAATTATTAAATTATTAAACACAGCCAGTAAGATTAATAGAGCAAAACACATTTAAAAACTATTGGTTCCGTTCTGAGTAATATCGAACCTGTCCTGTGAAAGGTTAAATAAGAACTGTCACAGGACCGGTTACTTTAGGGCAATTGACCCTGCTTTGTCCGTAGGGCTGTAACGAATTAGCGTCGCCCTGTTTATAACTCAACGAAAATCTTAACCACGGGTTAAATCTGCATGTAAACACAGTAATATACAATCTTCTATTTATGTACAATTTCATCGACTGTGCGTTAGTTGGAGAAAAAAGTGACAGTTTAATTGTACGCATGGTAATGCTGACAAACAAAAGCATATTTTCATATAAAATCAAACAATCCCTAAGTTTCATATGAAAAATTTTACAGAAGAACCAAAAACCTTTCTAAATTAAAAAAAAACATATTTTTCAGATAAATTTTGTTAATAAAATCGTTGTTTTTAGTGGTTGGAGTGTATCATTTTGCATAAAAATATATTTGGACACGGTGCATCATAATCAACCAAAAACTATATTTCAATTTTTGATTTCATATGACGATATTTTCATATTAAAATGATTTTTCAATAAAAGTATCCAAATTTCCACTAGGGCTAAAAAATACGTATCCATCAATTTTTGAAGAAAAAAAGTATCCAAATGGATCCATTTTGACAGTTAATCAAATTACTCTCTATTACTCGAACTTTACTCGAACTTTATTCGAACTTTACTCGAAGTTTACTTGAAGTGCGTACGGAAACAGACCTATTTTTGAGCAGTTTTTAAATTCTGTGAAAATCAAATTTCTTGGTTTTCTTTCAAATATTGAAAACATTTTTTCTTTGACAATTTTTATTAAAAACCAAAATTTGAATTGTTTTGATATTTTAAAAAATGTGTTTACAAAAATATTTTTTTCCTCAAAAACAAAAAATCTACAACAACATAATTGTTCAAAAGTAGTGATTCAAAAGAAGTAAAAAAAATCGCAATATACCTTTAATTTCTTTAATTAATAATTCGGATTCGCTTTATATGAAATCCTTTACTACGAAGCGCATTTTGTGGATTTCGAGGCGAAAACATTTTTGAGATTTGTTCACTTTACAATCTACCGTGTGGCACACCGAAAATGCTCTTCAAAAAATTCAACAAATCTAAGTGATAGTTTTTAATATTATTTGCCATATTAAAAACTATTCAGTTGATTTACTGTTATTTTTTATGACTACCCGACTACTGAGGCCATATTTTTTTTATAGTCCTTTGAAAAAATTCACATCAAATAACAATTTCAAAAGTTATATTTATGGCATGGAATCTGGTTTTGAACTTGGTTTTAAGTTTTTTAAAGTTATATAATTTGGTTATCAAAATTCTTCCCAAGAATAATCCTGGCTGCAGCCCTGAACTACATACTCAGTTTTTCTATAGATCGTCAGAATTTTTCTCAAATTATCTTACATAAAATGAGGTATCTAATGGGTGTGGCACCCGTGACTTTTGTGGAATGCTTAGTGTATGGCGTGCAAGTCAAAGGTTCGCGAAACCCCGAGTTCGGTCTTCCATTTGCACGACAGTTTTTTCAATATAAAATTTTCCTGATCGGCCGTTACCTTTTTGAAGAATACTATAAATCTACTTGACACATGAACAAAATTGTTCGGAGTCAACATAAAACCTCCAGTTCTCGATTTATTACATGTAAATATTACTTTCAGAGTTCAAATGGGCAAAGTGAGTTATTTTTGTCAGTTTTAATTGAACAATTTCTTTTTTAAGAAATATTTATTTAATTTATTTATTTTTAATTTATTTAAAAAATATATTATATGCTGTAATTCTAGAAAACTCCTTTTTTAATTTGCGATCAGATTGTGTTAACGCTATAGATAAGGGAGGGAAAATTCATTGAGATCTTTGCACTGACAAAATCTTGTCAATTTTATCTCCTTTCAGTATCTGAAACCAAGTCAGCTTTAAGAAAATTTTTTTGACATCGACAACCTAATTTAATTTGAAACTTTTTCATTGTTCTATCTTTAGTAAATGGTCAGCCACAAAAATCCTAAATAAACTCTATGTTATCCAACCAAATCACTGAACTAATCGCTTCCTCGGTTTGCTTGACTGACAAAATTATACCAAATATAGGTGGTAAAAACAAAAAATTAAACCCGATATTAATTTTCGGGTAAAATAAATGTTCACAATCTTTTGTAGAAACTGCACCCTGGGTCGCAATAAAGGAATTTAGTTTAAATTTAAACAACTTAGCCGGATTAATTCTAAGATTCTAAACAAATTTTTGTGAAGGTCAAACGAGATATAATTAATTCTATCACATTTACGTACAAAAACTAATCCTGTTAATTTCAAAATAAAAAAATTAATCAAAGTATTAATGACCTCAAGGTCAGCATTAGGTGATAACGACATGACTAATCATCATTTTTCACATTTCGTCTCAACAATAACACTTCACAAAACTACTACTACAACAACAAATGCTTTAAGATCAATACTCCTTTTAAGACCATAAGCATAAAAACAAAAACAAGAACTGGGTTTTATGAACAACAAAAAACGTTCAAATTATGCGCATAATCAAGAATGTTTACATAATTTTAATGCTGCGGAAAATGAAAATAAGTTTAAGCCAGAAGAATTCAAATTCACTCTGCGCGCGCGCATTCCAGATAAGTGGATGTTTTTGTTGTACTGACAGTTTGCCTTTTCACTGCGGAGTCTTAAGTCGAAGAAAAGAGATATGCGTTAAAAAAAAAATAAAATAAAAAAAGTTGAAATCAGAAGATTTGAATAATTCAACAGTTAAGATCAAGCCGAGCTAGGTTCAACTTCAGCACATTTAAGTTCTTGCAAACGTCTTTGCGCCGGCGCCCAATGCAGCCTTAAATTATACTGAATATTATGGTCTCTCCTTAGCCCCGCTTTGTGCGACAAAGTCCTTCGCGAGCCATTCGCTGAATTCTAATTATTATGTTTATGACGACGCATGCGCAACGTGTGTGCGAACGAGCGGATTTACAGATTTTTGTGGACTTTATTAGCCAACAGTACAGCGCCAGCGCGTGTGAGTGTGTATGTTTGAGTGCGGAATAATTACCAATTCTAATGTTATGTTAATTTGGTTTTTTATTTGCCACAAATGAACAAATTAAATGCCTTGCTTTGGTTTTTTTCTTCTCTACTTTTTTTTTTTTTTTTTTTTTGTTGATCATGAGCGAGGATCTCGAGTGGTGGAGGGCTTGTTAACAGTTGTGTACGTTCGTTTGCATTTTGTTTTAAGAAAACTTGCTACTATTTGCAGCGTCCTTTACTTTACGCAAGGTTTGGTTCGTCAAGGGTTAATTACGATGCACGTCCGCCTTTTTAATTTTAATTTTAATTTTTAATAAACTTGATTATTTGACCTACTAAACCAGACAAGATTCGCGTTTCTTTGTTGCTTTTGATATGGTTGTTTATTGGTCTCTTTATGTAGTCTGAGTTAGTGCATAATTATTTTGTTGTAAGCCATTATTGTTGTTGTTGTTGTTGCTGTTGTTTTTTGTTCATTTCCATTTCAATTATTATTATTCAGTTTGCTTAGCAGGTGAATTTTGATGTATAACATCGATAACGTTATATCTTTAGCACTTTACGGCACTGTTGTTTTTTTTTAGTTTTTGGAGTTATTGTTTAAAAAATTAATGAAAATATATAAGATTTAAGAAAATATGGGATAATTAAACTCTAAGATTTTAAACAAATCAAGTAAACTTGAATGAAGTACAGTGCAACTTTTTCAGTTCGGACACGCGCCATTCCGAACACTCCAATAATTCGGACACTTCCATAATTTGGACATTTTCAAAATTTTACGAACATTATTTTTCTTTGATAGGCTCAAAAAATTATTTTATTCCAGATTCAAAAAAATATCTTATCTAAAATATTAATACGTCGATATTAAACTTTGTCGTACGCTTTTTTGGCATTAATTAGAACTCAGTACGAATGAAACTTAAGATAACCTTAACCTATCATTCGAAAGGTACTGTTACACAGATGTGCAAAATATATAAATTATATTATTATATATATACATTCTATATCTAATCGAGGGGGTTCCCAACATTCTAAGAGAGAAAAACAATTTTTGAGAAAAAATCCGCTCTCTAAATCAATATGAAATATGATTGGGACTTAGCTTTTAAGTTGGTCGAGTTTCGGTTTTTCTCACAAGTAAAAATTTTCTCAAAAAGTTTAGTTTTATGCCTTCATCAATTGAGAAATTTGTAACAAAAGGTCTTTTGAATAAAAAGTTCGACTTTCCAGGTCAATATCTTGGCCAAATTTTAGCGTTTTTTTAAGTTTTCTTATTATTTCTAAAAGTTTGTTAAACTTTGTTTCAAATGTGATAACAATCATTGTGAAGCTCTTACCAAAGGTATTTTTAATGAATTTTCTTAAGTATTGTCGTTAGTTATTTGGCGTGCATTTCAACCAAATGCCAAGCAACAGAAAAAAAACTGTCTCGAATTGAATGTTCTGAATTGGGTAGCCAATATCTTGCCATCTTTTAATGGATTTCATTTATTTCTTTTTAAAATCAGTTAAAAAAAAAAAAAAAAAATTGGCCATTTCAGCCCTTGAAAGGACTTTGACTGAGCTTCTTATGATCAATTGTGTTGTGTGTGTTATCAAATGTTTGCACTTAGTTGACCGAGAACTGGACCTACATGTTTTATGTCACCTCCGAACGGCTAAAGTTCATGTTCTCAAGAAGCTGTACATGGCATTATTTACTCTCTGAGGTTTGCCATTGTCTGCAGAATGGTGGTGACCGATCAGAAAAATTTTTTTATCGAAAAAACTTTTCGCCGCGACTGGAGATCGAACTCGGGCTCCGAGCATGCTAAGCTACACACTTAACCTGCATGCCGGTCAGCATCGGTCCTATGAGTTAACTAAAAAAATGAATACAAATTTTACCGTTACTTTTTTGTTTATATTTAAATTTTTCTTTTCAAAAAGAGACCACAAAGTTTAGCTTTACTCAAATTATGAGTTAAAATTAAAATATTGATTGTAAAAAATCAATGATTGTAAAAAGTGCCATCAAAAAATCTAGGTCCTATGATTTTTTTGGCAAAATTAAATTTTTGAAATTTTGTTTTTTCTATTTTTAAAACAAATTATAAAATTCGAAAATAAATTTCCTTGAAGGAAATAAATAGCTTTATATCCCAAATCAATTAAAAGTTATAGCCACGAACTTATTTTAACCATCTCGCTTATTCTGCATATCTATATATAAATACACTGAGAAAAAAGTATTTTTTAACGTACCCACTAACGTATTTTTTTCATTTTAAAAACGGACATATTAAAAGGTTCGTTTCATTTTTTAAAATTAGCATTTTATAAATTGCTTCAATTTTTCTGAAATCAAGGAGATCAAGAAAAATATAAAATTTTATACAAAAGCAAAAGAAATAAAAATCAAAACATAAGTTTTGATTTTGAGGAAAATAAATTATATTCAAAAAATAATTTTTGTAAGAACAAAATAAATAAAAATCAAAAATAATTTTTATTTCTGAGCATAAAAAAAAAAAATTAAAAATCAAAAATAATTTTTATCTCAGAGCAAAATAATATAAATCAAAAAGTTAATTTTATTTTGATTTAAATAATAAAAATCAAAAATTAAAACTGATTTTACTTTTGAGCAAAAAAATAAAAATCATTATTTCGAAAAAGCAACACAAATTCCAACATTTCTGTATACGCGAAACTTTTTTCCGAGACTTAAATGAAAAATTCACCAACTATACTTCGATTGTAAACTGCATTTGCCGCAAACGAATATTCAGTTGCCAACAACTTAAAAATATATCTTGCTTGAAACGAAAAAACATAGAACTTAATGAAATTTTATCATTGTTTTGGAAGTTCAAGTTTGGCCGAGTGTGCTGGCGTTCGAGTTTAGAACTCGATTGACCTGGGTTCAATCACCGACAAGAATACCAAAGATGTTTTTTTTACATAATATTTTTTTAAGTAAAACTTATTTTGAAGGTTATTTTTGACCAAGCATTTAATGAAACAGAATTAGAATTTCAATAATTAAATTATAATTTTTCATACTTACACAGCAGGATTTGAACCTACGTCTTCCGCATCAGAGTCTAGCAATCTTCCATTGAGCTATTGTAGGATATTATGTTTAATGAATTTTTTTAGATTAGAAATTTGTGTGTCATAAGAAATGGATCTTTTTTTCTACAAATGAAGTTTTCAGTTGAACAAAACAAATTTTTCGATTGCTGAAATTTAAAAATTACTTACGTTAATGGTAAACAAAATTAATTTCTTGCAACTAATTAACGCATTTCTAGCAACTGACTTTTATTATGACAACTGTTCAAAAGTTTGCAAATAATAACTTTCCGGCAACTTTAAATCTATAGGAACTGTTTTTTATCCGGGCAATAATACTGGCTATTTCGCTGGCGAATTTAAATACAGTGAAAGCTCCCATACGGTTACCATACCGATGGTTACCCAATATTTGTCCGTTTAAAAGAGATGTTCGCTTATGGGAATTTCGTAAAAAAATTATATTAATATTAGTTCGTCTGTATTTTGCCAAAATTGCATTGTTTTGCTAAAATTCAATCAGAAGCTGGCCCACTTTCATAAAAGTTTATTTTTTCCATTTTTCCTTCGAATTTTAAACACTTTTTAATTGATGACATTGTGCAGGATTCAACCAACGTTAAACTGAATTGTTATCAAAAAAATTTTCTCAAATTCGTAAAAAGAGAAAAAAAAAACACTTTGAACTGTCAAAAATACCAAAATCAAAAGAAAATCACTAATTTTTGTGATCAAAAAAAGACAAAATGATCCGCTTATTAGAGCTTCGCATCCGCTTATGGGAGAATTTTTTTTCATAAATATATATGTGTGTTTGTATGTTCGTGACCGTTTATAGGAAAGTCCGTGTATGGGAGAGCATTTTCTATGGAAAAAAATCAAAAATTGTTCGTTCCCAAGAATGTGTCCGTTTATGGGAAATGTCCGTTTATTAGAGCGTCTGTCTATGGGAGCTTTTACTGTATTGTCCCAATAGGCAATTAAACCAGCGCTCTTCATACGAAGGCTTGCATTGACTGCTACTTTTGAAGACGAAACACATCCGTTCCTCGTTGCTCTTATGAGCACTTCTTGAAGGCCTTCCTTTTCTGCACAAAAGGCAGCACAACAAATTTGTTTTCCCTACAAAGACTGACTTTTCATATACTTCAAGGCAACTTTTCCGTTGAAAGTAAGAATATATATCAGTTTAAAAATATGACGCAATAATGACACTTCTTACTGCTTTGTCAAAGTTCATAGATTGAAATTAATCTAATTTAAAAAAACATAGGAGAGAAGATAAAATCATAGAATATATAAATAAATAGAAAAATGTTTAAAAGAAAAAAATATTTTTTCAACACTTTTTGTTTACACCTACTTTTAGCCATTCTAAAGAAGTGCTTCTATCAGACCTCTTGTGAGCTATCGGAGTGAAAGGCCTGCGAAATTTTCCCACTTCATATAAAAAAGAAAGTGTAATTGTATATGAGTGCGGAAGTACTACAAAATCCACAGGAAGGCCTGCTAGCAGCAATGTCATTGTCTACTGGGGTACTTCAAAACGAAGTAATTAAAAATGCAGCCGACGATCATGCAATTGATGAGAAATTATTTGGACTATTGATATCCCAGCAAATAACATTTTACTGTTTCAAAAATGACACGATATTGCAAAAGCTAGAAAAGAAATACTTGAACGCATTCAGAACGATTTTCCAATTTAGTTTTGTTTTTGATATTTATTTATATTTTTTATTTTTGTATGTTGATAACTATTGATTTTGTTAAAAAAAATCTAAAAATCTAAATATTTTACCGGTATTAACATCGGACTTTGGATCGCCACCTGTTCTAAAGTTACTTCATAATGATTATTTTCTAATAGCGTTTTCTTTTCTCAACTGAAAATTCTGTTCTCTGAAGATGTAGAATTTTTTACATTTTGACCTGAATCCACAGAATTCTGACCTGTTTTTAGCTGAGAATAGATCACAAAAAAAGCAAAATTTTATTTCAATGTTTTCGAGTTGAAAAACTTCAAAAGAATTACAGACAAAAAAATTTTAGAACTTCATATTTTCTTTTTTTCTATAGAAGAATTTTGACATTTTCCGTAGAATAGCTCAATCTTTTCTGAACTGTCAATGGTAACGTTAACTATTTTTCAGTTGGTAGCATTTGAGGTCAGAATTTTTCGAACCGTCGAAGTAAAGAGGACATAAATTCGGCATTTTTTCTACTCTAAAGGTCAAAATTTTCGAGAAATAAACGCGGTTCAATTTCAGAGAACAGAATTTTATTTGAGAAAAGAACGAAAAAAATGCAAAAAAATAAAACAGGGCAGAAAAAGTTCAAATTTTTTTTGAGAAAAGAAATCCTTAAGCATTTTATTTTTAGATATTGATTGACTTCGACATTTTATACCCAGCAATATGCATTCTGCACATCTATTCTACTAACATCTAAAGGTTTAACCGTAGATTCCTTTCAAGGAAGGTACTTTGCTTTATTCTTGAAAGTACTTACTTAATACTTAATTTTATCAAAATTTACATCCTATGGACCAAAATTTAACACAAAATATAAAAGTTGAAGAAAATAATTCTTTTTAAAAAAAGTTTAATTTGAAGATTTCTGTTAACTTTTTGGACATAGCTTGGTAAATTATTTGAGAAAAAAAATATCAAAAAGCTCTGGTCAAAGGCCAAAGCTTAGATCTTACTCGGCGATGAAAACGCGATACCGACTGCAGTTTGAAGCCTAAAACTCCAGCCCAATTTCATCAAATCCACCTAAAACATGATCGGTATTATTACTTTTAATATATAATGTAATATCAAGAGTAGGATATTAATGATAAAGATATAAAAATAATAACGCTAGTACTAATGAATTGCCTCTTGTATAACACATTGAAGATATACATAGATGTGAAAACTATCATTTGAAGTTTGCGTTCAGTGGGTGTGGGGGGAATATATTATTAAAACTGTTTTAAAAATTATTTTTCCATAGTTTGAACAATTTTGTTAATCCTAATGAGCCTTAAACTACGTGTCAGAAATGGCGAATATCATAAATACAAAGACGTAGAAGCAAAACTAATCAAAACCATACAGTTTTGCTTTTGATGTTGCATGCTCATAATTCCTGTTAGCCTGATATCGAACTAAATCGCACAACGCGTAGAGGATTTTTAAAATCACAAAAATAAAAAGATATAGAAGCGCACATAAACAACAAACTGAGTTCAGGACTTACATCAAATACAACTCGCAAGGGTGTTGTAAGAAGGGAGTGGAAAAGAGAGATACAAAAGCATAGAAAATCAAAGAACGAAAACAAGATGAGGAGTAAAAACCGCTGACGAGTCCTGTGTGCACATTTTTTATTGGTTTAACAAACTGATGACAACAACAGTGCCAACAATAAAATAAACATTGTCAAGCAGAAAGGGTTATCAACATCAGCGGTAGTAATAAGAACAACAAAAGCAAAAAAAATAAAAACACCAAGACAACGATTGCGAGCAACTCCTCAAGGACAGTAACAAGAATCCTTTGAATTCCAGTTGACATTGCAAAAAAAAAACAAAAAAAACAAAATAAAAAAAAAATCAACAGTCAGTATGTGGAGTATATAACACGCATACACATCATATATAGAAGCACGCAACGCATACGAAGACATAAAAATATACACACACACACACACGCACACTGTCATACAAGCGTAGTTATAATTGCATTGAGTGTCCCAGATGTGGGTAAGCGAATGGAAAACAGCACGTAGACAAAGCCTAACTGAGCCCTTTTTAGAAAACCCAAAATTTAAATCCTACAAAAACTTGAATGCAGTTACATTTTAACGTCAGCAGCGCCTTCGTTGCATACGCTTCAGAATTATTTCATTTTGAAGTTGGTTTTTTTGAAATAATAATTTTCTAATTGGAGTCCAACAAGAACAGCTAGCAATTCCGACAGCGGCACTTCCGGTCGAAACAGATTTCGACCTAAGGCCGATAGTATTTATATGGAATATATTTTTGTAAATTCCATATTTTTATATATTTTACTCAATTATGTAATGCTCAATTTTGGAACAAACACTTACTTAAATATTGTACCTTTTTCTTTTCTTTTATCTAACATTTTATGCCCAGCTCTATTATGCTTCCTAGATTATTTTAAGAACATGTTGCACTCATATACGTACAATTTTTCACAACATTTCACAAAATAAATTAACAGATTATCTCTCTGTAGAATGACAAATTTTTGAAGAAACAAATTCAACTGAAATATTTCAGGTTATTAAATGTGGTTTTATATACAAACAAACACATGTGCATTCGTATCTACACAAGCATATACATTTATAAGGAGCAAAACACCAACAACATAACTATAACATTTATATTGGCTCATGCATAGACAACAAAAACCAAGACTAAAAATTTCCAAGAGCAGAAGTGGTCTTTGTGTCCAGTGCCCACCAGAGAACAATGAAAATTATCTCGAGCGGAAAAAGTTCAAAATTAAACTTAAACGTTACAGGATACGCCGACAACAACAATAACCGCAACAACAATGACAACAATGTCCAGTTGAAAACAAAACAATGCATGCATACAATTGAAGGACACTGTATAGCTAGGACCAAATCCAGTCAAATATATGAAGACATAATAACTTCCGGTTATGTTGCCAAAGAAAATCACCCACACAAACACACACACACTCATACATGGGTGGTGTTTTGTTGAATTTGATCACCTGCTTCCGTTCGCGCTGTTGAATTGTGTTTATATTTATTTAAAACATACCAGACCATAGTACACTAAATCATAAAATACATCCGCACTTCAAGAGGTTGTTTTGTCAGCCAGATAATTTAGCACCCACAATTGTAGACCATTATTTTGGTCAAGAAACTGACTGTAAATTCATCATTTAAAGTCGAATAACTTGATACACAACTGTGTGACAAGTAATTTTCAGGATTTATTTTTATAAAGGTATGTATGTGCGTATCTTGCATAAAGATATGAAGTATATTTTCATAAAAGTCTATGAAGTGCAATAAAATACGGTGAAATGTTAAAAAATATTTGCAATGCTTTCGGAAGGTCAGAAGTTATTTTAAATAAACTACTTAACAAATACTTGGATAGGCTTGACTATAAGGTACTTTATCTGGAAAACCATAAACATATTTGATCCGAATGCATAGAAACCCAAGTTGTGCATTTCTCGAGATTGATAGCTTAAAATTGTTGCAAACTCCCTGCTAGAGCGTGTCAGTTAAAAGTTAAAAGTACTATTGTAATGTAACATGAAAACGTCAAATGAGTGAGCTGCAGTGTCTGATTTTGATTAAAAAAAAAATTTGACGATGACCTTTTGGGTATCTTATAATAAAAGCAATAGTCATTTATTTTTTAGTTACCTAATTTCGGATCGGCACCCATTCGAAAATCAAAATTTAGCAATTTTCACCCTCCCTTTAAATTAGGCTGTAGTTATTATTTCGTAAAATATATAAATACCACCCAATAAACACATTCCTTGAAGATTGGTTTGACCTCAAGTGGACCTCTAGCTCGTTTCTCCAATTTCCAGTGCTGCATATCTACTTGACCTCCATTTGAGATAGAAATGAATCTTCGATCTCCAATTGAGATAAGGCCGGATCTCCACTTGATCTACAATGTCTTTCTTTTAACCATCTCCAAACCGAAATGAAAAAATAAATATAATTTTAAGAAAATACTTTTTCAATTATAATTTTTTTTTTATTTTAATCATTGAAAATAGTTTCAAACCTAATATTACACATTTCCATAAAATTAATTAAAATAAATTATATTCAGCAAGCAATGTAGCTTTTTCTGTAACAGTGGAAGTTCCAGGTGTTTCTAGTCCTATCTTCTAGTCCAGGGGCGCTACCAGGAATTTTTTTTGGGGGGGGATTTTACCAAATATAGAACTTATATATAAAAACAATTGTACGTAATTACAGCGGCTGAGTTGTAGCGGTTAGTGCGTTCAATTTTTGCACTAATGGTTCCTTGTTCAAACTTCAGGCATGACCAGCGCCATATATTTTTTTTTTTTTTGTAATTAAAACAGTCACTGTCAGGACATTCTATCCGTACAGAAGGTGAACAGCAGTGATAGCGGTCGTTTTAAAATAAACTGGCTTCAACGTTGTTTAGCATCTGTTGGGCTAAAATATTTTGCAAGCACCAGTTGTAGGCCGTTTAATGGATTTTTTTCTTGTTTGGCAGTTGTAGGAAGCAAAAATTCAATATTTTCTCCCCACACATTCAGAAAAAAATTCCTACCTTTCTCCGATAAAAAATTTCTCTATTTTCGATAATTCAATTAGAATAAATTTTAAAATAAATATTTCTTCACTTGTGGGAAATGGAAATACTTCAATGTCTCTAATAATGATAAGTAATTTTCTCCCAGAGAAAATTCTCATTTATAGAGAAAAATTTAAAGAAAATGAAAAATTTTTACTAAATTTTGATAAAAAATTAATTGAGCGAAGTATTTTCTTCAATAAAATTAATTCTTTTTTCAAAAATAAAAAAGTCTTATTCTCTAAAAACGATATATTTTTAAATATTTCCCTTTTTTATGGAAGCTTTTTATCATGTTTAGGGATTTTTTGGTACCACATTTAGAGAAAAGCATTCTCTGGAGCAAACTCCATAACATATTACTCTAAATATTATGTCTTTTTACTTATTTCGAGAAACTTTTTACTGAGTGCAGTGTATATTTTTCATCCATACATCACTTCGTTGTAAAAATACCCAATTGGATGACACTAGCTTTAAAATTCGTCCTTTAGTGAGCACTAATTATGATCAATTCCGAAAGTAAAAACCGCTAAATTTCTGACACCTGGGGATGAAAAACAAAGAGTCTGAATTTGAAAAAATCGTTTGGTATTACTTGTCCAATGTGCAAATGCTGACGAAATCGAAATAATATATTTTTAACGAAAGGTCTTTCCTACACTTTTCCAAAATCGGTTAATATTTGTGCAATTTTGAGGGATTTTCATGAAACTGATTTTGAAAATCCAATGGAAGATTATGAATAAGGCGTGTAACTTTATTATGTCACTGGATGTGCGAACAGAAGAAAAATTAAACCAACATATTTTTTTACCTAATAAGCCATAATTCCTTAATATCGTATAATATTTAAAAATTTAGAGAAATTTTATGAAACGAATTTTGGAAACAACGATGGAAAATTAGAAATTGTACATTTTTTTTCTCCACTTTCGGAAGTCAATCGGAATTATTTTTATAATGAATCACATGACTTCACTTTAAACTTATTTCTGTAGAGTTTGTGTTATCGATGTTTAAAAAATGACTTTAAAAAAGGATGAAAAATAACAATTCAACGGGAAATTTCTTTGATTTTTTCAGTGGCGAGAGACTCAACCGATTTTACCAAAATTTAGGCTTTTTTACTGTCTTACTTTTGAATTAATTTGTTTCCAAATATTTCAAGTTTCCTCCATGCTAGAAGTTGAAAAGATAACTCAAATCGAAGTATTGGCAACAACCCTTCAAGTGGTCAGAATCTTTTTAATAATAAACTTTTTTCTTCAGAATATACCCAAGATAAGCAAAAAACTAAAGATTTTCATGGTACAATAAAAAAAGTTTGGAAATTTTTTGTGTTTAGAAACTATATTGAGACCACAAAAAATCCATATTTTGTCATTTTCGAAAAGAGGTTTTTCATGATATTCACATGAGTTTAAATTTATTGGAAAATTATTGAGCTCTTCTTTCCATTGATATATCGTATAGTGCGGTTTAACCAAAACTAAGTGCCACAATTATATAAAATGTGAGAAATCGATATTCAAAAGATTCCTTCAGCTCAATTATTATTTAATTGCCAAAATTACTGTTTGATTTTGAAAGAAGAGCCAGTACTTTTCCAATAATCTTAAATGCATTTGAATATCAAGAAAAATAAAGTTTTTATAGGTGCTTAAAAAAAATATTTTCTAGTTTTTAAGAGTACTTTTTACTTTTACAAAATCGATCCGGCTTAATGTGCAGTCTGAAGGAATTAAATATGACTAATTAAGCAGATTATGCATCAACCAGAATCGATTTGAAATAACCATTTGGGGTTTTCACTCATTTCATAAAACGTGTGATTGCTTTTCATGCGACTCACTTTGATTGAATACTATTTTGCTTAGTACTACAATAATTTTTTTTTGGGGGGGGGGGGTTAAGCCCCGAAAGCCCCTTTTGGTTGCGCTTATGTTCTAGTCATGCCTATCTGATAACAAATCTACAATTTGCTGCACTTCGCGATGTTGGAGTTGACTTGGAGAAATGAGTTGGAGATCAAGTGGAAGTTGAACACTTTTTTCCAAGCTTGGAGAAAAATATTTTTCTTGCTTGTAATTTTATTTGCTTCTTATAAAAAAATTAAATCATCTCCTCTTAACAGCTAATCATTAAGCCATTAAGCCACTAAGTAAGCCCTTGAAAATTTCATAAAAAATGTTGATTTTTGAAATATGATACAAGGTTCTCCGCCACAACTATTAGATCGAAATCCCTGATTTTTTTCAGCCTTGTCGTACTCTAGATAAGGAATTAAGAATTTTAAGATTCTGGACCATTATATCCTTAAAGAGAAATTAAATTCTTTGAATATTGAACATTATAAAAAAGGTCCTTCTTTGACTTCAAAAACCGGGCACGTAGAGAACCTCATAAAAATCTGAAACTTTAAGGAAATATAGTTTCTACCAGGGGTTGAAATAACAGTTATTTGAATTGTAATTTTTTGTTCATAAATATTTTGTTTTTGAACAGAACAAAAAAATTATTATACAAAAATTTTGCTCTGATTATGAACAAAAAATTTTGGTTTACAATTTTTTTGCTCTTTGAACAATATTTATTTTTTGAACAATATAAATTTTGTTCAGTTTTTTTTGTTCATTTGAAAAATTTTTATGTTAATTTTATTAGGTTTCAAAGAAATTCAGTCGATATTATTTTTTGTATATTGGATATACAATAGGCTGGGTTGATTGGTAAACCGATGTTGCTTGGTCAAATTTCGGTTCGGTATCAATAGTTATTAAAGAAAAAAAAAAGGGGGCAAAAGGTGCAGTTTATCCTATCACATCATCAATTTCGTGAATATTTTCTTAAGTAATTTTGTTCAAATAATGTTCAACAGCAAACAAAATATGCCTGAAATGAAATCCTTGAACCCGATTCAACCTAAAAACGGTCTTACATGTATACTTTTTCATAAAAAAAATTTAACATAACAAATTCCTATGCAAAAAATTCAAAACATTCAATGTACAATCTTATAGTAAGTGCGTATATATTTTTGACCATTACGACTGAACCTATCCGTCTTATATTCACACCATGTGTTTGTGTGGTGCTCCGAAATATTTTATTTTTGTTAAATGCCCCTATTTGGCACAAAATAGGCAAAAAAATATAGAAATTTTCATATCCTCATGAATGCCCAGTTTTTGTGTACTTTTTAGTGTTGAATAAGAATACGTACACGTACAATTTTTATTACTGTAGTTTAAATTCAACTATCTTTATAGTGATTTAAATATAATGGTTATAAATGGTATGCAGGTAGATGTGTCAGTGGGCGGGTTCCAAAAAATTTGCAATAGTGCAGACCTTGGGTCTACTTTAACATGTGCACCAAGCTTAAAACTCACACATATTTCTAAATTTGCAGCAATCATTTTATCAATTCCTGCTACGCAAATGAGTGTTGAAAAAAACTTTTCAGCGTTCAAATTTATTTGAAATAACATCGGTCAAAATTATCGTAGAAAAATCTCGAAAATATATTATTAGTAAGGATTAACACTAAAAATCTTAAATACATTCTATAAAATCAAATATGCAAGAAAAAGGTCTGATTTAACTGTAATACTATTTTAGGATTTTTTTTATGTAAAAAAGTTACTTCTTCATACTTTTATACCACAACCTTTTCTACCAATATGTATTTTATATATTCTGGCACGAACGAGAAGCAAGTTTATTGCGTTTCCAATTTGCAAACTTGAGCTTGAACTCTGATTTTAAGTCATACAAAAATTTTGATTTTTTTTAGCCTGTGAGCAATATGTTTTGTTCAAAAATTTTTTTGTTCTTAAACTGATTTTTATTTTTGAACAATATTTTTTTTGTTCATTGAACAATATTTATTATTAGAACAGAATTTTTTTGTTCATATATTTTTGGTTAAATTTTGAACTTTTTATTTTGTTCTTTTTTGGATTCAATCCCTGGTTTCTACCTTTATTTTTACTGTCTTTTAAGTTTGGTTTTGTTATTTTCACTTTTCATAAAGATATGATTTATTTTTCAATGCACCTTTTTGAGATATTTGAAAATTTTAATTGAGAAAAAAAATTGTGTGTTTAGTTAACCACCCTAATTTAAAAAAAGTACATCATTTTAGAGATAATGGAGCTTCACAGTTTCAAACTCACAGTAGTTTTTAATTTTGTAAACTTATATTATCATTACGATGATGTTGTTTTGCAAGCGAAATGGAATTTTTATCCTTTTTTTACAGAAAAAGGTCTACGTGATGGTGCAGGAGGAACCATCAAGAAAATTGTTAGAAAAGCCGGCTGCAACAAACCTCAGCTTTCCGTATTTTGACTGCTCAAGCCATGTTCAAACAGTGATACAAATGTCCTCTAGCCACTTTTGTGTATCAAGAGTTCCAAAGGTCAGGGTATATTAACTTTGTGCAAACGTTTGTAACACCTAGAAATAAGCGAGTACTGTATAGAAATGTATATATATATTTTTGATCAGCGTCACCTCGTGAATCGATCCGTCTGTGTTGTCAGTGAACACAAGATAAAAAGAAGGACTTGAGATAATTTAATGAAAGTTGATACTATTGATTCCTTTTTGAATCCGCCCACAAACACGCCTACCTCCCATGTGTCCCAAAATTTAAAACTCTATAAAAAGGCTTACATTTAAGCTACAGAAATAAAGTCAAACAGGTATGTATTTTATATTAACACCAACATGTGTTAAGAAAATGAGCGCCGTTTACCCAAAAACACTCCCACCTCCCATACAACCCACAATAGTCAAAATTTTATAAACAGGTTTTATATTAGCTACGAAGATAAGACTTGGTATGTGAGTATTTTATATCCGAATTAAGTTGTGTACACAAAATGGTCTTCATCCGCCCGCGAACGCGCCCACCTCCATGCAATCCACAATTTTGAAAATACCATAAACAGGCTAATATATCACCAGTATACAGGGATAAAACTTGATATCGGAAGATTTTAAATCAGAACTAAGGTGTGCACACAAAATACCGTAGGCATCAGCCGCTTACGAACACGCCCACCACCCATACACCTTATAATCATGAAAAAAACAATAAAAGGGGTTATATATGGGCATTTCGGCAGAAAAGTCTACCACGACCAAAACATTAAAAGTTAACCAACATTTTTGTTTAGGTACTTGTATTATTAAAGAGAAATATTTAAAATTAATTAAATTAAAGAATTCAAATTTTTTCCATGTTGCGATGGAAAGATATCGGGCTACCAAGTTAAAGTTAAAGTTTTGGTCAGTTTTGTTTATTTCTATGATCATTTTCTATTTACAATTTCCTTTTCTAAGAGTAATTGTGCAATTGCACTCTTATGCAAAAAATTTTGTTACAACAACAACTAACCGCAAAATAAATGCAAAAGAGCCAACAAATATCAATTAACGGAAAAATTTTCATTTGTTTTTAATGATATTCTGAGGTAACGTCACGCCAGACAAAAAAGCATTTAGTTCTATTTTTTCTACTCTGAAGTTCAAAAGTGCGTGAAATTTTGCATTTTAATAAGTTTTAATAAAGTTGAGCAAATTTTATAAAAAAATTGTTTCAAACTTCTCATGGTCGATGGGGAAGTAGTTAAAAAAATAATAATATATAGAAGCTAAACTTTATGTTTGATTTTCGTCAAATATTTTTTTTAAACAAATTTTAACGCCAGAAACGTCACACCAGATGACTTAGCTTAATAAAAAAATCTGAGAAAGGATGTTTTAATTTGATAACTAGCAAAATAAACTTATATTATTTTAAATTCTTCCAAATGAAGTTTTGTATAAAAAGTCTTGCCCAATTCACAGAGTTTTGCAAATTTTCTAATGTAAGTCGAAAACCACTTCTGTTTCTTGTAACGTCACGCCAGTGCATATTTTTGCTTTTATATTTTAATTCTTAGAGTCATTTGTTATAATTTTGTTTACTTAATATAGTGCTACTTAATTACAACACCAGTGTACTCTGGATATCTGTCACTAGATTCCCATTCTCATCCGTGCAGGAAGAGGCTCCGGTCTTAAAACCATCAGCCAGGCGTCTTATTTTTTCGAAAAATTTTCGAGTCTCATTCCTGTCGCCATGCATCGCAATTTTCTCGCACTCACGCATTTCTGCCTCTCGTTTTTTTACTACTGAAAATGCGTCTCTCTTCTCTCCTCATCTTCGGATGGATTCTTCCCTTATCATCTGTAGAATTCCTTTGGAGGTCGTTTAATTTACGAGCGAGGTTTTTGATCAGGCAGTGTCCTAGAACATATCGCACACTAAATACAAAACAGTCACAACTCAAAAAACATAATTTTTCAGGAAAAGCGAAAAATAAAACTCTTTGGTTGAAACTGCAGAAGAAAATCAATTTTCATTTAAACACACAAACTTCATTCTTCCATTAAATGAAGAAAATCATGTAAAAAAATAGAGAGATATGTGTTTTGTGAATAGATTTATAACATAAAGTCGATATAAAAAAATTTTGAGTTGTGACTGTTTTGTATTTAGTGTGTGATATATTTGATGCCTTTAGTTCGTTCGAGCATTTTTAATTTAGGATTGCCAAATATGACGCGTCATATAGCATGTTCATCCTGCATACCACCTATTGTTGATTCTTTTAAGGATAAGCTCATTTCTGAGCAGTTTGCATATGGCTAGAGTTATACCAATTATTTACCCAGTTGTCGATTGTTGCTTGGTAGAACCGATTCAAGAGAGCGCGCCTACTCTGCAGTTTTCTAGAAAGTCTTTGTGTCCGGAAATCCAATATAGAAAGCTATAATCTGTTTTGTAATCTTATTTAGAAAGCTGTGACAACTAAAAACTGTTTTAGGTGTTGTATCAGCAGATTCTAGGGTTTCAAACTGACTTCCGCTTGAAAAACAGTGCATGGTCGGAGAGCCTAAAGGCCAGGCTAATGTTTTTGGATTCAGTGCGGTATGTAACGTTCTCGATGATTACCTGATGGAAGAAATTCTAAGTGTAATATTTTATATTTTGTTCGGATATCTTTTATTGCGTTCATTCAGTTTTTATACCAATAATTTTAACCGATATACTTTTCCAATTCAAATGTCTTCTGTTTCGGTCAAGAAAGTATTTTAATGAACTTAAAACAATCCTGAGGGTATAACTTAATGTGGTTGGTGAGAATTTGAGAAACTTTAATTTTTGTGATACTTAAAATTAATGGTCAATAATTTTTTTTCCGGCTAGGAAGTAGTAGTATGAAGCAGCAATATTCAAAAAAAATATTTTTAACTCAAAAACAAACAAGAAATGTGGATTATACAAAATTTTAAACAGATAGATTTATGCGAAAATCTTCCGAAAAACCAATTATAACGCCAACCACAACCAACAAAGTATGAACACTGGACTGGATTGAAAAAAGTTGTCGTGCCTGTGTCTGAAATAAGAGTTTAGGTCGAGAAAATAAAAACAAATATTTTTTTATAGTGTACTTCTCGTTAGCAAGCATGTTTTTAAGCCCTGGTCGAAAAAAATTTCACGAGAACCACACAAAAAAGTATGCAATTTTCAGAACTGTTACAAGATTTTAATATTTTATAATTTTTTTTAAAGAAAACAGATAGTCGCAAATTATTTTGCTTAAAGTTTTTTTTTTATAATAAAAATTACTTTAATTTATGATAGAACATAAAATTCAATTAATTTTTGACCTATCAATCAAGGAAGATATTATCTTAATAAGAAAGTTATGAATCTTGTAAATTTCCGAATTGTACTTACAGTCTTAATATTTACAAGACAAGCGTCGTGCTCCGTGCCCTAAATCGCTCAAACTGTTCATAATTGTTATTGTTATGCTTTTTAAAACCTGTTCAGTCTGAACCAGAACCCGTTTCGCTCATACTGTTTATAATTCCTGCTCCGCACCAAATATCGCTCAAACTGTTCATTCTAGTTATTATATCTTTTTTTTTTTATTTGATATTTATCAAAAAGGACACATTGGTGACGACTGGAACATTTGAGGTGAATGTAAAAAAGTTGTCATATCGTCTGTAACTTAATTATTTTGAATGCGACCCGTCGTATGATATGCTTCTATACAAGTTAACTTTTAGCTGAAACACCCTTTTGATCCTAATGAAAAAACTTATAACAGATCGGGTCGGAAAAACGAAATTCCATGTAGTGTCTAAGATTAGAGTTTAGGTCGAGAAAAGAAAACATTTTGTTCATAACTTTTCCCTAACCATTTTTTCCCTCTTAGCAAGAAACTTTTTTAAGTCCAACTCGAAAAAATTTAATGAGAAAGAACCTCCATAAAAAGTATGCAGTTGTAGCGATTGTAACATGATTTTAGTGTTTTTAAATAATTTTAGGGTGTCCCAAATTATTTTTGTATGAAAAAAATTTTGTTCAACATTTCCCTTCCTATTTTTACGCTCTTAGCAATAAACTTTTAAGTCCTGCTCGAAAAAATTTAATGAGAACCCCCCATAAAAAGCATGCAGTTGTGAAGATTGTAACACAATCGTAATTTTTTTTTATTGTTTTTAGGGTGTCCCAAATTATTGTTTTACAATTTTTTTTTAATTAGGTTTTTTTTTTTAAAATTAGATTTACTACAAAATAATAACACAAGTACTCTATAGTTAATTTCTAATTGTTTTTATGGTTTTGTTTTTCCTTTCCGGTCGCTGCACCACCGTAACTGTAATCCAAAAGCACAAAAAGGTTTCACATATGACAAGCTTTTCCAACAAAATTCTGGATCTGCTGCTAGGACCAACAAAAACACTTAAACATGGAGAATGCAAGAAATTCGTAGAATTTGTTCAAATGCAACAACAACAACAAATCCAGACAAATTCTGATCCATCTTCAAGATTTATCAGATATTGTGGCAATGCCAAGCGTGGCTTGCTAAACGTCAATCCTACCGTTGTACTTATGTCCGGCTGGAGTACGAGTATGTGGCGTGTGTTATTCACTAGAATGGGTGTTCCAACTGCTGCTTACCGCTTACCGCTGTTATTGTGACAATCAAGAATTTGGTTATTTCTTAATTAATTAAGTCTCATATCCTGTTAGTGACTGTGACGTCGTGCTTATTTCTATCTTTTTATTCAAGGTGATGATGGTGTGGCCTTCATTTTATTTTAAGTTTTAGTGTGTTATGAGTTTTCTTGCATCTCTGTATCTTTTGTTGATCGAATGCTGCTGGTCTTGTGCCACTCACTCACTTATAGTTCGCTGAAATGCCAAGAATAAGTCAGTGATTTCTTGAAATTACCTTTGTTAGTTGGTATTCCTGCTGGCAAGACAGGTATTCATTGCTACCTCATGAACTTTATCAGATCCTGATTCTCTTTAACGCCCAAGCATTATTTTATTTCGTAGAAGACCAAAAATTCCAACTGCTTGTTCCGTCATAGCTAGTATAGTATTGCATACAAACGGTATAGATGATGATGATGCTTATGGTTATTTCGAAATTCAAAGCCAATTGCAATAGTTCGATTTATTCATTTGTTCCTAATACTTTTTATATGAAAACAAATCGAAATGTTTTGAAAATCTTATCCATAGTCATGCAAATCCGAACGGAAGGAGTAAAAGACTTGAACTCCCAGGAGTGTCGTATCGAAATTTCTTATTTGCTCCAAATTGTGCCTAAGCAGATTTTTTTATTTTTTTCATCATACAGCCTTCCATCACCCCAAAGTAAAAACGTTGTGTAGGGGTGGTTAAATGTATTCCTTTTTTTTTTTTTTTTTTTTTTTTTGAATGCTAAGAAAAATAACGCAATATCGATTAAATACGTTTAAACGCAGTTAAAAAAGAAAACTTTAAATGTACCAAATTTGGTACTGAAATTTTGACTTCACAATAAGAACAAAGTTTTGCACCCTTAGTGCGGTTGGTCACGTACAAGATTTTCTCGTTTATTACATTTCCCTTTAGGTTTATTGCTTCCTTCTTCCATTTTTTTTTTATTTTTTCTACCCCAACCCCAAGACCGACTCCTTCCAACCCTCGTAACAATTTCTCCATGAATGCGCAAAAATAGAATGAATGAAAATGTAAACTTTAAGAAAATGTTGTGCATAAAAATAACAATAATAACATATCCACATCCGGAAAATTTCGTCATGCTAAGCCGATGACGGTCTAAATTTTTGTAGAGGCTGGGGATGGAGTACAACAACAGTAGTTATGCGAACATAACAATTTTCACGCTTTTTCTACAAAAACTGTCTAAAAGCTTTTCATTTTGAAGCATCATATTTTAACACATTTTATTTTTTATTTAGAATCATACTTAATCTCTGCTTAGCGCATGAAGTTAAATTCAGAAACTATAAAAAAATCAATTTTTTATTAATTTAAATGTATGTTAAATGGTCAGAATAAACTGAAAATTTATTAAATAAAAATTAATTTGTATGCTTATTTAAGGGCTACACTGCACTTGGCTCCATCATTGTACGAAATAGTATAAATTTCCTCTACGAACGTCGTTCGACGACATTCAAATAAACGACGTGCGCGAGCAATTCAAAAAAATAGCCACGCAACACAAAACAATTCTACAAAAAAAGAAAATAATAAAAAAACTCAGCAATTATAGGAATTATCCTGCAGTAATAAATGGCAACCAAAGGACGATATTGTCATAAGGCGATTGTTGCAATTACATCGCTAGCTTGTAGCTGAGTCCATTAACTTACAACAACATTTACAACAACAAATATAACAAAGAAAAAAAATAACTTTTTACGATAATAAACCATAAAATAAAATGAAAAACATACTATAAAAGGAAGCAAATAAAAAACGACAAAAAAGGAAAACAATTTAAAAATTGTTCAGTCGACAATAGCTTTAATTTAATGAGGCGGTTTTAGTCCGCGCTGAAGAGTCCCATCAGTTTTCGGACAAAGTGTCCTTAAAGCAGTCGTTAAGCACTTGTCATGAGGGTAGATAGTGTTTGTATGTAGGGGGACGTCTTTGAACGCAGTATGCAAAGTGAAAATAAAAATAAAATCATTCATTAAAATTCATTTCTCGATTAAAAACATATGCTTTATTTTTGTTTTTATTTCTGTAGTAAACGTTCTAAGCCATGATTTTAAGCCGTTTAATAGTAAATGTAGCATATGATGATGATGATAACGTTTTCAAAGACCTGAATACTCGAAAATGCTCGCGATAATTTTCAACAAGCTTGGTATAAATGGGTAGTTTATTAATATATTTTTATCATTTTAACAAGTGTCAGATAACTAGTTTTGGACAAAAATACAAAGGAAATTTTAAATGATGCAAACTGTAAATCCAGCGCTATAGGCAAAACTTATAGGCAAAAATATAGGAAGAAATCTGAAAATCAGATTTTGCGGCTAAAACTTAATTTTAAGTGTACAACTAATAACCCAAAAATGCTTGAGGTTGCTTATCATCATTCCTGTAAGTTAAGAATATGCATTATGTAAGACATCCATTGCATTAATCTGTGTATTATATCCAAATTTACAAGGTTTTAAACGCTACGCTTTGCCAAATTTTTTAGTCAAATTCCTCAGTTTTCAATTGTAATAGAAAAACTCCCGGCATAACCAATGCAAAGGGTCAATACGTCCAGTTTTAAATAGCCCACTTTTTTTTGGCAAACAATTAAAAAACAAAAAATCTAGAGTCAAATTAGAGTCGATTCGACCACCAAAGCCCTTCAAAGGGCAATTTTAACGTCAAATATAAAAAAAGGCTTGAAATAAAACTTGCCTTTTCGGAATGATATTCTAAGGTTAAACGGAAAACATGAAAGTACAGTTGGTTCCGTTTGAGGTCGAATCGACTCTAGTTGAATTAAAAATTAAGAAATCTTTTTTAATTTTTTTTTTTAAACATGATGGAGCCGACAATGGGCATTATTCACGCTCCTCTTTCATAATTAAATTAACTTTTCTAAAAATTTTGAATTATTAATTTTTCCTATTTGAGAACTTCAACATCGATATCGAGTGTCTAAGTAAGACACACCCGTTAAGGATATCGGGGCTCAAACCTCCCAAAGGTTCCAAAGAGTAGATAAAAATCAATTCAACTTTAACAAATAAGAGCAAACGTTGATATTTTCCATTAAATTGTATTACTAACTTAACTAATAAAAAACTGAGTCAAGTATATAATGTCACCAGTTAAATCGGTATTGACAAGAAATAGGAAGAGCTAAAATAATTTTTCAAATTTTCAAGAAAGCTTTTTAAGAATTAAAATGACTTGAATTGAACTTTGGTGTTAAGATTTGATGGCCTCGAACACCAAGTTGTTGAGGTACAACTATACAAATTTACATAATAGTGCTTTGTTGAGAGGAATGCAATGAGTCCTAACTCAACTTTAGCGTTTATTCCCTGTCGTCACAGAAATAGGTTTTGGGATATTTGCTCTACATATAAATACATATGTTGTTTAATCTGTCTTTTTAATATTTTATTAATTTGGCTAATGGCCGTATTTTGTAAAATGAACGCAATCATCTCACATGGGGTTTTTTGCCTGGCAATTCTATTTTCATAAGAAATCAAATAGACTCTCTCGCTCTGACTGAAATTTTATAACGAAATATATTGCACTCAAAACAGGAATATAATGAATTATGGTTCATGGACGTGAAGGGAGAAAGTTTAGCTCAGGGCAGGCCGTAGGGTGTTGCCCCCTGTATATTAGACATGGGTAACGCAGTAAAAATTGCAGCGCTGATACACTAACTCAAGCGCAGTAAACTGTATCAGCGAAATGCGTTAACGCAATTGCGTCATGCCGCTGTTGAAAATATTATGGTATCTGTATCAACAAGACGCGTATCAGCACAGAAAGTCTCACAGTAGAACATTGCATAGTGCGTTGAGTCATGTGGTAAAGAATTCATACATATAAAGTAAAAAAACATCAAAATCCTTTACAATGTTTAATGTTATGGCTATATTCATTAATAAGAATATAATAAATAGTAGCTAGTATAAAATTTATCTAAATAAAGTGCAGATTTCAGCATCCACCAACAATTAAAAAACCTAAAATTCCAGCAAGTAAGCAGATGGTTGTGTTTTTTATCATTTAATCGAGCTTTCAAACAGATACATACACATTTCTAGTGGGCAAAACAAGTTTGAAGTTCGATTTAAGTTTGCTTACACTTTTGAAATCGAACATGTTCAATTTGAAATAAATTCACACATGTGTGCTCAATCATCATCCAATCAGACATGCTCCAAGAGTTCATGCTTAACAGCATCTTCCCCACAACCTCTTTTCTATATAATACGAGCATAATTTATTTTGTTTGATTCAACTTTCTGTCTTTTCCAACTGTGCTCGATGAACCGTACAACTTGTACATTTGCTTTCAATGTTTTTCTTGCTGTTGGCTTTACTTTGAGTGTTGCATTTGTATTAATTCGCTATTGCGTTACTTTTTTTAAAAGAAGTGTATCAACGCAATAACGCATTTAAATGCTTCAACTCAATAACGCAACGCAACGCTGCGTTACCCATGTCTACTGTATATAAGAAATCCAATAGGTTAAGTATTATATTATGGAGAAATTTATGGATTTTCCAAAAAGTAGCCTTTAAACAGGCTTCAAAAAGGTTCCAAGCCAATCAAATAATGTTATGCTCCTGTTTTTGCAAGATAGTTTTTGTTGCCTTCAAACAATTCCTGCCCTGGATTCCACCATACTTCTATATTTTGTTTAATTGTTATTTGTTACACGCCTACCTCCCATACAACGCAAAAATTGAAAACTGCATTACTCAGCTCATAATTAGCCTACAACAATAAAATTTGGTATGTATGTATTTTTCAATAACACAAAGACGTCTTCAAAAAATGGACGTCATCTGCTCACGGACACGCCCACCTCCCATACAACCCAAAAATTGAAAACGCAATAAATAAGCCTCTGTTTAATCTACAAAGTTAAAATTTGGCACATATGTTTTTTATGATAAAACAAAGATGATTTTGAAAAAATGGACATCATCCGCTCACGGACACGCCTACCTCCGATACAACGAGAAAATTGAAAACTGCATAACTCAGCTCATATTTAGCCTGCAACAATAAAATTTGATATGTATGTGTTCTATACAAACACAAAGATGTCTTCGAAAAATGGACGTCATCCGGTCACGGACACGCCCACCTCCCATACAATCCAAAAATTGAAAACACAATAAATAAGTCTCTGTTTAACCTACAGAGCTAAAATTTGGAACGTATGTTTTTTATGACAAGATAAAGATGCTTTTGAAAAATGGACATCATCCGCCCACGGACACGCCTACCTCCCATACAACGCGAAAATTGAAAACTGCATAACTCAGCTCATAATTAGCCTACAACAATAAAATTTGATATGTATCCGTTTTATACAAACACAAAGATGTCTTCGAAAAATGGACGTCATCCGGTCACGGACAGGGACACGCCCACCAACTCAAAACGTTTAAAACTCAATAAATAAGGTTGTGTCTGTCAAAGAGAAATTAAATTTGGTATTTATGTATTTTATATCAGAACTAAGGTGTTCTGAAAAATTGGGTGTAATCCGTCCATGAACACGCCCACCTCCCATAGCGAAAGCACAATAGAGGCATTGACTGGGAGCTACAGGAATAAAACTTGGTATGGAGCAAACAAAGATGACAAACTGTATGGCCGCTCTTATGATCACATATGGGAATATAAGTGCCCATGTTCTAGGCATTGAAAACCAAAACCATGGGGTATTAGCGGATCCTGTATTATGCCAGGCTGACTTTTTTGGATGGGCTTTCGGGGAGCATTGTTATGACTAAGGTTTACTTCCCATATCGCGGACAGATGTACCTTGCTTGGTGAGTGCCATTCTCAACTCGGATGCCATACTGCTGACTCAACTCCGTAGTACGGAAGAAGAATTGGATAGGCTTCAACCCATATCAAGGGTTGCTACATCACAATTTGAAACTACTTTGTTACCTTTGAACTCTCACATAGGCTGCCTTATTATCCTTGAAAATTTGCAAAGTTTGTTGTGAATTTGGTAGCCCATAAATGATTTTTTATGAAAAATATTAAAATTAAGTCTGAAAATTCCTATTTGAATAAAAAAATGTAGCAAATAATTTATTGACATTTCATTTGAGAACTTAAAAATGACTTATGAGAACTTTTACATTTTTCCATTAAACCATTTTAAAAGGTATACTTCAGGCTTGGAAACTGTTTTATAGCTTGATTTTTAGATTCTATTTATTTTTGAACAAAGATAATCGTCTGTATCCCAGCAGAAAATTCTTCGGACAGAAAAAACATTTGTTGAAATGCAAATAAATATTGATACAACTTCTACTTAAGTTAAAACAATGAAAATTGAGCATATGAATAACAAACAGTTCTTCAAACAATTTCTCAATAAGGACTGATACGGTTCGGGAGAAGAACAGAACCCAGACATCAGTCTCTCCGTCAGACCTCACTTGATTATTGTCTGGTTTTTCTTCTTTAGAATGGATTTTTTTTTAAATCCTTAAAAAATTATTCAACATACTTTTAAAACCTCCTTTTTGTTTTTGTTAAATACCTACTGAATGACAAAATGACCAAAGATCAAAATAATAATTATGTAACATTAGTCAAAATGCCAACTAAGCAATTTTTGATTTTCGCCCTCTTAAATTGTAATTTTTGTTTTACTTTGTCTTTGCCCACAACACAACGTCACGGCCTCCACATTGTTTTTGTTGTAGTTCTTGTTCTTAATTTTCTTAAACACTTTGCCAGAGAGCAGCAGCTCTTGTGTCCCCACAATACAACTGCATCAAGAGCATCACAACATATTGGCCAACATTGCCTACGGTGATCAAGTATCGTGTCTACAAACAGAGTGCCCAGTGTCGTCGTCATCAACGTTAGCTATATCGAAACGATGGCTTTGCACTTCGACGTTTGCCGAAAACGTTTTGTGGATGTAGAAGCGCAACTGATGGCAAGGCGCATGTGCAACATTAACGTGGCGTGGAAACGTGCACGGTCGTCGATTGCCTACTGTTTTATTGCAAACATATTAGGCATGCTTCGACCTCAGAGTCATGGAGTAGTATAGGATCGAAAGCCCTGCAGATGAAAAGGTTTAAAAATATAAATGCTTTATATAAAAAAAAGTGATATTATTTTTTAAACAATTTTTTTTTTATTTCAATTTTTTGTACATATAACCTGGTGTAGCAGTTCTTGTTCAATCCTTAGGGAAATATGGCGGTGGTGAGTCTGATGTTGCCCAGCAGCGCCAAAGCAACGAAACGCAGTCACGGTAGGAGATACCAAAAGAGTGCCGAACGTTCGAACTCACCAACGAAAGTAATGTTCGACAATGTGCACAGTTTGCGATTTGATTCGGTGGCACCGAAACGGATCCCCATCGACATGCTCGGCACAGTCACTGTGCGCACCGGGTAAACAGCAGCCGCTCCTTTGCAGAAGATAACAACGATGAGATATGCGGGCAGCAACATGCATACATACATACATACATACGAATCGAGAACTTTTGTAGCTACATTGTGCGCAACGTCCGGAGCTTTCGTCTGTTTGTTGTTTGCTTCTGCCAACGATTTCCAAATTTATTGTTGATATGAACGGATATCGACAATGCAAGTGCTACTGGGCATTTTTGAACCCTACTGCCAGCAGGACGGACAGCAGCATGTGGAACGTAGGGACGAAACAGAATTTATCCAGGTTCTTGTATGAATGAAGCAGCCACGCAGATTTGCTTTTCGATTGTACAGCTACCAATCCATCCCGTTTTACGCTGTCTTCTGTTCTTTAGTTCTTTCACTGAGCTTTGTATGTACGAGTAGCTGAGGTTTCGGCTATCGCATACATATCTTCAACTGCTACCAACTTGCATGTCTTTTGGAGTCGATGGCGACAGTGATGTAAGACTGCAACGCTGAGATTTTAATTTGTTCTTCCTATTGAATACTCAGTGTGGAGTTGGTTGGAAGGTGATGATGTTTGCGGATGTGGTTGCTGTAGGTTGCTTACTGGCTTGGACACTCGATGGCTTAGGTATCTACTGAGATATGTATGTGCAGATAAGGTGGCCTGGCGAGGTACTTACTTGCTGTTAGCAGATAAGAATGTTAAGATTGCGTTGCAGAAGTTGATATAAATAAATTTGCACAATTTGTTAAGTGAATTTTTCTGTATTCGATTGAGTGCGAAATGGGTTAAAAATAATAACAAAAACAAACAGTAGCCGGCGCTTAATTGCTCTACGCATGAATACTATTACAAATGGTTAATGTTATAATTTTAAATTTGATTAAATATGTTCTCTTGTAATATATTACAATGAATGAAAATTAGAAAACACTTAAAAGTTTGCTAAATTTCAATTAAGTGTGGAAAGATATTTAACCAGGGACCGAAAAAAAAACATTATTTTTCAAATTTTAATTAAAAAAGTTCAGGATATTGTAAGTATCTGAAAAAAACTATCGAGTATACTGAATTGTTGGAATTTGTTTTGCCTATTCGAATACATAATTTATTTGATTTTTATTTTTTAAGCGTTAGGCCTAAAATTAAAAATTTATTTACATATTTTTTTCTCAGAAATAAAAATCATTTTATAGAAGAGGCAATCTTTCACATGGCAACGTGTCCAAGTCGAAATCATCTCAAGTTGACTCAAATCTCCACGTCTCTTAGAAACGGCGAACTAGAATCCGTTAGCTTCAATATCAACGTAGGCAAGGAAAACATATTTCCAACAGTCGGAAAGCTTAGCCTCGATTAGAACACTTTCGCTAACAGAATGAGCCTGATTGACTTCCTCACAGTACATAGCATGGTCGTACGTAGCAATAAATTTCAGCATCTTGATATTTATAAGACCCCTAGGCTGTCCACTGATCAAAAGACGAGCAACCAAATTGATAACGTTCTTATGGACGGAAGGCACACTTCCAGTGTACAAGACGTACGGATCGAGTGATCCAGTGTATGTTAGACTCGGATCATTATCTTGTCAAAAATAAACACATCCCACACAGAGAAAGCTGGACGTTGACAAGCTACAATAAAAATGTACAGCCGAACATTTTGCTACTCAACTCTACCTCATGCTTCAGGAAAGTACTCCTTTGATCAACGTTTTAATGCGTGTTGCTGATGAGCAATACCGAAAGAAGAAGAAGAAAGTGTTGAAAAACTTTTCAGGTGAAAAAAACTAGAAACAGGAGGTCTCTTCCTGCATGGACGAAAATGGGAATCTAGTGACAGATATTCAGAGTACACTGATGTTGTAAAGGGAATACTTCGCTAGACTTCTAAATGGCGAAGCAGTCAACAATCACTCTAATAGAGATAATATCCCAGGAACCCCAATCATAGATGACAGCGTTGAAGACAAGGTCTTAACAGTTATAGCTTGGCTTAAAAACAACAAAGCCGCAGAAGCCGATGGTCTACCGGCAGAGCTTTTTAAGATCGGCAGTGAATTTATGAATATGGTTGGAAAAATACATTCTTAACGAATGTAACTTCAGTGTGCTCTGCCTTATCTAAAAGAAAGGGGTTCCAACGGCGTACCAAGCGGTTAAGCTGCCAAGGGCGGATTCCCAAATGGCTGCCCCTTTCATATACATACAATACACAAAAATATCTTTGATATTAATATAGAGATTTGTAGGCATTGTTTTCAAACATACATACGTATTAAGGCGTAGTGAAATGTATGGGATAAGATTTTTGCTACGAAGCGGGATTGAGAAACTGAAAACTAACTGTATTTCAAGCAACTTGGCCCAAGGAATCTGCTCTCCGATGAATTTCGATCCGCCAACTTTTTAAAAATATCTTTTGATATGAATGTGTTTAAGTAATATTGGTTAAAGAGGGTTTTTTGCCCATAAAAGATGAACTATTGTTATAGATCTCATTTCTTTCAAGTCAGTACCTAAAGAATTTTATACGCCACACTCTTCATCGTTGCCTAAGAATCTTTTGAATTTAGCAATAGAATTTTAGTTCTTCCCTAGCTTCTTTCATTTTGTTCATGGTTTTTTCCACTCTCTTTTACTCGTTTGCTTTGGAATACCTAAGGAGCGACGAGGCGCATTTCCGTTTAAGCGGAAATTCCATCAATTAGCAAACTCTTCGTTTCTGGGGCACTGAAAATCCGCGTGTGATGCACTAAGTGTCATTACATCCACTGTGTGGTGCGCCGTTCACACGGGAAGGAGTTATTGGGCAGGATTTTTTTTGAGGACGCCATTGGCAACACGGTCACTGTTGCTGGCGAACGCAACAGAGTCATGATAAACGACTTCTTACTGCCGAAATGGGATGAGAGGAGCTTGGTAAGCATGTGGTTGTAACAGGATGGTAAAACCATCCACACAGCATCAGCCCAATGAATATTGTGAAGGAAGCGTTTCCTGGTCGAATAATCTTCCCTTTTGGAGATTTGACATGACCAGCAAGATCAACCGGTTAAACCATTTAGACTTCTTTCTTTGGGTCTACTTAAAGTCACGGGCTTATGCCAACCAGCCTCAGACAACCGCAAACCTTAAGGAGAATATTCGACAGGAATGCGAACAGTTATCACCGGAAATCTTTCGAAAAGAAATGGAAAATGTGATAAAACAAGCACAAATGTGTATCAACATTTGCGGCAGCCAATTGACGGATATCACGTTTTCCTCTTGACACAAGAAATTGTTATTGTTCAAAATTTGAACTAATTTCAAATAAAAAAACTTCAAATGCAGATTTCCGTCACTCAAAATAATTTTTTTATTTAGTAAAAAGTTATTCAGAAACAAAATTAGAGGATTCATTTTACGCCATCTTGTACTCTTCTTACACTTCTTACACTCTTCATCGCTAGCTGAGAACTCACCTGAATTTAACAATGATATGTGGTGACCGTGGCATCCAGGTTAAGTGTGTGGCTTAGCACTCTCGGAGCCCGAGTTCGATCCCCAGTAGCGGCGAAAAGTTTTTTCAATAAAAAAAACTTTTCTGATCGGTCCCCACCACTCTGCAGACAATGGCAAACCTCAGAGAGTAAATAATGCCATGTAAAGTTTCTTGAGAACATGAACAGTCGGCATAAAACATGTAGGTTCAGTTCTCGGTCAATTGTGTGCAATCATTTAATAACACACACAACACAATTGATCATACGAAGCTCGGTCAAAGTCCTTTCTAGGGCTGAAATGGCCAATTTTTTTTTTTTTATGTTTGGGACACTTTTCAGAAATACTTTTTCAACTACGTTATTCGTTTAAGATATTTCAGTAAAAAACCTACAATAAGTTAAATTTCTTCTTCCCTTGGATTTAAAAATGTTATTTTCGCATATTTATTTTGTAAATTGGTTAATTTAGCTTCAGTTCCGCCACCCCTAATATCCGCTTCGAACTAGAAAAAGAGTGAAGTCGAATGGGTCTTGTAGTGACCGCAGATAAAAAAAAGTATCTTGTGTCAATAAACAAACAGTTCCAGTCGTGTTGGAAACCATGTCACTGTTGATAATACCTCCTTTAAGGGTGTTAAAGACTGTTAGACCTGAGGTCCAGCATTAACTTCTCAAATGAAATCAGTATTGAAATTAAAAGTAGAACAACTCTTACCAACAAATGTTTCTTCGAGCTCAGTAGGCAATTGAGAAAAAGAGCTCTCTCTCAACGAACAAAACTCGCGCTCTATAAGCCAATAATTATGCTCCTCCTACTATATTCACCACAAACCTGGACCTTGAGCAGCACATATGAAAGGATTTTGCAAGCGTTCGAGAAGAAAATTCTTCGCAAGATTCATGATCCAATCTATGTCAATGAAGAGTATCGAATATGATGGTATCATAAGCTATTTGTCGACATCGGTATAATCAAGTGCATAAAAATCGAGAGACTTACCCGGCTAGGTTATATCGAAAAAATGGACGACGATTGTCTTGCGAAAAAATATTCGGTTCGGTATCCAGCTTAGGTATCTGCTTTGGAAATACCAGATATTGGAAATCGTGACGATGCTTGGAATTTCTAACTGGCCCCATTTAAACTTAGACGAGGTCAAAACCGACCGACGGTTGTGATTGCTAGGATAATTAAGTAACTTCGTGAGCAGCCTGTGTTTACCAGTCAATTATTTTTCGGTGGAAAAATATTCATTTTGCGATATGAACTTAAAAAATATAAATTGGTAACGTGCCAGCTAGCAACATAGTCAAACAAGAGCAGTAAAAAAGACTTATTGCAGAAACCACTCAAACGACCCAATACCTTTGTTAATTTTTTTAAATTTTCCAATAAAAAACAACTAAAATTTTTCCATTTCTGCGGATTACCCGAAGTAATACAAGTGTAATTACTGGGGGTATTTGAGTGTTAATAATATATTATCACTACAAAAAGCAGTTGATTTAAGACACTGTGGACAAAGTTAGTTCTAAGCCAACTTCGAGAGCCGCATCTAAAGTGTTTTCAACAAATACACTCAAGCAACTAAGTAGTTTCCAACACGACTTTTGTACACATAGTAAAATGTCAATCTCCGCATAATCAAGATTTGTTTGCATTCCATAACATCATTTTTGTTCGTCTTGAACGCCAAAGTGATCAATATCCAATTTAGTTTTTACATCGAACGCCGTCTGGCGTATTAATTGCACAAGCCAGCCTGCAACCTCCTTGCCAGCTAGTTTACTTACTCGATCTACTTGTCTTGCTTGTGTCCTGTCGCTGGCCACGAATATCACTCATTCCGTACTGTCCGCACCCTACGATTTGCAAGCGATCCAAGCAGCAGTCTTGTTGCAATTGTTCAAAATCAGCAGTTAATTTGCGTCCAGCTCTGGTACAAGACTACGCTGCAGCCTCTTAACATTTCTAGGTTTCCCTTAAGTCTGCTCAATTGCGACGACCACCCCGCCGCCTGAGCAAAAACAAATGACTGCAAGCGTTGCTGCTGTTTCTGAAATTGCTGCCATTTGATTAAAAAATCGCGCTGCACATATCTACAGCGAGTAAAAAGTGATCCCTGCGTTCCCTGCAAGTTTTGTCGATCGAGCAGCCCAAGTTGACTTGGTTGACTATAGGTTGGCAGTAAAATATTGCAAACAAGTAGAGCCCGCGAGGCAACACTTTGTCGCAGCCACAGTGTTGCTGGAAGCTCACTATGTTCGGCAATTCTACCCAAGGTGTGTGCTTTTAGGTCGACGATCCGACATAAAGAACTGGTGCAAATATTGACTACTAGAACTAAGCTATTCCAGGAGTTTATCGATTGACCAATTAACACTAATTAAATGCTCTTCAGCTCGGGTTTCATTATCGATTTTTCATTTGTCAAGCTGATAATTAAATTGCAAAAATTTACATATAAATTTTTGTACAGATTGCTTGCTTTAAGTTGCAGCATGCAACAGTTGCAATTTACCTAACAGATTTGAAAGACACTTGCTCAGGTGCAGGAAAATTAGTTTCGGGAAATTTGGTGGAAAAATTACAGGAAGTGGTTTCTTCTGTTTATGTTGCACAGTGGCAAGCTTGAACTGTTATTGTTTTGGTTACATTTAGATAAAATCATCATCTTGTATTGCTGGCTTATTTAATTAAAGTTATGAAACTGTAAAATGTAAAAACATGCTACACGGTTAAAAATTTTGGACTAGTTTTTAATCCAAACTTTGGTTTAAAGGAATTTTTAATCCTAAAAGTATTTGTTTTTATTCCATTTTTTAGTTTAATTTTTTTTAATCCGAAAAAGTTTAAGTTTAAGACTATTTTTGGACTACAAATTTGCATTAAGTTAGTATTTTCAGGAAAAAGTATTTATGTTATTAAATAGCTGAATTACAATGCAGCTGTGGCAGTGGCAGCAGCTGTGGCAGTGGCAGCGGCAGTGATCAGCTGTTTCGTGTTTTACTGCCTGCAAATTACAATCTGGCAGTGGCAGCGTCAGCATCAAAAGCAGTGAATGTGAAATTTTTCTTAGTAGTTTAATTATTTGCATGTTGGCAATGAATTTAGAAATAGGGCTAACATCGACAGAACTGCTTACTGCAACTGATGCTATGTCAGTTTCACCACTGAACAACAGTATTCCTAAAATTACAGCTAATCAATGCCACTGCCACTGACGCTGCCACTGCAGCATTGTAATTCAGGTATAAGATTGAAAACTTCTTCTACTACGAAATTTAAGCTAAATACATTTCTGAATGTTGTTAAAGCATTATTTTTTATTAAATGAAACAAATTGAAATTTATTTTTTATTAAATGAAACAAATTAATTATTAAAATCAGAACCAAAATATTATAATATACATTATTACAGTAAACAGTGTTTGAACCTTTGTGAATTAAATAGTTATCCTTTTCGGATTACAATATTTTAAACTTTTTTGGACTTAAATCTAATCCTTTTTGGATTATAATACTTTAAACTTTCTGTGGACTAACAATTATTCCTTTTTGGATTAAGAAATTTTAAACTTTTTGCGGATTAAAAATAAATCCTTTTTGGATTGAAAAATTTAAAACTTTTCATTGGATTAAAAAATAATCTTTTTTTGGTCGTGTCCTATATGTAATCCAAAAAAGTTTAAAACTAAGTCCTAGATTTTTAACCGTGTAATATTATCGCAGCTTTATATCATTAATTTTATGAATGATTGTTTTAATTTTCGCATATGTATGTTATGTTCAAGCCATAATAATTAACAAGGCTTAAACGTATCTCTTCACCATGTTAAGCTCTTAATTATCCCAAAAATCATATTTCCCCTAAACCACACTTTTATATCTGCTCTTTTCGCATCAATATAATTTGTTGTTTTTGCTTTGTTATATGTCACGAAAAACATAAATATTTTTTGTAAAAAGCGAAGAAACAAAAACTTTAATAATTTGGCAGCCACAACTACAACTCAACCTAGAGATACATGGATATCTACATAGTTACATACAGTGAACAAACAAGAAAGATTCACTTTCATTGGCGTCAGTAGTCGTCGGCGTCTACATCTTTTGCATACGAAAACAGGACGAATGTCAGGTTGACAGCCGACCAAAATTGAGCACAGGAAAAAACGAACTGCATTCAATGATGAGTTTTAATATTCCGTGTATGTGGCGATGTTTTTTTGGCCCACTTTGTGGCATATCTCGACCTGCAAAACTTTTTTATTGCATGAGGGACCACAAGGCAACTATGGAAAATAATATTCTTCGTAACATGTATATTTGCTATAATGTGAATACTTGTTGCTTCATATACAAGTCTTTGTTAAATTATCCTAACATAAAAAAAGTGAAAATAAGACTTTTTTAATTTGCGTTATTTTGACTTAAACAAATCAACATAAACAAAGCTCATGATAAGTTTTTGAAGTAAATCTACCACAGTCGCGTTTACAACAGTACGGCGAAATTAACGGCGAGTTTACCTAATGCAACATCTTAATGAAACGAAGCGAATTCATAACTTGTTTGAAGGTGTTTGAAAAGTATAGCGCAATCACAGCAATACGAACTCAGCAGAAGACTTGAATAGTTCACGAACAATGTAGTTCAATTGAACGATTCGTTCATTGATTTTCGTTTTTTTTTTTTGTTCAATTGTAAAAGTATAGCCAGATCAAAACGAACGAGAGAAATATCTTATCAAACAATGGTTTGAGTCTAAACTAACAGTCCTAACGAAGTAAAAGATTAAACGAACTAGTCTTTAATGGCTTGAGTCCCGAAATTTTTTTTAAATGAAACTGCTTTAACTGCCTATAGATTCATATGGCGGTTAAGCTTTTTTGCTTTTATTTCCACGTATACCAATCACTTAAGAATGGTTATTGAATTGCATTACAGCTAAATGCATTGCATCTGCTTTTAGTCTTTAAGTCATGCCCAAAATGGTCTCATCTGAATTAAATTAATTTTATATCATTTCACAACAACGAAACTTACTTAACCTTTGGAACACCTCTAAAATAGCAAACTGCCATTTCTCTTTCCTTTACGAAAAATTGGAGGTATAAAAGACATGGTTTGTGGTTCTTCAATTTGCTTTCCCTTTTGTCACAACCAATATGCCACAAATTGCCAGTTGCCTATGATATAGATGGTATGATCGATATAGTATGATGGTATAATAGATTAATTTTTAATTTCAGTTGACTAGAAATGAGGAAAGTATTAAAGACAGGTAAAAGCATAGCATCACGGCTAGAACAGGATTCCAACCCGGAACTTCTGGATTGGCAGTTAAGCACGCTAACCACTCGACTACAGAGGCCCCTAACGGTTCGTATTTTACCGTTTATAGGGTGCACCACGCAAGGGTTTGAGTTGACTTGAGACGATTTCAATCAAACGCCGCCTTTTTCCACAATTTTCGAAGTTTGCTAGATGTTTGACAGAAATTGCTAATTTTTACAAAAAATTTCGACAAGAGTGATATTTTTTTTAAGAAGTTTCAATGACATGTCCTAATATTAATTAAAATTGCCTGTATTTATGTTTCGCTCAGCAGATGGGAAACTTAGTTTATTTCATCTCATTTATCTTGTTATTTCTGGAGAAGTATTTTTGGTGTGTTTGACCAGATATATTTAATAATTAAAATAAAACCTAAAACTAGGTACTGAGAAAAAATCAAACAAATTCAACCTTAAAATAAAACAAAACACACGATTTTGAGTTGTTTTAAGAAAGTTTGTGCTTGAGTGAAGTGAACAAAAATATTTTTATTTCGTGAACAGACTTGCATGAAACAAGAATTTATTTCTTAAAAGACAAACAAAAAATGATTTATGTAAAGATTTTTTTGTTCCGTTATAACTTTTCCTTGTTTAAAAATAATACCACAATTTTTTTGAGATGTTAGCACAAAATTATTTCGGAGGTTATTTCTGTTCAAGCAGCCAATTAATCATAGATTGAAATCGAAATTCCAATAATAATAATTAAATAAAAATTTGTATACTTACACCGGCGGGATACGAACCTACGTCCTCCGGATGTCAGTTCTTCACAATTCCACTGAGATGTTGGTAACGAAAATTTAATTGTTGCAAAACATATTTAAGTACAGCTCATCTCAAAAACTGTCAGAAATTTTTAGCAAAAATATAAAGGGTTTTTGTATTTGTTATTTAATTTTTAAGCCCAGTCATGAATACAGAAATTTCTTTTCCACTGTTGTTTAAAAAAACTCGCGTGTAGTAACGTACATGTGGCAGAAGTAAAACTTCTTAAACAGTAAGAAATATGAGAGATTTTAGTGTGAAATAGAGAGAAAGTATCTGAAAAGAAAATCAATCAACACAATCAACACAATATAAATATTGAATATTCTATTTATTCAATATTTATATCCAGGGACCGTACCGTTTATGGTTTTTATCAAAGAAGTCACATAATCAATGTTATCTTTTAACTTTTATTTTTTCCGACATAAATAAAAGTTATTTTGTGCCTTAAATTTTTTTGGGCAAAAATAACAGTTACTTTTGAATTTTATTTTATCGGTAAAAAATAACAGTTTTTTCTGCCGTTTATTTTTTCGGTCGAAAATATCAGGCAATTTGTATTTTTTCAAAGGTCATTTTACCGACTAAAAAAGTATTGATATATTATTTTCATCTTATCGGTGAGACATTTTACTGATGGTGTCAACATCTGTCAATCGGCCTTTTAAAAAACACAAATTGCATAATTTTTTTGACCGAAAAGCTTAAAGTCACAAAATAATTGTTACTTTTGACCGATAAAATAAAAGTAAAAAGTAACCATTATTTTTCCCCGAAAAAAATACAAGGCAAAAAATAACAGTTAGCTTTTAATTTCTAAAGAATCAGTCGAAAACGTAAAAGCACTTTCGTGAGCTGAATTGTGGACTAGCTGCAGTTGCATTCTTAAGGTACTTTTCTTAGCTTCGGGACATTTTTTGGCAGTCTTAATTATTTCACTTTCTACACTTCTTGCTTTGAATTTTTTATCGTATTAACTGTTTTGCATGTTGTCAATCACCTTTCAAGTTTTTGATAACAATAAACGTTATGATATGCTCTTTCAAATTAAGCTTTAAGCTAGGATTCGATATTCAACAAAAAAAATATGCACAATTGTTATATTTTGTTACGTTATGTAAAGCATTCCAAACATAAAGAAATAAAATTTCCGTGCATACTCGTAGCATGAAAATCTAATGGTACAGTACGGATCAAATGGTACAGTACGTTCTTGAGACATGGTGTGTGTCTGTGGAATGCAAGACACGGACTAAAACGCGTTCAATATAAATTGCATTTTGTTTGCTCTTTTGTCATATGCCTGTGTGGTGTAATGATAGAGCTTCTGACTCTTATGAGATGCTTAATAGAGAGACTGGGTTCTATTCCCGCTGGCGACGATAACTTTTTTTAAATTTTCATATGAATTCAAAACGTTAGCCTAGCGTCACGAATAAGAGACCTTGAAATTTCACTCGCCGCCAAAGAAGGTTTCACTTAAAAAAAAAAATTATTTTAATTTTAACCGGGATCGACTCCGGGCTCGTGAAATGTTTTATTAACTTAACACTTAACACACTTTAACACCAATGCAATGAATTTATTTGCTTCTATTCCAATATTAAATCATAAAATAATATAAGAATACGTTTGTTTGAAAAAATCATGATACATTTCCGTCTGTGTAGTTCAATCCATACTTCCCGTGTTTAAAGGGAGTCTCTCAAGGATAAAGATTAGTTGATCGACAACTGTGACATTTCTATGTGGAAAATTTTTATAAAAGTCTTTTGACTATGAATGACTGATGACTAACGCCAAGATGCTAGAAATCTCTTGAGAGACCTAACTTGTATTGATTTTTTTCCTGTAAGTTTAAAAAATTCCTAAGTTTGGTTAGATTAAGGTAGCAGTCTGCTTTCAGATAGCAAATGGTGAGTGAATTGTGCTACTTGAATGATCTGCTCTACAACACCCAAAACATTTTCTTCATAAATACCACCCAGAATTATCTATAAAATCCACCAGGTACTTGACGTTTACTTATTCAAAATTCCTAGGATTATTGAAAACTGGACTTCCAAGGTACATTTGTCTTCTGCGGAAGATAGCTGGGTATGAGCAAAGGAGATGCGATGCCTTTCTCATCCTTGCAGCTCCTACAGAAGTCATTGGCAGTAGCCCCCAATGTGACGGCATGCCTACCTATAAGACAATATGCTGTTATAAAAATTATTAATGTAACCACCCAAAGTATGATAAAAGCATTTTTATGCACTTTTCACTAAATCTAGGAAACAACTGCATAGTTATATTGAGACAATAATACCATATAATTTTGAGTCTGTCAAAATTACCAAATTATGTCTTAGAGCTGGTTTCCACGTTGCAAGTGGCATACCTAATGTTTCCATATCAGGCTTGAGCGTTCTTGCAGTGCCTTCCCTAGAGAGCTCATCAATTCTACAGTTTCCAGGAATATCCCTATGTCCCGGCATCCAGACTAGAATAATATCATATTTTGCAGCAAACTGTTTTAGTGAACAGTTTGATATTTGATAGCTACTAATGATGTTAGGAACACTCCTTTAAGGGTTTTTATAACAAAATTCCTTATTTGCACAGTACAACGTTATGGGAACCAACAGTTCAAGTCCCGTGAAGTAGTTTTACTTGTATTCGATCACATAACTTCTATTAAATAACCTTTCTCTTCATTAATGATGAGATTAATATAAAAAAAACTCAAGGGTTTAGCCTAAAGATGGGCATTATCGCCACCTGATAGTCTAAACAATTTAAATGCAAAAACTTTGCTACATAAACAAGAGTTACAAGTCAATTTCAACGAGTTTATATATTTTATAAATAAACATTGCCCCCAAAACCAAAGTCTTCCTACCGCTGAACTTCATAACTAGCGTTGAATCCGACAATCCATTCATTTAGCTAACCATTCAACTGTTGATCCCAACGAGTACTTTGCATAAAAGCCCAGAAGGAATAATTTATTATAATATTCCATAGTTGTTGTTGTTGTTGTTGTTGTTGTTGTTGTAATTGTTGTACTCAAATTTATTATGTTGTGATGAACTTGAACTTGAATAATTAAGTTAAAGTGAAATTTCGTTCAATTACGCGCTACGCTGGCCCTATTATGACTTGGCTCATCGATTACACTGTGCAACTCCGTATACGGACGACACACAGACACACACACACACACACACACACACACACACACACACACACAGCAGACAGAGAGTAGGGAAAATATATAGAAAATCCCGCATGTTGCAATCGATGAGTATTAAACGCAGTCAGTGAGTTTATTAAACAATACCAATGCGTAACTGAATATGAATGAATTCAAGAATAATTGAATTAATTTGTATAAATGAATACATAAAATGTATGGACGGACAGTAATAAACAGTCGTCGGAAAGATAGAGCGACACACTTGTCTATACAAGTGTTGTAAATGTGGTGGCATCCACCAAGTTTGTTGGACGCTGTGTGAATATTGTGCGCATTTTCATTTAATTCAGAATTAATTTCAATTTCAATTTCAATTTCTTACGCGTACAACTAACATGTGTTCAGTCAAATTAATGCCAACACTTAACGCCATCTAGTAGTCTACACAGCAAGCGCTCTAAGATACTGCAAGAAACTAAATTATGGCGATCATTTTGCTCTTGCGCCACTACCTAATAATTAAAACAATTACGTATGTATGTGAGAAATTAACCCAGTGACACACTGACACACGACCAACCACAAATAAAACAATAATGTTCACACACACATACTCACAACGATAAAACCGACAATTTAAAATTCAAATTCAGATATTCAAAGTGGCGCCAAATGTACTGGCGGAATTTTTAGCTGCGCAGCATTTAAAGCTGGTCAACAACCTCCAGTTTATGCCGCCGACGCTGCTGCTGCTGCTGCTACTGCTGTTGTTGATGATATTAATGATTATTCGTTGTTGTTGATGAATTTAAAATTTTTGACTAATTACATTTTTTTTTTTCACTGAATTTTTATGCCAATGCTTAAATTATCTCTTAATAGGATTTGCAAATCAAAGAGCTAATAATATTAGCTTAATATTCAAACATAAGTGTGAACGCGTTCCTTTTAACACTGTATTTTGAAAAATTACGTCAGTTGCATTAACGTCAATAAATTAAATTTAAGTATTTTTATGCAAAGTTACGCCAACGTGGATTGAATGATTCTGGTAAAGTGTTTGTTTTTAGTCAGTTTTAACGAAAGTGAAGAAGAGGCGGCAGTCATTCATTGATATACAATATAAACGATTGTGAACTGAATGTGTTGATTGATTTTTTTTTTTTTTGACTGAAAGAGCTTAAGCTTGATTTAAATGAGTATAGATTCATTGACTTGAAATTAACAATATATAATTAGGCTGAAGAGGCGAACAAAAAGTCTTTGTTTTGATTAAATGATGGTTAATAAAATCAATTAAATTAAATTATCATAATAATTAATAATACTTATTAACATCAAATAATGAGTTTCCTATCGAATGACTCTGATATTTACATAGTAACTAGGTGTAACTAGTGAGTAGATGATTTTCGAGTTACTTAGTTCAAGTCGGATCGAATAATTCAACACGAATCTTGCATTGTATAACTCGAGTGTTCGAGTAATTCGATGTTTTTCAGGTTTTGAGTCGAATTTTCACTTTCATTTATCAGTACAAATTCCTAGTCAAAAATTGGTCCAAGGTTTTTATCTTTTTAAGGTTATCTTAATATATAAAAGGCAAGTGTCCTGCTCCGTGTTCTATATAGTAAAACATGTTCAGCCTGGACCAGAACCTGTTGTAAAATTATCCATTCGAAATTTTTGTACTTACTAAACCTTTTGCTCTATATCGTAAAACCTGTTCAGCCTGGACCAGAATCTTTTGTAAAATTATCTATTTGAAATATTTGCACGTATTATACTTTTTAAAACTTGTTCAGCCTGGACCAGAACCTGTTGTTAAATTATCGATTTGAAATCTTTGCACGTATTATACTTTTTAAAACTTGTTCAGCCTGGACCAGAACCAGTTAAAAATTATCTATTTGAAATCTTTGTAGTTACTATACTTTTTAGAACCTGTTCAGCCTGGACCAGAACCTGTTCCAAAATTATGTATTGGAAATCTTTGTACTTGAAGACTATCGTCATTTTTTTTAACTACTATACATCAAACATCATGTATTGCTATTACAGTGCTTCTTAATAAACAGAACCAGAGCCTATTCGGTCTGCATAAACTGAACAGCAATTATTACTTTCAGTGACGTTGGTGTCAATTGGAATTGCTAGAATTAAATCACAATGTTCGGTCTTCTGATCCAAGTTTTAGCGATTTTCTACTCAAGTTAGGAAATGGAGATGAAGATATCAAAGAAATTCCCGATCATTTTGTTTGTAAAGGTTCGCTTAATAACCTTTTCAATGGCTTGCCTAGAATAATCGTGGACAATTTTTTTGAGCTTATATTCCCATCATTTAAGCAATAAAAAGATTTAAAAAACATCCATCTGATTTTTACATGAGCTGCGTTGCTGTTGGCAGGCTGTCTAATATAATGGACAAAATGACGATAACGTTGTATTATAATATTTTAGTTCAACTAAAACAACCGGAGACAAATGCAAATGCATTATTTATGCAAATGTTATTATAAAAAAAAAAAAAATAATACTTTGCACACCAATCACAATAATCACTTCTTTTTTGCAAAATTTATTAACACGCGATATAAAAAAATTGAAGGCTTCTGTTGGGCATACAATCGAAAATCTAACTAAGTGACACGTCATATATCTTCCTAAAATTATTTTTGTCATGTTGGCACAACTTCATTTAATAGTACCAACCTATTTGATTTTAGAAAAGACGTTGGAAAATAAAAAAAAAATTTTTTTCCGAAGTGTCCAATATAATGGACAAATCCATTGAAAGAGTTAAATAGATTTTTGGCAATACTTTGAGTCCGAATAACGTCAACCGTTATTCCAAAATTGCTTTCCTGTGCCCAAAAAATTCCGATGTGAACGAAGTCAACGAGTAAGTTCTAAATATTTTAGTTGGTGACACAGTGAGAGATTTGAGCACGGATTAAATTGAAGACAGTGATGATAATGATAAACAAAATTACCCTGTCGAGTTTTTGAATGAATTTTATCTTTCAGGAATGCCACTGCATAAGTTAAACCTCAAAATTGGAAGTATTATAATACTTCTTCGAAATTTCCATACCAAAAAAGATATCTGTAATGGAAGGTGGTTAGTTTTGAAAAACCTAAAAACTTAATTAATCATCGCACAAGTATTGACAGGTGCACTGGCGAACATGAAATAGTTTTCATGCCTATAATTGATTTGGCCCCCACAAACACGGATTTGCCTTTCACTCTCCGAAGGCGACAATTTCCAGTTAAACTGACATTTTCAATGACCATAAATAAATTGCAAGTTTAAATATTGCAAAAAGTAGGATTTTTTCTAAAAGAACTGGTATTTAGTCATGGGCAGTTTTAGCGGGCTGAAGATGTAAAACTAATTATAGATGGCAACGGACAAGGTTAATTGGTTAAAATTCTAAGAATTTTTTACTAGAAATGTTGTATATAAGGAAGTTTTATAAAAATAATTTAATAAACATGTTTTCAAATAAAAATCTTTGTATATAAATCCAATAAATTTTTTGTCGCATTTTGTACTCTAAATGGTTCCTTCCCGTCGTAGGACGGGCTTTTACACTAGTGTTATTATATCAGTTAACCTTTCTGCTCGCCGTATCAACCCTTATATTCTTTCCTCCGTTTAAAATCCCGTCAAAATTGTTACTTTTTGCCCATTTTGCTTTGTTTTCGAGAAATGGCATTTTCAACGTATGACATGATTCATTATTTCTTTTCTTATCTTCTATATTTTATCTTAAATTCATGAGATCTTTATTTCTACTGGGTATGTATTTTTGAGAGTGCAGTTGAGAGAATTTAAAAAACTCAAGGTACTCGATAATGCTTCAAGATACTCGTAATTTGGAGTTATTAATTACTCGAATCAAAATGCGAGACGACTTGTACTACTCGACTCGGTGCCGGTGTCTGATATAGAAGTTTAGGTCGATAAAAATTGTTATACAAAAAATTGTAAGCAAAAATAATTTTGGGCACCCTCTTTCTGTCTTGTCTTGTTACATTGTTACAATCCTCACAACTTAATACGTTTTTGTGAGGGTTCCCATTACATATTTTTTCGAGCAGGGCTTAAAAACATTCTAACGAGGAGTACACTGCAAAAAAACATATTTTAATTTCTCGACCTTGACATTTATTTTAGACAACTGCACGTAAAATGTTGTTTTCGATCCGATCTAATGGACACTACGAAAAAAAAAACACAAATTGGCCATTTCAGCCCTTGAAAGAACTTTGACCGAGCTTCTTATGATCAATTGTGTTGTGTGTGTGTTATTTAATGTTTGCACACGATTGACCGAGAACTGGACCTACATGTTTTATGCCGACTCCGAACGGAGTCATGTGTTCATGTTCTCAAGAAGCTTTACATGGCATTATTTTCTCTCTGAGGTTTGCCATTGTCTGCAGAGAGGTGGTGACCGATCAGAAAAATTTTTTATTGAAAAAACTTTTCGCCGAGGCTGGGTATCGAACCCGGGCTCCGAGCATGCTAAGCCACACACTTAGCCTGCATGCCACGGTCACCAATTAATGGACACTATACTCAGAAAAAAAAAACTCGCGTGTAGCAACGTACACGTGGCGGAAGTGAAACTTCTTTAACAGTAAGAAATAAGAGAGATTTTAGTGTGAAATAGAAAGAGAAAGTATCTGAAAAGAAATTCAAACAATACAAAATGGAATAATAATTTGTTGATTCAATATTTGCATCCAGGGACCGTACCGAATATGGTTTTTGTCGAAAGTGTCACATATTAACTTTTATCTCTTAATTTTTATTTTTTCCGACAAAAATAACAGTTTTTTGTGCCTTATAGTTTTTTGGGAAAATAAACAGTTATTTTCTGCCGTTTATTTTTCGGTCAAAATATCAGGTAATTTATATTTGTTCAAGTCATTTTACCGATAAAAAAATTTGATATTATTATTTTCATCTCATCGGTGAGACATTTTACACATGGTGTCAACAGTTTAATCTGTCAAGCGGCCTTTAAGAAACACAAATTGCTTGATATTTTTGACCGAAAAAATTTAAGTCACAAAATAACTGCAATTTTTGACCGATAAAATAAAAGTCAAAAGTAACCTTTATTTTTCCTCGAAATATACTGAGGAAGAAATTAACTTTTAAAGAATCAGTTTCAAATTTAAAAGCGACTTAATATTCGTGAGGCTGAGGACATTTGTAACATAATGGTATATTTGAAAAAGTCTTTCAACAATTTTTTTCATTTAAAATTATAAAATAACAGTTATTTTCGGTACTTGTTTTAGTTCAGTTGGTGTTTTAGTTGCTTTGGAATATTTTCTCAACATTGTTACTTTTTGAATACTGGATTGCATTTGCATAGTACTCGTTGAAGGAGCCTCCGAAAGCAGAGACAAATCTTGTTGATTATTGTGTTTTGCTTCCTGATCATAATAATTGCTATGTTGAGTGAGGGCCTCGTAAAGCAGCGAACGTTGATTGTTGAGTGTATCACCTTGGTTGGCTATAAAATTTTGTTGAGGTGATGGCTGAGTTCCAAAATACATTTTAACAAAACATCAGTGTGTTTTTTGGGGATTGGTTCTCTGTAGATTCACCAAAATACATTGATGTTTCGTAAAAATGCATTTTGGAACTCAGCCGATGTTGCAATCACCTTACCTTCATCATTAGTTGCAGACCCAGCTGCGGCAGCATTCTTAAGAGCTCTAATTCGCTCTCTATATTCACGAACGAGTTCTGCTCCTGTTTTAGCTTTTTTTCTATTTTTTTCCGTGCATACTTGTAGGATGAAAATTAATGTTACGGTTATGTTAATGATAATGCAATGTTAATGTTAATGTAATGATAATGTTAATAATGTTATTTTCAGTATGTTATGCGTTCAGTTTTAATTACATTTTGTTTGACTATTCATCATGTGCCTACATGGCGTAATGGTATAGATTCCGACTCTTAAGCAACGATGTTCGGGGTTCAATTCTCCGCAGCGTCAATAATTTTTTTTAAATTTTCATATGAATTGAAAACGTTAGCCTAGCGTCACGAATAAGAGACCTTGAAATTTCAGTCGCCGCCAAAGAAGTTTCACTTCAAAAAAATACATATCTGTTCCGGTTAAAAAATTTCTATTTTCGATAATAGCAATTTTTTTCTCTTACAAATAAAATGTTCTTCTATAAGAATAAATTTTCACATTTTCGAAGAAATATTTCTTCACTTGTGGGAAATGAAAATGTCTCTAATAATGACAAGTATTTTTCTCGCACAACAAATTTTCATCTATAGAGAAAAATTTATTCAAAATGAGAAACTTTTCTACATTTTGATAAAAAATTCACAATAAGAAGTATTTTCTTCAATAACAACAAATCTTTTCTCAAAAATAATAAGTCTTGTTCTCTAAAAACGATATATTTTTCGTTTTCATAGCAGCTCTTTATCGTTTTTAGAGCATTTTAAGGATTACATTCAGAGAAATGCATTCTCTGGAGCAAAGCCTATACCATGTTTTTGTAAATGTAATGTCTTTTTCCGTTTCCAAATAGACATACTATCCATGGACTTAATGTTCGAAAAAAACAAAAATTCGTAAAAAGAAACACATCCATGTGGACATAAGATCCAAAGACATCATGAACGTGAACAAAAGCTGTAATAAAAGGATTAACATTGATTTAGTCATTTTTTTTTCTAGATTAAGGCAGTATTTTAGTCTAGTCATTTTTTGTGCTATTTTAAATTCGATAAAAAAAAGAGACTTCGAATCAGTCATGCACGTTAACGTTAATTTTAACGATAACCGAAATATTTTTTTTTTCGTTGAAACGAAATCAAAAAAAAAATGTTAATTCAAAAAACCAAAAATATTTATTTCGTTTCGGAGAAAACGATGTAAAATTTTTTCGTTTTTATACCCAATTAACCGTTGAAAATAACGTTAATTTCAATAAAAAAATTTCGTTTCTTTTGAATCAGAAGACATTTTTTTTAGCATGGGAGAAAATAATAGAAAATTTTTCGTTTTTCAACGAAACGAAAAAATTTTGTCGATTTCGTTGTGCATGTCTGCTTCGAATATTTTTGCCAGCCAGTTTTTTTTTTTTGATATTTTATTTGAATAAAAAATATAATACATTTTTTAAAATTTAAATCTTTAAACGCGTTTTTTTTCGAAACTACTTTTTCTAATATTCTGACATGATTTCACAAATTTTTATGAATCGTTCGAAAGTGAGTGCATTTTGAGGATTTCACTGATGTATCTATGAACGTCTTACGGAAAACCATCAGGATAATGATTGGTTTCATCATCACGTCTTTCTCTTTGCCATCTTTAATTTGACGTCATTTCAGGGCTTTACAGGTAAATTCTGTGCGCTTTGGAGGACTATTTTGCTGTGTAGAGCTTGCCGATCGTATTCGTTTTGGCATATCGGAGGAGGTACTCAACGTCCTTTTTACTGAACCCTTTGTAGCTTTTTTGTTTCTGATAAATCCATATCCTTACTCATTAGTAGACCTCGGATTTTGCATACTTTCATATTTTTAATCAGATTGATACCAAACTTTTTATATAGACGTTTTATCGTTCAAATAGAACAAATTGTAAAGCATATCGAAAATATGCAAAATATATGCAAAAAATATGCAAAAAAATATGCCACAAATATGCAAAATATATGCAACATATGCAAAAAATATGCAAAATATGCAAAATATATGCAAACGAACTTCATCAAAATATTGAATTCCAATCGTTAAATATTAAACTGCGAGCAATGCAGAAGAATATATAATATATATGTACCACTTTACATTGCTTGCCCTTTCCAACGCTTTACCATCGCTTTGGTAAATGAAGAAAAAAAAGAAATTTATTTTTGGTCGACAAAACAACTAAAATGGGCCCACAACGACGATATGCATTTACTTCAGTTTGGTAAAGAAAAAAATTCTAAATTTGCATTTTAGGTTCTTGAAACACCGAACCCAGAAGATGCTGAATCTATAAAGCAAGCAATAAAGCTGATAAAAAATCCCCAACTATATCGGGATTTTATATATATTAAATCAAATTTTGATAGAGTTGCCGAAAAATTAACTTCCTTGGAAGCGAAGGGTCTACCACTAGCTAAAAATATAGTTCACAACATAACTGGTGATTTTAGACTGGTTTTAAAAAAGATATTTTAAGCCATTTTGAAAATAAATCCACATTTTAATATCATTTCAAAAATAAATAATATTTTAAATCTCAAAGATGAAGATGTGTTCTGGACTTGAAACCGTCACAAATGTAAAAATCATTAGATAAAAATTTGCTCCAATTGTTTCCTGTGACGTTGAGAGAAGCTTTTCCGCTTACAAAATGGTTTTTGGAAGGAAACGCCAAAGCCTCTTAATTAATAATTTAGAGAAAATTATGGTTATGTTTTGTAATACCAATTATATCCCTGAAAACATTTTCAATCGCCTGAGAATCTCCAGCGAATCGCTTGGAAGATGAAACAATCGCCGGCGATCTCTTCTGAGAGTCTTCCGGGTATCGCCGAATGTAAGCAGCTGAGGCCATAAAAGCGATTCGCCGGGAAGATTCGCCGACGAATCGCCGAGATGAGGCTTAGGCGATTCGCTAGGAAGAGTCGTGAACGATTCGCCGAGAGGAGTCTTAAGCGATTCGCCGGGAAGATTCGCCAACGCATCGCCGAGAAGAGTATTAAGCGATTCGACAGGAATTCACTCACGAATCGGCAGAGAGTCTAAAGTGATTCGCTGACAAGACATGTCAAGTGGCCAAGACATCACTTTTAGAGGTCATCAGCGATTTGTTGCAAAGTTGTTGAACGTCTCAATTTGTTGCAAGTTTGAACTAGCAGTTCCATGAAGTTGCTTAGAAGTTAAAGTTTCTGAATAATTTAAATGATTTTTCAGAGCCTGCTTTATATTTCAATGACAGATTTTGAAAGCTTTTTAAATAGCCATCTTCGAACGATCGCCGGAATAGGGAAGATTTTGAAGATTTTTTGAATCGCGCATTCATCCCTTGGGTGAGCGATCCATCTTCCAAAGATCCCTTAGGCGAATCGCTAGCGCGTGGCCAAATGATCTTATCTTCTTATCGTCTTCCAAATGTTTGCAGAGATTGAATAATTTGTAAACCTATACAATATCGTATGTATTACGTTTCATTTGCTCTGCTTGAATATCTGACAATTAATAAAATTTCAATATGTATACTATCCTCTGAGTAGCTTTTATATTATTTTTCGATTTGTTACATAGGAAGTTTTTGCATATTTTGCATATGTCTTGCATATGTTGCATATATTTTGCATAGTTTGCATATTTTTGGCATATATTATGCATATGCATTTTATGCAAATATGCAAAAAAATTTAAAATATGCATTTCGTTTTCCACTCTATTTTCAATGAAACGAACTTTGGTGTCATCAGAATTTATCTATCTTAATCCTTCAAAAATATGCAAATATGCAAAATCCGAGGTCTACTCATTAGGATTCTTTCATCTAGAGTCAACTACATCTAGATCTAGATCTTCGCTTAACTCTGTTGTATCCATAAGTTCAATAGCGTTGACTAGACATATGCATAATTAAACTGTGACTGAGTTTCCGGTATTTTCGGAGCTACCGATCTAATTTGTATTTGAACTTTTGCATCAATGTAGATCCCATAAGTACAGACGGAAAACGAAAGAGGCATAGCTTTTACTGCCCTGGTCACTGAATTTAGAAGTACAATATATCAAGAGTCTATCATAAGAAGACACAGGAGCGCTGTGCCTATCATTCCTTGACAAAGTTTATTCAACATCCAGGATTGCAGGTTTTATCATTTACTTCTCTACAATGTATTTTTTATCATTTACTTCTCTACAATGTATTCGTTAATCAGCGACAGCAGAGAAATCTCCCGAAGAATGTAACTCTTCAACACGAATGTTCGGTCCTTGGCATAGACAATTTAATGTCTCTGGAGAGCTTTCACTACCCTTAAGAGGTCTCTTTTGTATTGCTACTAACTTAGTTCTTAACTGAACTTCCTTCAAGAGTTAAGTTACCCGACACCGGATATTGGTATTTTCATTGGAGATGTTCAACGTCCAAGTTTGTGCTGCATATAGAAGGAAGGGTATAATTATCAACTGATAGAGTGTGAGCTTTGTTCGTCGAGAGTAGGCTCGACGTAAGTATTTCCATGTAAGTGTGGACACGGCATAAGAAAAATTTGATGTTGATATTCAACCTGCAACTATATACAAATTAATGTTTAATAGAAACAACATTTTCGTCAAGTGTATAGTTTAAGATTTGACATTTCAATAAGTTTTTAGCGACTATTCCAGTATAAGAGCTTAAGAAGAAACTGCTATTGGGATGCGTGCATATATCGTGAGTTGAAAGAGTTCTATTCTAGGAAATTGTAGGTATAACTGTGACTGTAAATGTGTAACTGTGTCTATTTTTATGTGCTCCAATTTTCTTAAGCAATTCGACTATTTCCAAATATTTAGTATAATCTGTGAACACAGCATTGAATATGGAAATCCGTAGCTCCGCACGTTACCTTTCAAAATGTTGCTTTAACAAAGAATGTGATGAGCAAGACTGGCAAAAAAATATACACGAAAAAAGTTGATTTTAAACTCATAATATTTCGCACTCTATCCGCCAATAATATTGTTCGTTGTTTTGAATCCCTGTCTAAGGCCGCAAGCATAGTAAACGCTGATTCAGACAGGCAGGCAGGCAGGCAGAGTGTGTGAAAAAGCGAGATAGAGAGCTATTTGTATCTCGTTTGTTCACACAGATTTCAGCCTGCCTGCCTGCCTGTCTGTCTGAATTGGAGCTTACTATGCACGCGGCTTAACAGTGCTTGTTTGAACGCGTTCAGTTAAATACTTAAACAGATAAATCCATTTCGCTGGACATTTAAGTAAAAAAAGACACGAAAATTATTTTTGATTTTGATGCGAATTAAAATCGAAATACAAAATTTGTATTTAGCAGCTTAATCGACTCGGAATTATTTTTCGGTAAGTTGTTTGAAGTTGTGTTTTGATAATCTGTTGTTATTTTAATTTATGAAGAAATATATTTTAATGCCAAAAATTTTTATAGTTTTATTAATTAATTAATTAAAACTAAGAGAAAAGAATATATGTAATATAATAAAGTACATATAGATACAAATAATTATGCAAAAATAATAATGAAAATAACTTCTGATAAAAGAAATAAAAGCCGCTGAGTAGGTTAGTGTTAGCGACTTGATTAATAATTCATTACCTATTAAAAATAATTAAAAATTAGTTAAGGTGCATTGAGTAAGGTAATGTATATTATTAAGTTTATTAAAAGTGTTATTAAAAGCTTTTTATTGTATTAAAAATTTGAAAGAAAAATCCAAATTAAAAAACCTTAACTTCCGCATTTAAAACTTAGAGTGGAAGATAAATTTCCTTTCTTTATGAAGGTGGATGGAAGGGAAAAATCTATTTTATTTTTGAACTAAAAAAAATTTAAAACTGGTAATAAAACGTTCAGAACATGTAATACAAACTTTCACCTGAAAACCGAAAAAGTTCACACAAATGTCTATTTTTAGTTTTCCTGGAAAATACTTTTTTTCGTTCATGCTGCAAAGTGGATTGGATAAGTGAATCCAATGCTTAAAAAAAAATTTTAATTTTTTTAAAAAAATTTTATATACATTTGAGGTTTTTTAGTTCCAATTTTAACTTTGCTGGAGAACTAGGAACAGGACTTATTTTAATTATTGGAAATTTTTTGAAAAATGTCATTTTAATAGGTTTTTCTTAATTTTTTGTTTAAACAAATAGGCTATTTTGGTCCTTGAATGGATTTTGAATGAGCTTCTTATCATTGAATTATGCTGTGTGTGTTTTCAAAGTTTTGTTCACAATTGACCGAAAACTTGACTTACTTTGATGTTTTGCTGTAGACTTAAGTCATACAGTGCCGTTTGTATGGAGTAGTTTTAACAGATTTTTTCAAGGCCATGCAACTTTTTGACGAATACTTTAGGGTATACCTACAGCCTTTGATACTCATTGCTCAAAAAAAAAAATATATATACTTAAATATCAGGTATATCTTGCGCTGAATGAATATCTTATTTTGGATTTTATCACCAATAAAAGAAGTCCATAATTGTGTGTTATTAATTTATTTGCTCATTTTCGGAAGATCTATAAAGAATACGTGCAAAATGGGCAAAACAATCGGACCAAAGAGACAAAGTAAAAGAGGTTACAACTTAAACGGCTACGTCTACATTTACGATACAATCGAAATTGTTATCAATATTATATAAGTAATTCCTTAACAAAAATCTATAAACAATTTGAAACTTACTGTATTTCTAATAAAAACAAGTAAAGAAAGTCTAAAGTCGGTCTAGGCCGACTATGAAATACCCTAAACCCACTTTTCAAAAAAAAAAAAATTTATTGTAAATGGGCGTGTCCGTGGGCGGATGAAGTCCATTTTCCAAACCATCTTAGTCTTGTCATAAAAAACATAAGTGCCAAATTTTAGCTCTGTAGGTTAAACACATGCTTATTTATTGCGTTTTCAATTTTTGAGTTGTATGGGAGGTGGGCGTGTCCGTGAGCGGATAACGTCCATTTTTCATAGACATCTTTGTGTTGATATAAAACACACACATACCAAATTTTATTGTTGTAGGCTAATTATGACCTGAGTTATGCAGTTTTAAATTTTTGCGTTGTATGGGAGGTAGGCGTGTCCGTGGGCGGATTCCAAAAATATTCAATAGTGCAGATCCTTGGGTACATGTGACCATGTGTACCAAGTTTCATCCAATTATCTTAACTCCTTCTTCTTATCCTGTGTATACGGACAACACACAGACGGACGGACGGATATCGAGATAAGAATAAGGATAAGGATAAGAATATATATAATTTTCTATACCGGAATCGCTTCGTTCTATGCGTTACAAACGTTTGCACAAAGTTAATATACCCTGACCTTTCAGGTTTAGGGTATAAAAATTATGTTCAATCTTCTTAATTTCTTTTACATTGAATAACTATTCCTATTATATAAAATAGGACTGACTTAAAATGCGCTTTAAAATATCCTTTATTGAGCATATTAATCAGTTTGAGTATATTTCTAACTCCCGGCACGCTGCACTTAATTTACGAATGAAAATATTTTGACAGTATTACAGTAAAAAACACTCACGACGCCCCAAATGAAGCCTAATCAAATAAAAAGACGACCGACCATAACCCAAAAAACAGAAAATCCCACATACAATGCAGCAATTTAATGCTGCATCATGTCCCTGCACGCCCGCGGCTCAATCGCGCATCCCTATCAGACAAGCAATATCGGATGTTAGATGGATGGACGGACGTCCACTGCAAATCAAAACACACGTGGCCGCAATTGTGGCGCTTGAACACGTGCTGAGCGCAACTGACTCTGACTGACTTTTTCGCTGTTTACAAAATAGCTTAAAAATAGAAGTTGTTGCTGCCAGAAGAAGAAGAATAAGAAGAAGTCGCAACAAAACGTAATGTTGCAAGTGAAGAGAGCGCAGCAATATGGCTGGCGAACAATAAAAAATAAAGCCAAAAAAAATAAAATAAAAATAAGCACTACTATGCCAAGCTTCACAGGAGGGTTCAAATTGATTGTCTGAATTGGCATAGTGGGTGGTGTTGGGCGATTGGCAATCCAATGTTCGAGTTGCTCATGTTTACAGAAGCGGCCTTAGTGGCGAATTCATCAGTAGCAGCAGCAGCAGCGGCAGCATCTTATTTTAAAACTTTAACCGAACGCATTTAAGGGTGCAAAGTAAATTGCCTCACGTATTCGGAAACGTAGGTGACGCTTACAGTGCTCACTGCCTCACATGACGTGTGGCATGAAGTGCACATTGATTTATCATGATCTTCGAGGCAATAAAAACTTTAAACTTGCTTTTAAAGGATTTTACATTTTATTCATTTTCGATTTAAAACGACCTCGTGAACAAAAAACTACCAACCCTCGTTGGGAAGATAAACACAGCATCAGCGCACAGTGGGATATTTGAGCAATTAAGGCGGTGAAAATTATTTAGCTCAGTAAATATGACAATTGCCTAGTTGACAGTGGTTTTGAAATTATATCTTAAAAATAAAAAAAAAAAACACTTCACAATAAATACTAGAAAACAGTACGTCGTTCTTTACTAGACAAATTTCTGTTTTGCCAGAATACTCGATGCTGTCCGTGAACTCTTCAAATCAAACCGGCATTCGATATGCCGTGAGATATACCCTTTCTTGGGCATTAGTGGATACATTCGTCAGAAAGATTTGCTCACGTAGAATACCTCATGGTTTGACAGTAGCCTTAAAAAAAGACTCGTATTGATTGGTGCAAGAAAATACTAAAAAAATACAGTGGGGTCTTTCGAAACTCGAAAACGTCGCCTTGACAGCGGACAAATCATGGATCGACTCTTATGAGCCTGAAGCAAAGAGCTTGAAGCACTTTGGGTCAATCAAAGTGCGTAAAACCCGACATAAACATTGTCCATGGACGTAGCACATCTTAGTAAATGGTCGCCAATTCTTTAAAAAAAAAACGATCATATCTCATCTGTACCCCTTAAGCAAGGAAGAACTGTTAATTCTGTATAATTCACTAGCTTTTGGTTGGCGGAAGTTTTAAAAAAATTGATGAAAATCCGCCCCCGACGAAAGGTCATACTCGGTTATGAAATGCGAGCCTCCACAAATCAGCTCAAACAAAAACCTTTCTAAGTACGCAAAACGTGAAATTGATGGGTCATCCGCCTTCCAGCCCCGACTTGGTACACAACGACTTCGTCTTGTAACCTCGTATTAAGAAAACATGATAAACGTTTTTAAACGCCAAGACAGGCACAATAAGCAATCAACAGTAGGAGCACAATCATTACACTTTTAAAATCTGTCGGTTTTTATGATTTCACTACCACAAATGGAGAAACAGAACGTGTTATAAGAAGTTAAGCTTCAACATTTCTAAATTATTCTTACAAGTATCAAATTGATGTTATTCATATGACTTTTATCCACCTAAATTTAACAAATAACCCCATTGTACGGCATTAGATGCAATACGGCCAACACACCCAAAAACAAGAACAAAAAAAAAAACCAACCAATATTATGTTAGCATTTGGGAGAGTAATCGTTGAATACTGCACTATTATTGATTAAAGTTCTAAGCAAAATTTCTCATGCCACAGACTGTTTCAGTCAATCAAAAGCAAAATTTTAAGGCCCAGCCATAAGCGAACGAGTTGACCAAGCAGTTGAAAAAAATTGGTGCATCAGCAATCGACATCGCCAGAAGGAAGTTTCATTCTAACATTTTACGGAATACTCCAACTGCTGCATTTAACTGGATTTTATTTTATCCCTTTTGTCGGCACAGAAACTGGGTACAGCCGAAGGCATGACTTCCATTCTTCCACAGATCAGCTCAGTTAGTCCAAGAACGTGACCTTATTTTGAGTGACGTTCGCTACGAAATCATGAAGACAAGTCGATAGGATTACAGTTGTGGCTTAAAAAACAAATAAATAAGCCAAAGCAGTGGCGTAGGTATGGGGGTTGTCCACGGGTCCGGAGCCATGAGCCAAATATAAAAGTTGTTGTCAATTGATTCTATTAAGTCAAAAATTGTTTTGCTATTATCGAAAGAATTTTATGATTAGAAAATATTTAATATATTTTCAAAAGTTTTTGTTTTTAAAAAAATTTTTAAATTTTTTTTTTAAATTTTAGTTTGACCTTTTAACAAACCGACATGATAAAGAGGAAAAGTGAAAACCCAAAAATCTTTACCGATAAATTTTACATGAAAACTTGTGTAGTCGTTCCATGCGTTTCATGAAGGTGTTGAGTAATTTTTAGGGTAAAACACAAAAGCGACCAGATCAAGTTTATTTTTGCAGATCTTATTTTTAGCACCTATTCTTAGGAAAGTTCGTGGGGAGCGAAAAACAATTGTCAGTTTTGAAAATTCCATACACTTCATGGGTACTCTTACAAGTATGTCTGTACTTAACTTCTTTATTACAGATCTTTACTTTTATTGAACCCCTGCCAGAACCAAAAGCTATCTACGCCACTGAGCCAAAACATGTTGATAAAAAATACAAGTAAGGAAACTCTAAAAGCGGTCTAGCCCGAATATGAAATATGCTTTAACTTAACAGAGCTATAAAAAGAATAGTAAAATTAAATAAGTTCGTAATAATTTTACTACAAAAATTTTGTTTTGAAGAAAGTGTATTTATTTTCGAAAAGAAAATGTTAGTAATAGTTAGTTAGAAATGTAAAAGAAAGTATAAAGAATAGCAAGTTATAATCAAATGTCAAAATGAAAAATTTAAATACAAAAATATTTAAAATTTGACATAATTTATTGTAAGATCAAATATAAAAACATTCAATCTAAATAAGAACGTAATTCAATCTAAATAAGAACTAAATAATGACCAATAGTCACGTAACAAAAATCTACAGTGAATTGAACTTAAACAAACAAAATAAAATATTGATACTTTCATAAAAGTATGCATATATTAAAAAAAACTAGTAAGGTATATCTTCGACTTGGCCGAAGTTAAAATACCCCCACGACTGATTCTTAAGGGTTAAATAATCTTAAATAAGAGAGTTTTTTGTATGAGATTTTAGAAGATTTTGTTATTTTTATTTGTCTAAAATACAAAAACATATCAAATTGCTTTCCTGTAGCATAAATATTAGCCTCTTTATAAAGTTTTCAATTTCGGGGTTGTATGGGAGGTGGGCGTGTTAGTGGGTGGATGACGCCCATTTTTCAAACACACCTCAGTTTTGACATAGAATACTCAAATACTGAGTTGTAGTTTTGTAACTTTAATATTAGCCTCGTTATAGAGTTTTCAATTTTGGGGTTGTATGGGAGGTGGGCGTGTTAGTGGGTGGATAACGGTTATTTTTCTAACACACCTAAGTTTTGACATAGAACACACAAATACCGAGTTTCAGTTTTGTAACTTTAATATTAGTCTCTTTATAGAGTTTTCAATTTTGGGGTTGTATGGGAGGTGGGAGTGTTAGTCAGTGAATAACGCCCATTTTTCTAACACACCTAAGTTTTGACATAAAACATACAAATAATGAGTTTCAATTTTGTAACTTTAATATTAGTCTCTTTATAGATTTTTAAATTTTGGGGTTGTATGGGAGGTGGGCGTGTAAGTAGGTGGATAACGCCCATTTTTCTAACACACTTAAGTTTTGACACAGAACACACAAATACCGAGTTTCAGTTTTGTAACTTTGATATTAGCCTCTTTATAGAGTTTTCATTATTTGTGTTGTATGGGAGGAAGGCGTGGTTTTCAACCGATTTAGCCCATTCTCGAACTTGATCTTAGTTTTTTAGAAAAAAGCTTAAATATCGAATTTCAGCACAATAGTTTCAAAATTACGGCTGTAATCGTGTCCACAGACAGACAGACAGACTGACAGACAGACAGACGGACATGGCTAAATCAACTCAGGTGGTGATGCTGATCAAGAATATATATACTTTTCTATACCTACCACGCCTCCTTATGGGCGTTACACACGTCGTGACAAAATTAATATACCCCTTACGCAGTACGCGTGGGGGTATAAAAATGAACTTTTAATTGTTTTTAGAGGAAAATTCGAGAATTGCTTTAGGAAACCATGAGTTAGAAAACCATGTTACACTTACACTTTAGGCACAAAATGTGTTCGGAAGATTTTTGTAAAATGCTAAAAGGAATATTTTTGTGAAACATTTTAACCGTTTCACTCTTCAATCTTCTTCTTCTTCAATTTGAACGCCAGAAATAAGTAAAACTAAAAATGTGTTTCAGGGTTAGTTTTGAATTTTAGCACATTGGTGCTAAAATGTGCCACAAAAACGGATTTCACTCGGTAAGCTTGTATATAAAAATGTTCTATGAAAAATTTCGCTATATTTTCATTATTCAAAATAAAGCACTAGTAAAATACCTAGTAAATAACCTAAGTCTACTTTATCAGTATATAATAAGAGTATAGAAAGCAAGCGTGTCCTTGGGGGAATGAAGATCATATGTTTACTTTTCGTCAGGGCCGAAATTTAATTTTAATAATTTTATTTTTATAAAAGTACTCAAAAACAAGTTATAAAATAGTTGCCAAGCCAGACATAGAACTTTCGAAATAGTTATTTAATGTGAACTTCTTTTAGATATGCACTCAGAAAAAAGTTTCTCGGAATATGATAAAAAGGTATCATATTTAGAGAAAAATGGTATAGACTTTGCTCCAGAGAATGCTTTTCTCTAAATCTGATCCTAAAAATTCCCTAAAAATGATAAAAAGCTTCTATGAAAAAGAGAAATACATAAAAATATATCGTTTTCAAAGAAAAATACTTTTTATTTTTGAGAAAATATTTGTTTTTTATTGAGAAAATACTTATCATAGTGAATTTTTTATCAAAATATAGGAAAATTTTTTATTTTCAATAAATTTTTCTATAAATTAAAATTTCTTTTGGTCGAGAAAAATACTTATCATTATCATTATTACATGTAAAGAAATATTTCTTTGAAAATGTGAAAATTTATTCTAATTGAAAAAATATGTTATTTGAAAAAGAGAAAATTGCTATTATCGAAAATAGAGAAATTTATTATCGTAGAAAGATATGTGTTTTTATCTGAGTGGTGAAAACACTATAAATTAACGCGAAAAAATTAAATATCTTCGTTTTTGCTAATGTTTTTAAATATTTTTGTGCAGGTTTGGCAAATTTTGCCAGCTCGTAGTTTAAAAACTTTGAAAAAGTCCGAAAAAATTTGCAATATTTTGGAATTTTTACCTAAAGGTGTCCAAGACCTATTATTATACCCTCAACCTGAAAGGTCAGGGCATATTAACTTTGTTGAAACGTTTAAAATACCTGAAAATAAGCGAGCCTGGTGTATAAAAGCATATTTATTCTTATTCAGAGTCACCTCGTGAGTCAATTTAGCAATGTCCGTCTGTCCATCCGCCCTTCTGTGTGTTGTCTGTAGACACAGGATAAGAAGAAGGAGTTGAGATAATTGCATAATAATTGGTTCACATGTTAACATACATCCAAGACTCTGCACCATTCAATATTTTTGTAATCCGCCTACGGACACGCCTACCTCCCATACAACCAAAAAAATTTAAATAAAAATATAGAGAGTTTTATAAAAGCTACTTAAATGAAATTTAATGTATTTTTATTTTGTACAAAAACTAAGACATGTTAAAAAAAAGGGGCGTGATCTGCTCACAAACACGCCCACCTCCTATATTACCCACAATATTGAAAATACTATAAAAAGGTTTATATATGACCTACAGGGAGTAAACTTGGTATGGGAGAATTTTATATCATAACTAAGGTGCGCAAACAAAATGGGCGCCACACGCCCATGAACACGCCCAACTCCCATACAACTCACAATATTGAAAATACCTTAAAAGGCTTCATATATAACCAACAGGAATTTAACTTGGTATGGGAAGATTTGAAATCAAAATTAAGGCGTGCATACAAAATGGGCGTCATCCGCACACGAATACACAAATTTTGTGAGTTTTAAGGAAAAAATTTGTTCCCATACAAATTTTTTTCAGCAACAATTTTTGTATACAGGCGTACTTAAAAATTATAGTACAGGTCGATGTCCCCATACCCGAAATAAGATAAAATATGACTTTTAATTAACAATTTAAGTCCACTCTAAGTACATGGTAAAAAATTATTTTTTTCTTTGTGTGAAGTAAAATACTTATTATTCAGTTTTTGAAAATGTTGACGAAATATTGTGAACAATTAAATTTTTGTTTCGTGATGAAGTTGAAGTTAGTTTCGTGATGAAATCAAAATTTATTCAAAACACTTAAAAATCTGAAGCAAGGAAAAAATAATTTCACAATTTTATTTTGTTCAATTTGACTTACTCGATTCGAAAAATTTCACATAATATTACAAAATTTTAATCAAAAAAGGTTTTAAGTAGTTTTTCCCACTGATTTTATAGATTTCGAGTTTTATATTCTATTTATCTGCATCTTCATGTATTGAGTGGTAAAGATAAATATTTATTTCCTGAGTTTCAAGTCACATCTCAAAAACTTTAAATCAGTCAGGAAAATTACTAAAATTATTACTCAAAATATGAAAAGTTAAAAATATGTATGTATATTGAAATTTTTAGCTTGATCGTGAAATTTTTTAAAAATATCCAGTTTTTTAAGAATTTACTTTGATGACAGATAAAATAAATTTTCGTGAACCGCTAAAGTTCGCTGACGATGATTTTTTGATCTAGGTTTTTTTTTTGCTTTTTTTAAACCACTACATAAGATTCTTAAAGGTTAATTTTTACTAAAATTTCTCAAGAGAAAAAACACAAAAAAAAAAAAATAAACAAAAATAAGTGAAAGTGTTATGATAACCTCCTGCCTAGATTGCCTACCCTCGGCAACAAAAAGAAACTGATTACAAGTGTGAATATGAATGAATTCGTAAATAAATTGTGCCTACCCAACCAACTCCCCACTGTACTCGCCATCACAGAAAACGGCATACAAACTTGGGGTTAGGAAACGCCAAAACGATATCCTTTCAAGCTGATTTGATCACGTACGAACGTACGAATATTCCGGCGTAACAGTACAGCATTCAGGCAAATCAACTGTAAAAGGAAGCACACAAACACACAAGCATACAAATCTCACACACACACACATACACACACGCACACATTCATGCATATACAATCCCAAACACTTGCATTTAAGACATTAATAAACCCTTCATACAATGAATGTATGTGATATGTGGCCAAAATAAATGTTTTTCTTGTTGTTGGATGCTCTCCAAGACGCAGTCAACCTTTTGGTGGTTACAGCGGAAATGGTTTGAGTATTCAAAGTTCAAAGCAAAGCCAAGCTAAAGGACTTTCGAAATTTCCAAATAGTTATGTAATAGTACAGAATGTATAGAAAATATTGGATAAAACATTTTAAATTGAGATATTGATTGGGTCAAATGTAGGAAAGGAAAGTCGGTAGCGGGAGATATCTGCTCACAGAATAAAAGCGCTTTGAATTGGAAGAAATATCTTGAAATGTGTTATGCAACCACCAATTAAGTTCTTAATTAGAACAGATCATATCTTTAAAAATTTATTTCCGAGCAGAACCAGAAGTGGTTAAGAGCTATGCAATTCTTTTCAATTTCATTTCTCCGCAAAAAAAACCTTATAAATTATGTTTTCTTTCTAAATACACATTTTAATTCATATAGCTATTCAAACATGACTAACTTCCACATGGAATTGAAACCTAGTGCTATCTCCACTGATCTACCTTTCGGTTTCAAATATTCTCTCATGTTAAGATCTATTATTTCAGTTAGCGTTTTTATTAGGAACGATGAGAGACTGATAAGCCTGATGGTTTTTGATGTAGAGTGCATGACTTTCCCTGATATGGGATTAAATACTAGATACTTTTATCGCTCTTCAGGTTTTCGTAACATATCCTGTCCTAATAGTCCTAGTCTAAGACAACCTATGAATATTGACTGGGCAAGACAGGGCATGATGCATATTGAAGGGCATGTTGCATCATCTCCCATCTGGTCCCGCGTATTTGTAGGATTTGATAGATCCTATAGACTATTCCACAGCTAAGATTGTGATAATACTGGGAAGTACAATGACACCTAGAGCAAAATTTTGGTAATTTAACAAAATTTTAGCCAAATGAAAGGCAAACATTTTCCATCAAGAATCGTTAGGTTTAGAAAACCACATGAGTGTCATGTTAATTGAACCAAAATAAGGCAAGGAAATCTCTTTGCAATGTAAATACGAATATTCGACATCGTACTGTTTTTTACATATTTGATTTAATTTAACTATGCATAAAGATTGGGGCCTCAGTAGTCTAGTGGTGAGCGTGCTAGACTGCCAACCCAGAGGCTCTACGTTCGCATCCCGGTCCAACCATGGTCCTACGCTTTAACCTTTTCTTAATTCTTTCCTCATTTCTAATCAATTGCAATTAAAAACTCATCAATCGACTTTGAAGTTGTAGTTAATGGTAGAGATGTTTAGAGAGAGATAGCTTAATAACTAGAGTTTACTGAGGTAAATGCATAACACTTGCCTCAGGTTCAAATTTGTATGTTAATATAGCTCTCATAAAGCTCTCCGCCACACATACAACAATCCATATTTGTTTCTCTTGATTTCAGTTTCTCTCCTACTTATCTGTCTCGCCATTTTCCTAACCAAGGGAGACTTTACTGAAGGCTTGACACTTTTAAAACTTTAACTTTAAAAACATTCAAATAAAAAGTATCCAAAATCAGAGAACTTTTTCTGATTTTGACGCAAAGTATTATAAGTCTTCAAAACCGTCCAATACAAGAATTGAACCTGGACTTCCGTAACTATCGCATGGGAGTCCATCGTCTTACCAACAAGTCACGCAATGTTTGTCCATGTTTGAACCTGAACAAAATGTGGACAAAATCGAACAAGTAAATACGTATAAAAGTCGGTGTTTTGCCCCTTAAAACGCATTGGTATAAAAAAATACGTTAATATTCAAAAATAATATTAAAAAAACAAAAAAAAAGGCCATAACAAGCATGGAACCTGGAGCTTTTGCATGAGAGAACATCGCCTTACCAACAAGCAATGCTATACATGTTTAAATGTGTACAAAATATGGACAAAAAAGGTAAGGAAACTCTAATGCTTGGTTTTCACTTAGTCATTTTTTGTTTGACATGAAATTTAAAAGTTTAAAAAATCACATAAATAACATTTTTTTTTGCAATTTTTCTATAAACATGTGAAAAGATGAGTTTCTTCTATTTTTCGTCATTGTCAAACAGAAAAAAAATGACAACGTGTTGGTATTTTTCATGTGACTGACAACAACTGACCATTGAAATTGACATAGTGAAAACCAGGCTTAAAGCCGGTCTAGCCCGACTATGGATCAGCCTTAACCTCTTATCATATAAAAATATATATCGATATACTTTAACAAATATAAATAACTGATTATTTTTTTTCGAAATCCATGTATTCCTTTTTGCATATGACGCCCGTTTTCTTTGCATACTTTAATTTTTATATAAAATACTGCCATACCAAGTTTTATCCTTGTAGAACATAGATAGGCCATTTTATGATATTTTTAATATTGTTGGTTGTATTGGAGGTGGGCGCGTTCGTAAGAGAATGACGCCCATTTTGTGTGAACACCTTATTTTTTGATATAAAATAGTCCCATACCAAATTGTATCCTTGAAGAACATAGATAACCCATTTTATAATATTTTTAATATACATAGTAAGTTGTATGGGAGGAGGGCGTGTTCGTGGGCTGATGACTCCTATTTTAAATGCACACCTTAGATTAGATATAAACTAATCACAAGCCAGGTTTTATCTCTCTAGCTACTATATAAACCTCTTTGGATGGTTTTGACTATTGAGGGTTGCTTGGGAGGTGGGCGTATTTATGGGCGGACGATGCCGATTTTTATACCCCCACGCGTACTTCGTAAGATGTATATTAATTTTGTCTGGACGGGTATAACGCCCATAAGGAGATGTGGTAGGTATGGAAAAGTACATATATTCTTGCTCATCATCACCACCTGAGTTGATTTAGCCATGACCGTCTATCTGTCTATCTGAAAAGTGGGCGTCAACCGCCTAGGAATACACGCACATCCCACACGTCCCATACTAGTGAAAACTCCATAAGTAGGCTAATATTTAAACTACCGAACTGAAATTGGGTATTTGCGTATTAGAAAAATAAAATCCTCTGTATAGTGATTTCAATTTTTTGGCAGCATGGGATGTAGGCGTCTCCGTGGGCGAGTCCAAAAATATTCAATAGTACAGATCCTTGAGTCCATGTTTACATTTGTACCAAGTTTTATGCAAATATTTCAACGCCTTCTTTTTATCCTGTGCTTGCGAGCAACACACAGACGGACGGACTCGCTTATTTAAAGGTGTTAAAACGTTTGCACAAAGTGAGCTTACCCTGACCTTTCAGTTTTAAGGCATAATCATGCATTATTTTAACAAGCTTCTGTTTACCAGATCAGTCGGAAAAAATGACTTTTTTTAAATCTTAACAAAATTGGTTATCGTATGACAGGAGCTTTTTTTAAAATTTTTTTTCAATTTTTGGTGATGTTCCAAATTTAAAAGTGTGTTTTTTCGAAAAAAAATATTGACTTTAAAAATTCATAAGAAATTGAATAAAAATTTAAAAAAGAAGCTCGTGTCATACGATAGCGAATCAAGTTTAAAAAATACAAAAAAAAAAATTTCGAAAAAAACATGGTTTCGAGATAAACGCATTCAAAGATTGTACGTAGATAGAGCTGCCGCACGTAGGTAGCGCGAAAATTAAAAATGCGCTCATACTAATCCGGCTGTAACTTTTGAACCCGTAGGAATTTTTCCATTAAATTTTCTTTCTTAGAATCTTAAGAATATTTACTAAAATCGATTTAAAAAAACGGCCAATGTCATGTCCCCCCTTAAGTCATGGTTTAAAATCTTGGAATCATTTTTAAACTAATCATTGGACTTATGCATGTTTTAGTCCCTTTTTTATTAAAATTGATAATTTTCAAAATACAAAATAGTTTTTGTGCCACCTGTATTTAAATTGAATAAATTGGAAATACAATTTGAATTTTAGTACATCAAGTTTTAAATTTAATACAAAATTACTAAACAGTACAAAGACTTTGGAATAATTTTTGAATGAAGCGTTGGTAATCATTGGCATTTTTAAGACCTTTTTTTTATTAAAATTTATGCTTTTTAAGATACACTGAGAAAATTTTGCCAAAACGTTCGTTTGATTATCTATAATAAACATTTTGAAAATGAGCTTTTAAAGCGTTCCTTTAATTTTTAAAAATGAAAATTTTTTGAGAATTAGAGCTTAAAGCTCATTTTAAAATTTTTATTATAAAAAATCAAACCATTGAGTTTTAGAAACTGATTTTAAATGTTTTTAAAATGAAAATAAACGTTAGAGGATCAAATTTCGGGTTAAACGTTTTCAAAAGTAGCAGGTTTCTGCTAGTTTTTAAAATTTTGTTTTCTCAGTGTTAATAGAATTGATATTTTATTTATAAGTTTTGATACTAAAAATGCACTCTGAGGTTGATATTTTAAAAAAATTATTTAAAAGCACAACTATCTTCCATGCAATGTACAGTCAACACAATTGAGGAGTTTATATTCAAAACCAGATAAGTCACACAGATCGAATTCTTAGGAAATCGAAAAACATGTCTTAATTTTGACCGACATCTATACTATAATGTAAAAGGCTTCTCACGTATCTACGTAGACGTGTAACTCAAGAACTACTCAACCGATTTTTGTAATTCTTTCACTAACATAAAGAAACATGTTTAACTTAGTGAGTGGCGTACTTTTTTTCTTTAAAACTGCTCTTAAAAGTTATTAAAACTCGAGTTTAAAAATTTTGCCAAAACGTTCGTTTGATTATCTATAATAAACATTTTGAAAATGAGCTTTTAAAGCGTTCCTTTAATTTTTAAAAATGAAAATTTTTTGAGAATTAGAGCTTAAAGCTCATTTTAAAATTTTTATTATAAAAAAACAAACCATTGAGTTTTATAAACTGATTTTAAATGTTTTTAAAATGAAAATAAACGTTAGAGGATCAAATTTCGGGTTAAACGTTTTCAAAAGTAGCATGTTTCTGCTAGTTTTTAAAATTTTGTTTTCTCAGTGTTAGAATTGATATTTCATTTATAAGTTTTGATATCAAAAATGCACTCTGAGGTTGATATTTTAAAAAAATTGTTTAAAAGCACAACTATCTTCCATGCAATGTACAGTCAACACAATTGAGGAGTTTACATTCAAAACCAGATAAGTCACACAGATCAAATTCTTAGGAAATCGAAAAACACGTCTTTATTTTGACAGACATTTTTTATAAACAAACCAATTATGGTCCACAGGAATAGAAATATTATACAAAAAGAAAAAAATAGTCTCATAGTGCAAACATATTCATATTTTCAATTTCAAATTTGGACTTGCCTCGTTTTGAAAGTTAAAAATTAATCAAAATATAGATTCCGCCTTTCGGGGGTCTCAAAAGTTAGAGGAATTCATTAAAATGATTTCTGCATACTTTTTTTTCAAATCGGAGAAAATCCGCCGAAGTAGTTTTTAATCCCCTGAAAGTCCTTTTTAGTAAAAAAAAAATGTTTTTTGCTTTTAATTTTTTTTTCAGAACGCATATCGAAATCCACTAAAACATTAAATTCATTACTTATACCAACGTTTTGACATACAAAAATGTTTAAAATTTGAATGAAAATTACACAAATGTAGACTTGATTGGACTTATCTGGTTTTGATTGAAAATTTACAGTGGACATGTCTGCATTTGATTGAAAAGAAGATTTTTTAATGCATTTTTCTATAGGATTTTTATCGTTTTTATCAAAGAGGATTTTATGGTTCGATGTATTGTAACATTAGCTTTACAAAGCATTTCTAACTAAAATTTTTGTTCCTGTGACTGTGGTTTGAATGTAAACTCCTCAATTATAAAACCTTCTAAGCTCGAAACTTCATCACGTCTAAGTCTGAGACGTAATACCTTAAAAATTTTTTACTTCGGAGTAAAGTTTTATATAAACAGTACACTCAGAAAAAAGCTGCCATGTAAAATTAACGTTTTTTAATGTTATTTCCAATGTAAATCAGAAAATGTGGATTTTACGTTAGAAAATGTTAAGTTAACATGTATTGTGTTGAATTGATAAGAAAAATATCAAATTGATAATGTAATGTTTTACGTTGCAATATCAATTCTTAATGTTAAAATAACATTTAAAATGTTTTTAGTTCATCATTTTTTACTGTAAAATTGATAGTATTTCATATCCATTTAACATTATAAATGTAGATGTCAACAACAAGCAGATGTAATGTTTATTTAAGAGCTGAGCCGTTAAGACATACAGGTGACCGTGGCACACAGGTTAAGAGTGTGGCTTTGGATGCCCGGAGCCCTGGTTCGAATCCCACTCGTGGCAAATTATTTTTCAATACATTTTTTTTTATCTGCATTAATTTACTGATACTTTTTGATATTTTAAGTGTTAAAATAACATTATTATGTGACAGTTATACATTTTTAAATGTAGGTTTCGTAATGTAAAAAGTACATTAGGATAATATCAATTTTAACATTTTTTAATGTAGGACGACTTTTGTCAACTAAAAATGTTAATTTTACGGTTGTTTAATGTACTTTTTTTTCTGAGTGTAGTTATTTTGAACAATTTTTTCATACAATAAAAAAAAATCGAAGAAAACAATTGAAAAATTTATTAACCCTCATCGGTCCCTCAGACCCATAACCCTTAAAGGTTCTTTATGTATGCGCGCGCATACATATTAAAAACATTAAAAAGAAATAAAAACACCACAAATTTTATGAATAAAATTGAAAGATTATTTATTACTTTTATGAATAAAGTTATGGAAAAAAGCTATTTGCCAAAAACTCATGTCAATTGGTTAAGGTTTAATATCTTTTTTACTAAATTTAATTTTGAATTTGTATGCGCGCGCATACAAAGGACCGATGAGGGTTAAATTTTTTTTTTAAAACTGAAAATACCTTTTCATGCCTAAATCTGCTTCGACACAAATCAGCTTACCTTCAAAACAAAAATTCGTTGCAACCCTCAATATCTCAATACCTCAAAAGGACACCAACGTAAGAAGAAAATTAATTTGTTTTACTCTTATTTTCAAAAATCTTGCAGTGCTCTTAGAAGAATAAACCGTTAAGGTTAAAAAAAAAATTCTGGCATTCACTACACGAAATCGTATTGCGCCTTCTGGAGGCCGTTAAACAAGACTTTATTAAGATTGACCCCAACTCCGACCAACTTATTATCATCAACCCAAGAACTCCAAGACCACTTAAAATTGTGAAGAAAGGGGTTCGTTGTTCACATTTTTGTTGTCAAATTGCCGCGTTTGGCTTCATTTAACCGATTCGCGTTTATTAAGCAAGTGCGGGCATTAAGGAATTCCTTAAATTCCATTGCTTTGGTCATGGTGGCAACATCAGGCGTCAACTAGGGTAACCGCCCGTGCTAGGGCCACAACAAAAGGCAGCTTCTTTTTCATATTCTTGCTTCTTATTCGTGGCTCGTTTAATCTTAACCCTTTTAAATACGCGGAATTAACGCGCTCTGAGGGAGCCATAAAAATGCGTTTATTGATGAGCCCAACAATAGCAGCAGCAGCAGCAGCAGCAAGAACAACAACAACTCGATCTAGAACAACTAAGCCTTAAATTGCTCATTTTTATATTGAGACGGTTTTTGGAGGAAATGACTCTTATAGCGAAATACCAAATTAATTGAGTCATTGAGTTGCTATATTTCTGGTGACTCTGTGCTTTCGAAAGGGTTGTTGTGGCGCAAACGTTTTCTTTAAAGCCAACAATAATAAGCAAATAAAGTGTTTTCATAAGAATTGAAATCATAAAACTTATACATAATAGAATAAACGTTAATAATGAATGTCGAATTCACACAAAAACTAGTGTTACTCAAACTAATTAACTCGATTACTATTTCACCACGATTGTAGCCATTGTTAGCTGTAATTGTTGCCAATTAGATGTAATCAATTTTTTGCCTGCCTTTGTTTTGTTTTGTAACTGCCAATCTAACTTGAAATTGATTAAATTTTATAAATTCTCTGCTTATATGACGTTCTGAAATTAAACATTGGCTTGATTTACAATTGTATTATTTTTAGTTTTTTTTTAGAAATAATGATGTTCCCTTAATTAAAATTAAAAAAAAAAATATATAAAAAAATTAATTCACACAGCAATCAACAGCGAAACAACATTCACAAATAAAATTAAATACTTTGAATTGCTTATGAACAGCTGCAAAAATACGATCGAAGAGTGCTACTGTCAGGTGCGTCTGTGACAATCTGTCAAATGCAGCAGTTTTTGACAAGTTGTCGACAGGCTGCTGGCAAATGTTAAGTGTTGGAAGGAAAGCTTGTTGCTGAGAAACGTTGATGAATGCTCAAAAGATCTAAGCAGAAAGAAAAAAATTAATTTTAGTGATCTTGATGTTGAAAGCATGTCTGGGCAGATCTTATATCGATGAGCCTGCTTATTCCACACTTGGTGCTTGTATGTGTTGATTGTAAATTAGAAGATTGTTACTCTGACTTACATTAGAAATTACATACATTTTTACATACAACTAACATTGCTACCCATGCCACACACTCATACACAAACATGTCCTGCATATAAATTAGTTTCCGCTGCGTCTTCAATTGTTTGCTATTATTTCACAGTTGTTATGTCTTTCTATGAAATTTCTAAGCACACAAACACATAACAAGACAAGGCAGATATCCGTTTCCGGTATGCGTAAAAATAGGGTAAAAAAAAAACAAACAAAATAGACTAGAAAATATGAAAAACTTAAATGAAGGTCTCTTATAGAGAGAGAGAAACAAAAAGGAAATTTGATTTGCCAAGGACGATTGATTGTTGCGATTGTAAGTTGCATGGCAAGCTTTGCGTGTATTTCTTAATATTAAAAAACTTGTAATTGCATGAGCAAAAATTTGCACAACAGTTATGAATTTTTTAAAAAATCATAACTCGTATTTTTTTCAAAATTCATGGGAGACTTTAGCACGCATTTAAGCCACACACACTGCTTGCTGTTTAACTGTACGAAATTTGTTTACTAGGCTTGTTCTACGACGTCCTAAATACTTTGCTGTAGCAAGTCAAAATTTAAACGAAAAAAAAACAACCCACCTTTGCACACACATGCACTTCCGCCGCCATATGTACGACAATAATGAAACATCGTTATAATTTTGTTGCGGTTGGTTGCTTGGTTGGTACCGCCACCACCGCCATACAGTACTAAACACTGCCACCTTCCAGCAACTTGGGCGCCACCTTGTTTTTATTGATTTCGTTGCTCGTTTGAGTGGCTCAAGTTGATTTTTTATGGGTTTTGCACGGGGTTTTTTCAAGCCACCGCACAATTAACCGCACATGTGTGGTGCCCGTTTAAAGTGGCAACACTCCGTTTCAAGTATTGCCCCACCACGCACTTTGTGTTGCCCTCTTTTCTAAGCTGAATTTTTGCTTATGTCGACTCATTGACTCAAGGATTTTACCGTTGCTGCCGTTGACGATGCCGTTGCATGCACCGGTTCTCATCGAGTCAAACGTGCAGTATTTGTAGGATATTCTTCTTGTATTTTGGCGGAAACTCAGCGACAACTTGTGCTGGGCATGCCGCTCATACTTCTTGCTCTGTATGTGGGTCGTCATAAGCGCACTTGACGCCTTTTCGTGATGTTTCTGTGTTTATAAGTTGACTCTGGCAAGTTTTTAAAATTGTTTTCGTCGTTGACGTTGGCACACTCGAACATGTTTTGCTATTTCGTCCTTTTCAGCCTCGGTGTTATTTTCATTTTGTGTTTTTTTTGCTTTTCATTTGTAGCAATTAAACGCATGCGGTGCGGTTTTTGCCCTAAATGCGCCTTAGCTCACACGGAATACAAAGTGCTATTTTTTATAAAAAACTAAAGGAGTGAGAGTAGCCATTACTCGATAGTGTTCGTTTCTGGTGTTCGCTGGATTATGTCTTAATACGTATTGTTCCAGTTTTGAGTTCCACTCATTCAACCAAACTTAAAATTCAATCTTTAAGTTAACTCAATGGCATGCTGGGGAATTCTATGAAAAAATTATTTCCACTAGATCGAAATAAGTATCTAAACAAAATACTTTGTTTCATTGGTGCTGAAGATATGTTACTGATTAAAATTACATCATTTTATTTTAATCGTCATGCGGATAATTACACTAAAATCCTGAAATAAAGCTTTTTTGTATAAAATGTATGCTGGTGGCCGTGGCATGCAGGTTAAGTGTGTGGCTAAGCATGCTCGTAGCACGAGTTCGATCCCCAGTAGCGGCAAAAGTTTTTTCAATAAAAAATTTTTCTAAACGGTCACCATCTCTCTGCAGACAATGGCAAACCTCAGAGAGTAAATAATGTCATATAAAGCTTCTTTAGAACATGAAGTTTAGTCGTTCAGAGTCGGCATAAAAGATGTAGGTCCAGTTCTTGGTCAATTGTGTGCAAACATTTAATAACACACACAACACAATTGATCATTTGAAGCTCGGTCAAACTCCTTTCAAGGGCTGAAATGGCTAATTTTTTTTTTTTTTATAAAATGAAGTTGGTGCCAGTTGATAAGTTGGTAATAATGGTCAAATAGTGAAAATATCGGTCTATTATATTGATTATGAGGAACGAAAGCCTTATATGAAGTAACTAGTTGGTACCCAGCATCAACATATTGAAGAAGGCCATCAACATATTGTGACTTCTCTCTGAGTTTCAATATGCTGTGGTCTTTATTTCAAAAACTATTAAAGCTCGGTTACTCCAATACGAATTCTTTAATATGTGACTATTACTTCCAAAGCTATTCAATGTACAAAAAATGTATCTAATATGGGCGGATCCAACCATTGTATGATGCCAGTTTCAGTAGGAGGACACCACCAATTAGTAACTCCATTCTGAGTTTAAATGTTCTGTGACATTTTCGTCTATAGCTATTCTGTATCGACAATTTTAATTGTATGTGTGTAGCCACGCCCCGTTTTCCAATGCCCGTGTCGGTTTTATAATTCAAAGACCTGGCCAATCAGTTACTTCCTACACTCAGGGAAAAATAGCAACTTAAAATTAAATAATATCGTCTCAATTTTACGTTGTTCCACTGTCAAAAAATCGTCTTTAAATTAACATTGAAAATCTTCAAATCAAATATGAAAACATTTTGATATTCAACTAGAAGTAGAAAAAATTAAAAATAATGATGAGGCACTTTACCCTTATATTCAATGAAGTGTATCCTCTTGGAAAGTAAGTTGAAAATAACGTTGTTTAGATTTGAAGTTGTAAAAAGTGAAAACGAAGAAAAATATATTTGTCTTAAAGTGGGCGACACTTCATTTTGAAGCTTCATACTTTCGTGTATCAAAATAAATTATGAAAATAATTTTAATTTTCTGAAAGCAATTGCGAAAGCTGAAAAATAAATCCTCTTGGAAAATAAAATGTTCGTTTGTGAAAATAAAATCAGTGAGTGCAAAGTAAGAAGACAATAAAGAAGAAAGCGATAACATTGGACTCAGGGCAGAATTCAAAGAGAAGTTATGTGTAAGAGATATTTTCAATTTTTATAATATTTATTTTAAGGTATACATATCGCACACGATCTTCAAAAGAGACACAACTCAAAATTTTAAAATTTTCAGGAGAGGCAAAAACTATTTCTTTTTCAAAGCAACTTCATAGAAAAGAAGGACACAAAATGATGTTTTAAAAATTAAAGAGCAGTCAGATTTAAACAAAATTTTAACAGTCGATGGAGATGTGCATTACGAATTGATTTATATTAAAAAGTCAAAATTGAAAAATTTTGAGTTGTGTCTCTTTTGAAGATGGTGTGCGATATATTGTTGGAACTTGACATCATATAATTTACATACTTATACAATACTTAATAAAATTAATGTATTCTGGGTTCGCTAAATAATTAATTAATTTAAGTATTTTATCAAGTGTTTTCATATATTTCAATAAAAGAAAATTTCTGAAAAAATAATATTCTTTTACTTATTTGTATGTTAATATTGTATGTAAACATGTTGAAGATTTGATTCAAAGTGGTTATCACTTTGATTTATTAATGTAACAATGTGGAATCAAAGTATTAAATAATTTATTTCAAAGCTAAAGCGTATTTAAAATAAAGACGAAGTATTTCAATTAAATAGGATTCCACTTTGAATTAAATCTAAGTCCACGTTAAATTAAAGTGAAATACTTTTCATTTCAAAGTGTGTTATACCTTAGTTTAAAGTGGAAACAACATCAAACTGGATATGTTTTTTATCGAAGTGGAAACACTTTGAATTGAATAATTTCGTGTTTGGTGCCAAATTGTTCCGAAAAATATTTGAATCAAAGTGGTTTTCTTTACATTTTACATTGTTTTTTAGCTCAGTGTATGGAGATTCATTGTTATACGACATGTAGTGCCAAATCTATGCTATATAAAAAAAAATTAAACTTTATGGGCGGTATCATGCCTATTTTTGCAAAGATCGCTCAAATTTGATAGACGAAGACCAAGACTCAATATTAAGTTCGTACAAAGTTTCATTGATGTGTGATTTATAGACGAAAGTAAAGCCGAAAATGTGTGTTCTTGAAAAAGTGCCACGCCCCTAACTGTTAGAAGGGTGAAAAATAATTTACGACCTATTGTCATACCTAATAAATATACAAAAAATTTCATGAAAATCGGTCCAGGCGTTACGGAGTAGTTCAAACTCCTTGACACGAGATTTTTATATAATAGATTTTCCAAACTGTTATTTTAAACGGTGTCTCACATAGACTACATGGTCCTTAGTGATACCGGTTGGTTGATGAAAGCCTTGAGGGAATTGCGTGTCAGGATAAACGGCACATGGTTTTCGAGATATTGCATGATGTTCTATCTTTCTAGCTACGTGTTCTATGAACTCTGATCCCAGCCCGGCACCTTACTTTACCAGTCCGTCTGCCATCTCGTTTCCGTCAATGCAACTGTGGCTTGGAACCTAAAAGATGTACACTTTCTTTAAAGTGTTCAATGTTTATAGCGCGTCTTTGTTTGCTAGTATATTTCTGGACTTGACGGTGTCTGGACTCAGAACAGAGTTAAACTGGACAAACAACCATTGTGAAGATCCATTGCATTAGAGACGGTGAAAGGCTCCAAGTGCCGCCCTGCATCTTCTTGGATGCATATAGCGGATTGGTAGCTTTTCTAACCCTCTCATCACTTTGAGTCTTCACGTCATTTTGTTGTCGAGTACAACTTCCAGATATTTCGTGTGAGTTTTCGGAATTAGTTGAGTGTTGTTTATTCTTGGTGGAATCCATTGTTGTATCTTGTACTTAATCGTAAACAATACCAGATCTGTTTTCTCTGCGTTTATACTAAGGCCGACTGAGTTCGCCCATCTAAGTTCCTCTTTTAGTGTGTGTTCCATTAAAGGGCTTAATGTCGAAATGCATTTTCCCACTATAATTATGTTTATGTCATCCGCATAATTTGTTATCTTCGGGGCTTTGCCTTCAAAGTTTTTGAGTAGTTCGCTAACAACTAGATTCTACAGTAGGGGTGAGAGGACTCCTCCTTGGGTGTTCCCCTACTCACTTTTCTTACCATGGTAGTAGAGCCCCACTTGGCTTGGACCTTTCTACAATTTAGTAGGTTGTCTATCCAGAATTCGATTGCTGGTGGTGTATCGATCGCGCCCAATCCGTTTAGAATAGCCGTACACTCAGAAAAAAGCTTATCGGAATATGATAAAAAGGCATCATATTTAGAGAAAAATTGTAGAGACTTTGCTCCAGAGAATGCTATTCTCTAATTTCGATACTAAAAATTCTCTAAAAATGGTAAAAAGTTTCCATGAAAAAGAAAAATATATCGTTTTTTGAGAAAAAACTTTTTATTTTTAAGAAAAGATTTGTTTTTATTGAAGAAAATACTTCTCTTGGTCAATTTTTTATCAAAATATAAGAAAAGTTCTTCATTTTCAATAAATTTTTCTCTATAAATGAGAAATTTTTGTGAGAGAAAAATACTTATCATTATTGGAGACATTGAACTATTTCCATTTCCTAGAAGTAAAGAAATATTTCTTCGAAAATGTGAAAATTTATTCTTATTTAAGAAAATTTTATTTGAAAAAGAGAAAATTTCTATATCGAAAATAGAGAAATTTTTTACCGCAGCAATATATGTGTTTTTTTCTCAGTGTAGTTGACACATTGTTGAATGCACCTGAGATGTCTAGAAAAGCCCCTATTGCGAATACTTTTTAACCGACTTCAAAAAGGAGGAGGTTCTCAAGTTGGTTAGTTTCTTTTTTTTTTTTTTTTTTTTGTGAATGTATGTACATCGATTACTCCTAAAGTACTTGCCCGATTACCGTAATTTTTTGTCAACATATAGAGACTATCAACGCGGAGGTGCCCGTCTATAAATGTGGGCGGTATTCGGCAAAAGGGCGTGTCTTTATAAGAAAAACACTGTATCTCAGTAAATATTGACACTAGGGTAATAAAATTCACAGTAAAATTACAAGGGCAAGCACAAATATTAAAAATGACGATCACTTAAGTGGGCGTAATTCTAAAAAAGGGTGTGGCATTATTGAAAAACTCTGTATCTCGAAGAAAATTGACAATAGAGTACTGAAATTAAGTACAGAGGTAAGCACAATTATTAAAAATTACTATCAAAAAAGTGGGCGTTATTCGACAAAGGGGTGTGGAAAAAAATAAGAGAATTAATGTGTCTCGAATAATATTGATGCTAGGGTACAGAAATTTATTACAACGGTAGGAAAAATTACTACAAATTTTTCTAAAAAAAAATGGGCGTTATTCGAGAAGGGGAGTGGCAATATTAAAAAAAACACTGTATCTCGATTACTATTGACACTACGATACTAAAATTTAGTACAAAGGTAGGTACAAATATAACAAATTACTGTCAGTAATGTGGGCGGTACTCGATAAAGGGGCGTGTCACTGTAAGAAAAACACTGTATTTCAGTAAATATTGACACTAGAGTACTAGAGTCAATAAAATTCACAGCAAAAATGCAAGGGTAGATACAACTATAAAAAATTACGGTCAATTAAGTGGGCTTTAGTCGACAAAGAGGTGTGTCTTTATTAGAAAAACTCTGTATCTCTAATAATATTGACACTAGAGTACTAAAGTTAACTGCAGGGGTAGGCACAGTTATAAAAAATTCATTTCAATAAAGTGGGCGTTGTTTGATAAAGGGGTGTGGCAATATTTAAAACACACTATCTTGAATAATATTGACACTAGAGTACTGATATTTAGTACAGAGGTAGACACACTTATAACAAGTTATTGTCAATAAAGTGTGCGTCATTCGAAAAAGGGGTGTGGCAATATTAGAAAACACTAAATCGAATACTGACACTACTAACTGAAAAAGTACAGACGTAGCCACAATTATTACAAATTACTACCAAGGAATTGGACGTTATTCGACTAAGGGGTTTGGCAGTGTGTAAAAAAACTGCATAATAGCTGTGTTTTTTACCAAGCGAGTAGTCAAAAAACGAATGCTTACTCGCTTAAGAATTTTTTTAAAACTTGGAAGCATTTTCTGAAAAGTCAAAAACGTTGTTTATGTTCTGATCAAATTTTTGTAAACAATTTTTGACAAATTTATTTTATATATCAAAGTTCTGACAATTAGTGATGCATAAATTTTCTGATTTTAAGCATTGGAGACTCGGTTCTGAAAACAAACCCGATACTCAAAAGATTTTCAGTGCTAAAAGCTTAAGCAAACAACATAGTTTTACATAATGAGTATATTTGATAAATTTTGTTTATCTTACCTGTTAAATTATTATGTATTTTTATTGAAATATTGATCTAAAGCAAATTATGAGTATTTCGTGAAAAGTATTTGGTACAAAAAATGTTCATTTCATACATCACTCTTGACTATCAATCAGATATAGTTGCCACCTTTGTAGGAAATTTATACAATTATTGAAACATAACTTGGAAGCATTTTTTTTCGTTTGGTCGGCAAACTTTTAAGCGAGTAACAGTTTCCTGTGTTATTTAAGCGAGTACACATATGATAAGCGGTTGTTTTTTAACTACTCGCTTGATAAAAAACACAGCTAATATTGACTTAAGGGTGATAAAATTCATTGTAAGAATGGGTAGAACTATTGAAAACACTATGACAAAGAGTGTGATATTCTCTACAAAGAGGCGTGTCACTATTATAAACACACTATATTTCAGTCAATATTGACATTGGGGTACTGATAAAAATACAAGAGTAGGTACTGATAAAGATACTGACAAAGAACAGAATAAGAAACGACAGAAAAGCATTTTCCATATTTTTAGCATAAATAATTGGTGTTTAATTAATTTATTCACTTTTTTTAAAATATTTCATTTTCTCTAAAAAGAAAGAAATAAAAACTTTTTAACAAAAAAACAAACCTACTTCAAAATTACTACAAAGTACAAAATAATTTTAAATTACTTTTACTATTTATTTCTTGGTCAAATTTGATAATTTATTTATATTCATTATTATATCGGAAATGTTATGATATCAATTATTCTGAATTTTTTTTATTTTTATCATAAATATATTAATTTTTTATGATAACAAAAGCTTCGAAGTCGGCGCTAATATAATCAGTTTTTGTGTGCAGCTGCAACACACATATAGCATTTTAATTAAGATTTAAGAAAAATTAAGGTTACAAAATAATACAGCGTCACCTAAGCAGGATATTCACAAATAAAAAAGTCTTAAATAGAGTAGGGATTGCAAAAATATCATTATTTTATGTCAATGATTAGCGCTGACTAGAAGCTTTTATTATCATAAAAAATTAATATATTTATGATAAAAATAAAAAAAATTCAGAATAATTGATATCATAACATTTCCGATATAATAATGAATATAAATAAATTATCAAATATGACCAAGAAATAAATAGTAAAAGTAATTTAAAATTATTTTGTACTTTGTAGTGATTTTGAAGTAGGTTTTTTTTTTTTGTTAAAAAGTTTTTTGGTGGAGCGCTTTCTCTACATGAACTCCTAGGTTGTGTAGTGCTGTATATGCGTGCTGGTTGGCTGCAAGCAGCGGCTGGTTTGTACCGTTTCTCATATGCAGTTCTACCAGCTTCTCAAGTGTTTTAAGTAGATAGGATGTTAGACTTATCGGCCTGTAGTTCTTTAAATACAGATGGCTACTACAACTTGATTTTGGTATGAAGACCACCCTAGCTGTCCTCCAGGCTACAGGCAGGTAGTTAAGTCTGATACATCCTTTTTGTATTATCTCAAGCCATGGAACGACTTTCAAAGTGGTCTCTTTTAACATGGCTGTGAATATTCTGTCAGGTCCTTGAGCTTAAAATTCTGAGAAAGAATTTATAGCCCACTGGATTTTGTCTGATGTAATTAAGTTTTGCGGAGTCTGTGACGGGATTGTCCAGTCTCTGTCTGAGACGTAAGTGTTTGAGACTTCAGTAAAGCCTGGAAACTGTGCTTTTAGAAGCGCATCTAGAGATTCCTCACTGCCTTCCGTCGACATTATCTTTCCAGACGTGACTCTGAATGGAGGGCTGTTTTGAGAGCAGCTTCCTGACCCTTGCTGTGTCTGTAGTTTTTTTTATGCTCTTGCAGAAGTCCTTCCATGAGGATATTTTTGCACGCCGAACATTGCTTTTGAAAAGTTTGAGCCTTCAGTTGTATTCCCCCCATTTTTTTTTCTTGGTCGGAAAATTTAGCCAGTTTGAAGAAATCTACAATAAACATTGTAACGAGGGGTGATGCGTTTACGAATCGCTTGTAAATAGTTTTTTGGTATTATTTTCGACTAGTTTGGTTTTGCCTAAATCAGAGCTTGGCTGGATGCTTAAAGAAAGCACAGTTTAAAATTGCTTTGTTAAAAAGCATTTAAGATGTTTTTAGCCTCGTTCAAATTTTGCTTTCACCAATTATTTTTTTTCGTTTCATGGACTTGCAAACGAATCGTCTTTCAATATTCTTATAACTCGCTAGCGAATCACTTTTTTTTAGCCTCAGCGCTTCATTAGCAATTCGCTTATCTCATTTTAAGCATTTAATCAACGAGCCATTTCTTTTATTTAAAGCGATTCGTTGCCGAATGGTTCCAGTTATCTCTAACGATTCGTAGCGAAGTATTTTGTCCCCAATATTATTCTTATTTAATTTATCTTTTTATTTAATTAATTAAAAATAATTTTGGATTTCAGAAGGTTTTTTCTTAGCTTTGAACCAAGGATTTCAGGTTCAAGTCAAGACTGCCTTGGTTTGGGAATGAGGAGATAGATAAGTAGCAGAGAAAGTGAAATAAAAAAAAACAAGTGCAGAATGTTGTATATGTAGCGGAGCGCTATATCAACATACGAATTTGAATCTGAGGCAATTGTTATGCTTAAACATCAGTCAATTCGAGTTATCTAGCCACTCATTCCACAAACATCTCTACCACCAATTGCAATTTCTAAAGTCGATTAGAAATGAGGAAAGAATAAAAGAAAGGTAAAAGCGTAGGACCATGGCTAGACCGGGATTCGAACCCGGAACCTCTGGATTGCGAGTCAAGCACGCTAACCACTCGACTATCGAGGCCACAAAGCGCATTCCAAAAAGAAATTCCCAAGTGAACCTTTAAATATTGTGGACGAAAAGTCCAAGAAATTTTATCTATACGAGAAGGTTAGAATTCAAAGAAAAAAACTTTTCCAAAAATTAAATAAAGCTTTAAATGTACAATAAAATTAATAAATTTTCAAATAATAACACATAATATGCATGAAACTTCCAGATTTTTTTTAAGTTTTTTTTTTTTTGCTTTTTGAACTTGTTGATTCTTTAAAGAATTGCTTCTTTTAAATTTTACGATTTGTTAATAAATTGCTTCTTTTAAAATTTATGATTCGTTAACGATTTATTTTCTAAGGTTTGGCGACTCGTTCACGAATTGCTTTTATCGGTTTGAACGATTCGTTAATGAAGGAGGAATTTCTCCCGTTCACGATATTATACGTGAATTGTATATGATAATTGCTATTGAATGAAATTATTGAATGAAAAGCGATTCATTAACGTTATCATAAGTGAATCATTTTGTTTGTTGGGTTGTTTTCCTTTTGCTGATATTTTCCGATATAAATTTTCAATAGGATTGAGGTTTAGAACTTCAGCCTGCCAAGTCAAAATATTACTTTTTTTTAATTTTCAGGCAATTTTTCGCTACTTTTATTTGGGGCATTATCATGCATTAAAGTCAACCTAACAGGCATGTTCTTAAATGCAAATGATTCCTTAGTATAATTTGGTTCTTTTGCTTATCTCAATACATATTTTTATTCATTAATTCTAATTTAAAAAATAGTGGCGTCTAATGCAGTACCAGGAAAAATCTTCCACAGCCATTGCATTGTCTCCTCCATGCTTTAATGATTTTTTTATGCATCGAGTTAAAGTTCTAGAATTTGCGGTGCCAACAAATAATTTTCCGTCTATTTAATGCCTACTAAATTTTGTTTCGACAGTTCAAAATACGGTTTGCAAATTTGGTAATTTAGATGTAGAATTACGTGTTAAAGAGCGGTTTGTATGAGGTCGTTTTAACAAAATTTTTTCAAGCGCATGCAACGTTTTTGAATAACACTTTATGGTATGCCGATAGCCTTTAACACTGATCGTTCAAAGATAATATAAATGATTTAATATCTCATATTCGTGAGCTTAACGAATATCTTATTTTGGATTTTGTCACTGTTTTATTAAAGTTACAAAATAGGAAAATCTAAGAAGAATCAGATTTAAGAGAAAATCAATCATTAGCTGCTTATCTTATGCCTGCTGACTTCGTTGCTGTTTTTTGTTGTTTTGTTGTTTTTGCTTTTTATTGTTGTTTACGAACTGAGTTTACGAATAAACTTGTTTCTTTTTTTTGCTTTATTTAACATGATAAAAACATCGTTATTCACTTTTGCAACTTAAAATTAATTCTACGTCTACACTTACGATACTATTGAAACTATTTCTGTTTTTATTCACATGAGCACTTGCAAACACTAAACGATCCTTCAAACTGTTTTTTGATAAGATAAGATTCTTGTTGTGTTTTATTATAACTGAAAAAAGGCGATTTTTTAGATAATGATGCGCAGTATAATTCAGAGTTACCTAATAAGGATAAATTTTGATACATCTCTGGTCATTCAATATCTGACTGAGTTGAAGTTTAAGAAAAAATTACTACGCACTTCAAAACCACAATCCAACCACAACTATAACTTAACCGCGCCACCGAATTGATTTAAAAATGTAACAGATTGCAAGCAACTCCACCCAGTTTTCCACCCACTTAGCAACGAGCAAAACAGTTACAGACCCAACAGCCGGTGCCGTCAACATCTAATTTAGCAACCCTTGGTACGTCAAACTTCTTGCTTTATGTTGTGCTTGCAAGCATACGCACAGAGAAGAAACACAGAAAAATTTACAGAAATTAGAGTTGACATGTGTATCCTTTTCATTAACTTTCCACTGCTGGGCCCAAACACTGAGCTCACTGCCTCTGTAGTCTCATGCTTCCGAGTGTACTATGTCTGTCAGTGTCCTGTCCACAACATTCCAATATTTGAACGCATCCAATTGAGTTGTTCATTCCGTGCTGACGCGCTTAACCTTACTTCTCAACGTTGCTCAGGACAGGCTGCTGCTGCAGCGACCTGTCAGAATGATTCTTCATTTTAAATGACGCGCCGCCACCCAATGCAGTGGTTTGGGTTAAATTTGAAAAGCAATATTTGACAACCGCAAATTTGATTGCATTTCATGGTGAACGGCATTACAACGGGGTTATTTTATTTTTTGCCACCCACACCCACACCCACATTTCAAAATTTCAAATTTCAAATATGTACAAACTTTTGCCCTCCCTTCATAAGCAACGCATTTATTAAAACATAATTCAAAAATTGAGCTCAACTGGCTGCTCTTTCATTGTGTCCTTTCAGTGCTTGGTAAAGAAGTGTGTGTATGTGTGTGGGTGTGTGTCATACAAAATCAAGTGTTGAATTCAAATTTAACTGTGAGCCACCACCATGTACCAATCTGCAGTGGCAGAAAACATGTATTGACAATAGTTGTGATTGTCGCTGATTCAAAAGAATTGTATTGTTATTGTTGTTGTTGTTGGTGTTGCCACTGTTGCATGTTTGCTTAAATTATACAAATTTTTTAAAATTTTATTTTGACGTTACTCGTTTTTTATATAAGAACATCAAATCTTTTCTTACCGTGAGGCAACTGAAAGAGAATATTTATATAACGCTTCCACAAGTGGTTCAAAATTGTAGAAACCTCAACCTTGTATGATGCATGAGCCTCAATTCTTCAATGCCTAGTTTCAAAATATTCTAAGCATATAATTTACACTTCATTCAATCATCATGCGTTCTTCTACAGATAATAAACCCTGCAAAAACATATCCCCAAAAGGATAACAATATAATGGAAGGATGCCAGTACATATACTTTCTCAATGAACACAGAGCACAAGCAACCGTAAACCGTAAACCAACTCTTTATGAACCGTAATGACCCGACAATGTGCGGCTGGGCAACCTTTAGCCTACAGCTTCCTCATTCAAGGATACTGCATAGCTGTAATTATTTAATTGTTGGCTGCTAATGTGGCATAAAATTTATTAACTCGATGGCTTCAATCTGAAGGTCTGCTTGTGCAGTTAGGGGCGAATAAAGCCTCCCCTCCCCCTCCCCAAAATTAAGATATCATATGAAGCATGCTGCAACTTATCTCGAAGGCAATGAATTCTCCTCAATCATGCAGATAAATGCTAACATTAATGATTTATTGAGAATATCCTCAACATTTACCTACATTGATCAAATTAAAAAAAAAGCAAAATAGAAGAAAAATTATTTTATCTCGCCACCTTACCACTTAAGACTCACCAAAACAAAAAAAAAAGAAGCTTCATCAACTCGCATCCACTTAATTTAATTTCTTCCACCAACAGGGTGATTGCATAAATAAATCACAGTTCAAACGATAATCAAAGCAAACTTGTGTGGCAAACAGCTACAAAAATCTATTTCATTAACTTTTGGCCAAGGTCATTAATTACTTTGAACTTTTTCGTACAAGCTGGAGCTATAGACTCGTATACATGCACATGTTCAGTGCCGAACTGTTACTAATGGGCTCAAGAATGTGTACCAGCGTGGGCCGAAAGAATCATGCAGCAATATTTATACAATATGAGAAAATTACTTACTTCAAAACATACATAATAGATACTCGTAGATTGAATTCCACCCTTCAAATAGGTGTAGTTCGATGAATTCTTTTGGGTATAAGATGTTGGGTTAGGTTTAAAATGGTGGTCATAGTTCTACAACCAAGCAGAAAATTTAAAAATATTATCTTCAGATAAAATAATCAAAGAGTGAAGTGAATTGCCGAAAACTGTATATTGTCTTAATAGCTATACAGTATACTCTCTTCTAAGTGGACACCTACCGGATTGAAAAATTTGTCCACTTAAGGGTGGACATGACATAGGCCATTTTTTGAAATCGGCTTTTTTATAATTTTGTATATTAGTAAATATTTTTAAGATTCTAAGTAAAAAAATTTCATGAAAATTTCTAACGGTTTCAAAAGTTACAGCCGGATTAGTGAGAGCGCATTTTTAATTTTCGCCTTTTTTTCTTTGTTCACAAACTTGGAACGCGTTTATCTCGAAACCATGTTTTTCGTACTGGTTGCGGCACTATTTTTTAACGAATTTTTTTTTTTTTGTATTTTTTTAAACTAGATTCGATATCGTATGAGCTTTTTTAAAATTTTTTTCGATTTTTTATGAATTTTTAAAGTCAATATTTTTTTCGAAAAAACACACTTTCAAGTTTGGAACATCACCAAAAATTGAAAAAAAATTTAAAAAAAGCTCCTGTCATACGATAAATAATTTTGTTAAGATTTAAAAAAGTAATATTTGTTTCCAGATCGGATAAGTTTTGCGACTCCCGGTGCAACCACGAGGCCCCTTTTTTTTCACTGCCGCCAGTTTGGAGCTCTATAAAACCATGTTGGCGCAAAAATTTTTTTTTTTTAAATTTTTTTTCTTGTAATTTGTTCAATTTTTTACAATAATAAAAAAATATTTTGGAAAAATGTTTGTTTTTGACTGAGTTATGAATTTAATAAAAAGGTCTGTCTGTCTGCTGCGAATGTTATGTCCCATCTTAAGAGAGGTGTACGCTTTAGAGGAAAAATATTTGAAAAACGAAAAAAAAAGAGATTATTTATTATATTAAGATTGAATACAAAAACCATAAGCAAAAGTTCATCATTGAAAACTAAACTTAAATTCACATTTCATTTCATGCTTTTTGAATCAAACAAGTAAAAAAAGTCTAAAGTCGGTCTAGGCCGACTATGAAATACCCTAAACCTCCTTTTTATAAATACAATAACAGTGTTGAAAATGGGAGTATCCGTGGGCGGATGAAGATAATATTTAAATACATTTTAATTAAGATGCAGAATTTAACACACAAAGAAACAAGTAAGGAAAAAGAGAAAAATGGTAAAGAGTTTTTTCCAGAAAATAACCTTTAATGAAAAATAGAAAAATATATCGTCTTTAGAGAACAAGACTTTTTATTTTTGAGAAAAAATTTGCTTTTATTTAAGAAAGTTTTGTGCGAGAAAAATACTTATCATCAGTAGAGATATTGCAATATTTTCGTTTCCCAGAAGTGAAGCAATATTTCTACGAAAATGTGAAAATTTTTTCTTAGTGAAGAATATTTTATTTGAAAAAGAGAAAATTGCATTTATCGAAATTAGAGAAATTTTTTATCGAAGAAAGATATGCGTTTTTTTCTGAGCGCAGATACCAAGATCTATTTCTGTAGCTCACATGCTAAAGTCTTTATAAACTTTTCGCTATTGTGGGTTATATGGGAGGCGTTCGTGTTTGTGGATTGACAACGCCAAAGTTTTGAACACATCTTAGTTTTTGTATAAAAAATGAACGTACCAAATTTTATCTGCGTAGGTTAAACATAAGCTTATTTATGAAGTTTTCAATTTTTTGGGTTACATCGAGGTAGACGTGTCCGTCATTGGATGACGCCCATTTCTCAAAAACATCTTCGGTTTGTTATAAAAAAAATACGAAGCACATTTTATCTCTGTAGGTGAAACATCAGGGAGGGGGGCGGGTGACACCCATTTTTCGAAAACAACTTCGTTTTGATATAAAATACATGCATACTAAAGTTTATTTGTGTAGGTTAAACACAAGCTTATTTATTGAGTTTTCTATTTTTGCATTGTTTGGGAGGTGGCGTGTCCGTTGCCGGATTACACCCATTTCTCAAAAACGTCTATGCTTTGTTATAAAAAACATACGAACCAAATTTTATTTCTTTAGGTTAAACAGAAGCTAATTTATTGAGTTTTCTTTTTTTGTATTGTATGGGAGGTGGACGTGTCCGTAAGCGTATATCTCCCGTTTTTCGAAGACATCTTAGTTTTCATAAAAATTACGTACATACCCAATTTTGTTGTTGTAGGTTAATTAAGAGCTTATTTATGCAGTTGTAAGTTTTTGAGTTGTAGGGGAGGTAGACGTGCCCGTTGGCGGATTCCAAAAATATTCAATAGTGTAGATCCTTGGACCCATGAGAGCGTGGGTTTACGAACAACACACAGACGAACGGATAGACGGACGGACGGACGGATACGGATAGCTCGACTCACGAGGTGACCCTGATCAAGGGCAACTGCTATTGCTCGGAGCCCAATTGAGCCTTTAATACATTTTATCATATTGAGAACAAATAATATTTCTAACTCATTCCAAACTTCGTTGGTGTGTTAGTCTGTCTTCACTACCTCCACACCACTTTTAGCAAATCATAAACAACAATGCAAAAAATGCAATTAATAAAGATTAGAAGGAAATAAATAAAAATGAAATTTCAAAGAAACACGGAAATACATTCAATTTAGTTAGAATGTCAGTAAGCAAGAAATACCAGACAGATAGAACGGCTATGATGTAAAAGACAGTGATTAGATTCAGACAGAGAGACGAAGTGGTAGAGTTTGAACATGCGCCGCGACAATCAACATAATTATGCAAATGCGAAAGATGTGCAATAAGACAAACCAATAACAAAACCAGCAACAAAAACAATGAGCGAATCTATTGAATGCAGACCATCAGCGTCAATCGATAGGCATGAGAAGTTTTACGATAGTGAAAATACAATTTAAATAAATGTAAAAACTTATTTACCCTGCCTACCTCCCTCTACAAACCCCCTTAATACAAGCCAACTGTGGTAACACCAACTAACACACACACACACACACATACGCCGTGCTAAACAAGGCATTACAAAGGTTGCAATTTGTCACTTGCAGCGCGATGTTGGCAACACTTCTTCTGGCCCCACCACATACTACATCGCACACATCGCTCGTTTTGTACACGTTCATACATAAACATACATAAGCAAGTGTCAAAATTTATGGTTGATAACTGTCGATAGATAAAGTCGCGAAAATGTTTTATAAAGTCACTACTTGCTGGACCCTGACGGCTAAGACCAAGTTGTGTGGATTTGTTGTTGTTGTTGCTGTTGCGGTTGTCATTTACGTAATAGAAAATGTTGTTGTCGCTGTTGTTGTTGTCGCTGTTGTCGTTGGCAAACATGTTTAGCCAGTTGAAATGAGCATGTGCAGGCAGCTTGCAGCTCAATTGTAGACGACGGAGATCAACAAAAACAACACAAAATTGAAAAAAAAAACAATATTCCGTGGGTTGAAGAAAATGAAGGTCATTGCAGCGGCAATAACAACATTGTTGGAAAAGCAAAATAAAACCAACAGCAGCAGCAGCAGCCAATTCTGATATCAAACTGCATTAACATGTTGTTGTTGTTGTAGTTGTTGCTTGAAACTAGTCTCAACTGCGCACAGTGGAACTTGATGACTTCAAATATATCAGTCATAAGATTCTGCGAAGCAAAAAAAAAAAAAAAATTGTGTCGTTGCATTTTTTGCATTGCAAACGTTGAATAGTGAGAGATTTAGCAAAACTCGGTTGACAAAAAATTCATAGGTTATATGGCGAAGAAAATTATTTAGGGGGATGGAAGACTTATTATTATACTTATATTTTTGTCTTTAAGATCAAAACCTATCAAAGTAAAAATCTCATTTACGTCTTCATGAAGAGCCCTGCAATCATTTGGAATATGATTTAAGATAAGCTTATTTGGCGATGCCTTAGCGCTTTGCCCAAGGGTTCTTTGGAAGATGGATCGCTTTTCGATCTCCGAAGCGATGAATGCGAAATTCTCGGAAAATTTAAAAATCTTGCGTTGCTCATTCCGGCGATGGTTTGAAGATGAATCGCTTTTTGATCGCCCAAGCGATGAATGCGCCCTTGACGAAACATTTTCAAAATCTTCTTTCGTTCTCTCGGATGATTGTTGGAAATGGATCGTTTCTCGATAGCCCAAGGAATGAATGCGCTATTTTTTAAATTTTCAAAATCTTCCTTCGCTCATTGCTGCAATCGTTGGAAGATACATTTTGAAAAAGTTTTCAAAATCTATCATTGGAATATGAAGCAGGCTCCGATAAAAATTGATTGAATTAGGATAGGACAATGTTTGTTAAGTCCGCTAATTTAAACTTGCAAATTGTAATGTTCAACAACGATGCTTCGCAACAAATTGCTGAGGTCCCCTAAAAACAATTTGCTTGACACGCTTGTCGGCCTACGGCTTAAGACCGCCTTCTGCCGATTCGTGTTGAACTCGTTCTGGCAAATCACTTAAGAGTCTTCGGCAATACATTGTCGAATCTTCTCAGCAAATGGATTAAAACCTCCCTGGGCGATTCGTTTGCACCTCTTCCTAGCGAATCGCTTAAGACTCTCTCGGCGATTCGTTCGCGACTCTTCGTAGCAAATCTTCCCGATGAATCGCTTTTGATTCCTCTTGGCGATTTGTCAGCGAATCTTCCCAGCAAATTGATTTTAATACCTCATCTGATTGAGTTCGCCTATGTCCAGCTGACTCTCAAAACACCTCGCCGGCTGGGGCGCACAAGGTAACGATCCCACGAAGTAGGCCGCAAAAATAGAAGGAGTTACTGTAGAATCATGAAACTTTGTGGAAATATGTTTGTTGATAAGCGAAGAGTTCTCAAAACAGTGTGATCAAATTGGCCAATTGATACACCCACCTCTCATATAACCGAAATCGCTAATCGATTGTATTATTTCAAAACAGCATCCCAGAGCAATATTATTTAGGACACCTAACTCTTTTATAGAAACAAATAATAGGTGCGAAAAAAATCAAATCGGCGAAAAATTAAAAGTAGCAAATTTAACACTTCAAAATTATTAAAAAAAAACCTTTTTTAAACACTCCCAAATTCTTAATTTTTACGATCAGAAATATATCAACTATTTTATTAACAGTCGGTCCGCTGTTATTTCAAAACATTGTTAGATTGAATGGTTTGCGTTTCAGTTAACAATTTTCTTTGTAGAATGAACGTTTCAAAGTATTTTTGTGCTGTTAAAATCATCTGTTGAAATATATTTGCCTTTTAGTGGAATTGTCTGCCTTCTCTAAGCAATAGTTATGAATCAGCTGTTCTCGTTTGACAACGGAATTATTTTTACATCAAGCGAAAACAGCTGACATTCGGCTTTTGACCGAAGCCTTCGTGAAATGCACGTTACGTTCGTTTTACAGAAAGATGCTATTAAATACAAAAATGAAATAAATTAAAGCTTTTCAAAGATGGCGGAGATATTGGCTTTCCAATTTAGAACATTCAATTTGAGACAGTTTTCTTCTCACTTTTTGCATTTGGTTGAAATACACGCTAAGTAACTAAATACAATATTAAGAAAATTCATTAAAAATTCATTTGGTTAGAAATTCACAGTGATTGTTAACACAATTGAAAGAACATTTAACAAACTCTCCGAAATAATTAGAAAAATTGAAAAAACGTTAAAATTCGAACAAGACATGGAAAATCAAATTTTTCAATTCAAAACACATTTTATGACAAAACTCACAATTGATGAATGAATAAAACGAAATTTTTTTAAAAAATTATTACTTTAAAAAAAAAGAAACAGTTTTGCTAGTATCGTAAGTGTAGAAGTAGAATACTCAGTGTACTTTGTCTCTTTGGTCCGATTGTCTTGTCCATTTTGCACGAATTTTTTATTGATCTGCCGAAAATTAGCAAACAAATTATAATACTCAATTATAAGTGTTAACTCACTTCTTCTTAACATGACTTCTTGACTTCTTATTAAGCATGATAAAATGAGCAATCAAAAAGAAACAGGCAAAATGTCAAATTTTTTCGATCATTTCGTTAAGTTTGACAGTTTGAGTTATTGACTTAGTTGAAAAGAAGGCAAAGCAAATGCACTTTCCATTGGTGCCATAAATCGTATGGTGATTATATCTAACGCCGAGCACATGTCCTTTCCATTAGTGGCTACTTGCGTCTCAGTCCTATGTTTAGTTTGCGAGCTTCACTTTCGTCTCTGTCCTATGTATAGTTTGAGAGCAACACTCGCTAGTGGTGGGGTGTGGGATCCAAATAAATTTTCATTAAAAACAAAAATTAAAATTGTACATCATCTTTTGGGCAAAAGCATAAAACGAAATATGATTTTTTTTTTTTTTATAAGAGTTAAATCTAACCTGATGACAGACCCATTTTGTTAAGTTTGACAGTTTGAGTTCATTAACTGAGTTGAAAAGAGGTTGCATACAAGAGGTACATACAAGCATGGATGAAAGAATACAAAGTTACGACGTCCGCATGTTGTACCGCTAGATGACGTAATTGGAGCCAAATTTTCCTATTAGCTAAAAATGGATGACAAAAGGATAGCTACATAGAGATGGCATAGAGATAGCATCATTCAATTGGCTCCAATGACGTCGATGTCGTAATCTTGTATTCTTTCATTCATGCATACAAGAACCTTCAGTACACAAACAAGAACACTCAGTTCTTAGTAGTACCAACAAGAACCCAATAAAGAAGTAGTACATACAAGAACCCACTGAAGAAGCCTGCGAATCAGTTCGTATAAAATAAAAACAATACAAGCACAAACAACAAAACAAAAACAAGGAAAGCAGAATTCTTCTGCTTATATTTTTGTATTTTGTGACTTTAATATAATAGTGACAAAATCCAAAATTAAATATTCATTCAGCGCAGGATATATCTGATATTTAAGTATATATATTATCTTTGAACGATTAGTATTAAAGACTGAGACTAAGACTAAGATACCCTAAAGTATTTGTCAAAAAAGTTTCATGGCCTTGAAAAAATATGTTAAAACGACACCATACAAACTGCGCTGTAAGACGTAATTCTACGTCAAAAACTTGTATAGCACCGACTCAAGAACTATCTCTCAATCAAATTTTATATAAGATATCGGGTGTTTTTTAAAATGAAAATTTTTAAAAATTGTACAATTGACTCTGATCCGTTAATAATTGTTGTAAATAAAAAGCCATATTTTAAAAAAATTTCAGTAAAAAATCACAATTTGGCCGGCTCTAAAAAAGTTAAAGGAGGGTAGCTTACCCCACTCATCACCCCACTAATTTCGTCTCTAATTGCGGCAATTGTCTCATTTTCCAAGCGATTCGCTGGAGGTCCTCAGGCGATTGAAAATATTTGCAGAGAGGTATCGATATTCTTACAACGATTCTTTCTACGTCTGCAACAGTTATTTTGATTATGAGTGGTTTTTGTTGTCACATGTTATTTTTGTACCGTTTAATTCGACAACTTTGAATAACATATTCAATAATTGAAATTTTTTTTTTTTAAGCTTTTTATTTTGGGTTTGCCTAAATCACACACTGTGCGCTTGTTCGGCCCACAGTAAACCGTAAAAATGTTAACACTTTCAGACACATTTTGCCATTTAAGCTTGTGCGAAAACGTTTTGCTACCTTGCGATGGTTGGTTTGGCATTTAGAAAAAATTTTGAATTTGAAATGTTTTTAAATTACAGCAGTACGATTTGTTCGATTTGTTTACATAAGATAAAAATTTAATAAACTACCAAGACACTTTGCTAGTGCAGACAGAGTACGCTGATAAATTGTAGATGACTTTGATCATGACAATGAAATGTAAACATGCTCCACCACGAGAGAGGCAAATAGTCAAGATCATGTCAAGGCTAGCATTAAGTAGATTCCTCCTTGTAATTCGGCTTGAAGACATCGGTTAAAAGAACTAATAAATTTTATAAGATTTTTGCTTATAAATCTTATTAAATTTATGAAATAATTGAAAAAATAACTTAGCTACATACTTTCGGCTGTATTCGTAAAAATTTATGAGCCCTTTTTGTAAAGGCTTTATTAAAAGAAAAATATTAAAAACAATATTCATAAACGTTCAATGACGATAAAAATAAAGGCTTTATAAATGAGAAACCTTCAATTGTTCAACACTTGACAAAGCAATTTTAAGATTTTTACTCTCATCTGAGCACAAATATTGTTAAAAATACTTCTGGTCCTTGATTTTTTTGTACAGTTGCCATTCCTGAAGTATTTGAAAGAATTTTAATTTTGTTGACATCTTTGGATTTTTCTGATGGATTGTCTGAGTTTGTATCAGGATTTAATGTTGAATATCGAAAAGAAAAATTTGCTTGAATTTTTTTAAGCTTTATATGCAAGCATTAATTGTTGATAATACTTTAAGATATAGTTTTAATGATACCAAATGAAAAACTTCGCCACCTTTTGTTTATTAGATAGCAACAAACGAATGAAATATGGTACAATATTCATTCGGAAATTGTTAATAAATTAACAAATGGAAAATCTGTCAATTGAAATTGCAATAAAATGTGTGACCAGAAAAGCATCAGACATGAAATCAAGTAGAAGATGTGCAAATGATGACTACAACAACAATGAGTGAATAAATTCACGCAATCATTTTAAATACCTCTGTATCAGGATGCAACAACATCAAGAAACAGAAACAACAAACCAGGAAAAAGCAATATTTATTGTACGATTTCACATACAATTCGAGCTTCGTGCCACTTTGTCTGTTTCGCAGATTAAACGAATTTGCGCGTTTCCGAAAAACGTACAATTTCATTGGAATTCTTCCGCATCCTGTCATTCATGGAAATGAAACCCAATGAAACTTTTGAGCAATGTTAGTTATGTACATAGCATGAAAAGTGCCAACCCATTGTTTTTTTTATTTAAGTATACACTCTATAACAGAAGTTATGTTCTTTATAAAAAGGACGAAAGATGTTATTATTATTAAAAAGTACCTATATATGTGAAAGTACTAGGTAAAGCATCCAAATAATACTTTTCCTTAAAATTGTCTTAAACAAAATTCTATATATCTGATTGTTTGCCTTAAATATTTACATCTTTCAAAGAAGAATTTTTTTAGTACGAGTGTCTCTTATCAAGTTTTGTCAAAATCATCAACCATCGGCGTTACCACGCTAAACATTCATTGAAAAAGAGGACGCAGCGCGGCATAACCTTCTTAAACAACAGCAACGATGTTGTTCTGGTTGGTGGGTTGATGTCGTTGCTCTTGATGATACGCAATGCATACAAATAAACAAACAAACAAACAAACAAAAAAGTCCCTGTGATAAAGTCTGAATTCTGTTCCAAGTGAAATCAGCTGTAAACATTTTGAAATTTTTCCACGAGGATTTTCGACTTTTCGCATTTTGCATCGATTTTTTTTTAATTTTAAGCAGGCGCGTGTGTAAAGTGCACAAAACAAAAACAATGCTTGCGAATGGCAACTACAACAATGGCGAACGGAAACGGCCGACATATGAATGTTTGTGCGTGCAGGAAATAAGGACTGAATCTCTCGTGCGTGTGTTTTCTTCACTCAGAGTACTTTTCCTTGAGTAGCCTCATCCTCTTTAGTATGAAATCGCCTGGGAACAATAATTTATTAATGTTAAGAAGGCAGAGCACGGAATTTATTGCTCAATCTATAGAAACAAAACAAAAAAAAAAGAAAAAAAATAAACAACAAAATAACAATAACATGTTGTTCTATGATATTTTCAAGATTTTGAAGAAACACACAAAAAAATAGCATTTCACTTGTAGCAATTATTTTAGTTGAAGTAAATTAACGTTTTTGTCATGTTTGTGTGGAAGTCACGTGTTGCAGAAGATTGTTTTTTTTTTCTTCACTTTCAAGGCATTATTATTCGATGCAATTGTGTATATTCTGGAATTTGAAGCAACATTAGGATAGTAACTGAATGATTTTGAGATTCAAAACATTCATATCAATAACAGTTTTGTAACACATAAGACTAGGAAATTTCGAAACTTGAAGTACACTTTTGTATTATTAGTTAGAACAGAAAAGAACAGAGAGTGATACTTACATCATACAAAAGATACATAGAATTAGGTTACAAAGATATGGAGATAAGGAAAAAAAAAACATTGCAAGCACATTAGATATGTGTATATATTTTTGAATGGTTTTGACCAGTACTTAAAATCGTTTCTTGTTCTATATTCTTAAAAATTCTACCACTACAAAAAAATAAATTTTTCTTTTAATGCACATAATATTACAATAATTCAGTCTAACTTATGGCAATCTACCTGTAGCATGGAGAAAATTGATATTTGCCTGGGTGGCATAAGCTTGGAAAGTAATCCTTAATCTTTCAGACCTTTCAACCTTATGTCCTTCATACTGAAAAATTAAGAAAATCGTTGAAAACTACATTGGAAAAAATACTTTGTCAATACATTCTCTATGCAAAGCGCAACATGACCTTGTAAGTATAATACAAAAACTTATTGATAACAAGAAAGTAACCACACTTAATTCAATGGATAATCATTTTATTTAATATATGTATTTTTATTAATTAAACGGTATTTTATTAGCACAATGTTGGGTTTTCATGGTTATTTCCTAGCGGTGATGTAACGCAATCTTTTGGCCTTCCTTCGAAACATTTATAATTCTTGACTCTCGTGTTGGTATATTAATAATGGTGAACAAAACCACTTTTTAAGGTAAACCACTTTGTAGTTAGGAAGGTGTATTTTTATTCTTAGCAAATATAATGACAGCTTATATAATTTTCTTTGAAAAGTTTTCAATAATTTTTTGGTTTTCAATAATAACTTTTTATATTATTCCTTTTCAATGTTGAGAAATTTACCACTTTTCAAAATAAAACTTGTCACATTTCACTTTTCCAATTTCGTGCAAAAGTATTTACAAATTGAGTACTTATCACTTTTTATAATTCAGAAAAAAAATTATCAATTTGTGTTTCGTGAAACAAAAAATTATCAAACTTAACGATAAGTTGCTAAGTGAAATGTGATAAGCTGCTGTTGCAATATGATCCTGGTCGAAAATTTCGACCGTTTTTCTGTCAATGCTCGCTGCAAACGAATTAATTTTTTTCGGTTAAACAGTCTCGTAACGGTTTGACCTGATTTTAGCAACTCGTAGTGGATCGCTCCCTTCTGAGCCCACCAAATACTGAGCCATTACCTAAGAGGCGCTTATATTCGGCTTTGACATTGATGTTCCTGATTAGCCTGGCTTCACCCACAACAATCACCAACTTTCTGTGTGAATGCCCAAATCTACAGAATTGTCGACTCCGATATAGGAGACAGATTTTTCAAAGATTTGGAGTAGCTCGTGAAAATACCACTGCTAGACATATGGAGCTAGACATATAAAAAGCACAGGATGGTTTCGGTGAACAGGAATAAAAAGGAACATGGTTTATTCGGTACCACAACTTAAATGGGTTAAAAATAATAAAATAAGAGATTCGTAATGAACCAAAAGGCTCCCACGGAAGTACCTCATATGTGCACGACCCTTGGCTGGGCTTCACATACAATTTCTTGCATTTCTGTTCATCATAATATATCCATTTTATGTCGCCAGTAATTATATGATGCAAAAACGAATTTCTTTTGTATCGTTCGAAGTCAATTTCAGACATGCAAAATCGCCCTTCAACATCTCTTGGCTTCAGTTGGTGTGGCACTCAATTTCATATCTTCTGGATGAACTCTAACGCCTGGAAATGGTTGCCTGTGTTTCGCTTAGTGCTTTCTCTCTCAGGAGGGTCTCTAATTCATCGTCTTCAAAGTTTTCACTTTCATAAACACTGCCGTCTTTATGGAACATGATCTCAGTACGCTCATACGTAAGGCCATGAACAAGCACACTATTTATATGTAATTATTTACAAATATTGAAACTGTTAGTTCTTAAATCATCTCACGTTTACTCTAGTTCACGTTCACTCTAGTGCGAACATGCAGCTGAACGGTAAAAAATAACAGAAGGCACATTTTTCAAGGAAGCCTAAGGACTTAATGCCTAAGTAATAATGCATCGCGAACTTGTTTCGTGATATTAAATATGAAATAAAGTGAATTTAAAAAAGCTTTATGCTTTATACTTCATACTTCACACAACACACTTCCTATTTAATACTTAAGGTGGGACATAACATTCGCGACAGAGAAAACAGACCTTTTTTTAAAAATTCATAACTCAGTCAAAAACAAACATTTTTCCATTTTTTTATTATTGTAGAGAATTGAACAAGTTATAAGAAAACAAATTCATAAAAATATATTTTTTCACTCCAACATGGTTTTATAGAGCTCTAAACTAGCGGCAGAAAAAAAAAAAACAGGGCCTCGTGGTTGCGCGCAAAAATTGTCCGATCTACAAAAAAATGATTTTTTAAATCTTAAAAAATTACTTTTTATGTATTAAAAAAATTGGTTATCGTATGACAGGAGCGATATTTTAATAAAATTAATTAAAATTTTTTAATTTTTTTTAAAAATTTACTTTCAATTTTTGGTGATGTTCCAAATTTGAAAGTGTGTTTTTTTCGAAAAAAAATATTGACTTTAAAAATTCATAAAAAATCGAACAAAAAAATTACAAAAAGCTCATGTCATACGATAACAATCAAGTTTAAAAAAATACAAAACAAAAAAAAACTTCCGTCAAAAATTGAACCCGCTAGTGCCGCAACCAGTACGAAAAACATGGTTTCGAGATAAACGCGCTCGAAGTTTGTGAACAAAAAAAGAAATGCTAGGAAAAATAATAATGCGCTCTCAATAATCCGACTGTATTTTTTGAACCCGCAGAAATTTTTACATGCAATTAGAATCATAAGAATATGTACTAAAATACAAAATTATAAAAAAGTCGATTTAAAAAAACTGCCAATGTCATCTCCCCCTGAAAAACTTAATGCTACATGCTTCATACTTCCTGCTTCATGCTTCATACTTCATACTTCATAATTCATACTTCATACTTCATACTTCATACTTCATACTTCATACTTCATACTTCATACTTCATACTTCATACTTCATAATTCATACTTCATACTTCATACTTCATACTTCATACTTCATACTTCATACTTCATACTTCATACTTCATACTTCATACTTCATACTTCATACTTCATACTTCATACTTCATAATTCATACTTCATACTTCATACTTCATACTTCATACTTCATACTTCATACTTCATAATTCATACTTCATAATTTCATACTTCATACTTCATACTTCATAATTCATACTTCATACTTCATACTTCATACTTCATACTTCATACTTCATACTTCATACTTCATACTTCATACTTCATAATTCATACTTCATACTTCATACTTCATACTTCATACTTCATACTTCATACTTCATACTTCATACTTCATACTTCATACTTCATACTTCATACTTCATACTTCATACTTCATACTTCATACTTCATACTTCATACTTCATACTTCATACTTCATACTTCATACTTCATACTTCATACTTCATACTTCATACTTCATACTTCATACTTCATACTTCATACTTCATACTTCATACTTCATACTTCATACTTCATACTTCATACTTCATACTTCATACTTCATACTTCATACTTCATACTTCATACTTCATACTTCATACTTCATACTTCATACTTCATACTTCATACTTCATACTTCATACTTCATACTTCATACTTCATACTTCATACTTCATACTTCATACTTCATACTTCATACTTCATACTTCATACTTCATACTTCATACTTCATACTTCATACTTCATACTTCATACTTCATACTTCATACTTCATACTTCATACTTTATACGTCATACTAAATTCAAAAGTATTATTTTTGAATATTTCTCAATAAGCTTGTTACGCTGATTAATTTCAACAACTAATATGCTCGAGTTGTAGTACAACTGGACTTTTATGACAGAAGCCACGATTTTAATCCTCACAATTAAAATTGTTTTTTATAATTATTAAGTTTTTTTTAAGCTTTAAGCTTTTAAGATTTTATATTTCTTGATAAAACCAGTAGAATCTCTTATTGCACAACTTTTTTATTTAACAAGAATGGTTCGGTTTTGAAAGTTTTAATTTAAAAACTGGTATAATTTTTGGTATATAAATGGTTTTTGTGAAGACTTTATTCCACTGATAAATTCTGTATTCCATTAGATGCTATAGCGTCGGAGCCAGGGCTGCCAGGTCCTGATCTCCACGCGGTTTGCCACGATTTTCAGATTAAAAATATACGAAGACCTTACGCGGGACATCAATTGTCCCGGTTTTCGAAATGACTTTTTATTTTGGTGTTATTTTTATAACATTTTAAAAATATTTTTTATGTTTTATTTTTTTATTTGCTTTTCTAGTTCGAAAATTTCGATATTATTATCCATCATACACACTAAAAAATTTTTATAGAATTTTTACACCGATCGGTGTTCCAGGGAGTCCTACACCGTTCGATGTTAAAAAACACCGTGTCAAGGTGCTAGAATATAATATCCGACAAGGTTTATTTTTTTCACACCGATCGGTGCAAATAAGTAAATATCCGATCGGATGTTTGTGTTGAACCCCGTTAGGTGTTTATTTAGAATACTCAAAACAATAATTTTTAACACCGAACGGTGTATTTTTTTAATATTTATAATTGCTATAAAAAATAATGCTATGCCAAATAAAATGGCACACATGCTCAAAAATAGATTTCGATTAAGTTATGTTTAAACCTTTTTTTTATTTTATTACAATGGAATTAAAAGTTTTAATGTCAGTTTTTGCCGAAACTGCTTTGTCGAACATGACTTCTAATTCTAGTTTTTCAATTTCAGTCTTGTGAAAATTCAATTTTTAATTTGTTTCTCAATGATAATGTGATTTCTAAGTTGTTTTCTCCATTGATTTTCTTATTTCACACCGATCGGATAAGTTTGTCATTTCACACCTGGTAAGCGGTGTAAATTAACACCGTTCGGTGTAAAAAATGTATATATCCGCTCACCGGTGTGAATTTATTTTGGAATTTTTTTAGTGTGTACAATTAAAATTAATCTATGAAAATTATTTCTAAGTTTTCAACCCAGATTTTACATTTTTTGAGTTTTGACTTTAAGATATACATACATCTAGAAAACATGAAACCAAGCGATATGCATAAATCTTTGTCAGCTTATGTCCCGATTTTTTTCTTACAAAATCCCGATTTTTTAAAAATAAAATCTGTCAGCGCTACTCGTAGCATAACATTGCAAAGCGTAACATACTACGAGTTGTAACTTGATTTTGAGAATATAAAACCTTTTCCGATTTTTATTAAAACCATAATTTGTTAAATATCTTGGTGAATAGGGCGTATATGAACAACTGAATTAAGCATACGTATTTTGTGAATTTTTTAAAAATTTTGTTGCAGACAAATTAAGCCAAAAAATTGTAAATATGTCGAAAATGTTGCTCATATGAAATAAAGTATATTTTCAGTCATATTTTAGTTCTATTTGCCTACCCTCCGAAACCATATTTTATCTATACTACCTTCAGACTTTATATTTTGTTTTTTTTTTTTTTTATGAAATAATCACAAAGAAACTCCTGATGGAGTCACAAAAAATCTACACAGCGACTGGTTTAAATAGACAATAACGTCTTTCTTTCGATGTCTTCTTACAATTCCATCTGAAATTTTCATACAGCTCTCAACTAAACGAACTCGACAATTCCATTGACACATTCATTAGATCGAAATTTGAAATGTTGCGATATCAGCTAGGCAGAGATTGATTGAATCAGATACCAACAAGCAGGAGCACCAAAGGACCTGCCTAATGCATGACTGACTGTCGCTACATTTGCTGTCTCATACAAATACGCACAACCATATAAAGTTCATGTTTAATCCGCTGTTGATGCTTTGTCCTGATAAAATCCTTCAAGTTGATAAACATCTAATATTAAGCGTAACAGACAAAGTGCCAGACACTCAAACCGATTTGCCACCTTCTCCCAACTTGTGCTGGGAATTTTGTTTGTGTAAATTATTAAAATTGTTGGTGTGGAACAAATCTAGTTGGACAACATTTGTTTGGTACTCATATTTTTTACTCAACATTGTTCTTTTATGTTCTTATTTGTGGAGGATGGTTTTTTAACATCAATATGGAAAGTTGTCAGTTGTGTTTTTTCAACTCAATAACTGAGTATGACCAGGATACACATTTTGCTCTTCTTGAAGAACTTTAACCTTTAGGTATCTATTAAAAATAGGTGTTTTTATAAAAGGCTCTTATCAGTGGCTGTCGTTTAAAACTCTCAGACATAAAGAATTTAAAATCCTGGCTGCCATGATCACATTGAAGCAACGCTTAGCAGCTCGCACGAATTAAGTCAACAACTTCCCATCGTTGGGATTATGACACCACATTTGCTCTGACGTTGATATACCATGGAACATTTCCGTCTACCAGGTTATTAATATAATTCCAAGATCATATCCGCGCGATTGTTTCATACAGCCAAAACGATGGAACGCAACATGCGGCGTCTTTTGCAGATTAAATGGCTTTTATTACGACTAACAGTAGAACGGCGTCCGTTCGTTTACCCTTTTACTTTGACGTTGTCGTTGTCGTTGTCGTCGTACACTTTCTGCCATTTGCGCTCGTATACATTTTGAATGTTGCCAATTTAACGCAAATGTCTTGCGGGTAGGCGTTTCACGCGTTTCTTTAATCACGTGGAAAGGCGAGAAAATCCTTTTTATACTTAAAAATAGAGTTGGTGTTAAAAGGGTTGTGCGCACCCACTTCTCTTCCACTGGCTGGGTAGCATGAGCAACTAGAACGCAGATAGTATAGCGATGCTTATCATTTATCATTAATAATGAACTGTGCGTAAGCCGCGGCACAGGCACCAGCACCGGCACCGGCACTGGCACAGACCTATGCCATACGATGCTGGTTCTTAAGAGTTTGTTTCGTACTGCTGGTAGTTAACGCTAAGTAAGGGTTGATTTTGCACTGTTCTTGTGCTTTTCGAGGCACTACCTGTTAACATTGACACTAGTTCATTGAAGTACTTGCCATAAGTGTGTAATTTGACCCGAGGCTATAAGTTTCCAATACTACTTGAGAACAGCGCCATCTATTGTGCGTCTGATTGCACAACAAATACTCTTGACAACGAGTGCAGCGTGGCAGTTTCTTTTCCTCAATGAATTTATTAACTCCTGCTGCTGCTGCTGCCCCACTTGTGTCAAAGTGAGTAGCATACTTTTAGGCTTTGTCACTTTAGCATTTTTGATTTTAAATTGAAAATCCTGCGGGAATTCACTACGGCGACACACAAACACACACACAGACAACAGGAACAAAAACCGACTGTGTCCGTAGAGCATATTTTTGTATTTTGTTCAAATGTGCTCTCAAATGCGTTTTTTGTTGGTCTCGCTTTTTTTACCCATTTTTATTTTGTAACTTAATTTTAACACCAACCCTCCTTGTCCAGCTGATTGACAGTCAGACTGTTATGCCGCCAGTCAGTCACGTTAACGCGTTAACGTTGTCAGTTATGTTGTTACGTAGGCTTCATACGAGGTGCTGGACCAGAAAATTCAATTTAACATTTTTAAGTGCGTTTCCTTTGATCAGCAACAATCGAATTTTAACTTTTTTTTTTTTGTACTGAGCTCATGTTTTAAAGTTACCCTTAATGAGAGAGGCTTGCTTGCCTCTGTACTCCATAAAATGTAGTATGCAGTGTGACAGTCGGAATGGTATAAGAACTTATTATATTTTCCGTTTGATCGCATGATGGTGTTAACAGTATGCTTGAGGGTATTTTTATGTTAAAAAAATTATTGTATATTCTTATGACGTTGTGAAAGATAGCCAGAGTCAAGTCCATCAAACATAGTTTCTTATTAACACTTTTTATTTCGAGTGTAGTATAAGAGCTTGAGTAAAAATAATGCAGTCATCTAAAAGTATTCTTTTTTTAGTAAATGAGTAATTTTTAAATTATTCTCAAAAATAGCGTTCCAAACTGAGTCGCCATAAAGCAATAAATGACACTTTATCGAACTTTGCTTCTCGATAGTGTTGTTTTTATTATCTTCTAATTTATTTTCCGGTTTCGTTTTATCTTTGGGAAATTTGAAGGGGCTGAGTTACAAGTCACCGAACGGGTCAGAGCGGGTGAGAAATTAGGCTGTGGAAGGGCGTAGTGTTGGACAACCACTGCGTCTTGAACTGGCCTTGTCCGCAACTGGCCCTGTCAAGCCGAGTCGGAACCGCCTTAAAAGACTCTAAATTTAGGGAGTCTCTACAAAACCTTAAAAATGGAAGGAATACGTAGGGTTTGGGTACCCACCACTTTATAACTGCCCAATGAAAACCAAACCAGCATCGGATATGAACTCTTACTACGTTGACGACCACTGCAAATGAAAAATGAACAATGATTTATGGATATGCTCCTGAAATGTCTTAAAATGTCCCTTTATAGGAAAGGTGACTCTGATCACTTGGCAAAAACCCTCGTGAAAATAAAGGCTGACATCACCATCATCAAGAAGATGCATTGGATGCGAAAGCTGTGCGAAGAGAGCAGACTGCGATATCTATTACAGTTGACATTCGGAGAAGCGCAAATTTGAATGAAGTTTCGTTGTAAGAAAGAAACAATGTTCTTATTTCAGCGTACGCCTCAACAGAGAAAAGGGCCAATGCTCTGAAGTACACTTTCGAGCCTAGAGGACGTTTATGATCACAGCCTGACCCATGATGTGAAAATAGTCTTCGGTGATTTTAACGTGAACATAGATCCTATATCAGTGTTTTAAGTTGACACCTGCCGTGTGGGCTCTATTCAACTTACAATATTGCTTGTAGTCAAATTTCTAGAAAATATACTCCAATAAAGTGTTTTCAGGACTATTATCATGATAATAATAAAATATGCATGATAATTTATACCATGTTCTTTTATCCATTGTCCTTCAAACAATCGACAGTGTTCGTACAAATGGGTCGATTTTTTATTTGAGTTGCCTTCAGATATATTTTTTCGAAATACAATTACCACACAGACCTGTTTCAAAGCATTCTCCAGCCAAAGATTCTTAGTGAATGCTTTTCTTTTCAATTTGTTTCATGCGGAATTCAAATTGCATTTAACGCCATATATAAATAATTATTTTTCTTTCAGACATGACCAGTGACCTATTATTTTGAGACCGACTTTCAAAACGAAATACTTATACTTTACTAGGGTGGAACAGGCCCTGTATTTCAAGCATTCATCTTTACTAACCTGCTTCAAGTAGTTCCAATTTGTGAAAATTTATTTTGAGAATAAATTCAATTCGCCTTCATTGGTAAGAAGCGAGACCTATCTAAAATGTTTGCAGATAGGATATGCCAGCCTGATTGTACTGAGACGCAACTCCACGCCGACTTGTTGTCTAGCTTTCGACATTAAACTTACCACAGCCAGCACCCCGAAGTCCCAACCCACGATAGTCCCCGGCAAAAAGGGTTTGCACTTTGGAATGAACACTTAACTAAACTGGAAATTAATTTTATTGTTTTGACACACATGACTTGATAAGCAAGCTTGTCATAGTATACCAGTATTAAATACTGCTAAATACTTTTTGGATAATTTTTTTGTTTTGTATGACTCTCAAGATCCTACCGTCTTGGAGATATATAAGCATTCCAAAACTGACCGCCTTATCTTAATCAGATTACAAAATTTGGTGAGCCAGCATACAACATTACAAGAATGAAAGCATTCCCGAACACAGGTTCATATTCTGTTTTAGTGACAAATTTTTTTCCGGCATAAATATGACCTTATCGTTGGCATTTTATTTCTTTATCCTCACTTATACTCTATAGAATATATCAGATTTTTATTCATACCACTAATTATCGTGGCTAAACCAGGTTTCTTGACTAACCCCGTGATAATAGTATGTTTTATATCATGTGCTACCAGTTTTTATGACCCACTTCCATGATGTTGCATCTCAAAGCGAGGGCTCATGGCAACCTATGTTTCTAAATGACATACATAATTGAACCGTAGTCCAAATACGTATGCCACAACCCTCCTCCTTTTCACTGGCTTGGGACAGGCTAGTGGCTTACCATCATCACCACTAGGCGGAGTATTTAACATGAACGACGGAAGAGCAGGCATCGCTGTCTTCACTGCCGTCTACTTCTGTTTTCATGAGAATATTTCGAATAAGTTTTTAAAACTGGTCCTTATCTGCGGCGCAGAAAACATGGTAGTTAGTTACACTAACTTTAAACACCTCGATACTCGCAAGACCATCTAACTGCCCCCGGATAAAAAAACTGTTAGCAAAACTAGACATGTTGTGATCGACGGAAGGCATACTTCAAGCGTACTGGATGTTTGCACATTTCGGGGATCAATAGTGACTCCGATCATTGTCTTGTTACAGCAGCCGCGTACCGTTGGGGGGGCGGGGGGGGCGGTCCGCCCCGGGCGGCACTATTTTAGGGGCGGCACTGAAGCTTAATAAAGCCTTTTACAAAATAAATATGTGTACAATATCATTTAAAGGTGTACAAACAAAAGAAAGAACTAAACTTAATGAATAAATTTGGCCACCACTGTTAATGTAACTATATTTATGACCTTCGTATTGAGCACAACCAAAATATAAAATCGTTTTTCGAGTCTCGAAAGTAGTTGCCAAAGAAATAAAAAAAGACATAATATTTAGGCAGGTGCGAGTAGTTGAATTTTCGAGTAACTCGGCTGCGACTTGAAACTCGTATTGAATAACTGATGTTTTCGAGTAACTTAAAGTTTTTTGAGTTTTTATGTGCTTTAAGGTACTATTACAGTGTATAAAAAATGAAAAATAATTTTTTGTTTTTTTTTAGAATCTGGTTCCTTAAGGTCTTAAGAATGCGTATATGAAATTTTAGAAAAAAATATCGCATAAAACAAAAGATATAACATACATTATATTCGTATGTCGCCCATTTTTTCATATGTAATCGTTCATAGAAGAAAATCTAATCGCGTTTTTCTCGAAACAAGTTTTTTCGAATTGGTTTCTAAGATATCTCGAGTTCTGCTTCATCGATTTCGATGAATCTTGATTTATTGTGATCTTCATAGACTCTGTTAAGCACTTTACCTATAAAAAGCCTAGAAACTTTTATATTTTGTTTTTTGCGGCTAAGAATTTCTGCCAAAAAGAGGGGTTTTTTGTAAATTTGTTTTTCAACGCATGCCATTTGTTTTGTTTTTTATTTTTTAATATTTGCGTAGGTAGAGTGCTCAACTACAACCCTTTACTGAAGAATGCACTTTGAGTTTTTACTTTCCGACGCCTTGAAAATGCTGGAGACGAGAAACCAACTAACAACCTTTTTTTAAACACGCCAACTTCAACGACCTCTGGAAAATAAACAACAAATACAAATACAAAAAACAACATTTTTTTTATATCTTCAACTTAAACTGCACATAATGTAAATAAATTTGAATTAAATCATTTAATAATACTATGTAGAAAAAATTAATAAAAAAGGTGTTGTTTTTAATAGCTCCACACTGTATAGTACCTTAACTTATCAGTGGAAATGCTCAGTAGAAAAAGGGTTTAACAGAATAACGTTTTTCAACTAAGGTATATTTGGTAAAATTGAGTGTGGGAGGAAGGCGGACTTTTCGTTTGATTATGGCGTATTGTAAGTTCAGAGTGCATATTAAGAAATAAGACTTATGCGTATAATTTTAAGTCGTATCTATTATAATTTTTTGTGATTGTTGAAGGGATTTCACTGTTTTAATAAAATCAGTTTGGAGAGGGGTTAGGCGTGGTCTATACTGATTTGGGTCATTTTCTAATTTAATTATTAATTTTGAAGAACTGATTTTGAGGAATGACCACAAGGTTTCCGCAGTTTCATGTTCTTGCTGAGAAATACGCAATTCTTACTCCTTTGACTCTCCTGAATGATAAGTTGGAATGTAAACTGAATGAATTCTGTCACGAAGAAATTGACAAGGAAGAGTTTCTCGTTGAGAGAAAGATACTTCAGAATATTGTTTCTATTGCGCACAAAGAAACTGATTCTTCAAAAAATTTTGTTTATTTGAATGTTTTAAAATGTGTATAAGTTCAATAAAAATAAGAAATAATTCTAAAAATTAAAAATATATTTTTCGGAAAAAAAATTTCGCAAAAAAAAATTTTTTTATTGTTTTAATCACATATACTGCTAATGGAATTAATTAATTAATTAATTAATTTTTTTAATTGCTAATTTAAAAAATCATTAAAAATTCATGGCGCTTTTAATTTTATATGTTTTGTTCACCACTTTATATATCATAAATAAATTTTATTTTCAACTGTAGGGTATAAGTGTAGGGTGCATGCAATGACAAAATTTTATTATGCCAGGTTACTCCTTAAAAAATACTTGTTCAGGTGTCAATATATCAGATTTATATTTTAGTAAACATAGAAATCTCCCGTGATATAACAAAACCAAGTATCTTGTTTTTTGAGAATTGTGATAAATTGAGGTTTTGCCTTATAGGATATAATCTTTCCGTATATAAGATTTTTAACAATTTTTTCAAATTATTGAAGAGTTAAGAGTCGAAATTTTTGAAACTTGTGCTAGCCAAATTATTTTGCATTGCAGTTTTTTAACAATCAAGTCGAACTTAAGATACTGAGAAAATGTTTGTAAAATTTTTTTACATTTCATATAAACAAGATTTTTTGTGTTTTCACAAAACCAAGCAACTATGAAGTTACTTGAAAGCAAATAAAACATTTTTATGTATTTTAGAACACTATTCTTTCCTGTTTTTTCAAAATCAAGTAACTTTAAAGTTGCTTGGTTTTGTTGTATAATTTATATAATTAATAGGCTAAGGTTTTTTTTGTGACTTCAACTCCTCCCAGACCAATGAACCGATTTTATCGATTCAGATGTCATTAAATCAGGTTTAGGCTGTAGATGTGCAAACCACTTTTAAAAATTGTGATTTCGCTTCAAGGGGTTCCAAACCTTTTAAAACAGAAATAACATTTTTGTACAAAAATCCACTATTTAATCAATTTGAAATTTAGTTTGAGAAGAGCTTATGAATTGGTCGAATTTGAATTTTTTTTAAATCTAAAAATTTTTAACCAAAATTATCTTTTATGCATTCCGCAAATGTCAAATGTCCGAAAAATGCAGTTCCAAAATCAAAAATTCCACTTTCCGAGCAAACAACTCAGTCAAATTTCAACGGTTTTCAAAAAAAATTTTTTTTTGGGTTTTTTCGGCGTTTTTTCATCTAAAGGTGTTATAAATCGATTTTGTAAGTGTTCTGTAAGTACCTTTTATTAATTTCTGAAATATCTCTTGGTATTATGTCTTAAATCTATTTTTCACTGCGTTTTTTTTTAATTAGTTATTAGAGTGGGTCGCTTTATATGGGAGAAAAAATGAATATAAAAAGACACCCCCTAAAATGAAAGCTTACATCGAAATTGTTTCAGCACTGTAAAAATTTTTTTTTTTTGGTGTCCCAAAAAACAGCCAAAATGGTCTTTTAGTTATAACATTAGTATTTTAAGTCCGATCATGAAGTGCAGCATATCGCTGTATAGGTCTGAAAGAATACTACATCGTGTTCTTTGGTGTTGATGGTGTCAGAGGTCATCTTCAAGTAGATATTTTACAATTTGCATTTTTTTTGCTCTAGGTACCCCATAACTTCGATTTAAAATTATTGTTTGAATAAACTTCATAAAAAATCAAAGTACTCTTGTGAAGGAATTAATTGATTTTGTTCACTACAAAAAAAGTTACAAAGGTTAGAAGTTTTAGTACAACTACTGTATTTCTATTATTGAAATATTCAGTAGTTCCTTATTGAACGTGATGCCGCAATAACTGCTAATCTCAGAAATACTTTACGTTTGGGTACTTCTTCTTTCAAAAATGATTGCAATTTGCTTTTAAGAAACTTGTTCCGTTATATTCAGTACTTAATCGAAATCGGGAGCTGGCTCCACTTTTTGAGGGTGTCATAGTTTTTAAAAAAATTAAATTTGCAAAAGTGAAACATTTTGGTAAAAGTAAATTCAAAGTTCCAGGTAAATATTTATGTGATTTTATTCAAAAATATTTTGCAATGATTTGGTTTTTACAGATTTCCTCTGCCACTCACAAAACACTGAGCGGTTTATTCACGTTGGGAGTGAATCTGCTGTTGCAAAACTCGACAGCCACGAACGCTTAGCCAACTGAAATCACGTCAAAATTTAATATAACTTCTAAGAGAAAATTTCAATTGCTGAATGTTTATTTATATAAATACAGTAGTTGTACTGAAACTTCTAACCTCTGTAACTTTTTTTGTAGTGAACAAAATTAATTAATTCCTTCACAAGAGTACCTTCATTTTTTATGAAGTTTATTCAAACAATAATTTTAAATCGAAGTTATGGGGTACCTAGAGCAAAAAAATGCAAATTGTAAAATATCTACTTGAAGATGACCTCTGACACCATCAACACCAAAGAACACGATGTAGTATTCATTCAGACCTATCCAACGATATGCTACACTTTATGATCGGACTTAAAATACTAATGTTATAACTAAAAGACCATTTTGGCTGTTTTTTGGGACACCCAAAAAAAAAATTTTTACAGTGCTGAAACTTTTTCGATGTAAGCTTTCATTTTAGGGGGTGTCTTTTTATATTCATTTTTGGTGACCCGCCTTATTAGTTATGTTTTATAGCTGGAAGAGTTAAGATGCGATGTTTTCGAATAGTCATAATGTTTGTCTCAGTAGTAATATAAGTGTAAGTCCGTCTTCGTGTTTTGACAGTTACATTAAAAAATTCAGTGTCAGATCATACGTTTCAAGTCAAACCATTCAGATAATGATCTTTTATATCATTATTGAGACTAAATATATCGTTATTGAGTATAATAGCTTCCTGAATAGAATATCGTCTTTAATGCTTATATATTATATATTAAACGTCTTTAATGCTTCTAACACTTAATTTTTATTGAATTGCTCGAATTCGGGCAACAGGTTTACTAGTATCAATTAAAACTTAATTGTTTAGAAAATAAGTTGAACATTTGTTACAATTTTAATTTGTAACTTGTTTAGGGTAAATGGAAAAAAGAATTCACAAGTATCTTATTAAGTAAATTATATATAAATCTATTCATTAAACTCAATAAAAAATCTTTTGTTACTATTTTTAACAAAATTAACAGAACATATAAATAAATTCATGAATGTTGGTGGTGTTGGCTTGTAAAAACAATAGAAAGATCCTTAGAATCTGCACATTCCTTAAAATCTTCCCAAAAATTAATTTTTGTGTTATCATGTATTAAAGGAATTAATATATCTTTAATATCCTTCTTTTTAGATGGGTTTTTCACGATTTCCTTTAATTGTATTTGAATATTTCAGAAGATCTTTTTGATGAACTAATGTGCATTCATAAAGCTTTGCATCGGTTTCGAAGGAAGTTTTATAAAAAATTACAATAATCCTTTTCGAATTCTTCTGAAAATTTTGCATTACATTTTTTTCGGCAATTGCTGTATGCTGGATGCAATAATCTTTTCTTTGTAGTACGATTGAAAACGAATGTTTGAGAATCCTTTGTAGTACGATTGGAAAAGATTGTTTGAGAATCTTCAGATCGAGAATCCATGAAATGATTGTCCATGAGCTCCTCTTCGTCACTTTTTTTTAATTTTTTGGATCAAAATCAGGATCATAGTACGACGATGCAGGACTAAAATCAATTTTACTTTCTCCATTATTATCGCAAAAATCACTGAAGAGTATACTAATATTTTTGTAATAATTTAAAAAAAAAAAATTCAAGGAACTTATCTTATAATATTACTTATAAATTTTCAATTAAATGGAAATTTTTTTCAAGTGACGACATTGTACCCTGTTTTTTATTATATTCGATACGTTTGAAGAAGAAGATGTGACTAAGAAAAAATGTTCAATAAATTTTGGAAATAGTTTTTCGATTGCGGTATTTTTAAGTGAATTTTTTCGCATAAAATTTTACTTCGTTTAAGTAAAGTGCTGAAAAGTACTGAAGTTACTTGGTTTTGTTGTAACCCATTTTAATCTAATCAAAGCATTTCAAGCTACTTGTTTTATTTCTTTTTTAATTTTAGTGTTTAGAAATGAGATAGGCAAAAATGGATTGAAGTTGTTCGTAGACCTTTTGCTCTAGATTTTCAAACTTGATAGAACAACAAAACCAAGTAACTAGCAGTTAACTAGCAGTTACTTGGTTTTGATATACCACGGGAGAAATGAGAGCAAAATAAGACTCATGCGCGCGTTTTGCTCCATTTTTTCCAAACTTGCGTCGTATTAGAAATAGGTTGATGATATGTATATTAGAATTTTTTTTTTATTTAATTGAGAACAATGAAAGATCACATTCTAAAGTGAAAACTATGCATACAAAACCGTAAATTAATATAAAAGATGTTTTTTTTTTATTGCATATGAGAGGGGCGGCAAATTTGGAATCCGCACCGGGCGGCTTAGACTCTCGGTACGCCACTGTGTTACAGCCATATCGTGAGTTTTAGAAAAGAAGGATGCACAAAAATTCAAGGTTTCAAGGTTTCAAGCCCGGAGCATCCACTTGTAGAGATGAAAATAAAGAGCTGGTTATAGAAACGTGGATTACGGAGACAGAATATTTCCAATCTGACCGCAGGCGACGATCCTAACAATTGCTTCTTTGGAGAATGCGATTGAACAACACCAATCGACGATGATACTGTGGAAATTCTACCACATAGACATGACTAGTTGTCAAAATATAGTTAATGGAAAGCATGCCCGTCATTAAAAATCTCAGTGCTTTGCTCTATATTAAAGAAAGGAGATGCGGCAATCTGCCCCAACTACCTATGATCAGTCTTCTTCCCATCGTATATAAAGTTCTTTTGAGTGTACTGTGTAAACAGTTGAAATCTTATATGAAAACAGAGTGGCTTTCGTCCTGGCAAGTTCACCATAGACCAGATGTTTACGCTGCGCCAAATTCTGAAAATATAGCCGCAAGAATCCAATCGGCCCCATCATCTCTTTGTCAATTATAAAGCTGCATTCAATAGATCGATTCAGGATTCCTTGTTCGCAACAATGCCTGAGTGTTGTATACCTGCAAAGCTTATAAGACTCTGAGGATGATGTTGAGCAACTTGACTTGATGCAATTTCTTAAATTTCACCCTGAAGGGTTCCTACGAAAGACATGTTTACAACACAATAGGAGTTCGAGATGAAAGTTCTTCGCAAAATCTTTGTTCTAGTTCGAGTTAACTGTATGAGCTTTACGACAACATTGACTTATAATTAGTTAAGGTTATAACAATACCAAGGTATAGGAACACGCTGGATGGGTCATGTCTATCCTATGGTTGAAGGAGCTCAGACGAAAAATGTATTTGATATTTAAGTCAAAAGCCGAGGGTGGACGCTGATGAAGACGACCAAGTTTCCGATGATTTGATTAAGCTGATGGATGAAGTGTTGCCAGAAGAGGGATTTTTCACCGTTTTACAGGAATATTCGACCTAAAAGGGAAAACGGGAAAAACAGGCAGCACACATTTTTATGTGAAAAATTTTAGTTTTGAAAAGCCACTAAAAGGTTTTATGAATTTTATTTTTCATGTATTGCAATGTTTAAATAATTTTTATATGGCAAGATATAAAAAAAATGAAAAAGTAAAATAGAGTTTTAATGAGTACGAATATAGTTAAATCCTTTTCAGGACGCTTTAATACGTTTAGAAACAGACCAAGAATATTTTCAGTTGCAGTAAATAAAAATGTACAAGAGAGTGGGACAGTCTCAATTAAACAGGTGGTGGTCTATTACTTCTTGATAAAAAAAAAAAAAAAAATGAGAAGTACTCGCATAATTATTGTAAATATGACCTCGAGACAACTCAAACAAATAAATTATTTTGGTCCGCTGAAAAACCGACAAAATGGCATTATTCCATAATTTGTATTTTATGTCCGATCTAAGGAAATGATATATATTTATAACAGGTTTAATTAGTACTACATAAGCCTCTTAAAGCTTTTGGACTTCCAAAGAAATTAAAAAACTTAAAAGAAGTCTTATTTTTGTGAGGAAAGAATTCGAGTTCAGATGAAGTTAAATCGAGTTAACAAGGTGTTTCATTCGAATATGACATCAATAAGTTAGCTCTTTTTATCAGTATATCATTTCCTAAGATATGACGAACAAAGTTTAATTGTATGAGTTAATGAAAAACAAGTAGGGGAAGAGTGGCATGAAAGAGCCAAGTTTTGAAAGAGCCATATTGATTTACGCGGTAGTTTTCATACGAATGATTATTAAATTATAATTTTTAAGAAGCAATACTCGCCATATGGCACCCTCGAACATTTGACAGTTCACTGATAATAAACGACGATGGTGTATCGTATTTTGGATTTCTTCATCATTAAGTAAGTTTTTCAGAACATTTTATTTGTTTTGTGACGTCTTCACCTTTTAAACTAACAGTAATATTATTATACTATAATTTTATGGATATATTAAGCCTACCAATAACATATTTATTTTGCCGAAAAAATCTTGATTTCATACTAATTTTTGAGGTTATGTTTCTTTGGACAATACATATGTTTTGAAAGAGCTGGGTTGCGGTGGTATGAAGAAGCGTAAAGGAAGTTTAAATTATTTTTGTCAAAAATGTTAAGTTTTTTGCTAAAAATATTTTTAAGTTTTTTAACTATTTTTTGTTTTTAGTTTTGAATTTTTTTATTTATTTAATTTATTTTTGTAAAAACAATACTTTTTATAATAACAATTAATATTTTTAAAAAAATATTCGTTATTTTTCGTGTTAAGTCTTGTAATAAGAAGATGGCTCTTTCAAAACTTTGGTTGGCTCTTTCAATGCTCATGTGTTATGAAACAGCCGAATTTCATGTTTTTTATAAATGGCTACAGGTCCAAGAATATTGTTGATTTTGGAAAATATTTCATGGTATTACGTTCATAAATGAATGAGAAAATAATTTTGATACAAGAATTATAATTTTATTAATTATTTTTGTATATTTTGTAACTTTTTTAAAACTGGCTCTTTCATGCCACTCTTCCCCTAAAGAAAGTCAATAGTCGGTCTAGCCCGACTATGACATACCCTAAACCTACTTTTTCAAAATACAATAATAGTATTGAAAATTGGAGTGTCCGTGAGCGGATGAATCCCATATTTTATATGCATTTCAATTTTGATGGAAAATTTACAAAAATTTATAAAAATTTCAAGTTTTATTCCTGTTGCTCACATGTTAATGCCTTTATAATATTTTCACTATTGTGGGTTGTATGGGAGGAGGACATGTTCGTGGACGGATAACGCCCAATTTTTGAATGCATCTTAGTTTTGGTATAAAATACATACATATCTAATTTTATCTCTGTAGAATAAACATAAGCTTATTTATTGAGTTTTTTACTTTTGGCTTGTATGTGAGGTGGGCGTGTCCGTAGGCAAATGACGTTCATATTTCAAAATTATCTTTGGTCTGATATAAAATACATACGTACTCATTTTTATCTCTGTAGGTTAAACACTCGCCTTTTTATTGAGTTTTAAATTGTTGGGTTGTATGGGAGGTAGGCGTGGCCGTGGGCGGTTGACGCCCATTTATCGAATACATTTTTTTTTTGATTTATAATGCACACTTACCTAATTTTATTGTTGTATGTTAATTACGAGCTTATTTATGCAGGTAGGCGTGTCCGTGGGCGGATTCCAAAAATATTCAAAATAGCAGATCCATGCATTCATGTAACCGTGTGTGCCGAGTTTCATCCAATTATCTCAACTGGACAACACACAGACGGACGGACGGATGAACATGAATAGCTTGACTCACGAGGTGACACTGATCAAGAATATATATAATTTTCTATAACGGTCTCGCTGATTTTTATGCGTTAAAAACGTTTGCACAAAGTTAATATAACCTGATCTTTCAGGTTTAGGGTACAAATAGCACTTTGGTGTGTCCAAATAATATTTTTTGTTTTTGAAGCTGTTTTTGAGTTTGATTTTGATTTTGAGTTCGCCACTTCCAGTTCGAGCGATTTGACAGGCTTTGTGCTCACTCGAAAATCGGTGTGTTCCGCATGTACTCGTTTTATTTTCATGTGATATGCATACACATGCGGACAATAAAATGAGTGTATGATCTTATAAGCTTTTTTATAAGCTTTGTATCTATGTTTTTATTCTATTAGTATTTATTTTTAATTTCACTGTAGATAAAAAAATAGTACTTTTGTCAAATAAGTAATAGTTCTACAGTTGGTCAGAAAAATATTTTTATACAAAAGTATTTCAAATAATAAAGATACCTTGTATAAAAAATATAATTCTGTGATCAGAAATTGTTTTCAGAATTTAGTAGCCGGTATATCCACCATTATTTTTTTAAAACTGCCCCGATTCTCTTAAACATAAATTTTATTAACTTGCGACAAGTCTGAACTGGGATATTATAACGGGCTATTTCAATATTTTCCCATAGTTCAGCTTTATTTTTAAAGACTTGGTAATTTACTTGTCACATAAGTTCACTCCAATGGTTCCGCAATTGGATTAAAAGAAGTGGATTGACTTGGCCACTGAACAACCTCCTGAACTTAGTTTTTAAATCAGACTCCAAGAAAATTTTAGGAAAGTTTTTGGTCATTATCTTCCTACAGTTTTCACACCATGACCATATTTTCTTCTTCAACTACTCCTTGTAGAAGAATCTACCCTTAGTGCTTTGAAGAAGATATATTTAAAATACCCCCAGCCTCCAAAAATAGCCGCACACCATTGCCTGTAGGTAACAATAAATGCTTGTATCGGAAATGTTTCAGCACTATACAATTTTTTTTTTGGTGTCCCGAAAAACAGCCAAAATGGTGAGGTTTACTTGTGGATTGTGAGAATTTTTATTCCTCTGATACTTAACTGTATATTTGCTGATGAGTCTATAAAGTACTGTACTATATATATTGCATGAAATCTCCAGGATCACTTTAGTATAAAACAAAATAAACTTATGAAAAATATTCATGAGAAATTTCAAATTGAAAGCAAAAAGAACTCATCTCAAGCCTCCAATCATCCGGAAGGTAGTGACAAATCCTTAAACTGCTGTTCAATACTTATAATGAAAATGCAATTGTTCAACCTCAATGATTACCATGCAGTAAATTCATATGACAAATGAGTGTCATCGAAAGCTAGCCGCAGGCTAAAACAAAACGTTGCAGCAGTAGCCACACTCACATAAGTGCTGCAAAGTACTATAAAAAAAATGAATGTGGTATTTATTGGTTTCTTTTCTCTTAGATCCTGTACCGAGAAAGTATTTCACATATTGAGAGCACTAAAGAAGCAATTTAATGATAAGGGCGCCTGAGGCAATGATCAAATTAGGAAATTTCACGACAGATGTGAGACATTTTTTTTTTCATGTTTGCCAGTGTGTTTGCATGAATGTGTAAGAAAAATACCGCCGAGTAATGAGTACGAAAAACTATTCCAAACATACGCCACCAACAAGTCGCTTTAGCTGTGTTTCAGTTTTGCTTGGTATAATTATTTTCCAGTTATTTTATGAAATAAATATGATCGATCATCAGAGAAGCAAAAATAAAGCAGATACAAAAAAAAAAAAAAAATCAGACACACACAAGGTCCTGTTAATCTTAGCGACGGACGTTGAAAATGAAACTTATGCGACATTCGACATTCACACTGGGACATATGTATGCATATAAACGTCAAGGATTTCCCTTGACGAACCTCATGAATTTCTCATTAATTGTTGTTGTAAACCCCCTTTTTACATTTTTACATTGACCCCGTCAGAAGTTATGAAAAACTTGCCTTGGCATGGCTATGTGGACAGAACTTAAACTTAGTGGTGACTCAGCTTGAGAGTCGTCGATATAGTTTGACATAAATCTGCTATTCAGGCGAATCGAATTAACTTCAGATTAACTTTGTCACTTAGGACGAGTCGAGCCCTCAGTCGCGCCACAAGTAAATGTCGTTTGATAAAAGTTAAAACAGAGGAAAAACAAAATTGTTCGATTTCATATGAGTTTTTAATAACGTCAAATGAAACCATTCAATGGCAGTCAGCTAGCGTCCGTTAAGTCCCATTTTTAACCCTTTGAAAACTCGTCGCCTTTTCCTCCCTCGCACATAACCTGGCTGACAGGCGGGCCTGTATGACTGTCAAGTTTTCTGTTTCTCCTCTTTAGTGCAAAACTGTTTATCCTTATTACTGCGTATTCAGCACAAATATGCGCACACATACGCAGTTGTGTTGCCTATAAAAAAAAAAATTAAAGTAGAATTTCACGCTGCTGTCAAAATATCCTTCGGGGGTGGTTTGGGTAGTCTTTTTACTTTTACTTTAAGTAAAAAACCACATATTTGTTTTTCGAGCCTTCATGGAGTTCTTAAAATCCTACGCAAACAAAGCGATATGTCCTGTGAAATTTATTGCAAGGAAAAAAAAGAAAAAACACAGAAAAAAAAATTGCTGCCCCCGACACAGCGGATTATCCCAAAAAAGTCTCCGCACGACTGCCTGCGATGGATGCAGCGATTGCACATCGCTTTAAAGACTGACGGGCTGGCGAGCAGGCATATCAGCGGCTAGAGGCAGATGTCACAGTTGAAATTGAATTAAAGCAAGAAAAACAGACAAAACAAGGAGATTGATTGTTTCGAGTTCGGCAGGGTCATTATTGAGGGCGACGCGTCGATAGAAATTAAGACCACCAACGCATGCTTAGGATTTCTTTTTAACTTTACTTAAAGCTAGTTAAAATGATGTGTGTTGAAAACAAGCAAGTTTGAACACAGTGAGCTGAAGAGAGGATATATATTTAGGTGTTAACAATTCAAAATTTTTAATTTCCATTTCAATATCTTGGTCGAATTTGAACGGTTTCTCAATTTTTTTAATTATTTCTAAAAGTTATTTAAATTTTCTTTCAAATATGATAACAATCAATGTAAAGCTCTAACCAAAAGTAGGTATTCATTATAAATTTTCTAAATATTGTCGTTAGTTAAGAATAAGTAAGTTATCGAATTGAATGTTCTAAATTGGGAAGCTAATATTGGTCATTTTTTTAGTTGATTCAATTTATTTATTTTTTGTATTTAAATCCTATCAGAAAACTTTAAAAATCAATTAAAATTTTACCGTTTTTTTTTATATCTAAATAATTTCTTTTATAAAGGAATAAAACCACAAAGTTTGATCTTTTCTCAAAATATGGGGTAAAAATAATTGTTGTTGTTAAAAGAGAAAATCTCAACCTAAAATTTTTGCAAAGTCCATTGCACAATTTGCAATTTTTCTTGCAAAGTCCATTGCACATTTAAGGTGAATTTATTTTGCCATGACCTTAAATAAATAAGCTGTCCGTACCACCTAAAAATTAAGGCTCCCCTAATGATTTTTTTGTTTTTTGACAAAATTTAATATTTTTATAAGCTAAACCTGACAGGTCAGGATATATTATTTCTGCAAACGTTTGTAACGCATGGAACGAAACGAGTCCGATATAGAAAAGTATATATATTCTTGATCAGGGTCACCTCGCGAGTCGCGCTATCCATCTCCGTCCGTCCGTCTGTGTGTTGTCCGTATACACAGGATTAGAAAAAGGAGTTTAGATAAATTAATGAAACTCAATACATATGGTCACATGAACCTAAGGATCTGCACTAATGAATATTTTTGGAATTCGCCCACCGAAACGCCTACCTCCCATACAACGCAAAAATTGAAAACTGTAAAATAAGCTCATAATTAGCTTACAACAATAAAATTTGGTATGTATGTGTTTTGTATCAACACAAACATATCTTTGAAAAGTGGGTATCATCCGCCCACAGACACGCCTACCTCTCATACAACCAAAAATTAAAAACTCAATAAATATGCTCATGTTGAACGTACACTGAGGAAACGAATTGGTTGGGGCAACAAAAAAAATGCCCAACCGCATTTTCGAAGTTGCTGCAACCTGAAATCTGAAGTTATTGCAGCATACATTTTGTCAGCGATGAATGCTTTTGATGTTGTATGAACTAACTATTGAAAATCAGAACCAAATCATGCCCTACTCATAACTTAAAATCGAATCTTACAACTTACCATTCTCTTGATATGATAGATAGTTGATTGGTACAACATAAATCTGAATTTGCCACATACTGAATATAAATTTGAATTCGTCTGTCAAATTGTTCCGTTAGTTTTCCATCCGACTTTGTCGTCCAATATGTTAGACCATGCGAAAGCCCCTATTCAATTCTTCGTTTATATAGCGCAGTTCAATATGGTAGAAAAATAAAAGCAAGGTTTGCAGATATTTTGCATTGACATTTAATGAAGTTGAACTTGAATCAAATTTTTAATACTGATGGTATTTTTTATTAACAATTAGTTGTGCAAAAAATTATTCGGTTGTTAAATTCAATATTCAATTGAGGGAATCAATTATTTGGTCATTTATTTCCAGTATTTTCAAGGACGACTTGAAAAATGAGTCGATTCTGTTACATCAAACATATTCTTATATGGATGAACGAATATTTCTGGTTTCTACAAAATTTTGATTCTGAATAACGAATTCAGTTTATAACAACCGAAAAATGTTTATAGCAACTATTTTTCGAAACACCCAACCAAAAATTTTGGACCTACAGCTAATCTGTTTTGAGAGTGTACAGTAAGCCGGATCGAAATTTAGATATCGCCTTACACCAACTCAAAAGTTAGAGGGGCTCTTAAAAACTATTTCTGCATCATTTTTTTTTGGATCGGTGAAATCCCCATGGAGCGGTTTTGGTTCTCCTAAACCCTTTTTTTGGCCAAAAAATCAAGTTTTTTGCCTATAACTTTTTTTTTTCTTCAGAATGCATACCCAAGATAAGCAAAAAAGTTAAGATTGTGATAGTACACAAGTATTGGTTAAAAAAAATTTTGAAATTTGTTGTCCTTACAAACTCTTTTGAGACCCCAAAAAATCGATATTTCATCATTTTCGAAGAGATGTTTTTTTTAAACACCTATCAAATATTTATTTTTCAAGCAATTCATATGCATTTATGTTTAGTGAAAAGATATTGAGCTCTTCTTTCCATTGATATATCTTATGGTGTAGTTTAACCAAAACTAAGTGCAACAATTATATAAAACATGAGAAATTGATATTCAGATGGATTCTTCAGCTTAATTATTATTTAATTGCCTTAATTACCGTTCGATTTTGACAAATCTTGGTATGCTTGAGTTTTTAGGTACGCTAAATCGAATTCTGGCAGTCAAAAAAAGGGTTCAGGAGAACCAAAATCGCTCCTTGGGGATTTCTCCGATCCAAAAAAAATGATGCAGAAATAATTTTTAAGAGTCCCTCTAACTTTTGAGTCGGTATCCGGATGACTTTTTTTTTCTCCATACAAAATCGATCCGGCTTAACGTACAGAGAAAAAATTTGGTACGTTTGTACTCCATAACAAAACGAAGGTGGTTTTGAAAAATGGATGTCAGCCAATAACGGACACGCCCACCTCACATACAACCCAAAAATTGAAAACTCTAATAAATAAGCTTATGTTTAACCTACAGAGATAAAATTTACAATGTATATATGTATTTTATACCAAAATTAAGATGCATTAAAAAATTTTTGCGTAATTCGTTCACGAAAACGCCCACCTCTCCCATACATCCCACCTCTCCCATACAGCCCACCTCTCCCATACAGCCCACTATAACGAAAATACTATTAAGGCACGTGAGCTACAGGAATAAACTTGAAATTTTTATAAATTTTTGTAAATTTTTCATGAAAATTAAAATGCATATAAAATATGTTCTTCATCCGCTCTCGGACACGCCCATTTTCAAAACTATTATTGTATTTTGAAAAAGTAGGTTTAGGGAATTTCATAGTCGGGCTAGACCGACTTTAAACTTTCTTTACTTATAAATTCTGATTTAGCGGATTAAGGGTTAAAGTTATAGCCTTTAACCATATCGCTTATTCTGCATTTTATTGCAAACAGAAAATTAGACGAATTTCGTCTCCAGGCGATAAACCAAGTACAATTGTTTGAGACAGGTAATGAAAAAAAAAACCTTAACAAACGATTTGTTTTGGTAGGTACGGTATTTTAAGAAAGAGCGCTACTTTAAATCCGTTTTATTCTAATTTCCCTCTTCTACTCATTCACTACCACTATCTCTAACTCACCAAGAAAAAGAGCGGAATATCCAAGTAACGTAAGGTTAGTGCGGTTTGATCATTATTCATTCATTGTGGCGTGATCATTATTCATTACGTGATTTGTAATCACGATCATATAGCAATACTAAAACCGTAACAAATGTAGCGCTCTTTTCTTACAAATTAAAAAAAAATGGGATATCTCGAATACGAAACGAGATATGCCGAAAATGGTCACTTTTTACGGGAATCAAAAGAGATGGAATTAAAGAGAAAATTTTTAAAACTTAGAAATTGAAAAAGAAAACCAAATAGATATATGAGATTTCTTCTTAAACAAAATCATGAAGAAAACCTAGTACACTGAGAAAAAAACACATACCTTGCTCCGGTAAAAAATTTCTCTATTTTTGATAATAGCAATTTTTTCTTTTTCAAATAAAATTTTCTTCAATAAGAATAAATTTTCACATTTTCGAAGATATATTTCTTTACTTCTAGGAAATGGAAATATTTCAATGTCTCTAATAATGCTAAGTATTTTTCTCGCACAAAAAATTTCTCATTTATAGAGAAATTTTATTGAAAATGAAAAACTTTTCTTATATTTTAATAAAAAATTCACTATGAGAAGTATTTTCTTCAATAACAACAAATATTTTCTCAAAAAAAAAAGTATTTTTCTCTAAAAACGATATATTTTTCTATTTCATGGAAGCTTTTTATCATTTTTAGAGAATTTTTAGCATCGCAATTAGAGAATAGCATTCTCTGGAGCAAAGTCTATACCATTTTTCTCTAAATATGATGCCTTTTTTATCATATTCCGAGACACTTTTTTCTGAGTGTAGCTGTATGAGATTTCTTCTTAAATTAATTTAAGCAGACTTAGCCAAAAACTTAAGGACGAACCTCGTCTTGAGTAAAAACCATGGAGAAATCTTTTTAACTTTGTTCTACTTTATTAGGTTTTTATGTGGCGATTTTTCTGTGTGTAACTTTTGGAATTATCTGTATATCTTTTTTAATGTCAAAATATATGATTTTCGCGGGAAAACGGCGTTTTTGTGAAAAAAATCTAAACCTTTTTCCACAAAACTAAAAGCTGAGTCTGATCATGGAATTCGATAGAAAAGGTAAAATACTATTGAACTTGGAGTATCTTAATATATAAAAGAGACAAGCATCCTGCTCCATGCTCTTTATCTGATCAAACTGTTTATGGTTGTTGTTTTTGCTATGCTTTTTTAAACATGTTCAGCCTGAACCAGAACCTTTTTCGCTCACACAACCAAATATCGCTTAAACTGTTAACTGTCAACCGAAAAGTACTCACATTTTGCACACAAATTTTATTTGATATTTGTTTGTAAGGACACATTCACGACGACTTGAACAAAACATCATTTGAGGTGAATTTAAAAATAATGTCATATCGTCTGATACTTACTTATTTTGAAAACGACCCGTCGTATGACGGGCTCCTATACTAGTTTGATTGTATTAAAAAAAGGAATGTACAATTTTTTCAAATTTTGCAAGCAAACTTTTCTTGAAGGTTATTTTTGACCAAACAGTTATTGGAACAGAATTAGAATTTAAATTATTAAATGAAAATTTTTGATACTTACACAGCTAGGATACGAACCCACGTCCCTGCATGACAGTCTAGCATACTTCCACTGAGATATTGATAACGATAAGATAAATATAGCAAAATACTTTTAAAAGCTATTGCTTAGAGAAGACAGACATTTCAGAAAAAAACACAAAAAAAATTTCAACAGATGATTTTAACAGCTCAAAAATAATCTGAAACGTTTATTCGACATAGAAAACTGTTAACTTTAACGCAAATCATTCAATTTAACAGTGTTTTGAAATAAAAGCGGTTGACTGATAATAATTCAGTAGATCTCTTTATGAGTGTAAAAGTTTAAAGCATTTTGGCGAAATTCAAAATTTAAACTAAAATTTTCGACTATAGTATATATAAGCGATATCTAGGAAACAGTCTCTTTTTATTTCGATAACCTTTACAATACTTTGCTATATAAAATTCTTTCTAATGACGAAAAATTTAGCAATTCAGATCCTCACTCCTTGTGTTCATTTGAAAAGTCTTACACATTCGATTTTTTGAAAACCTGATGATGTATAGCTATTTATTTGTTTCAACAAATACGAATCGTTTGACTTAATTTGGCTGATTAGTAAAAACCATTTAAACAAATTGAATATCATAGAAGCGCTGCAAGCAACAACCGTTCAGACAATTGTTTTGAGCTTTATCCTTAGGTAAGTTCCATATCTCCAACTCCCTGCTTCGCCTTATATACGATTTGTATATATTAACATCTATGTAACAGTCAGCATTTAGTAATAGCTATCTATATATATACAAACAACACTGTAAACAGCATTAAGAGTGCGATGAAGTTGCTAAATTGCAAACGAATCTTCTTTAATCAGGACTCAGCAAAAGCAACAACAAAATTATAAGAAAACAAAGCAAGTGAGTGTTCTGTTCTGTTCGTGTTTTAAGCCACTCCACTTCATGGCGCTTGTCTTGACTGCGCATCATTGCCTTTTCGAAGCATTTAATGCCGCTAATAAAATTCCCCCGAGATTAATCGCATTAGAATGGTGAGCCAAATTCATGCTATAACAAATTGTATGCTTTCTTTTGAAGTTACATAGTTTTTAGGTTGAAGTTTGAAAATAGCGCTTTTCGCGATTTAAAAATTCTTAACTACGTCAGAAGGCAACCCCCCCCCCCCATTGGACTGAAGTCACTGTAGAACTCTCAATTATATCTTAATATACTACAACTAATGTCAAGTGTGTACCAACAACATTCATCAGCCGACAACTCCATTGAACTGCAGAGAATATATGTGTATAGCAGGCTTCAAGGGTCAACCGTGAGCCTTAAATCATCTCTGTCAATATACGTTATTCGGCGACTGCTAATTTTGCATATTCATATGGGAATAAGTAAGACTCAATTCGGCAAACAGTTCCCCCTCCACCTACACTACAATGTCATAAAAACAATTTACAACAAATACAATACAAATGATGCTAACACAAGCCGGAAAATAAAAAAAAAAAAAAAAAAAAAAAATACAACAAAAAAATGTTATTTCCGTTTCCTTCTTCTTATAGAGGGCGTTCATTTGTAGCCAAACGCTAATAGAAATTAATGGCCAAAGCAAGGGACGTTACGGCGCCGTGCCCGTCGGACATTGGACGGCGGGTAAGTCGTTAGGTACGTTATGCCTACCCCACAGCATGTTTAACAGCGAAAATTTATTGTAATAACTTGACGACCCATACAGGCCACATTCATTCGTAGTTGATTTGACGCCTACGGCTACTCACTCGGCCGACAGTCGATATACGTAGTTGGCCTAAAACTTGCAGCAATAAAATCTAGTCTCAATGCCGCTTAAGGCCAGCGGCATGTGGTCAGGGTTGGTGCTGTTATGCTGTTTGGCAAAATCCAACGGCTTCATAAAGTAATCATATTGATAACCAGTGCTCAAATGAAGAGAACACAAAAACAATTGAACAAGTAAAGCAATCACCCCATTTAGACAAAATATCAGTAATATTGTAAGCAGATATATCAAAGTTCATCCTATGGGAGTTTATAAGGTACATTTGCACAGGGTAATCAGAATAAAACTATGGAAATTACTGCTTAATATTATCCATAATAAAAATAATCGCAGCTAGAGAAAAATTTTAATGACAACAACATATGTTGAAAGAAAATGTGCTACCTTTTAATACTATTAAAAAAAAAACATTTCAATCAGATTTGCTCTCTTGCATTGACTGCAGATGCTTCTAAATAAAACTTACTTATTTCCTCAGCCATGCCTCTTTATAGCTTGAAATTGAACTGACCAAGTAAGATAGCTAGCTACCAAAACAACCCATAGTAGTTACCAACCAACGTTTAACATGTAAGCGGAAAAAAATTCCAAAAAAACCAATGTGGTGTTGAAAAACATGTACTACCGCGTGATTACGTCGAATTCACGAACTTAATGAAGCTCTTTAAATCACGCAATGTTGCAAACTTAAAGCAAATACAAGCAAACTTTAAAGAGCCAACAAAAAATCTAATTAACACCAAAGGGATAATTAAAAGGGAACTTGACAGTGAGATCTAGATTTAAGAAGCCGCAAAGCTGAAGCGTGCTCAAGCCAAAATAAACCAAAAACTGGCATAAAGACGCTGGTCTCAGGACACACCATCAAAGACTGAGCGCAGCTTAAGTTTATTTGTAATCAGATTAAAATATATAAGAAGCAGGCAGCACGAGATTTTGCCAGCAAGCCTGGCTTAGCTGGCGCTCCAATGTCTACAGCAGGTCAACTCTATGTTTGCGTCTGGTTTCGATCCAACTATTCAACGCTTAAATATTTTAAAGGTATTTATAACACGATCACTGAAATCTATGTATCTCACATAGCATACAGCTAGCAATATCAGCATTAAAATATGCACGTTGTACATCATTGTATGCAACGTTCATGATAAAATCGTACTGATGTTTGGCGATTCCCCCGATTCCCGATTCCCGTATATAAAAGCCAGAACAATTGAATCCAAAACGAATTTCAATCATGAATGATTATGAAGCATCGAATCGTTGGGCTGTTTGGATGCCTAGATGGTTAGTTGGATTATATGCATTGCGCGTTGTGACATTCACGGTAAACATACGCACAGATCGTCAAACGATTGATGCCAATCCATTCCAATTAAGCAGCAGACAACTCTCGCCTTCAATACTATATCATATCTAAAACATTGATCAGTGTTGATTATGGTTATCCTTAGACTGCACAGCTTCTGTAGAATGGAACGAGTATCTAAAGGCAGACTTTGGCTGCAGAAGAGATCAGAACTTTTGATGATGGGTTTTGTAAATCTGGTCCTTGTTTGTTCATTTTTGTTGGCTTGACAAGCAATCCACGTGTCCCAACTATTTTTGACTTAATGGGAACAAAACCAAGGTTGTTTACGTTGGTTTCGTATGCTGCCAAAATAGTTCACAACTGGTTTTTGTCACAATTTTTGCACGTTGTGATTGATAAGCTGAAGCATAACTGTCTTAAGATAGCATAAAAAAACTGTAAGTAACAGTTATACACAATATTTTTTCCGGAATAATTTTGATACCAGCTATAATTTGGCTTAAAACCATATTGACTTCTGGAAAGTATTGTCATATATCCCGTATTTCACGGGATTATTTTAATTGTCCCGTTTTTCCATTAATTTCAACTTATAGTATAAGTTGGTTACTCGAGATATCAAGATTAATTTTATATAATTTTAAGTTTATTTTCCTTATAAAAATAAAATTGAAAACCGAAATTGGGAACACAAATTTGTATTTGCATCTCTTATCCATAAACATAGGTACTCAGTCTTACTTTTCTGTATCTCTCGCAAAAAAAAATCTTTACATAAATAGTCTCATTTCAAATTTTAAATTAATTGGTTACCACTCGGAGATGCAATCCCGGGATCCCGAACTTTTTCATGGCGTAGCAGTCCTTGGATTTAAAATTTTAAATAAATTTCATTTCAATTTTTACTTTATTCCTGAGATTTGATTATATTACAAAAAATTTGTATATGCTTATTTTCTACTTATTTTCAAAATAGTGAAAGCACTATAAGGACATTAACATGTGAGCTACAGGAATAAAAGTTGGTATGTGTAAATTTTTCATCAAAGTTTGAATACACATAAAATATTATTGAATATTAAACTATTAGTGAATTTTGAAGAAGTAGGTTTAGGGTATTTCATAGTCATACTAGACCGACTTTAGACTTTTTTTACTTGTTTTTAGTTTAAACTCGATTTCACAATTTATAAAATTATTTTAAATATTTTTCAGTGCTTTTTCCATCCCGGAACTAACCGCAAGATCTCGGGATTGAAATATTCGATCCCGAAAATCCCGTGATCGCCAAAAGTACCCAAAATTTAGAAGTACAAACGAACGTTTTTGAAGTAAATTTTAAAATATCCGTTCTTAAAATGAAAATATACTTTAGATGTTGTTCATAAATTACGTTACCAATTTCTGAATGGGGAAGGGTTTTAAAACATACAACGTTAAGTTACGTTAGGGGGGAGGGGTCTCAGATAATGTTACGTTATAAAAAATTTAAAAATATTAATATGAATAACCCCACATCATTTCAAAACATTTTCAAGTTTGACAGTCTAAATTGACGGTTAGCTATTGACAAGTTTAGTTAGGTATTATTTTGTTTGCTTGCTATTCGGCAGTTGTTTTTTTTTTGCTCCTTCATATTATTTTCGGTAATTTCTTTCTGATCTGAAATTTTGCATTCTCAAATTTTTTTCCATTACGTCTAAATTTTGTGAAAAACACTTTTGAACGTGTACAAATTCCATAAATTTTGGTATAAAAAAGTTTTTAAAATCCATTTAGAATATAAAGCATTTATTTTTATTAGAGTGTTTGAAAATATTAAATTTCCAACTGGGTATAACAGAAAATTTTTACGTAATAGGGAAAAACCAGGTACGCCACCTTGTTTAGCGTAGTTTTATGATATAAAAACATTTGTTTAATTTTTTGAGTAGTTGGGATAATAAAACTTTGTTATACCAAAATTAATGTAATTTTTACATATTCAAAGTGGTTTTACACGAAATTTAGACGTGATGGAAAAATCTAAGTACGCCATCTTGTTCATCATACATGAATTATTTAAGCTTGAATTTCGAACCTCTAGACCGTTTTTAGCCATTGTGCGGTGTTATTGGATCTTCTAATGAGAACCTTCGGTATAAAAAATTTATTTTTCATGCCATTGGTTTTTTTAAAAAAAATTATTTAGATGCCTCTTCTATATTCACAAATGCACCTGGCACGTCTACTTTCAACAGGGTAGAGAGAAGAATCGCTCCTCTGAGTAGAGCGAGAACAAAAAACATGTATGAATTGTTTGCATAGAACATGCATAGAACACTAAAAATCCGAAGATGCGACATATCATCTTCATTCATTCATGTCTTCAACTCTCAAAAGTTACTTTTATTTAATTTAAAATAAATCGGAATGCAAAGGAATATTTAAATAAATCAATTTTAAGAAAGCCTACTCACAAAAACACTGAACTTGGTGCTGCACGGTTGCAACCTTTACGGATACTCTCTCAAAGATCAGGCGAATTTCTTTGCATAAGAAATGAAGATGCACCTGAATGGGTCGAAATGGAATCCGTTGAAAAATTCTATTTCGAAGAATCCCTAAAGCTTCCAGCTTCTTATATTCCAGTGATTCAGAGCATCGACTCTTGGATTGAAGATGGAATAGTTTTTATTGATGGAAATAATTGATTTTACAAATTATTTCTTAAATTTATCTACATATACTAAGAGCTAATCAAGATAACAAAATTTCTTCAAATATATTTTTAAATATTTTCTATTCAATTGACACTGACGGAGGAAGAGGGGGAGGGGGCTCCAAAAAGGTTGAACATCGGTCACGTAGCTTATGAGCGATCCCTTAAGCAGCAAAATTTTCTCAGTGTCTTACAAAAACCTCTACATCTCGGTTAATATTGACACCAGAGTGCTGAAATTTGATATAGGGGTTGGAATAGTAGTACGAACACGACGAAAAAGTGGGAAAGATTATCAATTCAAATTCAGACTTGGGTACTGAAATTCGGTAAAGGAAGAATTATTACAAATCACAATAAGTGACAATATATATCATTTAAACATGGCGTACACGTCATTCGTTTGTCAATTATAATGTAATCGATCTTAACACAAATGAATTGTGAGGTCGTATTGCAAATCAATGCGATTCAATACGACAGAAATTCTTCTTCGTATCCATTCATTTGATACGACGTTCTTCAGGTATTTGACTCACACAAAAGTTTCTTACTGGTCGTGAAAATTCACACACACACACACAAATTGACCATTTCAGCCCTTGAAAGGACTTTGACCGAGCTTCTTATGAGCAATTGTGTTATGTGTGTTATTAAATGTTTGCACACAATTGACCGAGAACTGGACTCACATGTTTTATGCCCACTCCGAGCGGCTAAAGTTCATGTTCTCAAGAAGCTTTACATGACATTATTGACTCTCTGAGGTTTGCCATTGTCTGCAGAGAGATGGTGACCGATCAGAAAAACTTTTTTATTGAAAAACTTTTGTCGCGACTGGGGATCGAACTCGGGCTCCGAGCATGCTAACCCACACACTTAACCTGCATGCCACTGTCACCACAATGAAAAGTCACTTAATAAAATAGGGGATTAATCGCAAAAGAAGAAGCTTATCAAAATTGTAACTAAGGAGAGCGAATTCCAATGAATTCAACAGAAAGTCCTAAACCACATTTTCGCAATTCATGCAATCTAAAGGATAATTGCATTTTCAAAATTTACCGCAAAACTATTGTATACTTATCGCACAAATGTTTCCTGCATAAATACAATTCTAATATCACTTTGAATTTCAATTAATCGCGTTATGAATACCTTTCGTTTATAATTTTTACTCAAACGTATGACCGATTAATACTAAAAATCGAATAAAATATCTGCACATGTTCAAACCACTATTGCACAGTCAAAAATAATAATTGGAAAACGACGAATGACATGACAGTTAACGCAATCTCGAAGTCATTAGCCGGTTAGTTGTTATTCAACCACAGCGCCATCGTATATCACAATCTATATAATTAATAGGCTAAGGTTTTTTTTGTGACTTCAACTCCTCCCAGACCAATGAACCGATTTTATCGATTCAGATGTCATTAAATCAGGTTTAGGCTGAAGATGTGCAAACCACTTTTAAAAAGTGTGATTTCGCTTCAGGGGGTTCCCAACCTTTTAAAACAAAAATCAAATTTTTGTACAAAAAGCCGCTATGTAATCGATTTGAAATTAAGTTTTAAAAGAGCTTATGAATTGATCGAATTTGAATTTTTTTCAAAACTAAAAATTTTTAACCAAAATTATCTTTTATGCATTCCTCAAATGTCAATTGTACGAAAAATGCAGTTCCAAAATCAAAAATTTAGAAATCGATGTTGCAAGTGTAAGTACTTTTTATTAATTTCTGAAATATCTCTTAGTATTATGTCTTAAATCTATCTTCACTGCGTTTTTTTCTTAAATTAGTTATGTTTTATAGCTGGAAGAGTTAAGCTGCGATGTTTTCGAATAGTAATAATGTTTGTCTCAGTAGTAATATAAGTGTAAGTCCGTCTTCGTATTTTGACAGTTATATTAAAAAATTGAGTGTCAGATCATACGTTTCAAGTCAAACCATTCAGATAATGATCTTTTATATCATTATTGAGACTGAATATATCATTATTGAGTATAATAGCTTCTTGATTATAATATCATATTTTTAACGTCTTTAATGTTTCTAACACTTAATTTTTATTGAATTACTCAAATTCGGACAACAGGCTTACTAGTGATAATAACTGTCTGGAAGTATGGAATTTCCCAAACTAAAAATTTTTCGAATGAGTCAAAAATAATCCCCATCCGACTGCACTTTATTGACGTAGAATGGTAGACTGAAAATAACACAAGAAACCAAAATCCCTTATAAACTCGGATGAATTCTCGACTTATGGAATACAAACATATTATACGACTTCCTTTTTTATTTATATGATAATTTTTAATGGAAATTTATCTCTACACATAAGTTTTTTTAAGATAATTCTTAAAGGTTTATATTATATTATTTAAATTATTGTTAAACAAATATTATTTTATTTTAAAAAATGAACATTATTGCAAAAAAACTTAACTCAAATTAATTGTTCTGGTGGTTGTTCTGGTGGGACAAACATTGGTCTACCAGTTTAAAAGTATACGAATACTTTCGCGAGTTCGTATCTTAGAATGACGATGACATCTGACCATTAAGCCCTTACAATGCACTAGATGAATATGACATGAGAACTTGATCGCGCTTTTTGCCATTCCGTTATATCAAACCTTGATCTGCCAGAGACCTTCGAAAAGAATTGTTTGTCTTTTTTTGTTTTGTTTTGTTATTTTTCTTGTTATATCCTGCTGCGTAAGCCTGGCTTCTGGGCTTCTGTTTAAAAAAAAATTGATTGACTTGCTGAAGCAACAGACAAAAACATCTTAAAGGGTAAAACTGTTGCTTGCATTTGTGACACTTTTTTACATTTTATGGCTCAGAGAGTTTGATTGTTTTCTTCTTTTGGCATTTGCTGTCACAATCAGTTTTATTTATTGCTATCCGCTATCCTTCTTTCTATATGTGGTTATATTTTATTTTATCTTTATGTTTTGGCGAATTTGGACAATCGAATTTTACTAAAGACATTTCTTATAACCATTTTGATCATTAGTTTTGAGAAATCCTAAAAAGTTCAAAGAACTTTTTCTCAACCGAAAAATGGACTTCAGTTTAAAGGACCAACATTTATCTATACATACTTTATTTTCGTAACTTAATGCTAACCTAGTCTGACCTGCTGTGAGCAGAGAAGCACATCTTTTCTGCACAGCACCGAGCTGGCTTCAATCAATATTTTGACGAACGCGTCTTGCATACAAAATGAGATGCTGTAAACTTGGTGGATGAAGGACAGACCTGTTAACCACACTTCGTCACACAGCCTGAATACAAGAAAGTTGTTTGTATTAAATTCAACGCAAATAAAATGTATATTTTTTTTTTCGCTGCCATTGCAAGAATGCTTAAATTCATTTCTTCATTTTCTATACAACTGTTCTTTAATATCAAGCAGATTTACTTGTGTAACCCGACTTTCGATTTATTCCCCAGCACAATATGCATAGCATACATACGAGTATGATGAAAAGACATACAGGCGAAATAGTTTTCTTGCTCCTACATGCTGTTGAAATGTTGTTCGAAATAACTGGCATGGTTCTATATTGATTTTATATACAAGCTGTTTGGTAGTAAAAAAATTCCTAAAATTCTGTTGGTATTTTTAAAATGTGTTCAAATAAATGTTGAAATGTGGCGTGTACAAACTTTGATTTTTTTCGAACATAAGAAGCCAAGTTTGAATGGTCATAAAAACGGTTCTAATTTTTTCTTAACAATGTTTGTAAAGAAAGTGTAAAAATTTTTAAAGAACTTCAATGCTTTGATTTTAAAGCAGGCATCTTTCTTGAATCTGGCTGGAAAAACATGATTTTACAACAAGAATAACTTCGTACCACACATACACACCTTTTGCATTTTATTATTTTAGCAAGCATTATTTTAACCATCATCCCAAAAGTGTCAATCCAATTACCGTTGCGAGCAAAGAAATGTTTTGTGACATGTTGCGAAATACCGTTAAGCTCGGCGTCATATGATATCCCAACTAACAACGACATGTTTCCACTTTACATACAAGAACTGACACACAAACACCCACTTACAATACAGACACATACACACGTACCAACTTCCAAATAATAAGCAAAGATAGACTCATTCAAAGCCATTGGCAAATATCAAATTTTATGTTGTTGCTGCAGTATTGAGTGAACATTGTTGCCGCCATATTTGTTTTCGCCTCCAAGCCAAGTCAAGGTAAACCTAGGCCTGTTACGTTACAATGTATTTCCATAGCTCGAATGCCTTCGTATAACCCCCAACCAACGGGAATTATGACATCATACAAATTAGTTACACTTTGTACCTTCGAGGCACACAAGCACAGACGTTGGACGCCCTCCGAATGACAGCCCTGTCGATTCTTTCTGCAGTCAGACAAGTCCTGCCTTCAGTGTTTCGTGAGGCGCAAGCTTCCATTACTATCAACACAAAGTTCCACATCATGACAAGAACAACAGCAGGAAGCAGCAGAAATATCCATGCAGTAATCTCAAATTTGTAAGAACTAACAAAGTCTTGGTGGTTTGTGATGGTATTGCGGAGAGTGCGTTCGGTGGTATCCCTACAGCAACAACAATGAGGTAACACAACAATGTACAAGCAACACAACACATGAGTACCTACAACAAAATTTTGTAGTGCTCATCAAGAAAACTAGATACAATTCAGCAAATTGTATTCGCAGGATGTTTAGATATTTTCCTGATTGGCGTTTATTACCTCCTCTCGCCGCACTCGACAACGTATAGAAAGCATACATACAAACATAATCTTAACGTTGAGTATCTGTCACTTGTCATTTAATTTCGGCAGAGTCCGCTGTTGTTGGTTGTTTTGTGGTTGTTGTTGATATTGCTGTTTCAATTAAAGTCCTTCTATGTATCTTCGTTTTTGGAAGTCAGCTAGTTAGTTGTTGATGCTTGGCTAAATCAGTTTATTTAGCTTATAATTACGATGGCATCGCATTGTATGCTTCTTTATTGTTGAGTGTTTATCCACCAGAGCCAATCATATATTATAGTATCTTAGAACGTTTCTAGAATCTGCTGACATTGAAGAAAAATTTGCTGAAATAATTTGCTTAATGTAAATGCTTTGGAAATTTGAAATCATATTCTAACGAGATATAAGATATAAGATATAAATTATCAGATACCTGCCCAAAAAAGACAAGACAAGACGAGACGATAGCAATTTCAAATTCAAACCAAAATGGAACGTACTTGTATAAGTTGATCAACTGTCGACAGAGTTAAACTTTTATAACTACCTTCTTCTTCAATTAAAGAACCAATTAAATTATTAAAATAGCTTTTCTTACACTAATTAATAACTAGTAAGGTATATCTTCGACTTGGCCGAAGTGAAAATACCCTCACGGCCGATTCGTAATGGTACAAAATTTTAAATTGCAGCTCTTTTTGTATGAGTTGGAAATGGGCGTGTTCTTGAGTTGTTGACGCCAGTTTTTCTAAGACGCCTCAGTTGTGAAAAAATATATACACAAATACCCAATTTCAGTTCAGTAGCTTAAATATTAGCCTATTTATACAGTTTTCACTCTTATGGGTTGTATGGGAGGTGGGTGTGTTCGTAGGCGGATGACGCCCCCCTTTTCTCCCACAATTTAGTTTTGATATAAAATACTAACGTATCAAATTTTGTTCCTGTAGCTTAAAGAGAAGCCTTTTTATAGAATTTTAAATTGTGGGGTTATATGGGAGGTGGGCGTGTTCATGACTGGATGACGCCAATTTTTCTAACACGTTTTGAAATTACATGAATAAATATCTAATTTTACTATTTTAGCTTTGACAGAAGCCTTTGTATATAGTTTTAAATTTTGGGGTTGTATGGGAGGTGGGCGTGTTCGTTGGTGTATGACGACAATTTTTCGAACACGTTTTAGTTTTGATATATAATGAACAACTACTAAATTTTATTTATGTAGCTTTGACACAAGACTCTTTATATAGTTTTCAATATTGGGGTTGCATGGGAGGTAGGCGTGGTTTTCATGCGATTTAGCCCATTCTCGAACTTGATCTTAGTTTTTTTGAAAAAAGCTTAAATATCGAATTTCAGTACGATAGCTTCAAAATTACGGCTGCAATCGTGTCCACAGACAGACAGACAGACGGACATGGCTAAATCAACTCAGGTGGTGATGCTGAGCAAGAATATATATACTTTTCTATACCTACCACGCCTCCTTTTAGGCGTTACACACGTCGTGACAAAATAATATACCCCTTACGCTGTACGCGTGGGGGTATAAAAATGTAACAAAATATGATACAGAGTTGGGCTCAATAAAATAGCACCATAGAACGAAAACGTGCTGAACGCATTTTAGAATGCCTTCACGTATGGCATACATTCTAACAAATTGCGATCAGTGTGCTTAAAAGAGAAATGGTACCTTGGATTTCTTAAATTTCTGTGATATATATCCTTGATATATCCCTTTTGTGCCGTAGAAAGAGTTTTCTTTGGAGGACTTTGATAAAAAAAATATTCAAGTACTTAAAAACAAGTCTTAAAATCGTTGCCACGCCGAATAAAGAACTTTCGATATTGTTTTTAAATGTGAAATCCTATTATATACGACTATTTAAAAGCCCCATCTTCGATTTTTAGCTCACAATTTCTCGACAAATGTAATGAATTAGTATTCCTTGATAGAATTGAAAATTCTTCGTTGATTGGAACTATGGGTCCCAAGATAGTTTTTGTGTACATGTCTTTTAATATTTTTGTGCAGATTTGGCAAGTTTTTGATGTGAAAAACTATGAAAAAGTCAGAGAAAAGACACAATATTTTGGAATTTTGACCTAAAGAATTCCACGACCTATTTTTTGTTATTTGGTTTATTAACAAAAGATAAAGCCAGAGATATTCGGAACAATTTTCTACAGAAATATGTATGAAAAAGCCAACCTGATACAACTAACAATCGTAAATAGGAGATATAACCTGAAAAATCCTCCTTTGGCGGCAAAATTTACAAAAAAATATTGTATGGTGGCGTACAGTGCATTGAGCCTATACAAGCAATGGACAAAAATAGAAGGAATGGTTGAATATCGATGAAATTGGGTACTCTAAGTAACTTGAGGTCGCTGAGCTCAAAAATTAGATTTGTTGTAAAATTTATAGTTTTGCTAAAAACCAGGTAATTAGGAGGGTTTTCTTCCCTCCAGCACCTCCATATCCATATATAACGATTTTTTTAATTTTTTTTATAGTTGTTTTAATGTTTTTTCTAAAAAGTATTTTCCATCTGGAATTTTCGTTACATATTGATAAAATGTAAATATTTTCATGAATTTTTAAGTTTTTTCGAAAAATGTATAATTTTTATGTAATTTTTCAATATGTAAGACAAAATTCTCTGAAAATATAATAAGAAGATCTGTATTTTGCCCTAGATAATATTTCAATTAATATTACACATAATTAATAAAATATTATTCACTTGAACTTTCCTCAGGAGAAGAAATTTGAAAATATTTATATTCGTTAAAAATATTTTCTTCAGCACTTTCCTCGTATATGATATATTTCTTCTTCTATGAAAACAAAGAGATAGAAGAGAGGAAACAGTGCCAGCTAAATAATTAAGGGGACGTGACGCATTACAAAAAAAAAAACATTTTATTTTAATGTTTTAAAATGCGTATGAGTTTAATAAAAAATTAGATGTCATTTTGAAAAATTACACATATATTTTTCGGAAAAAAATTACTCAAAAAATGTTTTTAATCACACATATGGCAACTGAAATTATTTAAAAAAAAATATTAAAAAAATCATGGCGAGCGTGATAAAATAAAAAGTACTCTACCGGTCGAACTGATATTTTAATATGTTATTTTACATATATTAATGCATGAAATGAATTACGTACAGAGAGATCTGTAATATAGTTTTTGAGTTTTTGGCCGATTTTGACCAAAACATTAGTCTTTTACGAAAAAACGCCGATATTTTGTTATTTTTTTATCAACATTTTTTCGTTTTGTTCATTCCAAGGTGGTTTTGAAGCTGATTAAAACGCCGTTTTTTCAAATAATCTAGTGAGCTTTTTTTTAATGGTTTATTAAAAAAAATTTTGTAGTTGTAATTAAAAAAATTTTGTATAATAAATTTTTGTATAATTTTTTACCAAAAATTTATGTCTAATTTTTCAAAATAATATTGTTTTTTTTTAGCTTATACGCATTTTAAATTATACGATTTTTTTTTTTGAAGGGGTTGCGTCCCTTAACTATCTTTAACTAGAACTATTAATTTTGTCTATCACAATTTTTTTTTTAAACTCAACTACAGTACTCACGCAATAATAAAATAAAAAAAGTGTAATGTTTAATATAACAAATGAAATATAAGAAGAAGAAATAAATTTGTTGTACTTTTGACAACATTTGTGTAAATAAATTTTTCATTTAAAGCATTTAAAAAAATACATTTGTTGGACGAAGTAGGAAAAGTTATTTGAAGTTCTTGGTTATATAGAATCCGTTCTAAAAAAAATTTGCCAATTTAAGCCCTTGAAAGGACTTTGACCGAGCTTCATATGAACAATTTAGTTGAGTGTTACTAAATGTTTGAACACAATTGAAAGAAAACCGGAACGACATTTGTTTGCCGACTCTAAACGGCTATAGTTCATGTTCTCAAGAAGCTTTACAATGCATTATTTACTCTGAGGTTTGCCATTGACTGCAGAGAGGTGGTGACCGATCGCAAAATTTTGACGTAGAATTACGTCTTATAAAGCGGTTTGTATGGGATCTTTTTAACAGATTTTTCAAAGCCATGCAACTTTTTTGACGAATACTTTAGTGTATAACTACAGCCTTTAATACTCATCGTTCAAAGATAATATATATACTAAAATATCGGCTATATCCTGCGCTGAATGAATATCTGGTTTTAGATTTTGTCACTATTATATTCAAGTCACAAAATAGCAAAATATAAGAAGAAAAATGCATGTGTTTATATAAGAAAATCAATCATCAGATGCTTATGCTGTGCCTGCTACTTTCTTTGCTTTTGTTTCGCTTTTTTTGCTCGCATTGTTTTTGTTTTATACGAACTAATTCGCAGGCTTCTTCATTGGTTTCTTGTATGTATTTCTGCTTTACTGGGTTCTTGTATGTACTTCTTAGAAATGCATGCTCTTTTTTAACACAAGATGTCAATCACAACCTCTTTTCAACTCAGTCCATGAACTCAAACTGGCAAACTTAACGAAATGGGTCTGTGATCCGGTTAAATTTAACTCTTATAAAAAAACGAGTTGGATCATATTTCGTTTTGTGCCTTTACCCAATAGATGGCGTAAAATTTAAATTTTTGTTTTTAATGCAAATTAATTTGGATCCCACATCCTACTTGCACTAGTGAGTGTAGCTCGCAAACTATACACCGGACAGAGACGAAACTGTAGCTCGCAAACTAAACATCGGACAGATTCGAAAGTGGCACTAATTGAAAAGACACCATACGATTTTTTTAAAAAACGGGGTCTTTATTTTACTTTGAAATTAGCAGTTAAACTGACTGCAGCTCGCAAATTATATATCGGGCAGAGACGAAAGTGGCACCAATGGAAAGTGCCTTCTTTTCAACTAAGTCTATGAACTTAACCTGTCAAACTTAACGAAATGATCGAAAAAATTTAACATTTTGCTTGTTTCTTTTTGTATGCTCATTTAATCATGCTTACTTTTAACTTTTTCATTGTTTTGGTCTCGATAAGTAGTCCATAATTGAGTGTTATTAATTTATTTTTTAATTTTCGAAAGATAAATAAAAAATACGTGCAAAATGAACAAAACAATCGAACCAAAGAGACAAAGTAGATGTGGTTACAACTTAAACGGAATTCTACGTCTATACTTACGATACTATTCAAACTGTTTTTTTAAGTGAAACTTCTTTAGCCGCGTATACAATATACGGCGAACGAAACGGGTAGTAAGACCGATGAAACGAATGAAACTGCGACGAATTAAGGTGAATTTAGGTTAATTTAGGTGAACTTAGTTGAAATTAGGTCTTCGAATTATCAAACAATGGTTTGAGTCCGAACTAACACATGAATTAATCAACAGAGTTTTAGACCGTACTTTTTGAAGGTGGAATTTTCAACTATATATGTATATTATGCTTCAATTTTCAACCGTGACCCATGACGCTGGAATTTTCAACCAGTTTGATTTTCACAGTATCAGAGTTCACAGGCGGGTCATTGACACTTAAATGGATTCCATGAATCATTCAAATAAAAATGGATGATTCTGTGACCAGTCGGATGCAATGGGATTTTCTGAGGTCATTCGCAGTTGGTCCTTGAAACATTAATATTCTATTTTAAGTACTTTATTTTAACAGGACAAACTAAATTTATATTTATGATGATGAGAAATGGTTTCATTACAATAACCCTTAGCGCTAAAAACCATACGGGGTGCCCGGCCATACGCAAAAATCGACGCCAAAGCTCAATATTCACAGTGACAAGGTCCTTCTCTATGTTTGATCTCTGTATTCTCATGGCTTATATGAAATGAGACTTTTTTGGTAAGACTAAATTAAAAACTGTACTTTTTTGGATTAAAGTTTCATTTTACACACACATATATTTTTTTTTTATCCAACATTTTTTGTAAAGTTATAGAGATACCAATTTCATATCATATCCAAATCATATCTCTGTCATCTTTTATCCTATATTTGTAAATCGTTAAATCACTTAAACTAATCACTAAAAAAACACATACTTAGATAAAAATGTTGCGTTTGTATTGGAAGCTCTGCCAACGCTGTGCATCACTGGTCTAAGAGCAAAAATGTAATACCATTTTTTCATCGAAAAGGAGAGAAAAAATTTTTTAAAATTCTGTGAGAATAGGTAAGTTGCCTTGTTTAAACAAAAACAAAATATTTTTCGACTTAAAGAGCATCAAACAGGTTAATAGAAAAGTTTTGAAAGCGACATCTATTAGCTAGTAGAAAAATTTAAATAAATACGCCACTTTAATATTTCATCTCTAATTTTAACACAAAAAAATTTAATTTCGATGTTTCTATTCATTCTTTGTTAACATGATACTTGAAGTTGATATGTCAGATTATTTTATTTGCAATGGGAAAAAACTGAATATCGTGCAGTGATAAAATCAGCAAAAGAAATTCATACAAAAATTGTGAAAAGGTTAAAGGAATCTTCATACCAACTGTACACTGATGGGTTTTAGAGTTTAAACGTGGTCGTACAAACTTTGAAGACGAACCACGTAGTGGACGTCCAAAAAAAACACTAAAAATAATTAAGAAGGTGTAGGCAGTTGTTTGTGAGGATTCCAAATTGACTAATTGTATGCATGAAATTGCTGATACCATGGGCATCTCAGACGAACGAGTACTCCATATTTTACAGGAAGAATTGTATATGAAAAAGCTCTTCGGAAAGTCAGTGCCTCATTCGTTAACAGTTCAACAAAAACTGAATCGAAAACAAATTTCTCCAAATGATTTGGATCATTTTAAGCAGATTAAAAAAGGATTTTGTGCGCCATTTTATCACTAAAAGAAAATGTTTTCATATATTTTTTCGAAACAAGCTCCCATTTTCTAAATTTACGAAGGAAGAAGAGCAAAAACAACTTCTATTTCTTATAGTTGAAAAGCACAGGAAAGAATTTTCAAATACCACTAGACAAGAATTATGGAGAAACTAAAGTGAAATTTCTTTTATTTTTGTTTCTTATATCTTATTTGTGTTTTTAATTTCCACAGCTACAATTGGCCTGCCATACCAAGAACTTTTTCGGGAACTTTGATTTTTTTCTGGTCTTAAATTCTTGCTGGACATTTCCTCTTTGATTGGCAACATAATAATCGACACCTGGAAGCTGAAAAGTCACAAGTACATTTGTTTCATCGTCCTTAATGCAGCAATAGAATTTTTTTAAGAAATCTCGTTGAAGTATTTTTGCTCGCTTTTTTGCCTCAACATTCTTTTTAGAACTCCTGTCTGGAACTTTCTGGACTTTTAATGGCTTAAGTCCTTCCTCTTTTTTCACTTTTCTGACATAAGCCTCAGAGCATTGCACTTTTTCAGCAACTTTTCTACCCGATATATTGGAATTTTTCTTAAAAAGAGCAATCACCTTTTTGGCAGCATTTGGGTTTTCAAACCCTTTTTTTTGCCACTTCCTTGCTTTCGAGTAATATTTAAATATTCCTGATAGTTTTTAATAACACGAGAAACGGTATTTCGTGAAACTTTAGCTTTTCTGACAAAAGCTTTGAAAGTCCAATTTGGATTTTCGTTAAATAAATTACCTATTAGTTCATGCACTTCTACTTCGCTGCTCATGGTTGAGCCAAAAATTATCGAATGAATTTAAAAATTTACATGAAGATTTGTACATATCTTTCAAAGGCCATCTGATTAAAATTTTTAGATTTTTTTTTAATTCTTTGAATTTTACAAGTAATAATGTGTGCACTAGTTTCATCGTGCGCAAGCCTTATGTAATAGTATACCCAAAACATATTACTATTCAAAATTATGTTCTAGCAGGTTAAAAGCTGTAAATGAAGTTTGTTTCATGATATATAGTCTCAGAACTTAGTTATCACAAAATTATAAAGTACATTTTTATTTTCGACTTTATGTCATGAACATGTTTTTCTGAAAAGTTCTGGAGAAATGCATTGCTTACAAAACAACTGACGCCTCCATTCATCATACACTGAAAATCATGCAGGTTTTCGAAATTTAATGGTTTTAGAAATTTCTACTTTGCTAGCAAGTTTGAACAAGTACTTTTTTATAAAACTTGATGGAATATAAAAAAATGTTTTTATATTTTTCCTTTTGTTTTCCATCTTAATATCATGCAAACTTTAATATAATTTGTTTGGTAATTGCACCCCTTACCAATGAAAAATTACATATGGAATTGACTTGGGTTTTAGTGTGAGCGTTAATATTGAACAAAATTCAATATAAAGTTAAAATTCGTTTCAATAAAAACGAAGTCCTGGTGATGGTAAAAAATATTTTCATTCACTTTTGCACCCTCTTGATATTCAAATATAAAACCGAAGTCATTGAGGTGTGTTCTTTTTATTAAAGAAATCAAAAATTATGTGGTAAAAAGTTCTGTTGGCAAATTTTGTACCCCATTTTGGCTTGCACCCGGGGCGGACCGCACCCCCCGGCCCCCCTCGCTTCGCTACTGGGAGGATCATTGGAGTAAGTGTATTGAAGTCGAGGGACAGACACTACTTTCAATAAAAAAACAATGTCATTTCAAAATTCACATGCATTCATTTTTGCTTTCAATACCTTTCAACCAGCCTGTATTGCCTTATGTATATACAACAATTCAGATTTTTTTGCCAATGTCAATTATTTATGACACGGGTGGAGTTAAGCCTAAAATTTAACTGTCATCCCTGCAGGAATTTGTTATGAAACAGTAACATATTAATGCCAGTCTCAATTTTATTTTTTACTTCCTCCTGTTTTTAAAGCCAAGACAAATTTCCTATTGTCTGGCTATCTATTTGACCTTAGGTAGTATCGACAAGACACGCAAATAATTTCACGACTACATCCTTTCTCATATGATGCATTCCAAAATTTCAATGTTCTGAGCCCATTCGCTTGGCACTTGGTTATTGTCACTGGCACTTAATATAGACGCCAAGTATGCCAAAAATGTTGACAGCCAACATTGGCACAGACATCCTTCGGTGCTTCGCAGTTTATTTTCAATGCACGGCAGTTTGGCAGAATAGAATGAATGCTACGTCTTAGTTGATGCATTGAAACAGTTTTAACTTTTCGCAAAATGTTGATGATGAAGATGATGAAAGAGAAACCTTTATAAGAGCAGATACATAAGGCCTAGCGTTTTGCCTGTCTGCCTGTCTGTGCGTGTTGTTATGTTAGTCTTGTGATACCTACTTTACCAAATTATTTCGTTCGTTCTTGGCTGCTGAGTTGTCACTGTTGTATCCAGCAAATGCTGTATGTCTACGCATGCGAAAGCGAGTGCTGCGCGTGTAAGCCGCGTTCCATTAAATAACCTAAGAAATTTGCTGTGACATTCATTAATTATTTTATATGGAATTCAACAAATAGCCACGTACGTGCTGGCGACATTGAAAACAAGGTATGGTATGACTTTAGAGCAGAATTGTAGCAATGAAGAAGCTGGAAGGCCATTGAAGACTACAGGATAGACACCTTGTCAGTCGGAAGTCAGACACTTGCATGCGTGCATAGTATATAAAAAACAGTGTTTGATGGTACAAAAGTTTTTGCTAAAATTGCATTACATGCAACTGCAATAAAGACATCAAAGTTAAATTTAAGCCGAGGTCGAAGATTAAACAAATGCTTAATTAACGTGCTGATGCGTCAGAAGAAATATTAAAGGTACGCTACTGACGACCTTATCATTAAAGGTGCTTTTAAATGATGCATGCCAACAAGCACAAAGCACGAGAGTATCTTCAAAATTAACGTGGTCATCAAAGTACTTGAAAAGGTGAAGTGAATCAATTCTTTTTGTTTTTTTAGAGTATGCGTTCTTGACCACTTATTAGGTAAATAAACATGAAATTCTTCGTCAAAAAAAAGCATTCATCAGCAATTTACCTGAACAGCAGCAACAGCAGCAGCAGCGCCATCAAGTAACAAAAAACAAAGCAGAACACATGAGAGTAAACATGAGTTTGTTGAAAGTGCCTTTATCATCATTACGGGTGTTTGTCCTGCCATATTTAGCTGTTGCATTTGGTTGGGGCGTCAGAATCGCAACGACTTGCATAAAAACGCGTTAGTCACTAAAAAAGCACTTGTCTTAGTGGCAACAACCAACCAACCATTGATGCATCATCAACAGAAGCGGAAAAAAAGCAAATCGATAAATCGATAGGTGGAGCAGACGTAGAAGGCAGCACTTGAGCACTTGTGGTCTGAAGGGTTTGAAGACGAGCAACGCGCGAGAATCCTTATCAAAATGCTTAATATAAGTTGTTGCTGAAGAATTGAACTGCATGTTGTTGGCTGTTGGCTGTTGGCTGCTGCATACATCAGTGAATAGCAAGCAACTCAAGCTGTGCTCTTTTCAATTGATTCAATTTGAGTAGCATGCACACACAGAATGGAGACAACAAGAAGAACAAGTAGAACCAGATAAAAGAAAAACAAACAAATATTAAGAACCACAATAACGAAGAAATGAAAACGATGACTGGGACAAAATGCGTGCGTCGTTTTCAAGTTATTGAGTCAACAAAAATTTTAAAATCCAGTTAAAGGTTGAACAAGTGCTGCAGCTAGGTGGGTGGGCAAAAGCAATGGTTCATCAGGAATTGTTTACATGTTGTTCGTTCAAGATATGCAGTTGCACTTTTCAGTTAGTTGCTGCCTTTCAATTTGTACTATCGACATTACATTTCTACCCAAGGGACGGTACAAACCTACTTTAATTTCACTCTAATCATTTGTACAACATGTTTGCAATATCTAATCTAACGATGTCATCAGCAAACATATGCCTATAGTTGTCACCTCCACCTCAAACACACAAATCCTATTTTTTTTTTTTTTTCGGCTCTAACAAGTTGCTGTAACTGTTGCAACTAGTTGTTAAGGGCCCGATAAGAAAAAAACAACAAGCCAGATAGTTAACAGCTTCCAATCAACAACTTAGTAACAAAAGAAAGCCTGCTCCCCTTCCACAATCAATTTACCATTTAAGCTGACCCCTGATCTTTTACTTTTTTTTGCTATTTTTACAACACTTCAATATCGACTTGAAGAAATCTTCATTTGAAATGAAAAAACATATAAGTATCTAATGTCCACCCAAAGGACATGTTGTTGCAGTGCGGAGCAGGACAATGTAGAATTGGTTGAAAAATAACTGAGGGGTGGTAAGAAACAACAAAAGAAGTGCTAAGAAAATAATGTGACAATAGTTGGACAGGGTGCGAAAAAAGCCGCCTAAGTAGTATGTTAGAGAGGGTGCTGCCATCGATAAACAAGGTTATGTCCCCAAAAATCAAACAATGTGCAGAACATGCGTGTTTTTTTTTTATTTTTGTTTTTCTTTTTATTTAATCAGTATCGAATTGTGTGCTGAAACACTCATGAATTGCCAAATCATCACTTTTGTGTACTATTTAGCCGATAACTAAGTCAAATAAGGACAAATGTTGACTCGGTTTGATTTTATTTTTTTCTTTGCTTCTAAATGTTTTATTATCTAAGAAGTTGGATCCGATAAAACCAGCTTAGTAATCTTGTATCCATATCTAAGTGAGCTCAGCAGCACTTACCTTACGAATAGGCACTTGGCTGGAATTCGGTTAATAGCTGTGTCAATAAGTGGTTTTCTCTAGTAGCTGCTGATGTGGCTAACCTGTAAGTAAGTTTGCACAATTCAGCTCAAAGCCTCTTGGCAAAGCAGATAAGTCTGGATTATATGGTGAAAAGTACTTACATACATATATTGATGCAATTTCAATTAGATATTTATTTGTTATTTTTTTTTTATTCAATGTATATTTGATGTAAACCAATAACAAAAGCTTACTAGAAACAATAAACAAAGGCGCTGTAAGTATTGATCTATTAACGTTCTATAATAATGCAGTTGTATTTTAGTTTAAGTACCAGAAGTTTATTTAAACATTTTATAAGCAAGTACTTTAAAGGTTACCAAATATTTCATCTCATATTAAGCACAGTCTCTGTGAAAATTTTTTATCGTGGGTACTTTACTTTTGTTTTTAATTCCAGTACAATCAGTTCTAATAAATTTAAATTCCTCAAAAGGGTAATAATATCCGCACACTCAGCACTTAATTGAGAGGAATTCTTGCACAAGACCCTTGCATAAATTCTTCCCCAAATAAACAAAATATGCGCTCCTTTAAAATCCTTATAAAAATTTCTATAATTTATATATATATATTAAACGTTATTAAGAAGACAACAAATTTAAAACGAACAATAAAAAAAAAAACGACAAAACATGAATGCCTGAACTTGACCACAGAAAAAAAAATTAGAATGCTAAAATTTATGAATGGATAAATATAAAAACACATGTATATGCATGCTTTTGTACATGTGTTTTATCCCAGCTGTCAGGGTGTGTTAGTATGTTTGCATTTTAAAAGAATTTCATATTGTAAAAACGCATTTTTATGACAACTGCTTTTATTAAAAACATAATATTGAAAAATTTTATTACATTAAATTAAACTGAGCTTAAACTGTGGCCAAGCCAAAAATGTTCGTATTTAAGGCAAAAGATTTTCAAACTTATGTTAATGAGCTTAAATTGAAATAACTCGAAGGATAGGTACACCCAAAAAAAAACGGAGTAAAAAAAGCAATATTCTGGCTCAATTTAACTCTTTTCATGCATGGTATTTAGCTAAAGCTGTAAAAACTATATTTAACTCCGTTTGTGCGTTGAAATTACTCCGAAATTTTACTTTGTTTGAGAAGTCGTGCTAACTCCGTTTGTAGTTGTATTAAGGTTTACAGACTTGCATTGAGAATTATGAAATTTTTCATTTTACTCAAGAAAAAACTTGAGCCAACTCATTTGAATGTTGCATTAAGCTTACAAAAATAAAAAAAGTCAACCCACAAAAGAGTCAAATCAAGACTCGTTTTTTTAAGTTAATTTATTTTATTTATTTTTTGCTTACATTAGACAACAATGAAAAGAAAACTTAATGTTAACAGAACTATTTCAATGAGATTTTTTGTTTTATTTCATTCAATTAAAGGTTTTTGATGAAACTTAATTTGATTAATAAATGCCAAATTTTCCATTTTATACCTAAACACGCACAAATTTTTTAAAATTTTAAAACAAACAAACGGAAAAATTTTTCAACCGAACTCTGTTTCGTGCTCAACAAAACTCCGTTTTAGCTTTAAAATACAAAATATGATATTCGTAGATGGTTGAAATAAGCTTTAACAGAGTTAAAATGACAAATGTATGGAGAAGATGAAGAGTTGATTTGAAACTGCTTCAAATTTTATTCCAGTTTTGAGAATGAATTTGTTCTAAGCAGAAAAAGAGTTATATTAACAAATAAAAATATTGGTATAACGCCTTTTAAGTTTTAAAGCGACCAAACGAAATTTACCTCGCAAGAACTTGATTAAATCTCGAAAAAAACTTGAATTAACTCCGCAAATTTTTTTCGGTGATAGTTGTAATAAGTGTAAACAGAGTTAATATGACAAATTTTCAGAGAAGGCGCAGAGTTAATATGAAGCTGCTGCAGATTTAATTCAAGTTTTGAAAATTTATTGTTTTAAGCAGAAAAAGCTTTGCGTTAAGAAAAAAACTATTGATACAATCCATTTTAAGTTTTACTGCTACAAAACGTATTTAACTATTTAAAAACTATTTCAACTCACGAAAAAACTTGAATTAACTCCGCACATTTTTTTTCGGTGTACGTCAAAAAATTAAAAATTTTACTTTGATAATACTTGTATATGAGTCTTTAAAAAATACAATATATCAGACTATTTTAATTACAATTTCATGCAACATTTACACGCATGTAGTAGTTGGTACAGTGCTTAACTTTTTAATAAGCTCGAATGCACTACGGTTTAGCGGGCTCAGAATTTGGAGAAAAACAAAGTTTTGAATTTTAATGTAATTATTATATTTTTGAAAATTCCCTACTAAAATCTATTGAAAATCAGTTATATTTTGCTTAAAAAATACGGGAATGAGATCATAGCTGATTTCAGAATAAGCATTTCCATTTAAGCTTTCTAAAAACTTCCCTAAAATTATCTAACCTCTGAACGTTTTGTTTTATTTCGATCTCAGACCGGAAGATATACCTGAGCTTAGAAGCAAAGGTGTAATGCTATCAAATGTTTAGGAGTGTTTTCAGTTAACCCATAAGTATATTTTTGATTTTGCTTGGTGTGCGCACCTGAGCAACGGCTGAGATTAGAAGCGAAGTCGTAATGCCACCAAACAACTTTAGGAATTTTTTTCAAAATAAAAATGTAAAGTAATCGAAGCGTCATTTTTCATTATTTAGTACAAAATTTTAAGTATTTGAATTCATTAGAACAATTTAAATAATGCTCATGACACCGAAACCGAGCTGGAGTTCGATATGCGATCTCCTTTCTTATTTGAATTTTCATGCTTGGGACGACCTGATAGTTAGAAGGCCTGCTATTTAAGTATACACTGAAGCCTGAATTTTCGGAGGAATGCTTTACTCTATACGATAGCAATATATAACGTAAGTATGATTATGTGGAAAAAAAATAAAGAGATAAATTAACCCTCAGGCCTGAGAGAATGTATTGATTCAGGCATATTTAACCGCTGGGATCATGCTAAAGTTTAAATATTGCCTTGATACTTCAATATTTAATTTCACTACTATTTTTGATTAAATCCTTTTTATCCAAAATAATAATAAATTCCCGTCAAAAATGACGGACCCGGTTTTAATAAAGAAAAAAAAAAACATGAAAACTATAGTAGGCACAACCATGACTCAATAATTTATAAGGTTATCCCGATATTTAACGTCTTCTCACGAAAATGGAGATAAATACCCTTATTTGAAGAGGAGAGCATTTTTAATGACACAAAAATCCCACAGGTGCTTGAATATCGTACTATTTTTTAATACAATATATCTTAAAATTTGTAGTCAATACATTTTCTGCAACTTTTGTATTTTTGAAGCATCCATCAGATGATTTTTTAAGGTTCTGCGACTTCACACAGTCCAAGCTTGAAATATTTTCACGAATTTATTGCCTTAAAAAATTCAATGAAAGCAATGCATACTTATTTTGTTTTTTTTTAAGCAGTAAAATATTGAAAACACATACTTTTTTATTAAAAAAAAAACACAGCCCAACGCTGAAACATAATTTTTTTTTGAGGAGACCACAAAACCCTATTTGTCATTCATTTTCGAGACAGAATATTTTTTTTGTTTACAAAAAATAAGGGTATGTCAAATATCGGGATATCCTTATAAATTATTGAGTCATGGGAACAACGAAATAAGTTTCAAAATTTTGTGTAAAACTGAAAATTTCAAAATGAAAAAAAAATAGAAAAAGTTTTTGAAGTTTCAATAAATCACAAAACAAAATATGCCTAAAAATTTGGTAAGAAGTTTTTCAAAAAAATCATGCGTTCCGCACTCACATTTAACGGAATTATGTTATAGTAATAATAATAATAATAATAATAATAATAATAATAATAATAATAATAATAATAATAATAATAATAATAATAATAATAATAATAATAATAATAATAATAATAAATTTAAAATTAACATTTTCTAAAATATCAGTGGCTACCAGTGATGATATCGGATAATTTTCGATAGTACTTTTTTACAAAGGCAAAAAGTACTTTTTTATTGTTTAGGGTACTATTTATTAAGTAATGATATGTGAATAAATATATAAATTAAAACCAATACTTTTTTAAATATTATCATATTTATTACCTAAAGGAACAATTAGTAAGCAGGCTTTCTTTCAGAACCTGTTAAAAATGTATGTTAGGGTGCCTCAACTTCTATGGGGGGAAAAAAAGTTGTCATTGCCACCAACTGAAAATAAACCTTGATCGATTCTTAGAATGCACAACATTTTTTTGGGCTGTAACGATAGCCGCCAGTTAGTTAAACCATTTTGAAAAACTTCCCAAAAACTTCCCAAATTTTTCGTAAAAATATTAGCTGGTGTAGCATTTACAAATAAACAAATGGTTGGAAATAGTAGAACTGAAGAAGAACTTGCTATCTAATCGAAAAAATTTAAAATGTTCGACTTTTTTTAAAAAAAGTTACTGTTCTAGGAACATTTCTAAAATCAATGGCAAATAATACGTGACTGGGCGAGAATTTTGGCAAGAAGTTTTTGACTTAGTTTTCAAACATGATTTTTTTTTAACTCTTGACAAAATTTCAAGTAAAATTCTTTAATATAGCAAAGTACTTTTTTTGGCAAGAAGGTACTCGGGTACTTTTGTAGAGTCAATAGTACTCAAAAAAGTACTATTCCAATTAAAATATCATCCCTGGTGGCTACTGAAAGCACGCCCATTTTTTTAAAAAGAAATTGAGTATATATGAATTTATATGAATAATTCTTTCAGGAAAACCTACGCAAGGACAAATTTAAACGGAGAGAATTAAGCGCAAGAATAAAGCATTTTGAACACAATTAATGCAAAAATTAACATTTAATACACAATTCATGGTATATGACTTATGATCGCTTGATTCGTGGTTACTTGCACTTAAATTCTAAAATGATCAAATTTTGCTACGAACCTTCTTATAGAAATTAAATATCAATTTCCAAAGTTCAAGCTTAGCCGGGCTTGCTGGTGTTTGCTTTAAACGCTGGACTACCTGGGTTCAAACCCGGATGAGGGCAGCAACATTTTTTTTTTAAATAATTATTTTTTTTAAATAAATTACATGTCGGCAAATCCAGAAAAAGTAAACCTACACCTTAAAAACCAAAAATGCTTAAGTTCAATAAAAATACATGCAACGTTAAGGATATTGTTTGTGTTTTCCTACGGTAAAAGCATTTTGAAAAAACATATTGTATCCTTAAATTTTATCTGATTTTATTGAATGTATTTTTAATCTGTAGCAAGTTAAAAAAATTGTAGGTTTTTATTTTTTGTAATTTGGTATTTCGCAATTTTAATATCAAAGCACAGTTATATAATATTCACAACTGAAACATTTTCTATTAAAAAGTGAATATTAAAATTATTTAAAAAAAATCATTTTCTATCGAAAAATTTAATTTAAAAAAGTGATTCAAGAGTGAAACGTGAGTGACAATTTTTATTTATAAGTTGGATTATTTTGGAAAGTATTGGCTGGCACATTTTATGTCTCGGATTTACTTTCTATATAAAATAAGTGATAAGTAATTATTTTTCATTAAAAAAGCATTTGAAGGAGTGAAACGTGAGTGACATTTAATTTTTTTTTTTATTTTTTTTTTGTATTAGAAATGAAAAAAGATAACGAAAACAACAAGAAAAAGTGAAAGCCGACCCTAAAAGATCTTATGAAAAAAATAAGGAGACAAATTTTAATTAAATCCGGATTTATATTAGAAAAAAAACTTTGCAAAGATTAAAAATATCTAATTAAATCATTATTTTAAGCCGTTGGCATCGACGGAATTGCTAATAGGCAAAAGAAATAGTCATATTTGCACGGTCTTTGATTTTCAATCAGCGTAAAGATCAACGAATTAGGCTAAGTAATACATTTACTCATTCAGTTGCAGAACCGGATTATGGATTATTTAGTTTTTATCAATTCTCTTTCAATAAAATTTTTTTTTCTTTTTTGTATAAAGAATATTAAGAAACAATTGTTTTTTGCAAAATATGCTTAACAAAGTTCACCAGATTAACAAAGATGCAAAAAACAGAAAATTAAAATTATCTTGAAACGTTAGTGACACCGACGTGAAACGTGAGTGACAAAATCAGTATATGAAAAAGTTTTTGCAGCTTAAATTTCTACACTAAGGGAAAAAGTTATGTAGTCAGTACAGAGACAGCTATGTAAAATCTATGCACTTCAACTTGTATGAGAACGCAACAAGAGCAGTATTTACTGAGTAAAGGGAGCGTGTACTGACTACATATCAATTTATTCACTTTTTAAAATGAATAAAAAATGTATTCAATACATCATGTTATGTGTTGAATACATAGCAGACTTCAATAGATACAAGCAACGTGTACTCAATCAACGTGTTATGTAATTTTTTACAAAAACTTTACTCAATACATAAAATATAGACTCAGTACACGTCCCTCTTAAACGATTGAAGTGACACATTTATTCAGTACATAACATATGGACTCAGTACACGTATCTGTTGCACATCGGCACACGATTTTGCTGTTTTATGTCATTCGTTTCTTGATTTTCAAACAAGCAACACCTCTAAAGTATGTCGAAAATCAGAGCGTTGTTTATCCACTGTATTCTAGAACAAAAGCGATGATTGGATAAGAATGGCTGGGTTTCTATAAGTAATTGTCAATTATTTTGTGAAATCTAGTCATTTCTTTATTAAGTTATTTATTGCAAGTGTTGAGAGGGTGATTTACGCACAGACATTATGCATGTACTCATTGCATAAAATTATGTTTTTAACATATGTAATGAGTAAATGATGTATGTACTCATTATATAAATGTATGCACTAAAAATATGTAATGAGTAAATTATGTATGTACTCATTACATAAAATTATGCATTTAAAATATGTAATGAGTAAATAATGTATGTACTCATTGCATAAAATTATGTACTCCAAATATGTAATGAGTAAATTATGTATGTACTGAGTCAATAATTTATGTAATTCGTACATAAGATCTTTACTCATTACATAAAATTATTTGTAACAGTTTGCGATGAGTACATAAAATTCTTTATTGACTACATAACCGCTTGAAAGCATTATGTAGTCAATAAAGATTTCAACATGTACTCAATACATGAAAAATGTAAAATTTTTGTGTGCAGAAAACTATGCGATGAATACATAAATTTATGTATTGAGTCCATAGGTTTTTCCCTCTGTATACTTTATTTCGTAACGGAAAATTATTTTATTCTTTAAATTAACTCAAACAATTCGCAGATTTAAAGGAATTTGTAAGAAGAAGTCGTCAAATGCAACTCGTTCGGAAACGTGAGTGACACACCATTTAATGATAGTTTTTTGAAATGTGTACATATATATTAAACTATTAACATGCCCTGACAATAGTGGACCACCTTATTATCCCCATATAATTTTGTGTTAAAAGCTTTTTTGTTTAATGGAGAAAAATGCATGTTTACTGCGATGCCTGAAACGTGAGTGACACTGGATTTGCCGATTTTCTTTAACATCACTCCAATTTGGGTCATATTGCTCCATAGGCTTGGAAAAGAAAAATTTTTTTAAACTTAGGTACTAAAAAAAGTGCAAAAAACTAAAAATTAAATTTTTTCAGGTTTTTCAATTTTATGGGCCGAGTTCACATGTGAAGTCATTATTATAAATGAAGCAATTATTGGTCCTAAAAAGCCAAACATTTTTGTTGAAAATTTTGTATAAATATCTCAAACGGTGAAGAAGTTATGAGTGATGAAGTGCAATACGTGTCTGAAAAATTGAGATTGCGAAAAAATGTATCATTTGGCCTTCGTAATTTTGGTTTTAAGTTTTTTTGTTTTTAAAATAACAAAAAACAAACAAAAATGCATTTTTTGAGACATGAACAAATTAAATTGTTTTCAAAAAGTACTCTAGCCTAAAACCAACTCTAGCACAAAAATTACAAAAATATTTAATTTTTTTCAAATTGTTATTTGTTATTTACTTTACATGTTATTTACTTTTTGTTATGTTTTTATTTTATATATGAAAGTATTTTTACTTTTTTGTTTTATTTTTTGTTTTTATTTAATATAAAAGTAATAGGGGAAGAGTGGCATGAAAGAGCCAAGTTTTGAAAGAGACACCACGATTTACGCGGTAGTTTTGATACGAATGCTTCTTAAATTATAATTTTTAAGAAGCAATACTCGCCATATGGCATCCTCGAACATTTGACAGTTCACTGATAATAAACGACGATGGTGTATCGTATTTTGGATTTCTTCATCATTAAGTAAGTTTTTCAGAACATTTTATTTGTTTTTTGACGTCTTCACCTTTCAAACTAACAGTAGTATTATTATAATATAATTTTATGGATATATTAGGCCTACCCATAACATATTTATTTTGCTGGTAAAATCTTGATTTCATACTCATTTTTGAGGTTATGTTTCTTTGGACAATATGTTTTGAAAGAGCTGGGTTGCGGTTTCAGTGTAAAATGTATAGCGGTTAGGCACATAAATACTGTGACGTAAAAGGAAGTTTAAATTATTTTTGTCAAAAATGTTTTAAAAGTTTTATTTTGTTTTTGGAATAGGTGTTATTATTAAAGATTTTCTTCAAAGCGATCAAATTTTTTTTGCTGAAAATATTTTTAAGTTTTTGAATTTTTTTTTGTTTTTAGTTTTGAATTTATTTATTTATTTAAATTTTTTTTGTGTAAAACAATAATTTTTATAATAACAATAAAAATTTTCAATAAAATATTCGTTATTGTTCGTGTTAAGTCTTGTAATAAGAAGTTGGCTTTTTCAAAACTTTGGTTGGCTCTTTCAATGCCTATGTGTTATGAAAGAGCCGAATTTCATTTTTTTTATAAATGGCTACAAGTCCAAGAATATTGTTGATTTTGGAAAATAATTCATAGCATTACGTACAACAATGAATGAAAAAGTAATTTTGATACAAGTTTTATAATTTTATTAATTATTTTTATATATTTTTTAACTTTTTTTAAAACTGGCTCTTTCATGCCATTCTTCCCCTATATGTTTATTTTTTTTTTTGAACTAATGATGTTAACAAAATATCAATACATTTTTTGATTCTGTTAAGGACTAAAAATCGCTTTTTGTTATGAACTTCCTTTTCTTCGTTCTAATTATCTTATATTTCTCAGCGAGATCTCGATTTATTCTAAAGGTTGATATCGTTTTAAATTCTAATTTGATTCTTAATTTTACAACAATGGTTCCCTAACATTCTGTCAATTGCTGTCGACTTTTTCTTTACTTATGTTTGTGGGATCACTTAGAAAATTATTAAAACTGTCTGCAATTTATTTTTATTGATTTTATTTTAAATTTTATATTTCTACTTATATAAGCCTCAAAATGCAAATGTTCCTCCTTCTTTGCCTCTTCGAACCTTAAGCAACTCCAACACCTGCCTCACTTCTGTAATAAATTTTTTTATTTATGTGCATTTTTACAAAATTCACTATTAAATAATTAATTCACTCTTAATTGAAAATTTTATTTATATATACAGTGAATCAAAAAAGTTTAGGCACAAGCAATGTTTCTGAAAAAAAGTGTTGCTTAAGTATCTAATAATAACGAATTTGACCAAAGTTTTAATGAAGAAAGTACCATTAGAAATAGTTCTTTCTTAATATCCAAAAAATGTCCCGTTACTTCAAACTACCAATCAAAATTTAAGCGGATGAAGGAAAAATCCTTATCAAAAAAGTTTAGGCACACTTTGTATGTGTCTCATGTTGTTTCTTATTTAGCAATATCTCTTGGTTTTTTGTCTTTACTTTTGCGCTTAAGTTATTTGTTAAAAGTTTTTACTGAGTGTTGATGTTGGTTTCGGTAAAGATTGAGCGGTTTCGGTAAAGATTGAGCGAAAAAGTAAGCAATGGAACAGAAATTTCGGTTGACGTTCGTAAAATAATAATAAATGTTTATGTATAGAAAAAACCGTATCGCGAAACCGGTAAATTAGTAAAGAGATCATATTCAAGTGTCAGTAACATCATAAATCATTATAAAATACCGGTAAAGTAAAGCGTAAGAGCCGATCTGGTCGTGCCAAAATATTAATGCTTCACCAGGATTAGATTGTAGTGCCTGCAGTTACTCAAAACCCTAAAATTTAGCTGTTAAATTGTGCCACGAAATACAGCAACGATTTGAAAAAACTTTGATGCTCGACCACTTCGCGATACACTTAATGAAGCTGGATATTAGGTACGAGTTTATCGGCGCAAGCTACAAATTTAAGCTTCAAATAAAAAAAAAAGTTCGGAGTTCCCAAAACCCTACGTAAATGAGCCGGATTCATTTTGGGATTGTTTTATTTTTAGTGATGGACCTTAATACAATTTGTTTGCATCATATGGCGCTCAAAACCGTTTGAAAAAACTGAAAAAAGAGCTGTAGGAAAATAGCATAAAAAAACAGTGAAATACAGTGGCGGAAATCGAATGATTAAGGGCTATTTGGCGGTGTCTGGAGTTAGGAATCTCATTTTTATTGATGATAAAATGGATAAACACCTTTGCTTGAGTATTTTAAATGAGCATTTGACACCCAGTGTTGAAAAATTGGGGCTAACTGGGATACAATATAAATTTCAACAAGATAACGACCCAAAAAATTGGTCTTATCTTTTGCTGGAATGGCTTATCTAGCTCTGAAATCAGCTAAAAACACCTTTGCAAGCACCCGATATGAACCCCATTCAGCATATTTGGTACTTACTAGAAAAAAATACGAAATCTCAAATAAAATACTTCTAAAATGCGCTCAAGGAAGCTTCAAGGAAGCCATACGCACCGAATGGTCAATAATATCACCAGAGAAGACATCAAAATCTGTAAGAATGCGAGGACGTTAAGAGGCGATAATTTAGGCCAAAGGAGGTCTAGCCAAATATTCAAGGACTTGAAATTTACTCACATTAATAAAAACATAATCACTTGTGCCTAAACTTTTTTGATGTCAAAATCATGTTTTTTTTAGTATTGTTACATTTAATATGAATTAAAATTGAAATTAAATTTTTATTTTGGTGTAAATACAAAACGAAATGTTTATTTTTTAAATGCTTATACTTTTCTTTTCTGCAAGTGTACTGGAAAAAGTTGTACTAACAAATTTAAACTCATAACTGCTTTGTGCCTAAACTTTTTTGATTCACTGTATATATGTATATATATATTTTAAGATACAAATTTCACAATTTCTTTTTTTATAATTAGTTTTCGAATTTTGTCTACATGTTTTTCATGACCAACTATGTTTCAAAAATATTGGATATCAGACCAAAAACTTAGATATTCCCCAGCATAGATAAATATATGGTAAAATGGGCTTAATAAGTACATCGTTTTCTTCTTTAACTTTTGGGTTTTCCAAAGACTGAAGAAATTTGTAAGAAGCTTAATTTTATGAGCAAAGAATTAAATTTCATGTGGAATTAAATCTAGGTAACAGGGTTTATTTGTTGAATATGACTAACAAATGTTTGCTTTTTTAACGGTACATCATTTCCTACGATCTATGGACAGTTTTTAAGTGGGTCCAAATAAATAAGTTCTGTTTTTGAAGCTGTCTCGAAGTAGAATAAAAAAAATTTTAATTTTACAAATTTTTAAAAAATTTAAATATAAAAGTATGGGTTGCACTTTTCAAACAGTTTTTTTCGACCCACTCTAATGTAAAATAATAAAATAAGATAAATGCTTTTTAATTACCATAGTACTTGTCAATAATTATCATGGAATACAATTAAATAAAACCATCAGAAAATATATAGTTTTGATTTTATTTTATTTTACATACTTTAAAAAAAAAGGAAAATGCAATGGGACAAACGGGGAGAACTTCTTGAAAAGCATGGGCAAAACGGAAATGATCTGTGCCAAAATCTGGTCAAATGCCGATTTTCAGCATATTGCTTATATAGTTTTTTGGTTATAACTCGTCGACTAATTGATATTTTTTTAATCTGTAAAAGCCAAATTATTGCTAGAGACCTGTGTAACAATTACAATTTTTTAAAAAATTGATTTAGAAAATTTTTGTGAAAAATTTTAGATTATTTTAAAAATTTTAATTTTGCATTTAGTTGTTATATAATCAGATTATTTGTTTTTATAATCAGAAATATATAACAACATAAGACATAAAAGAATATTTTGACACTTGTATATATTAGAATCCTCAAATTGGCAACAGATATGAATGATGTTAAATCATATTGCTGAAATGTTAAATTATAAACGGACTTGATATCCAGCAGAAAGCAAGATATTGATTACTTAATTTATTTTAGTATTTATCATATATATTTAATATGTTGTATACCATATTAAAGCGTTAAATTGTACTCTCTTTCCCCCTATTTCTCGCTAAGTACGTAAAGTGCTGCCATGTCTAAATAAAAAAGAACTTCAGCGTCGCTTTGTGATGGATGCAAATTATTTTATATGTGAGTGCTTCAAGCTGTATATGTTTGTATATGAGTGTATGTGTTTGTGTGTGTGTGTGTGTGTGTGAAATGCACGAAGTGTTCCAAATCCTGAAAATTAGTTCGTAGACACGCAGCAAGTAATTCACTTAAATGGCTGAAAAATCCACAGAAAAATCTACGCAATCGACCAGAGGAATAAATTTAAGCAAAAGTATATAAAAAAACAAACCAACACAAAAACATTAAATTAATACAACTATTTGCATTAATAAAGCCACTAGCAAAATTAAATAGTTTGCATATCCAGCTTCATACATTGGCAGCTCTTGAGTGCGGCTAAATTGAGGCTAAAGAAACTGTTATCAAAATGTGGCCCATAATTAAGGATAACCGAATTTGTTTAGTGCGAACGATATGTGAATGCATGAATATAAAACATTTTAGCGAATTACGAAAATTTAAGCTGACCAAATATACGAAAAGCGTGAAAACACTGACAAGCATAAAGAAATCGGTTTGCCATTCTATTAAGAGCAAATTATACAGTGTAGCCTCGCTAATATATTTCCGCATTTAAAAAAAAAATGTTATTACTAAAATCCATAAATTAAAGAAATGACACTTAAATTCATTAAAAAGAGAATTCAGGAAAAGAAGTACTCTTGACTGTAAAAAAAAGCACGAAAATACTAAAAATAAATTCTTTGGATTTTTTTGGACAAAACAATTTCGAATTTTGGTAATTGTTTGGAATGTTTTGTTTTTGATAATTTGATTTTTGAGACAAAAAACTTATCCATATAAAAGGATGCCCAAACAAGCCACTTCGAAATCATTTCATAGAGGGTACTACAATAAACCAAGGAATATTTGGATCGAGTTAATCAAACACTTGTTTTTATATAACGACTCGACCTATTATACATATATATTATTGTATCTAGACAATAAGGCGTAGACTTAAAAAATCCAATTGACCATTCCAATGTGGGCCATGTCCTTTTTAGATTGCTTTAAAGTAGAGTTGCCACTTTTTACATTTAATATTTTTCACTTTGAACTCGAAAATGTAATTCAGTCAAATCAATTGAAATTTAGAATAAAATAAAAATATGTGTGTGGCCGCCACGCACAGTATAAGTGAAACTGTAACCCAAAAAAGAAGAGAGTTTTTAATTTAGTCTTACTAAAAAGTCTCATTTCATATAAACCCATTAGAAGATTAAGATAATTTTAAAAGAGAGAATATGCTGATCCTCAATTTCATGCGTCATCAAAGAAATCAAATAGTAGGAGTAAGACTTCCCATTTCAGCGTTTCAAGGCATGTTTTGACCGGCGGTGTAACATGTGGCCGAGCGTTGTCATGTTGCAAAATTACCTTGTTGTGCCTTTGATCGCACTCTGGACGTTTTTGCTTCCATGCTCGGTTCAAGCGCATCAACTGAGTTCGGTTGAGTTGCCCTATGAAGTTTCAAGCTGTAGAAGCCTATAGTACAGCACGGCCCCACCAAATACAGAGACCAAATACAGAGAAGGATTTTGACACTGTGAATTAGACTTGGCATCGATTTTTGCATATGGCCGGGTGGCCCAGCCCGTATGCTTTTTAGCGCTAAAGGTTATCGTAATGAATCCATTTCTCATCATCATCAATATAAATTGAGTTCGTCTTTTAAAAATATGTAGTTAAAATGTACTTAAAAATGGAATTCATTAAAGCTTCAGTCTTCATTGATTATCCCATTACATCCGGTTGGCCATAGCATCATCCATATTCGTCCAAATGCTCCATGGAATCCATTAAAGTGCCAATGACCCACCTGTGTCCTCTGACAATCCCATTGCATCCGATTGGCCATAGATTCATCCATTTTTGTCTAAATGATTCATGTAATCCATGAAATTGCCAATTACCCTCAGATAATGAGTGACCTTAGATAATCTTATTGCACCAGATTGGCCATTGAATCATACATGTTGAAAATTCCAGCGTAACATGTCACGGTTGAAAATTGAAGCATAACGTACCTAGTTCAAAATTGCACTTTCGAAAAGTTTGGTCTAAAACTTTGTTGATTAATTCGTCAGTTAGTTTGGACTCAAACCATTGTTTGGTAATTTTTTCCTTCGAATTCATAGGGTGTTTCGAACACTTAATTTCAATTAAATTCACCTAAATTCACCCAAATTGACCTAAGTTCACCTTAATTCGCCGCCGTTTCATTCGTTTCATTGTTTTTACTACTCGTTTCGTTCGCCGTATGTTGTATACGCGGCTAAAGAAGTTTCACTTCAAAAAGTTTTTGGAAATCAGAAGAGTTAAATTGAAATTCAGAAAAGATGAAAGAAAATTAAAAAATGTTCATTTAAATATCATTTAAAAGTCATATTTTAAAATAAATACTCTAAATTCAATGCACTTTTTCTGAATTTCATATGAAATAACTGAACTTCAATTGATTTTATCTCAATTTGAATTGATATTTTATAAATTTCAATCGATTTTTTCTGATCTCAATTTCTTAATATCGATTTATTTATTTCTGAATTGCAACCTCCAAAGTTTATCTTAGAAGATAAGGCTGGGGGCTCTTTACTGATGTCTTCCCAATATGTGTGAAATTTATCAGAAGCGTTTAAATTCAACTTTTTACCTCTGCAAAAATAATCTGATGAATAATTCTTTTACAAAAAAAAAAAAAAAAAATGGTGACTTTGTGAAAATTTTTTCTGTTCGCCTTTTTCCAAGCAGTGGGCATGTTTTTTGTTAGAAAATTCTATACGAAGTGTTTTGTGATATTGAAATAACCAAGAGGCTGCTAAAATTTTTGTCTGCTCAGATATTCTGATTGCATTATAGTCCGATTTTGTGATTAGCAAGGATGCGGAAGGGCATAGTGTTGGACAGGCACTGCGACTTGATCGAACGGACCACATAGCCAGCAACTGGCACTATCAAGGCGAGTTGGAACTGCCTCAAAAGCTTCATGTCCAAGACTCCCTATCTCCTCTAGACTCAAAACTTGAGGGGTCTCCGCAAGACCTTAAAAATGGAATGTGTGTAGAGTTTGGGTTGCCACCACATTATAACTTGCCGATGAAAACCAAACTAGCCTCGGATATGAACCCAAGCTACGTTCATATGCAAACGAAAAACGGACAATGATTTACAGATATGCACCTGGAATGTCCGGACGTTATGTAGAGAAGGTGCCCCTGTCCAATTGGCCCTGGTAAAAATAAAGGCTGACATCAGGAGATGCGATGGAAATGATAAGGCTGCTCTAAGAGAGCAGACTGCGATATTTTCTACAGCTGCCATGTGGAGAAGCATGAATTTGGATGTGGATTCGTCGTAAGCCGGACACTACGCCATCTTTCTTCCTGGTTCACACCCGCAAACAAAAGGCTGGCCACAATCCGCATCAGACAAGATTCAGCCAAATAAGCCTAATATGCGCGCACGCCCCGATGGAGAAAATATACGAATCTGCCAAGGATTCCTTCTACGCGAGCCTAGATGACGTGTATGATCACTGCCCGGCCCATGATGTGAAAATAGTCCTCTGCAATTTCAACGCGAAGGTCGGAAAAGAAGGTATTTTTGGCTAAACTGTCGGTTAGTTCAGTCTCCACGAGACTACTTCGAACAATGGTCTAAGACTAGGATTCCCAACTGTCCCGGATTTCGCGGGACGTCCCGCATTTCAGCTAATTTTTTAGCGTCCCGCGACGACCCCTTGCGGGACGCCTTTTGTCCCGCATTTGAGAACTTAAAAGTGTTTGTATCTTAATTTCAAATTCGACATGAAACACAGTTTACTAAAACTGTTTAATTTTATTATCAAATTAAATTTATCATTTATTTTTCATACATTTTATTTAGTTCGAAAGAGATCTAAACAATATCAAGGAAACAATGCATGGTGTAAAGGCATCATTGATACACCTTATTCCTCAAAGAATACAAGGAAATATTTAATAAAATAAAAAATTGCATATAATTTTGTCCCGCATTTTTGATGGCTCCGTCCCGATTTTGTACTTTCCAAAGTTGGCAACCCTATCTAAGACTGATCGACTTCGCCACGGCGCGATACATGATAGTAAGTAGCACCAGATTCAAACACCTCGATATCCACAAAACCACCTGGCTGTCCCTGGATAAACAGACGCGAAATAAAATTGATCTTGTTGTGATCGAAGGAAGGCACGCTTCAAGCGTATTCTATGTGGGCACATTTCGGGGGGGGGTCAATTATCTTGTTGCAGCCAAGATTCTCATGCGATTATGCAATGCGAAGAATATGCGCACCTGCATGCAATGAAAGCTAGATATCGATAAACTGCGAGCACAACAGACCGCCGAGGCCAATTCCGATCAACTCTCGGTTAAGCTCAACAAAGCTAACTCTTAACTCGATGACACTGGCGGACTTTGGGTGCATGTATGCGATTGCTGCTGAAGAAGTCATTGGTTTTCAGCGCCCGCAACCTCGTAACCAATGGTAACCAATGCCGACGCTACAGCAGCAAAATGCGCTGCATATAAAAAGACGCTGTAATCAGCTGCGACGAGAGCCATGCACGAAAATTATCGCGAAAAGAGGAAGGAAGAGAGACGCCTTTCAGACGTAAAAAAAAGAAAGCCAGAAAATCGTGAGAGTGAAAAAATTGAGGTGTACCAGGGTAAGAAGGATGCTCGGAAATTTCTATCAACAGGTTATGCGTCTAACCTAAGGTTTAAAAACGGATCAACCACTTGCAGAGATGAAAATGATGATCTGGTTACAGATACGCAGTGCGTATTTAGATAATGGAGTTATAATTTTTCCAATCTGCTTGCAGGCGACGATACCAACAAAATTGCGCTCTTGAAGAATGCAGTCCGACACCACCAAACCACGATGATGGAGTGCAAATTCCACCACCTAGCCATGACGAGGTTAAAGTTGCTATCCAGCGCCTCAAAATCAACAAAGCCGCAGGTGCTGACTGCCTGGCTGCTGAATTGTTTAAAACTGACGGCGATGAATTGATAAGGTGCATGCATCAACTCATCAGCAAAATATGGCAAGCGGAAAGCATGCCCAATGATTAGAATCTCAGTGTGCTCTGTACTATACTTGAGAAAGTAGACTCGACAATCTGTGCCCAATACCGATTTATCAGTTTTATTTCCATCGCATACAAGGTTCTTTCCAGCGTATTGTGTGAAAGATTCAGTGTGGACTTATCAGTGTGGCTTTCGTCCTGACAAGTTCACCATAGAACAGATTTTTACATTACGCCAAATCCTGGAAAAAACCACGAAAATCATATCGAAACCCACCAACTCTTTGTCGGTTATAAAGCTGCGTTAGATAGCCCGATTTGGAATTGCCTGTGCGCAACAATGTCTGAGTTTGGCATACCGACAAAGTTGTTAAGACTCTGCAACATGAAGTTGAACAATACATGTAACTCCGTCAAGGTAGGAAATTACCTTTCCAAACCTTTTATACCGAACGAGGTATCAGACAAGGCGACCCACTATCATGCATGCGATCACTTCAATTTCATCAAGGAGGGGATCCTACGAAAGGCAGGTGCTTATTGCAATGGTACCATATTCTACAAAGGTGTCCAGCTCCTTGCGTATGCTGATGATATCGATATGATCGGCCGAATCAAGAGAGATGTAACCGTTGCTTTCGCCGCTATCATAAAGGAATCAGCCAAAGTGGGTTTGACGGTGAACGAGGGCAAAACAAAGTATATACTGTCTGCAAATAGAGAAGCGCGGCATCTAGGCTCGCATGTTACAGCAGACAAATATAACTTTGAAGTTGTCAAGGAGCTTACATACCTTGGCACCGCCGTAAACAGCAACAAGAATGACAGCCTGGATGTTAAGCAAATATTAAAAATTGCTTATAGGAGTAACTAAGGGCTAAGTACGCAATTAGGTTCCAGAGCCCTCTCTCGATCGACAAAACTAACACTCTAATAGACGCTCATCATACCTGTGCTTCACAATGGTGCTGAGGCATGGGTGGAATCACAAAGAGATGCAGCCGCTCTTGGGGGTGTTCGAGAGGAAAGTTCTTCACAAGATCTTTGGTCCTATTCGAGTTGGTGGCGACTATCGCATTCGAATGAACCACGAACTGTAAGAGCTCTACGACGACATTGACTTAGTTCAGCGTTTAACAATTCAGCGACTACGTTGGCTGTGTCATGTCTTTCGTATGGCTGAAGCAGCTCCAGCGAAGAATGTATTTGACGCGAAAGCCAAGGGTCGACGACGAAGAGGAATTGATGGATCGACCTGATGCCTCCGTTGGATTGGCCAGGTGGAGGAAGTCCTAACCACGCTTGGTGAAAGAGATAAGAGAAGGCGCGCACGAAGCAGAGACGCCTGGAGAGAGCTGATGAAGTCGGCCATAACCCGACAACGAGTTGTCATGGCTACCTAAGTACGAAAGCAAAATATTTGACCCTTCTTAGAATCACCCTACGAGAGTTATGAATTAATTTCGTTTTTTTTGTCCCGGTTTGCGCATTTATCCAACTTCTTCTTAGTAATACAAGAGCATAGCTTGTGCCTGGCATATAACTATTCAGACAAAGCATAGATCTTCAGCGTCCACATAAGCGAGGCTGCACTGTAATAACCACGGCAAAATGCGCAACAAAAGCATAAAACAAAATACAGCAGTTATAGGCAACTTCCGTTCAACGTTGCTAATTCTATGCTACCATCACTTGTTTTTTTTTTTTTTGTTTTGGTGCGGCTGATTTGACATCCTCCCATTGTTGTTTTAAGTCAAATGATTATCTTTTGTATGAGAAATGTAAACAAAAACACCGAATGTGCTTCTCAGTTTTTCTGACAACACTAACAATTTGCACAAAGTATGAAATGAAAGCAACCCTTAGTGCGGTTGGCTATGAGTGCCAACCCTTGGTGACTGAAACGAGTTCTTCCAAATTAAAATTGGAACTTTATCGGTTGTGGTCACGAGAGCTCATAGCGATCGTATTACCTACATTGTGACCAAAACTATTGTTCACGAAGTCAAATTAGTCGAAATTCTTCAAATGCCTACCAGCTTATTTTACTTATGGGCTGAAAGGTGGAAACAAACAAAAAATGACAAGATATCTAAGCTAAGATATTAGCTAAGAAAGGAAAAAGTTTGTTTAGTAAAATATAAATAGTCTTGTCGTTATTTATTAATATATAAAGTCTTTTCTTCGATTATAACGATTATTAGCTTTTATAGTAAATTTATCACAACTACATCTATGCCCTTTTTAGTTTTTAAGGTCTGTATCAAAAAAGGGAGGTAGAACTTTTGAAACAAAACATCCTGGTATAAACTTCATACATATCATACGAGTTTTTTCGCCTTCTGAACAATATATAATTTCGACTAACGTTGTATCAGAATTAGGCCGACGTTATGGTAGATTTAAAGTAATTATTTTGAAATTTATGAACTAAAACTAAAAAAACTTTCACATGCTCATTTAAGAAAACAAGGATATATTTTTATTTTTGTTTTCCTTTTTGAGTCCATACAAATTGATTACGCGTAACTGAGTGTAGCTCTGACATACAATTAAGTACATACTTATATGTGAGATTGCGTGGTACGTGTACGAACGCGAAGAAATGTGAAAAATTTAAGCAAACACAACCAAGCCTCAGGACAGCATTGAAACGAATTAACGATATACTCATGCTTAAAGCAAAATTGAAAAAAAAGTAAGAGCGAATTCGAGCAAATGCTGCTCGAAGGACCACACATTAGAACAAAACAAAAGTAGATTCAAAATCAACAATGAGCAAAAAAGGAAAAAAGGACTCGCGCTCTAACCACTGTGCCAACTATGCTCATGTAGCACAACAGAATGATCCTCATTTGTATTCCAGACGAGTGCAAAGCAGCGCACACAGCGACGAATACCAACAAACGCATACTTTTGCAAGCGGGTGGCGTTACGTGAAGCACACAAACAACATGAAAAGGAATGAAAGACCCAAGATGGACAGACAAACAAACGAACGGATGAACAAGCGAACGAAGGAAGAAGAAACCGAGGCAAATATTTCTAATGAACAAATTGTGAAAAGTTTCTATGCACAGCTTTAATATGAAAATAAAGCGTAGCTGACAAAAGGGAAAGATTGTTTTATTTGGTTTTAAAAAGAGCAGCGTATAACACTTTGTATAACAACTTGTATAACAGCTTGTCTTACATATTTGCTGTAATAAGGGGAGTTTTAAGGGTAGCTCCAATACTGTGTGGTCTCTTTTCGCATTCACGTGCCTTAGTGTGTGTATGTTTGCCATCGAACTTTTACTCTTAACAAGTTTGTGGCAACAGTGAGTACGAAGAGAGTCATATAGAACCAGTAGCAGCATCTATACGTTATAGTTAGCCATTTTTTTGTACGTTTGAAGAGATTAAATTGGGGAAAAAAATTCTTGCAGTCAAATTCCTCAAATTTTGTATAACTTCAGCTTCAACATTGCTGCTTTTTATACATTTGCTTAAGCACGCATGCGCAGGGATGCTGCTATGAGAGCAAGGATTTGACAGTTTTTGCAATTTTTAGCTACTTAAAGCTGTAAAAATATCGTGTTATGAGCTCTTGACGAAAACAAAACAAGTAATTAAAAAATAAATATGTTAATAACTGACTTAAATTATTGACAAGCAACTAGTTTCAAAGCTTAACTTGAACAATGCAATGTTAATATAATCGCTTGTATGCGTAACTTCCGTTTTAACTGTCAAAAGGACAAAACAAATCCACGCAAATCAGCTGATTCAAGCTTGTAGCGGTAAAATGCAAAGTGCAAAACTTTTACGTATGTATGCAAATGCACTACACTTGCACACGCACACTCATACAATTCCAACCAAACACTTGTTCGAATAAGCCTTAACACTCTGTTACACATACACACAGCCTTACTGGTAAAAACAAAAAAAAAAAAAAACAAAATTATACATTTGCATTATCAGGCATCTTCTTAAATCAGCGGCAACTCTTAACACATACTCACTCACTTCCTCACACTCTCACTCACACTCATCCATGTGTGCGTTTTGGCGCGTCAAATTTGTAGTTGAGAATTTATATTTATTTGTGTTTGTTTTACTTACATCGGCTGCCGCCTGTTAGGATGTCGCTGCACTCAATGTCGACTTCGTTACTTGAATTTCAAATATATTCGAAAACGAAGAACATTATTTCCTTTATTTTTCTGTTTTTTTCTTTTACCAATTTTTTTCGCTTTCATTTTGATTTTATTCATGCCGACACCGTAAAATCTCAGCATATGAATGACTGAGCTTCAAAAGATGTAAACGTTGAAAAAATGACAAAGAAACAAAAAAAAAAAAAAAGGCAGAAGCAGCAGCGGTAGAAAAAGAAGGGCAAGGTTACGAGGTTCATAAACTAATTTATGATTATTACACCGTATTATTTTTGTGATGCTTCCTACAAACATACATACATACGTTGAATTGTTGAGGTAGATCGCGAAAAACTTTTGGTGAGCTATTTATTTACGCTGCGCCAACAGTTTATGACTGGCAATAACCATATCATAAGTTGTTCTTATTTTGTTTTGTCTTGCTACCGTCATAATGTTGACTGGGTTTTATCAAAGTGTCTGTCTGATGCGCAAATGAATTAAAATTCATACTTCAACTGGTATTTGCGTAAGTGTTGTTGAAAGCGTATGAGTGACGTTAAAATAACTCAATTCTTGTGGTTTCAAATGAAATTCCAGCTTTTTTTAAAACGGTTTTTTATACGGTTGGTTGAAAAGTATTGAAAGCAAAAATGAATGAAAGTGAATTATGAAATGATGTTGTTTTTTCTTCAATATAATCTTCCGTGATTTCAATACACTTATTCCTTTGATCCTCCAATAATTTTTATATCATCTCTTTAATGGTTTTAAAGAAGTTCTGCAAAATATTGTTTCACGGCTGCAATAGCTTCTTCATTCGACGAAAAACGCTTACCACGAAGGAATTGCCTGAAGTTTCGGAAAATGCTGAAATCCTTGGGAGCCAAATCAGGTGAATGTTGAAGCATCTTCAGTAAAGTTGGTCTTTTCTCACGTATTTCTCCGTTCAGCTGACACCTAAAGGTTACAATAATATTCAAAGTAAATTATTTTGCCTTTTTTTGTGGCGATCGTGGCATGTAGGTTAAGTGTGTGGCTTAGGATGCCTGGAGCCAGAGATCGATTTCCACTCGCGGCAAAGTTTTTTTTTAATAAAAAAAATTTTCTGATCGGGCACCTGAGAGAGTTAATAATGCCATGTAAGCTTCTTGAGATCATGAACATTAGCCGTTCGGAGTCGGTATAAACATGTAGGACCAGTTCTCGGTCAATTGTGCGCAAACATTTAATAATACTCACAACATAATTCATCATAAGAAGCTCGGTCAAAGTCCTTTCAAGTGCTGATATGGCCAATTTGTTTTTTTTTGTTAATTTTTTTAACTTTTTGCCGATCATTCTGACTTCACCTGTTTAAGAGCTGAACAACCATCTTTGGCCACAGTAAACGTTCTTGTTTTAATTTAGGATCATGATGGAAGATCCAAGTCACATCTATAATTATAGTTATATCTGTCCAATAGGCGAATGCCCTCGTAAAAATAAAGGCTGAAATCACCGCCACCCAGAAGGCGCAATAGAACGGACAAGGCTGCTCTAAGATAGCGATATATACTACAGCTGCCATGCTAATAAACGCGACTTAAATGCAAATTCGTCGTAAGCTGGAAATTATGCCACCTTGTTTCCCGGTTCGCATCTGAGAACAAAAGGCGGGCTACAATTCGCATCAAAGCAAAATTCTTCAATGTCTACTTTTCGCGTCCACTTTTCGCGTACGCCTTGATTGAGGTAAGTAATGATGCTGTCAAGGACGTTAGCAGAAAAACATAGCATATAATATAAATATTTTTTTCTAATTTTGGGTTTCTACAGTTAGAAGAAAAATAGAAGCACAAATCGGATCGCGTCATTTACATGGGAGTTTTGAATGGTTTTGTTAGATTTTGATAGTTAGTTTTTAACATTGATTTTAAAGTAAAAACTGTATGAGTCAAGTTTGATGGCGATATCCTAAAAACTATGGGTTTTATAAATGTGTTACCATGTTGATGACGTCACTTTATATGGTAGGTGGGAGTAGTTCTTATCCAATTTTTTTATTTGTAAACCTGACATTAAAATAGAAGAGATAAACTTATGTATCAAGTTTCATGGCGATATCATGAAAACTTTAGGTTTTATGAAGGCTCTAACAATTTTTTTGGGCTTAAACGGTTTTAAAATAAATCAGCACTTTTCGGAACACCTAAAGTGAAAAGTTATGAAGAAAAATGTACAGCCACGGACAGCCGCATATAACAAAACCCTTCGCATATCCAAAAATTAAAAAAAGTCCTCAAAAAACACTCATATTAATATACAATTACTAATTTTACATAAATACAATACAATCCAAACTACTTCACATTTATTTTACATACCTGCTTCAGTACAATCCGTTTATATTAACTTCTTAGAAAAATTGGGGAAAAAAATATGAATTTTTAAGTATGCACTCCTCTAAACAGCTAGCAAGCCAAAGAAAAATTCAACTAAAAATTACAAAGTTCAGAGAGCTACAAAAAATTTTTGATCGAGGCAAGGTTAAAAATGCTCATAATATTTTTTTTAAAATCGTTGTTTGACAAAATTGAATATTGTTCAGCTAAATCGAAGAAATACTCCATAGTACAATGTCCAGGTTTGTTTTACATATAGACAATATTATTGACTTGTATGGCTTCAGTCTTTTTATTCTAGAGAGGACACTTTTTAATTGTCTACCTAGGCCAAAGCAACATCTGTTGATAAATGATGTCCTTGAATAAGTTTAGGAGTAGCCGATATCATTGGATAAGTTTATGCTAGAACCCAGGCAGACAAAATCCTTCGCAATCTTGAAAGAGGTATTATCAACAAGAAGTGGTGACTTTTCTTTTTTTGTCTTATCGCCGTTCACAGCAAGACCCACTCGACTGGACTCTTCTTGATAATGCTGAACTGACTTCCCATATGTTCACGCCAAATATATCGCTATTATCATTACGGATGTCATTTTATTTTTTAAAAGCCAGTTTTCAGTATTTCTGGTTTCTGGTTAATTCTTTGGGAAATCTGCGGCGGCTAAGCTACAAGCCACAGGACGGATCACAGGTTGCGGATAATTAACGACCCGGTCACGGACAAGTAGCGGGTGACCAGCTAGGGTGTGGAAGGACGTAGTGTTGGACAGGCACTGCGTCTTGTTAAAAAAACACACAGCCCGCAACTAGCATTGTCAAGGCGAGTCGGAGTCGCCTCAAAAGCTCCATGTTCAAAACTCCCTGACCCCTCTATACTAAGCTTGTCCCTACAAGACCTTAAAAATGGAGTTTGGGTCCCTAGCACATTATTACTTCTCAATGAAAACTGAACCAGCCTCGGATATGAACCCTTACTACGTTGATGACCATCGCAAACCAAAAACGCACCATGATTTACAGATATGCACCTTAGACCGTATCACCTTGTATGGCAAAAAAATATACCTATTTTGACCCCACCTCAATCGTTAGATATTTGAAAGACATTTTCGAAAAAAATATTTTTTTTTTTTTAAAGTGGTCCCTATGGTGCTATTTTGATTTTTTCGTTATATCTTCGGTGTTTCTTATTCGATCCGGAAGATTTTATATCTGTGTGATTGTTGGTGTTTTCCAAATATTTTATTATGTTTTTTTTTACCTCAAATGTTTTTTTTTTCGACTGATTACACAATCGATCTTCGTTCCTTCCATATTATCCTGCTCCAAAAAGTCCAACAAATTATAGCTTTGAAAAAATCATTATAACCATGGGAAGAAGTGAAATCGAAAAAATGGATTTTAGGAGCAATTCCGACCTATTTTGCAAAGAATAACACTTTGGATCATAATAAATTTTTTGTAAATTTTCGAAATCGGAAATTCGGATTTAAGAACAAGAAACACCGAAGATATAACAAAAAAACCAAAATAGCACCATAGGGACCACTTAAAAAAAAAAATATTTTTTTCGAAAATGTCTTTCAAATATCTAACGATTGAGGCGGGGTCAAAAAAAGGTTAGTTTTGGTGATACGCTCTAATGCACTTGTATTGTACGGACCCTTTTAAGGGAAAGTTCTTCTGTCCAAGAGGCGAAAGCCCTCGTAAAAATTAAGGCTGAAGTCACTGCCACCCAGGAGGTGCGAAGAAAGGACATGGCTGCTCTAATAGAGCGATATATACTACAGATGCCTTGCTAATAAAACCGATTTGCATGTGGATTCGTCGTAAGCTGGAAGCTATGTCACCTTGTTTTCCGGTTCACACCTGAGAACGAAAGGCTGGCCACAAAGGCCGCACGATCCTATTAAGGAAAAGAACGATGCTGTCAAGGACGCTTTCTACGCGAGCCTAGAAAACGTGTATGAACACTGCCCGGTCAACGAAGAGAAAATTTCTTTGGTTCCATAATAGGTCAGTTCGGTCGGAGAAGTGCCTTCTCAGATTCAGAAAAAATGAGAAAGAAAGGGTGAGTGTTAGGAAATAGAGCAGTGCTAGGGCAAGACGCATGGAGAAAATTTCTTTCAGCAGGTTAAGTATTTAACCTAAGGTCTCAAACCCGGAGCGTTCACTTGTAGAGATGAAAATGGAGATCTGGTTACAGATCGCCCGCATCTCCAAACTGTTTGCGGGCGATGATCGTAACAATTCCGATTTGTTTGGAGAATGCAATAAGATGCCACCAATCGACGATGATGGAATGGAAATTCACAAACTAGGCAAGACGAGGTTAGAGTTGCTACCCAGAGAATTAAAAAACAACAAAGCAGGCCCAGGCAAGTCACCAATAGACCAAACTTTTACACAGCGGCGTAGCTACTCTGTCTTGCGTGTGGGGGAGGCAAAGAAACTGAACTTAATGTAATGGCTATTTACAAAAAATTTACTATTCGGCAGCATAGTCAGTAACAGTGTTGTCACTTGAAAATCTTAAATAGTGATAGATGGAGTTTAAAATGAGCGGTGGAAGTGTTTAGAACTTGAAATTTTAGTTCAGCCACTCTCTAACACATGTCGGTGATAAAGTTACTTGGCAACAATATCCAACTGACATTTGATAAAAATATAATTGAAATTTTTTTTTAATTCAATTGTCTAGGCTGGGGAACGCTCGCCTTAAATTTTGAGTCGCTGAACCTTCTTAAGGGAATCAAGCATCTAGTGGTCAAGAAGAAGAAAACTCATTTAAGGAAAGTGAAGAAAATTGGATGATCCAAGAATGGCGGTGAACGTGCTCTTTACTTTAAGAAAGTTTCGTCCAACTACCTCACAAAGACCTTTGTGAAGAAATGCCTTGCCAAGGACACCTTCAGCCGTCATCAACGTAATGTGTGGCCCAACATGAAGCCCGGCCGTGTTCTTATCCTTCTTTCTGAACGTCACCAAGGCAAGCGCGTTGTGCTGCTGAAGGCACTCAAGTCTGGTCTCCTATTGGTTACTGGACCATTCGCATTGAACTCTGCGTCGTGTTTCTCAGCGTTAAACCATTGCTTGCTCGTCTCTCATCGATTTGAGTGACTACAAAGTACTCGAGCACTTCATCGACGAATGCTTCCGCCGCATGAAGTTCAGTTCCGAGAAGAAATCTGGTGAAGGCGATATCTTTGCCAAGAATATAAATTATTTTTTGCTTATTTGATAAAAAAATAAAAATTTTATGCAGGGAAAAGAAACCCTCGCCAAATAAAACGTTCCTAATAAATTGCGCTTTAAGGAGGATCTCAATCTCGTCTTAGAGTCTCCAGAAAATTGGTGATGCTTTCCAGTACTCGGAAGCAGTAGCTGCAAATGTTACAAAAAAATCAGGCACCAAAGTGAGACCTGAGGAAGTACAAAAAATCAGCTACAGATCGTGAAATGGATCTGCGAAACATAATTTCACGATTGAGCAAGAGACTGGGGCCGCGTGAGAGTCACAAGCCTTTTAATTCCGAGAATATTTGTCCCGTTCTTTGCAACTGACGAATATTTTCATGAAGATGGAATGTTCCGGAGACTTCTCCATGCAATTCTGCCGGTTCTGCAATAACTGATTTGATAGTAACAGTTATTTAAGAAGTACGAAACATTTGAGTTGTTTCCGAGGATATTAAAAAAAATTAAATTACAAAAGTAATTAAATATACAAAAGAAAAAAATTCGAAAACAGTTGTCAAAAAAATTTGAATTGTCATATATTGGTTAAAAGCATACAGCAAAAAGAGATCCATGGCATTTTTTTTTTTTAATTAAATCTAATCGGATCTCAGACCGAAAAAAATACGGCTAATATTAACAATATTATGTCTTGAATACTATTTTAAGGTTGAAAAATGAATTCTTCTAAAAATTACTTCGTTATGTTTTGTAAAAAATGCTACTTGTTTAATAATAAGCCCCATCCTGCAACATCGGAATTACTTCTACAGTAAATGTACCAACACAAAAATATTTCTGTGTAATGTTTCAAGTAGCTATTAATATAAGCACATTTCAACCCTCTTTTCGTACAAACTCTTTCAATTTATATATCAAAATGCAGTAGTGGTTTCCAAGTCGCAAATACTAATCCGTACTATCAATCAGTCATGATAAACAATTCTGAAGTACAATTTGCTTTATGGATATTTAATTTTGTTTATGATAATTTTTTAAATTTTTGTTATAAACTTTTTTTATTTTTCAATGTCTTTTCCTTTTTTATAGTATATCATTGACTGGTTGAAAGTGGAATATTTACGCACTTTTATGTGTACTAAAGCCAAAAATTTTTTTAAGTACTTCACAAATTTTATTTCAAATAGGTTGAACTTTTCTTCTTATTGAGTACTTCGAAACTACTGATCAGTAAACCTCAATGAACTTCAAAACCTCAATCAAAGGAAAGGATTTCATAATTTTACACGCATTTTCTTCGAATAATTTAAATACTTGTGATGAAAAATGTATACTTCTCTGATCACTTTTACAAATTCAACATTAGTTGTCACATTTATTTTGACAAATGCAGCGTTAAAAGTCAATTTACTAATTGAACCCAATTGTATATTATATAAGTGCACCCTGTTTAAATAGTGGGCTCTGGTGTTCGCTTTCGTGCTAAACGCTGCAACGAAATCGCTGACAAATTGCCAACACGTTACACCTAGTTGAACGCGTGATGACAAAAGACGGCGCTAGCAGGAAACAAAATCTTCTAAATACATAATTCCACTCATTGCCACCCCTGCCCGTTGATACTTATTCATACCATACGAGAGAAACGAGCAACAATGAGAGCTGAAACAATGAAAAAGCTTGTTATGCGTCGAAAAAAAAAAAATCAAAAAAAAAAACACTCGTGGCAAAAAGGATGCCGCGTAGCAAGGCCACAATGCAGCAGTACAAAGAAATAGACAAACACCCTCTAAACATCTAACAAAGCAAACGAACCTCATCGAACCAGAAACACAACAACAACAGCAATAACAACAACAACTACAAACATATCAATGGGCAAATTAAAATAACAACCTAATCATCGTTTTAAGACCCTTGACGACGGTCGATCAGCCAGCCAGCCAGCCAGCCAGCCAGCCAGCCAGCCAGCTAGACAGACAGACACACAGTCAACGAAGGACATGGCAAAGAGCCCACGACTAGTTCGCTAAATGAAAAGATTCGCGTTTGTCATCGCGTAATCTCACCCTGCACTGACAGTTAATACAAAAAATACAAAAAGGGGACTAAGTCACCCTTATTTCCCGACGCTAACGGCGGCGCGTAGTTTTATTTTCCGCTCTTTGTTCCGCCTTCTGTTTAGCGGCAACGAAAGTGTTCAAAGTCAAGCGTAGAGTCAAAGCCAAGCGCATTGTTGTTGTTGTTGTTGTATTGTTGTTAAGGAAGTGTAAGTTGCGCTTACTCGAAGAATTCTTTCGTATCGCACGACTGAATGAATGAATGAATGACTGAAGAACTGAATGACACACTGAATCTATGAGTGACACCCTCCCTGCTCAATTACAGCCGCCTTGGGTGATGCCAGCAACCACCAACATCAACACCATAACCATCATCGCTGCGCACCACTAATGCTACCAGAAATGAAGCGAAATGAAGCGCAATCAAATCCGCTGCATTGGCCTAGCTTGGCCTCCTCATCCTCATCCGTGCGATCGAAAAAGCATCTCATCGCGATAGAATTGGTCCCTTGCGGCCCACCAATATAACACTCTGCAGGGGGCCGCTCAGCTCAACTCGACGGCGGGCGATTGCACAACAGATTGCGTGGCTCATATCAGGTTGCATCTCGGCTGTTATGATGGATTGCCTTAAATACCTTTAAATTAAAACGGATAAGCGAAATGAGTTTCCGTTTCCGCCTTTTGCACTTTTATCGAAAACAACAAAAGCGCTTTTGACGCTAAAGGTGGATATTTAAATGCTTTTTAATTGGATTGCGTAGAATGCGTCAATGTATGGCATAAAAGGACGATTTATATAAAATATAAAAATATGATGATGATGATGATGATGATGATTAAAGTGTTTGGTTAAGTTAGTACCGAAAAATGTACATCTGCCAATTCTACAAACACACAAATCAAATAAACAAACAACAATGCAGAAATCTTTATAATTGTTCAATATTTCTTGGCAGGTCATATCGATTTTATGTAACTCATTTTTTGTTATCTGTTTCTCATATATTGCCTTTCACTTTAACAACAGAGCTTTTAATAAAGACATTAATGTGCTCATTTTCCACATCCTTCCTTCGTTCTTCAACGCTTCGTTCTACACCGAACGGCAAAATGTTAATTTATTTAAATGAGCTACGAGTATACAAATGCACTGACAACAACAACAACATTAGCAGAAATTTGTTAGTGCTGCCAACTTCACATTAAAGGGTTGCTCCATTCAGCGTTGCGTTACGGTGTTAATGTAGCTGGAGACAAGTGCCTGCATTGCCAGCGCATCGAAAAAGGAGTAGATTAAATGATTTATGCGGTTAAAATTTGCAACGCTTTTCGTCTGTTTAAATAGTGTTGAGACTGTTGGCTGCTATATAATCATGTGTGGTGGTGCGTGTGCTTAAGCTAGCATTTCGAATGTCAGACATTGAGTCCTGTTGTCTGGTTTTGTTTCGGTGTATGCTAATCATACAAGATCCAAGTGTAAAAATATTCATCTTCTCGGTTTAAACTATTCAAAAAGAGTGTCTGTTTGGATAGGTTATGTCGCTTTTGATTAACCCTTTTGCTGGAGAGTGGTTGTTTTGAATCACCAGTTAAGCTATTAGTTGATATACTTAGAAAAAATCAATACTGTACAAAGTTGTACCAAACCGTTCAAGCAAGCTCTCGTTCTGGCGAGTCAAAGTCATCTTGTGACAGACTATTTGTCTTTGGACAAATTATTCCTTACCGACTAGTATTTACAATTTTATATAAATTAATTTATATTCAAAATAAATTAATTACATAATTCATAAATGGTTCATTAAATAAAAACAAAGCTCTACTTAGTTATTGGTTAATTTTTATTTAAAACACCATAACTGTCTATATTCCAAGCCTTAGAAGGAACATTAAACGTAATGGTCTCAAGAAGAGACGAACAAACAATATGACCTGATATGATATCATAAATGAAAGTTAGAATACATATCTTCCTTCATGTTTCTCAATGTTTTAAAATGAAGATAATACATCTAGCGTTATATGAGGGTTTCCAGTCAACAGAGTTCCAAGAATAGAGCGCAAATTCTGTAAAAGATTTTTGAATTCGCTTCAAGCGCAAAAACGCCATAAAAAGGATTCCAAATTACAGGCGCATATTCTAGCCTCGATCTAACAAAAGAATTATAGAGGCAATTAAAAGTGTGAGGTTCCCGAAAACCGGCACAATTTCAGCGAATAAAAGCAAGTAAAAAGTAAGCTTTTGCAATCATATACAGTGGTTCAAACGACTAAGCGGACAACGCAGCGAGCGACTTTAAAGGCCATTTTTATAACAAAAAACCTTATTTAAAATATGGAAAGTTTACACAGAATTTACAAAAAATGTACTCCAATTTCATTCAGTTCGCAAATATATAAAAACATACTCTTTTTAAGAGTCAAACGTCTAAACGGACATTTTAAATGAGGCATGTACTTACTTACTTAGGTGGCCATGACAACCCGTTGTCGGGTTACGGTTGACTTCATCAGCTCTCATCAGGCGTCTCTGCCTCACGCGCGCCGTCTACAATCTCTTTCACGAAGCGCGGTAAGGGCTTCTTCGGCCTGGTCAATCCATCGGAGGCATGATCTTCCTTTTCGTCGTCGACCCTTGGCTTTCGCCTCAAACACCTTTTTCGCTGGAGCCTCTTCATCCATATGAAAGACATGACCAAGCCAACGTAGTCGCTGAATTGTTATACGCTGAACTAAGACAATGTCGTCGAGGAGCTCGTACAGCTCGTGGTTCATTCGAATGCTAAAGTCGTCGTCAACTCGAATAGGATCAAAGATTTTGCGAAGAAATTTCCTCTCGAACACCCCAAGAGATACCACCCATGCCTCAGCGCCATAGAGAAGCACGGGTATGGAGGGTCTTGTAGAGTGTTAGTTTTGTCGATCGAGTAGCAGCTATAAGCAATTGTTATTCTTCGCTTTATCTTCAGGCTGACATTGCTGTTGCTGTTTCAGGCAGTGCCAAGGTATGTAAACTCATTGACAACTTCAAAGTTGCAGATAGCAAATACTTTGTTTTGCCCTCCTTCACCGTCAAACCCACTTTGGCTGATTCCTTTTCCATAGCGGCGCACAGTGTGTCCGCTATACTGAGAGAGTGATAAAAAGTAAAAAATGCAAAAACATAACAGATCATTGGTTTGTGGCTTATTCTCAACTACAATAATGAGGCTACAAAGTACCGTTATTATTTTGCTTCTAACTTACTTCATCTCCCTGTACTGAGTTAGATATTAACGCGATCGCGAAGTGTGCGCTCCAAATAGTCTCAATAAGAGCAAACGTGCAGTGTTTTTAAACAACTTTAAAATAAAAACTACTGTGAATATTTAAAAAACTAAAATGTAGAATCAAGCATCAGGTATGTACTTAATAAATTCGAAAAGATTGTATTAAAAAAAAAAAAGGACTAATTTTTAAAAGTCGCGTAAACTACATGCTTAAAAAACAAAAAAGAATATTTCTGAAAAAGTAGGCTTATAGTTTGTGTTCAACAGAGAAAAAACAAATATTTGTATGAAGTTCCAATCAGCAAACATTCACATTTAATAATTCCGAAAAACTTGTTGCCACATTTTGCCCCTTTTGCATACTTTAAACTTTTAATAAGTTTGTAAAACTCGCCGAAATAATTTTTTTTTTCATTGAAATAACATTTTTTTGCAGGTTCTTGTTCAAACAATATTTTCTTAACAAAAGTGGCTTTTTTCAAATATTGAAAGAAAATACTTCTCAAAGCTGCGGAGAAAAATTAAGGGTTATAAAAGAACATGTAATAAACAGCACAAGGTGCCCTAATGGTAAAGAAAAAAAATCTGATAAAAACGATAAGACAATTTATACCGCAATTCAAAAAGAAGTAGAAAGCAAGTAATAGATTTGAAGAGAGATTCATAAACAATAATAAATACTGGCTTCACGCCTCCATTGGTTTTGAAAACGTTAACGCTTAGGGAAAAAGCAAGGGTCGTACAAAAAAAAAAAAAAATAAAAATAATAATAATAATAATAATAATAATAATAATAATAATAATAATAATAATAATAATAATAATAATAATAATAATAATAATAATAATAATAATAATAATAATAATAATAATAATAATAATAATAATAATAATAATAATAATAATAATAATAATAATAATAATAATAATAATAATAATAATAATAATTATAAAAATATTAATAATAATAATAATAATAATAATAATAATAATAATAACAATAATAATAATAATAATGATAATAACAATAATAATAATAGTAATAAAAATTATAATAATAATAATAATAATAATAATAATAATAATACTAATAATAATAAAAATAATAATAATAATAATAATAATAATAATAATAATAATAAAAATAATAATAATAATAATAATAATAATAATAATAATAATAATAATAATAATAAAAAATAATAATATTAATAATAATGATAATAATTATAATAATAAAAAATATATAATAAATATTTATTGACATCCCGTGTTTTCTTAATAAAAGCTAAATTAAAATTACATACCTTCACATTTTGATTTTGAATTTACTTTAGTTTTATTAAATATTCGGTCAAAGTCAATACAAAGCTTAAAAGCAACTATGGTCGTTAAAGGGTTAATTTTTAAAATCAAAAATAAATCATGATTCTATAATGCTATCCTCAATATATCAAGCTTGTATATACACAATAAAAAGGCTTAAACACTAAATTAATAATACCATTGCAATATGTTATATTTTGGAAAATACGCACCGCCGCATTGGGCCCGCCATTTTGAATTTTATACTTTTTTTTTAAATTTTAAATAAGCTGCCTCACAAGTTCCTCCGTACCAAATTTGGCTTAAATCCAATGAAGGGTTTATTTAATAGCAGTTTTTCGCGATTTGGACACACTGTGCGGCGAAAGCAACAGTTACATCTCTCTTGATTCTGCCGATAAAATCGATATCATCAGCATACGCAAGGAGCTGGACACCTTTGTAGAAAATGGTACCATTTCGATGTACACCAGCCTTTCGTAGGATCTCCTCCATGATGAAATTGAAGAGATCGCATGATAGCGGGTCACCTTGTCTGCAACCTGGTTCGGTTTTAAAGATTGTGGAGATGTCATTTCCTACCTTGACGGAGCTGCATGTATTGCTCAACGTTATGTTGCAGAGCCGTATCAACTTTGCAGGTATACTGAATTAGGCATGTTGTTGTCTTTAAAACAGAATTCAAACCCAATTTTTATTGTGTTTGAATTCCGGTCATTGTGTTTTGTTTTCGGTAATCGCTACTACAAAAAATTCTAAAATGGTACAAAAACGTTCGAACACAACATTCAAAATTCGGCCGCTAATTAAACGGCAATACTGTGAAGGTAAAACTATTCGCTAAATCTGTGATATCGTTGGTCGAAACCATTCTATGGTCTACGATAGTATTAAAAAAGTACCGTGACGATTTCCCAATCCTCAGCAAAATTCGGTAGGGTCAAGGTAAAATACTAGGCGATCACGGTCGCCAAATTATCTTACAAATAAAAACAATCCATTCCAAACTGCAAACGAGCTGAAAAATTATGCAAAAGAAGTTAAGTAAAGGACTTATATGTGGAAACTATTACGTAACACACTACGTAAGAATGATGTTCATGAAAGAATTGTGCAAAAGAACCGTACATTTGCCAAAAACAAAAAGATATGACTTCAGTTTGCGAGAGAGTACTTGCTCTTAGTACTCGTAAAAATGGTCTTAGGTTATATTCAAGTGGTATGTCTTATTTAAGGTACTAATACTGAATTAACTGTTTAGATGTAAGGCTTAAAAATGGCGACAACCAAACACCGAGCTTAAGAGCAAAAATATTCGTACTACAGTGAAGCATGGAGATGGTTCTGTGATAGTTTGCAACTGTATGTCTAGTGCAGGTTTCTGGAATCTAGTGTTTGTCGCTGGTAAAACGGAAGTATACGAATACCTCAACATATTAAGGCAAATGTTAAGCAGAGTGCCGAAAAGCTTGATATATTACAGACCTATGATTTTTATCAACAGAATGACCAAAAACATACTTCTGCTGTGGCAAAAGTATGGCTAGTACATAACTGCCTCAAATTATTGCAAACCCGTCCCCAATCGTCTGACATCAACGTCATTGAAAATGACGCCTCTACAAGCATTTGGGACATAACTCAGTTCAAGGAGGAATTAATCAAGGAATGGAACAGCATTCAACTAGATGTTTGCAGAAACTTGTTCCTTTCCATGAAAAATCGTTTGCAAGCCATAATTGAGGTAAAAGGTTCCTCAACAAAGTATTGAAATAATGAATTTAAAAATAATTTGTTTGCGTCCAGTTAGAAGTTTGAATCTCAAAAAGGGAAATTTTTTTATATTATTGCTAACTAAATGAAATTAGTGTACATTTTTGGTAAAGTCAATTTCAATTTTGGTAAAAGTTAAAACAACAATAAAAAATGCCGTGCGCAAAACCAACTGCACTTTATCCCAAACCCCAGAACTTATTTTTTCTTTTTCAGTAGGGTCTTGATAGATTTGCTTACGACAAAAAGACGTGCCTCAGTCAGTAGTTTTGTTGAATCTATCCAAATTGCTAATACCCATTATTTTCAAAATGTTGACGTACGTCGTTCTGAATGCATAGATAAAAAACATAGAGAGACATAGAGTACTCTATTGTCTGACAGTTGTTTTGACAGTTTAAAGTGACGTCTCTACTTAGTATTGTTTGGCAAATCATCATGAATAGGTTAACTCCAGAACAACGCTTCCAAATCGTGGAAATTTATTTTTAAAAACAAGTGTTCAATTAAAAATGTTCATAGAGCACTTCGGGAATTTTCTGGTGCACATAATCGTCACTCTTTTGGATGCCAAGCCACCGAGAAGAATGTGAAGAGTGCGTACAGAAGAAAATATTGCTGTCGTTGAGGCCAGTGTCCAAGAAAACGACAATTTATCGATTCGTCGTCGTGCGCAAGAAGTTGGACTTTGTTAATCGACTTTATGGAAAATTTTGCGTAAGGATTTGGGTTTGGTGCCATACAAAATTCAATTGGTGCAACTATTAAAGCCACACGATCATCAAATCCGTCGTGAATTCAGTAATTGGTCGCTTAATCAATTAGATGAAGATCCGTTTTTTTACTGCAAAATTCTCTTCAGTGATGAGGCGCATTTTTGGTTGAATGGATATGTCAATAAGCAAAATTGCCGTATTTGAAGCAAAGGTAATCCACACGTCGTTCAAGAATTACCAATGAATAAATGTACTGTTTGGTGCGGTCTATGGGCTGGTGAAATCATCGGTCCTTATTTCTTTAAAAATGAGGAAGGACGACGCGTTACCGTGAATGGAAATCGATACAGAACCATGATCAATGAATATTTGTTACCAAATCTTCAAGATATGGATATGGACGAAATGTGGTTTCAACAAGATGGTGCCACTTGTCATACTAAGGTCGAAACAATCGACTTATTGAAAGAACATTTCAACGACAACATTATTTCGAGAAATGGACCGGTGAATTGGCCTCCGCGTTAGTGTGATTTGAAGCCACTTGATTATTTTTTGTGGGGATATGCGAAGTCATTGGTTTATGTGGATAAACCAGCAACGATTAACGCTTTGGAAACCAATATTCAACGTGTCATTGCTGAAATACGCCCTCAAATGCTTGAAAAGGTGGTCGAAAATTGGACCTCCTGGAAAAGAATGACCTTTGTGGAAAATAGTCGTGGTGGCCATATGCCCAAAATTATATTTAAATATTAAATGCCACGAAATTATCTACCAAATAAAAAAAATTGTTTGGCCATTTCATAATTACGCATGTGTTTTATTTAAATTTCAAATCAGCAAGGTCTTAAAAAAACACCCTTTACAAGCCAATGTGTCAGAAAGCAATAAAAAATCCCTTAATCCCTCAAAAGTTACAGTTGCGGGAAATGAGAAATTTGTATTAATATTAATTTAAATATTTAAGAGAAAAAGAGTCAATGTTGAGTTGTTATTTATAAAGAAACTTTGGATATTGTGGTGGCCGTGGCATGCAGTTTTAATGTGTGGCTTAGCATGCTCGGAGCCCGAGTTCGATCAACACTCGCGGCGAAAAGTTTTTTCAACAAAAAATTTTTCTGATCGGTTACCATCCCTCTCTGCAGACAATGGCATATAACTAAATTATTTAAGAAAATTTTTACCATTGAAAAAAAATCAAATTCAACCAACTTAACCAAATTGCATTTTGATCAAAGAGTGAGTTTTTTCTTAAAAAGTTAATTTTTCTCTTAAAAGGTTGGGAGAAGGAGGTTCAGTTCTTATTAATACTAAAAAATCGTACGACAAAGTACAATGTTCACATATACTACATATAAAAGTGATCGAACGAATGAGTAATTTTGGTTAATTTAACTATGTTGTATTAAAAAAGTCGGGACTTAAGGGTATTCAGTCGGCCAAAATACCATAATACCTCCCCATCCAACATGGTCTCGGTACGCTCCTGTAAGAAACTACGGGTCTCAAATCAAAGCCTAACTCCCGCCGAGAGAAATTAAAATTCGCATTAGAAATATTTAAAAAACAGCGTGATTTCAATTACGAAATCTATCGACTGCTAGGAAACATGAAGTGTCGCTTTTCTTGATATCGAAGGCGCTTTCAATAAAACGTCATATGAGCCCACTAGAACGTCACTTAACAACCTTAATATGCCACCAGTTATAAGCAGATGGATAATGACGACATTTAGTAGCATGTTTGTTTAATACATCTATCAAAGCAAATTTTGAGTGATTTTTAAAATTCGATAAGAAAAAAACTTATTATAGAAAAAGAAAGAATATATAGAAATTAAATAAGAAATAGAGAAAGAATTCAGAATATTTTTACCAGTTATCTATATTAGGGGAAGAGTGGCATGAAAGAGCCAGTTTTAAAAAAGTTACAAAATATATAAAAATAATTAATAAAATTATAATTCTTGTATCAAAAGTATTTTCTCATTCATTTTTGAACGTAATACCATGAAATATTTTCCAAAATCAACAATATTCTTGGACCTGTAGCCATTTATAAAAAACATGAAATTCGGCTCTTTCATAACACATGGGCATTGAAAGAGCCAACCAAAGTTTTGAAAGAGCCATCTTCTTATTACAAGACTTAACACGAAAAATAACGAATATTTTATTAAAAATATTATTTGTTATTATAAAAAGTATTGTTTTTACAAAAACAAATTAAATAAATAAAAAAATTCAAAACTAAAAACAAAAAATAGTTAAAAAACTTAAAAATATTTTTAGCAAAAAAATTAAATCGCTTTGAAGAAAATCTTTAATAATAAGACCTATTCCAAAAACAAAATAAGAGGTTTAAAACACTTAAAAACATTTTTGACAAAAATAATTTAAACTTCCTTTACGCTTCTTCATACCACCGCAACCCAGCTCTTTCAAAACATATTGTCCAAAGAAACATAACCTCAAAAATTAGTATGAAATCAAGATTTTTCCGGCAAAATAAATATGTTATTGGTAGGCCTAATATATCCATAAAATTATAGTATAATAATATTACTGTTACTTTTAAAGGTGAAGACGTCACAAAACAAATAAAATGTTCTGAAAAACTTACTTAATGATGAAGAAATCCAAAATACGATACACCATCGTCGTTTATTATCAGTGAACTGTCAAATGTTCGAGGGTGCCATATGGCGAGTATTGCTTCTTAAAAATTATAATTTAAGAAGCATTCGTATGAAAACTACCGCGTAAATCAAGATGGCTCTTTCAAAACTTGGCTCTTTCATGCCACTCTTCCCCTAAAATATTTTAAATATTTGTATTTTTAATTGATATTTTATAAATACAAAATATATATAAAAAAATGTTTTTTTGGACAATTGATAAAAATACACTGAGGGGGGTAAAGTGAGGGTACGTCCTTGTTAACATGATTCCCTTCGGGTGATCTGAAAAAAAAAGAAAAAATAGATTCTTAATAACTTAAAATATCGCTATGGTTTGACATAAGGATATTTAAAAAAAAATATTTACAAAATGGCGACTGTTTGATAAACAGGTTATTTTTCCCCTTTTTTCAAAGTTTTTAATTTTTTAAAAATAGTAAAAGCCAAAATATTAACATAATTATAGTTTCAACCATAGAGGGATATATAAAGAAGGTCAAAAACAAATTACAAGTTATGTGATAAAATAAAAAATTGAAAATATTTGTTCAAAATATTGTTAAATAATTCAACAACTATAGTTGTAACTATAGATATATATATCAAGTTTAAATATAAATTCATGATGATGATACTTACCCCTTGTCTAATGGACTAGAATTCAAATATTGTATTTTGTATGTAAGTAGGTATGTATGAAGTATAACGTACAGTTCTCAGTCTGCCATAATAACTCAATTTTAAGTTTTGAACTACTTACAAGGTTTTCAACATTTTACCACGAACAAATGAGTTCAAAGTTTGCGCCAAAACAGAAAAACTTTTCGATTCATTCACTTTCACCTGTTGTAGCGCAATTGAGGCAACCAAAAGAAAAATAATAAAAAAAAAAAAACATTCGAAAGAACCGGAAATATGTGGCAAAGTTATGTTAAACAGACAACATTTGTCCGTATGTCTGTCTGTCTGTCTGTCTGTCTGTCCGTCCGTTTTCGTCCTGCATATATCACCCACATAAATCAGTTCAAAAATGAAAAGTTTTGAAAGATTTTTTAAGCAGACTCACAAATCGCAACAAATCCAAGGTTGATGAATGGAGGAGACGAACCTGACGGCAGAAGATCCTGCCAAAATGCATGTGGTAAGGCGCAAAAAGTGCGACAGACAGGCAAGCAGACTCACACCAGAGAGAGAGAGAGAGGGAGATAGATAGAGAAAGCAAGCAAGCAAAGAGTGGAGCAAATTTACATAAACGCTTTGGCAGAAAAAAAAAATACGAGCGTTAAAAAAACTTGCTTGCTTGTGTGTATGTGTAAATTTCAGTATTTTGCATAACGCAAAATGAAGCTCAAGGACTTCGCTAGTTGGCAAAAAAGAAAACAAGTGCAGCGAAAGTGCAGTTGCATTACACGGAGCTGCCAACATCGAAATAATGCAAGAAAGTTCAATGAGTTTATTTCATGTGTTCTGCAGTTTTACCGAACATCGAGCACATTATTTTAACTTTTTATGCCAAAATCGTTGATTTAAAAAAATTTCGCAAAATTTCAAGTTATCAATTTTTAAATGTAAAATCTTTTTGATTTATGCAATAAATCAAAATTGTATGCAAACCAAGCGTACAATTTTATCAACTTTAATTTAAATATCTTTTTCCTGTTTTTTATTTTTTATTTTTTATTTTTAATTCAATTTAATACAACACAAAAGCAAAAACTTACTTTCCATTTGATCCCTGCTGTCGTGTACACATTGCACGAACACTAGCTCACACCTCACACCTCACACTTGCCGCTCACACCCCTTGTAGAAGGCCTTACCACCGTAACCACAGCATCCATCACATCAATTCATCATAAAATGAGATTTATGACAAAAACAAAAGCTTATCGCAGACATTATTTATGTATGTAGGTAGCTGGGTGTATAACTGTGTGTGTGTGTGTGTGTGTGTTTGACAGAGAGAGTATTTGTATCTATGCATTGAAATATGTATTGGAGAGTGTGTGACTTGGTGATAGAATTTAAATTTAAATTACATTATTCTGTGTGAAAGCCATGAACGGCGTTGGTTTTTCAAATTTGCGGGTGCTAACGGCTCAGTGGGTCCTTATTTTTAATAACTTTTCTTCAAAAATAATAATCATTTGAAAACTATTTTAACAAGCGTAAAGATTCTTCTCAACAAGAATGGCAGCTTAAGGCAAATTATTTGCAAATATCTGGAAAATCCCTGGATTCGAAGAGGCTGCCCTTGTATCAAGGACACCTGCCCCTGTATCAAGTGAACCAGTGTTTTTCAAGTATCAAGAAAAAATCGAAATCAACTATCTAATCACGTAATTGTATAACCTGTGGCGTTATACAGTACAAAAAGTACCTGATCAGGTCAGAACAAAAAAAAACGCGGAAGCTAAAAAAATATTTAAAAAAAAACATGTTGTTGGTTTTTTCGGTATTTGAACCAAGGACAGTCGAGCACTAGACGCACACGTCAGCACACTCGGCTAAACATGAACTTTAAAAAAACTGAAAAAATTTCAATAAATACGTTTTTATATGGATTTCGTGTTCTATAGACTTACTGTCAACCAACTGTTGATTTGTAAATTTCAATTGTTGGATGGTATTTAAGAGTGAAATCTGTTATTTTAAACCATGATTTGTTTGATATACAGCATTTTTCCCAGAGTCTACGTAACATACATGAATTTTTGTTTTTTTTTTTCTCATGAACTATTCTTGTTCCTTGTATTTGTACATGAATTTTTTGAATTTTACTCACAAAATTTATGCATGATTCATGTTACACTTCTATGTTTTCATGGCATTTACGAAGTTTTGTATTGGTTCATGTATCTTTTAAACACATTTTATGAACTTTAAACTCTAGTCTTATGAAGTGTATTTTGATTCATTTAGCAATTACATGATAACTCGTGTTCTTATGTTTAATTCTTCTGTGTATTTTGTATGAAAAAAGACACAAGTACACGAGAAATCATGTAATTGGTAAATGAATCAAAATACAAATCATGTAAAAATTCATAATTGTTACGTTCTTCCAAGTAGTAAAAATACAAATTCGAAAAAAGTTGGTAAGGATAGCTCTAGTGTCCCTTCAAATAATGAAGAAATAAAAATTAATCTTTGAAATTCAAGTAAGACTATCCATCTGACACTTGAACTAAGGTTAGGTTAGAAAATTTGACTATTCGACAGCGGAATCTTGTAAAACCCTTTTATAATGCTGTCGACCATCATTTGTTTTACGAAGACATATTTGTTATTATATTATAGAAAACTTGCTCAAAAATGCAATTCAACGGACACCAAAACTGGTTCGGACCAATTTTTTGTATATAGAGGATGTCAGGGTATAGTTGGACAGAGTGATATTTTTTCCTTAGTAACGCTTGATAGTTTCAACCAGCTATTGCCGAAACGTCTCAGGCTAAGCTCATTTTAGTGATGGGCACAAAAGAGATTTGAGATGAGTTTGAGTGAGTTATTCATTGATTGAAATGAAGTGGTGCAATGTCCCACTTCAAATGAGGTGTCTCGTGCAAAAAGAGGTTGTTAGTTGTAAAAGTTTTGGTGAGGTTTTTAAAGCGGTTATGAGGATTATGAGGAACAATTTAAAAAACAAAAACAAAATTATAGTAAAACATAAAAAAAAAAATTCAAAGAAAAATTAAAATAAAAAGTTATTTGAAATATATCACATATTAAATAATACTAGTATCGTCTGGGGTCGAAATTCGACCACTTTATTGATTGCCTATTTATAAATACTAGTATCGCCTGGGGTCGAAATTCGACCAATTTATTGATTGCCTATTTATAAATATAGTATCGCCTGGGGTCGAAATTCGACCAATTTATTGATTGCCTATTTATAAATATATGCGAGATGATCAAAATAAGTTCGGGGCTATAACTTGTTCATTGATTAGAGATATTAAGCTATTTTCTTCAGAAAAATTATTTATTTATTTAATTATTTCTTTCAAAAACAGAAAAACAACATTTTAAAAAAATTTAATTTTTTAAAAAAAATCATAGGGGGTAGCCTTGAGTTTTTGATGGCACGGACAGTTTATTAATTTAGTGTCAAGACAAAATAAATTCACCGTAAATTCGGTATAGACTTTGAAAGAAAATCAAAAATGCAATTTTGAGTTTTCGGTTTTTTTACAACAAAAATCATTTTTACCCCATATTTTAAGAATAAATCAAATTTTATGGTCTTTTTTTAAAAGGAATAATTTAAATATAAATAAACAAAAAACGGTATTATTTTCAAAAGTTTTTTTAAGTTAACTGATAAGACTTAAATACAAAAAAAAAATAAATAAAATATATTCACAGATGGCGGAGATATTGGCTTCCCAATTTAGAACATTCAATTTGAGACAGTTTTTTTCTCTCTCTTGGCATTTGGTTGAAACACACGCTAAATAACTAACGACAATATTAAGAAAATACATTAAAAATACTTTTGGTTGGAACTTTGCTGTAATTTTTAACACATTTAAAAAAAAATTTAACAGAATTTCAGAAAAGATTAAAAAAATTGAAAAACCGTTCAAATCCGACCAAGATATTTACATGGAAATTCAAATTTTTTAGTTCAAAACACATTTTTTTACAAATTTAACAATTGATGAATGCATAAAACTAAATTTTTTAAGAAATTGTTACTTTAAAAAAAAATTCAAATTCGAACAACTTAAGAACTCTCTTCCAACTAAATTTCATATCAATCAAAGAGTAGATTTTTTCTCAAAAATTTAATTTCTCTCTTAGAAGGTTGGGAACCCCCTCTATCAGATATATCATTTATATATACATTCTGCACATCTGGGCAATATAACCTTTCGAATGGTATAAGTTTTATTAATTTTGAGTTTGAATTAATACCAAAAAAGCGTACGACAAACTTTAATGTTCACGTATTAATATATAAGATGTCACATTTTATAGTTTAAAAACAACAGTGTTGAAACTTTGTTTCCAGTAAATCTATTGCTTCTTTCTACAATTACTTGTCCAGACAACAAAAAAAGACGTTCTGAGGGTACAAAATTTACGTTTGCATATTTTGGGCAACAACATGTTGTTTTGTAAAAATTGGAGATGTACAATTTTATTTTTTGAGGTAATGATACACTCAAAGCTCGTGTATGGGAGGGACATTTGAGTTGCCTCTTGGATGAGTTACCCAACACAAGCTAATTTTCTATTGAGCACTCGACCTGTGCGAACATACTGCTACTTATTCGTTTGTTATCGGAGTGTTCACTTCAGTTACGCCGGAGCAAACCTGAATACTTTCAAGTGTGTTCACTGCGATTCAGAATAACTTTCATCGGAATTTTTCACTATATTTTATTAATTATGATTTATTCTTTCGTATATAATCTTTCCATTAATCACGTTAATTTGCAAACGCCAATAATTCCCCGAGATTTTTTTTTTAAACGCAAATCAGATCATTGCGTCAACTGATATAAAATGTATAGTTTGAAACAATTTGATCAAACTACTGATCCACTAGAAAGTTTATTTCTCGTAGTACAAAACCAAGCTTTGACATTTTTAGAAACAGTAAATTTTTTGGGAGAATTTAGCCAAAATGAAAGTGTGGCCTACTCTTTAAAATTGATACCGAAATTTATCAGTTTTTATTTAAAAATATCAAGACTATGATTTAAGCTTCCATAAATCAATTCCATCGACCAAACAAGTCTATTGAAATTCCATTTCGAAGTTGAATAAATGCCAGCTCGCACCAGTTTTACAGAAATTGCCGTCCGAAGCAAAAGTAATTATTAGAAATGTTATGAAAGTCTTATAGAAATCTTATAGAATTTCAAACGAGTACTTTTAGATATCGCGTTGTTTTCGGAACAAGCTTTCGCCAATCTCTATATAAGTTTATATACAAGTTGGGTTTTACCTCTATCGAGAGTAACCCCCCTATGATTTTCTACATAATTACGCACATGACCTTAGCGCAGGAATAACGAGAAGCACAAGAACTAGAATGCATGTTGAATTGCTTTTATTTATTGTTGCTTGTTGTGGCATCGATTTTAAGCGATAAATGCACTGATAACCAAAGGGATTTAGATAAATATTTAAGATATCGTTTTATGTATGTAAAGCATACAAAAAATATAACTCAAATAAATAGCAACAAAAATGCCATTCCTTCCAATGCCAAAGGGTAGTTAAAATAAAGTACTTAAAAAAATAACAAGATATTCTCAGCAATAATTACTAAATGCACGCAATAACTTTAACTTCGTTTATATATTGTTTACACGCCGAACACTTTGTTGCAAACATTTGGTGATTTGGTGCCCCTGCCAACAACCAACCAATTGTTGTTATTGTCGGTATTGCCGCCACCATTGAAACGCATGCGTAATTCTTGTTGCTTGGCAACACTGTTTGAATATTCACGCATATAATAACGCAAACAAAAACAAACGCACACACACAGCCGACGACACACATACACACACAAATTCATTGCTATGTTTGTATCCAAAGCTCTGAAACTCACATACCACCACTTCTGCCTCCACCACACTTGCTGACAATCAACGTTTGTTGGTATTTGTCTGTTGGTGTTCTGTGTTCTGTTGGTGTTCCGTGGGGGAGCTGAAAAACTTCATGTTTTTCGAAATGGTTTTGATTCCATTTTATAAACACTAGACTGAACTTGTAGTCGTCCAATCAACAGGACTGTCGAAAACGTACGAACATTTTGGGGGTTGCTGTGTTGTCATTATGGGGGAAGTTTATGCTAGTGTAAACTAAAGTTTGTTGATACATTAGAAAATACAAGCATCAGATTGTTTTTTTATAAAAGCAAATGAGCAAATTTTTATGCTCAACAACATCGAATTATTCAAAACGTCATGTTTCAATAAACCAAAATCTAAAAATATTTTAAGCTAAAACTCAAGTAAAGCTTAAATTTACCCCACTGTGCATTTGCTGCACTCATGTTTCACGCTTAAACTTCGTTATTGTTTAGTTGATTTTTTTTTAATTTTTTGTAAACATAGACAAAAAAGCAAACTAAACCAAAGCAAGACGCCTCGCGCACTTTTTCAATTTTTCTATAGCAACAATGAAAACTACAACAACAGCAACAATAACTTAAACATTGTTACGTTAATGAATGCTTTGCTCTTCATTTATCCCCAAAAACAAAATAAAAATGAAAAACAAAAAATAAACAAGTTTTAACATCCTTTCATTCATACATCCGAGCCCCCCTCTGTCCAACCGTCCTGGCTTGGTTTGTTTTTGTGTCTGTTCTTGTCTGTCTATTCGTTTTGCTGTCTATACGTATGCCTGTCTGTCCGCGCAAGAGTTTGCGTAATAAAATTTGCATAATTTTACTGTGAAAATGAAACGAACGAGCTCGAACGATGGCTTCACTGCGAATGCCACTGCACTGCAGCCAATGTCGTACACACACACACACACACAATTATAAGCAAACGTCCTGCGTGTCAGCCCCAAGGATGTCGTTGAATGCAGCAGCAGCAGCAGCAGCAGCACCAGTCATAACAACAACAACAATAACAACAATCAATGGAAGAGCAATGTGCTTGCTGGCTGAGCAAATATGTAGCTGTGCTGCAAGTGTATGTGTGTATGTGAGTGTATTTATGTGTTTGGCTGCATTTTGAGTGAGTGTTTGTTTAACGTGTGCTCAGGAGGTTGTAGCAACCGGGTCCTTGAAGCAGGTTCGGTACACCAGCCATTAGTATTTTGTATACCTACCAGAAAATCTGCAAAATTAATAATTTCCCTTTTCAAGTGCAAACATAGCTGGTTTTGGTAATTTTTCAAACACTTGGTGATAAATTCTGCAGATTTCATAGACCTAAGCGGTCTAAAAAAACACATTCTTGCTGTTCGTCGAGTTCCCAAAGGAAAAACATACACAATCAAACTATATATACAAAAAGCAATAGAGCAACATTTTATTTTTTTTTTGGTCATATGTTTCCAGGATCTTTATTCTATTTTTAACTTATCTAATCTATTGGTCACTTAATAAAATTAACCCTTAGAAGAACTTCGAATAGTTGGTTCCTATCAATACACATGGATACATTTTAACTCCGGCTTTCTGTTCGGAAGTCGGAACTTATAATGCTTTCATATGTAAGACCATCGACTGACACCGGATAGGTTTAAAATCGATATCATAACTAGTTTTTCTAAAAGTTATGCCTAGAAAAAGCAAAGATGAGGAATAGTCAACGCAGTTTTGAAGGAAAAGTCCTGGTAAAATTAGCTAAGCAATTCTATAATAAAAATTTGTATGATATACATTGAGCCGGATCGATTTTTTATGGAAAAAAAGTCACTCAAAAATTAGAGAGACTCTTAATTTTCTGCATAGTTTTTTTTTTTTTCGATCAGAGAAACCCCTAGGGAGATTCTTTTTGGTTTTTTACCAAAGAATATTAAAATTTTTTAAGAATATTAAAAATATTCTTACTTGAAAAATCCAACTTAATGAAATTTTATCATAGTTTTGAAAGTTCAAGTTTAGTCGAGTGTGCTGGCGTTCGAGTCTAGGAACTCGATTGACCTGGGTTCAATCCTCGACAAGAACACCAAAGATTTTTTTTTTTAAGTGAAACTTCTTTAGCCGCGTATACAACATAATGCGAACGAAACGGGTAGTAAAACCGATGAAACGAATGAAACGGCGGTGAATTAAGGTGAATTCAATTTAGGTGAATTTAGTTGAAATTAGGTGTTTGGAACACCTTATAAAACAATGGTTTGAGTCCGAACTAACAGATGAATTATTCAACAAAATTTTAGACCGTACTTTTTTAAGGTGGAATTTTCAACTAGATTTTCAACGTGACACGTTACGCTGGAATTTTCAACCAGCATGATTCAATGGCCAATCGGATGCAATAAGATTATCTGAGGTCACAGACGGGTCATTGGCACTTTTATGGATTCCATGAATCATTTCAACAAAAATGGATGATTCTATGGCCAATCGGATGCAATGGGATTGTCAGAAGTCACAAAAGGGTCAATTGCACTTTTATGAATTGCGTGGAAAACTTGGACAAATATGGATGATTCTATGGCCAATCGGATGCAATGGGATTATCTGAGGCCACAGACGGGTCATTGGCAATTTCATGGATTCCATGGACAGAAATTGGTTCATTACGATAACCCTTAGCGTTAAAAACCATACGGGCTGTTCTGCCCGCAAAAATTCGACGCGAAAGCCCAATATTCACAGTTGCAATGTTCTTCTCTTTGTTTGGTTTCTGTATTTGGTGGGGCCGTGGTGTGCTATAGGCTGCTTCAACTAGGTTAAACTATCACAGGGCAACTCTACCGAACTCAATTGATTCGTTTGAACCGAGCATTGAAGCAAAAATGTCCAGAGTGCGATACCCCCTACTAACCACTACTATTTGGTTTCTTTGATGACGCAAGACCTTGAGGATCAGCATTTTCGCTCTTTTAAAATTAACTTTATCTCCTGAAATGAAACTTTTTTAGTAAGACTAAATTAAAAACTTTCTACTTTTTTTGGTTGAAGTTTCACTTACCCGTGCGTGGCGGCCACACACATATTTTTTTTTTTTTTTTTTGTAATTAATGTTTTTTAAGTAAAACTTATTTTGACGCTTATTTTTGAAACTTTCAATAATTTCAATATTTTTCAATAATAAAATTAAAATTTTTGATACTTACACAACCAGGATTCGAACCCACGTCTTCCGCATGACAGTCTAGCACATTTCCATTGAGCTATTGTGAGATATTTTGTAGAATGAATGTTTTTAAATCACAAATTTGTAAGTCTTAAGAAATGAATCTTATTTCTACAAATTAAGTTTTCAGTTGAACAAAACAAATTTTTCAGTTGCCGCAATTTAAAAACAACTTACGTTAATGGCAAACGAAATTAATTTCTTGCAACTAAATAACGCGTTTACCGCAACTGACTATTATTATGACAACTGTTCAAACGTTTCCAAAAAATAACTTTGAAAACGTTTCGTACCACGAAAAGCATGAAACGTGCTTCTTTTGAAAACGTATAACCCAGATTTTGCTGCTCTAACGTTTATTTTCATTTTAAAAACGTACATTTAAAATGAGCTTCTACCTTGTGGACATCGAGGTGTTTGAAGCTGTTGCTGCTAACTTAGTGCTTACTAAGTGTTTTTTATCCTTCTACCCATGTGGAGCGTAGCATTTTTCAAGAACATAAACTTTCTGTTTAATTTTCGACCTATACTGCTGTCCTAAGAAAGAAAATCTTAAACACCAAAATTCAAAAATTGATATAAGGGCAGATTCGGAAACTTTAGTAAATTTCTGATTTTTTAATTAAGCTAAAAAAACACATTTTCAACTGCAATTGACTGAAAAACGTTAAGTAAAATGATCACATCTACATCTTCTAGTGTGGTTTCTAATTATAAGTCTCATATGCCCCTAACTATGAAAAAAAGTCACATTGGCATAAATTGCTTGCTTCTAAGACTTTTTCCCTAGTATCTTTAAATATTTTGGGATATTATAAATTTTATTCTTTATTTGGGCAATACTACGCAGAAATTTAAATCACCGACAAGTTTGAACAGTTGCAACATTGCGCACATATTTTGTTCTTGTTTTTTACAGACATAAATTATGCAACCTTAAATTTCTTAAAAGCTGCATCGAAATCTGGATTTTTGAAACCTAAGGCCAAAACGTTTCCTCGTTGTCTTTCAATTAAAAAAGAAAACAAACAAAACAACTGATACAAAAGCTCAAAGATATTTTGTTTTTTATATCAAAGAAATCATGAGTTGAAATAACAGATTTCACTGTTTAATACCATCCAACAAATGGAACTTTTAAATCAACAGTCGGTTAACTGTTGCCTGTCTAAAGAACACAAAATCCATATCAAAACTTACTTATTGAAATTTTATCACAGTTTTGGAAGCTTAAGTTTAGCTTGTTGTACTGACGAGTGCGTCTTATACTCGACTGTCCTAGGTTCAAATATCGGAAAGACCTATAAAGATTTTTTTTACTTAAAATATTGTTTTTTTTTTTTAATAAAAAATGATATGTACAATTTTTTTCAGATTGTAGCAGTCTTTTGAAGGTTATTTTTGACCAAACAATAAAACAGAGTAAGATTTTCAATTATCAATTATTAAAATAAAATTTTTGATGCTTAGACAACTAGGATACGAACCCACGTCCTCTTCATGACAGTCTAGCATACTTCCACTAAGATATTGATAACGATTAGATAAATATAACAATACACATTTAAAAACTAGAGACGACAGAGATTTCAACAAAAACACATAAATATTTCAAGAGATAATTGCTCAACAGCAAAAAAAATGCTTTGAAACGTTCATTCAACAAAGAAAACTGTTAACTTAAAGGTAAATTATTCAACCAAACAGTGTTTTGAAATAACAGCGTCTGACTTTTAATATTACAGTTGCTAGTTTTTTACAGTTGATAATTTTCAGAGTGTACTTAGAAAAGAAAAAAAGTACTTTATCCTTAAAATTTCTCCCGTTTGTTAACATGCAAAAATTAAGTTTAATTTGAATTAATTTTTGAAATCTTTTAAAAATGTTTAGCTGAATATATGTATATCTCTATAGATAGCTAAATATCTCAAAACTACTAAAATGGAGATGTCTTTTTTTCTTGGGATGGCAGTATAAGGCCACGAGATATAAGCTATTCATCTCTTTTGTTCACACAGATTTCAGCCTGCCTGTCTGCCTGCCTGTCTGAATCGGCGGTCACTATGAACGCAACCTAAGTCACACATCAATGAAACTCGGTACAAACTTACTGTTAAGTCGGTCCTTTTGACTCGAAAATTTTAGCAATTTTTGGAAAAGAGGGAGTAGCACCATACAATTCTCTATTTCGTTATCAAAAAGATGTCAAACTAATGGCGTTTTCGTTTCTACCAAAAAATGTTGCCCTGTCGCAGTGCAAAATGTTTTCAATGTTGCCCGCAACCCTGTAAAAGTGCATGTTTTTGCCTACTCGAAAAATGTCAACTTAAATAAACGAATATAACCATCCTTGTCTAACGCACGCATGCCATAATATTATCGTTTTAAAAACAGCTGATATGCAGGGCAATCATCTACCCTGAGAAAGTTTGCAAGGCAGAAAATGCGTTTTTTTTTGCCCTCTGTGAGTGTGACATTTTAAGAAACGAACACAGAATTTACTCACCTGTTTGCACTTATTTTAGGATCGAACACGAAAAAAGGCAAGGGCAATGAAAAGGCAACATTTTTTGGTAGAAACGAAAACGCCATAAATGTTGCATAACAATGAAATTAAGTATGAAGTTACTATTTGGCCAGGTCTATCATTTATAAAGCTGACACATAGCGCTCTGAAGAGTCCCCCTATAATTGCGTAAGCATTGTATTAGTTCAGAAGAAGGGTAGTGGGAGGGATGCAAAACAGAGTTGTTTCGGTGAAGATTTGTTTTAAATGTGTACAGCTCGAATATTTCAGGAAAGACACTCGCAGGAAGATTATTCCAAATTTTACTGACAATGAATCACTAAAAAACGAATTGTCTCGGTAATGCGATGTTCTATGGCATAGAGATGGGCTTGGAAAGCTCCCCGATTGGACTTAGAAAGCAAACGAGCTGGTGGCGTCAGATCAAGAATTTCCCTTGAACACTTCCCATGGTAGAACCTGCACAAATGGTTTAGACAGCAAACATTACGTCGATGCCCAAGAAAGTTAAGACCGAAAGAAATGGTTTCTTCCCTTATCAAATATATCCCACGACGTGGAATTCGGTCCAGAAGCTCCAAATAAGATCTTAAAGCCCCTGCCTAATGTGCGACTTGTACTCCATTTTCGGACTAGGGCTGATGTCAGAGTGAGCGCTACAAGCGAAGCGATACTTGAAGCTTTGCTTGAAGAAGCATGCACTTGGCGTTGCTTTTCTATGTCGCAGTGAAAGCGCTTTTTTATTGCAATTAAAAAAAAGGTAAGTGGAAATTCTGAATCATTCGGTTTTTTGCTTCAAATATCATAAAAATCATTCCAAACATCTATTGTTCGCTTTAATCGTTCAAATTAGCTTCTAGCATCGCTTAAGCTCTGACACTTTTTGAATTTTTTCATTTCTTTCTAAAAAAATATGAAAAACCTGAAAATCAAATTTTTTAATTTAGGTTTCCAGTTTTATGAGCCAAGGTCACGTGTGAGATCATTATATGTTCAAGATTTTGTACAAATATCTCAAACGATAAAGAAGTTATGAACATAAAAATGATGAATGAACAAAAGAATGCACATTTTAAGACATGAGTACACTAATTTTTTTAAGAAAAGTTGGCAACTCTAGCATAAAAATTCCAAAAATATTTAATTTTATGTTCAAAATCACTTTCTCATGATACTTCATTTACAAAAATAGGGTAACAGACTTTTATCAAAAATTGGTATCTCCATAACTTTTCAAAAAATTGCGATAAAAATTCAAACAACTTTTATTCTTATAAGTCTTATTGACCGAAAAGGATAAGGTACATTTTTGAAAAAAAATCTTGCATTAGGCTTCGAATGGCCGTAATGCTATTGACATGAATCGAGATATAGTGAATTTGAGTGAACATATTTTGTAGACTTTTTGGAAAGTTCGCAAATAAAGTTGTTTATGTTGCTTGCTTTTCGATATTTCAAGCAGTATTTTTTCATTCTAGCTATTTACCATACCAAACACATCCACTTATGGCAACCGTCGTCGTCGTATTCAAAGCATATTTTATTTTACTTTCGACTATTTTTGATTACTTTCAAAACGTTGCCACTGAGGCTCCAAGTGCGTGTGGTTATAGATTCTCAAGAGTCAGAAGTCCGTCTAGCACTCCATGCCTAGCCTTGAATTTGAGAATGTTCTCACATTTGTTGCTGACTGCTTTTGTTGTCGCCACCTTTGCGTGGCTTATCGGAAGCGTTGCCATTCGATGAATGCCACTGACGATTGTGGCAACCACACGCGCACCGATTATGTTATTCAATCTCCCACACACCCAACAACAACAATAAAAGGGTAAATCGAAAAAATATAAGTGTGCGGGTGACAGGAGCAGGTTGTGGTGTGGACTTCGGTGTTGGACGGCAAAGACATTTGCACCCTTTTCAGCCGTTTAGCGCATTCAATGCTGCCAATAAAATGAAATTTAGTTTTGATTTTGATTTCGGGTTGTGTTATTGAAATCCGCCGCCGTTAAACCAATTTTAGGTCTAGGTACACATATATATATATTTTTCTTTTTTACTACCCGCAGCCATTTTCATGTCCTTTCGTTTGGTTTGTTTTCGTTTTTTGTTTGTTGTTTTTTTTTATTATTTGAAAACGAATTTGAATATAAATTTTTTTCGTGCTGAGTGGGCCAAATGTATTTGTGTGTGATATTAGTGTTGCCTCGATATGATACCGTTATGATGTATTTTATTGCCTCGCAGAACGATAAAGCGCGCTCATAGGAAATGGCGACAACAAGCAGCATTCATTTGTTGTTTTTGTTATATGTTTTTTTTTCTCTTCTCCACCTACTTCTTGCTAGGCTCAATCCAATGCAATGTTAAGAAGTTGTTGAATTTGCCAACAAAAGGCTTGGCCAAAACGAGGGAAATGTACAATTTGTTGTTGTTGTTTCATTTGTGTTGCTGGCACTGATTTAATGTTCTACGCGGCATTGACGCTTTCTACAGTATGTCAACCAACGTTGCCACATGCGACAAAAATGTAGGAAAATAATAAAAGAAAATCGCAGAAATTATTATTCGTTGATGATTTAAGTCGTTGATAAAAGAGGGGTTGCCTAGGAAGGGTAGGGTATATAAGGAAAACTGGAATAGGGGGAGTCCTGCTTGACAGTTGTTTTATTATAGTTTGTCCTAATTTTGCTTGTGTGGCTGCTATAAATTTCTTAATGAGCTTCACTCGTTGTTTATTATTGTTGTTGATATTTAAGGGTTAACATTATTGCAGCCCATTCTACTTTATTTGACTTTGGTTGACGTGTTTTCCAAACAAACATGCGATTTCTTTTTATTATTTCATGATCAACAATAAATCTAATGCATACACAGTAGCGTCTTCTGTTCTTGAATGGTTTTCCACAACTAGACATTAACGTGAAACTGATCGCCCTCGACCATCGTTTAATTATTACATAATAGCTAGGTTTACACGGAGCAAGCCATGATTAATCATTATGAATCATTAAAATGTTGTCTCAATAAATTGCAAAAATGTATGTTTGATTGTGTGATGTTATAACTTGACAACAAAAATACTTGCATACATTTATTAATTCGCAATTTTATCAAGTATCTTGTGCCGTCTACTTTAAGCCGGCACATATTATTATTTTTAATTTTTTTTTTTTATTAATGATAAGCTGTGGTTAAATTGAAATATTTAAAAAATATGCAAAAAAACTATAAATTTTTATATTAATAGCTATTAAGATAAATAATAATAATTATTGCATTGAATACTTATGCTTAATTATCTTCATCACTAGATTTTTATTCTATAACGTCCTCTATTGGTGCCCGCCACTGAGCTTAAACGTCAATCTAACAAATGTCGGTTTCCCCTTTCTAGAAGACACCACAGAAAATTTTGAGACACTACTTGAGAAGAATTGAACATGGATGATATGTTGGCACCGTCAAGTTGAGACATGTCTCCATGTGAATAACGTCCCCAGACCATTTCGCGTTTTTTTGTGAAAATATTGACCTCACCTGATATACGCCGAAAAACCCTGAGTCAAAAACAAAACTTCCCACCGTCTTGGAAAAACCACGTCACTGTTGACAATACGTCCTTTGATATTGTTAAGGTTTTCGTCCATCTGAGATCCACTATAAACTCCTCTCAGCATTGAGATCTAACGAAGTTTAACGCTTGTCAACAGGTTTTTTTTATAAATCAGCTTTATTAAACAAGATGGATTACTGACTTTTTTTTTGTTTTTTGATAGTAATAAAAAATATCATATTTTGTTTTTTAACATGTTTTTAATTTGTATTTATTTATGAACTTAAACCAACAAAGTTGTTGTAACATTGAATTGCTTACTAGCTAGTTATGTTCATCTGCTCCGCTTTACTTTCGATGATCTTGGTATAATCTTTGTCTTTAATATTCCCTCATATAATTTAGTTAGTTACCTTTTGACGTAGAATTACGTCTTACAGCGCGTTTTATATGGGGTTGTTTTAACAGAGTTTTTCAAGGCCATGAAACTTTTTTTGGCGAATACTTTAGGGTATACCTACAGCCTTTACTACTCATCGTTCAAAGATAATATATATACTAAAATATCAGATATATCCTGCGCTCAATGAATATCTAATTTTGGATTTTGTCACTCTTATATTAAATTCACAAAATAGTAAAATATAAGAAGAAAATATTTATGTTTTCATGAAAATTTTTTATAAGAAAATCAATCATCAGCTGCTTACGCTGTGCCTGCTGCTTTGTTTTTGTTTCGTTATTTAAGCTTGTATTGTTTTTGTTTTGCACGAACCGATTGGTTCGCATTGGAAAGTATTGGTAGCATTATAAGCATTGGCGCATTGGGTTTATCAAAGAACTCAAACTGTCAAATTTGACGAAATGGGTCTGTGATCCGGTTAGATTTAACACTTATGGAAAAAAACGAGTTGGCTCATATTTCGTTTTTTGCTTTTGCCCAATAGATGGAGTTAAATTTTAATTTTTGTTTTTAATGCAAATTAATTTGGATCCCACATCCCCCTTACAGTAGCGAGTGTAGTTCGCAAACTATACATCGAACAGAGACGAAAGTGTAGCTCGCAAACTATATATCGGACAGAGACGATAGTGCCACTAATGGAAAGGACATGTGCTCAGCGTGAAATATAGTCACTATAAGATTTTTGTAAAAATCGGGATCTTAATTATTGGGCAGACACGAAAGTGCCACCAATGGAAAGTGCATTTGCTTCGCCTTCTTTCCAACTAAGTCAATGAACTCAACCTGTCAAACATAACGAAATTATCGAAAAAAATTTGACATTTTGCTTGTTTCTTTTTGCTTGCTCATTTAATCATGCTTAGTTTTAAATTTTTCTTTGTTTTGGTCACGATAAGTAGTCCATCAGTAGTCCATCACGATAAGTAGATCATAAGAAGCTCGGTCAAAGTCCTTTCAAGGGCTGAAATGGCCAATTTGTTTTTTTGTTTTAAGTAGTCCATAATTGAGTGTTATGAATTTATTTTTGTTAATTTTCAGAATATCAATAAAACATAAGTACCAAATGGACAAAACAATCTGACCAAAGAGACAAAGTAGAAGAGGGAACAACTTAAACGGAATTCTACGTCTACACTTACGATACTATCGAAACTGTATTTTGTTTTCTTTGTTTTTTTGTTATTTAAATTTTTTTTATTAAAAATACACTGAATTTTTTAAAATTTCTTAGGCCCGTTAACTGATTTCAATTTTAAACAAAGTTTAGCTTAAACAAAGTTTAAAATTCCTTAACCTCAGTTTAAATTTTAACGCCGATACCTCATCTCAAAAAATCTAAGTTTAACTTGGTGAGGCAAGTTTAAATTTAAACACAGAAATTCTAGGTTTAAAAAATTTAAACTTAGATTTTGTCAAAAATTCTCTCAGAACATTGGAAATATTCTCAATTATAAACAAATAATAAAAAATAAAAAATCATACTTCAAAAAAATCAAAACAATAAACAAAAACAAACATACTTTAAGTTTTGAAAAAAAAATATTCCAATGAAACTGACAATTTGCATTATTTTATCAAAAATTTTTGAAATATTTTGATGTCCTGCGTCAAAGTTGTAGAAATTTTACTACAGTGCCGCTCAAATATGTTTTTTAATCTCAGTTTAAATTTTTAAACAGAGTTTAAGTAAACTGCCGATAAAAATGAGATAAGTTACGAAAATAATTTTATCTGAGTTTAAAATTTAAACTCTGTTTACGAAATCTGAGATTAAGGAATTTAAACTTCGGAGATCAGTTAACGGGCCTTAGGCCCTTTAACTAATCTCCAAAGTTTATATTCCTTAACCTCAGATTTCATAAACAGAGTTTAAATTTTAAACTCAATTAAAATTATTTTCGTAACTTATCTCATTTTTATCGGCAGTTTACTTAAACTCTGTTTAAAAATTTAAACTAAGATTAAAAAACATATTTGAGCGGCACTGTAGTAAAAATTTTACAACTTTGACGTAGAACATCAAAAGATTTCAAAAATTTTTGATAAAATAATGCAAATTGTCAGTTTCATTGGAATATTTTTTTTCAAAACTTAAAATATGTTTGTTTTTGTTTATTGTTTTGATTTTTTTGAAGTATGATTTTTTTATTTTTTATTTTTTGTTTATGATTGAGAATATTTCCAATGTTCTCAGAGAATTTTTGACAAAATCTAAGTTTAAATTTTTTAAACCTAGAAATTCTGTGTTTAAATTTAAACTTGCCTCACCAAGTTAAACTTAGATTTTTTGAGATGAGGTATCGGCGTTAAAATTTAAACTGAGGTTAAGGAATTTTAAACTTTGTTTAAGCTTAACTTTGTTTAAAATTGAGATCAGTTAACGGGCCTTATAGAATCTTTCCCCGTTCATCATATATGGCTCCAAGGTTTTGCGGTAAAAATCCAAATGAGCTTCAAAAAAATTACTTTTTAATGACATGAGCTGTCCTAATTCTTAAAAAGTGGATAGCATTTATAAAAAATGTATTTTTATTTATATTATTTGTTGTATTTGCTGCACCAATTACTCGTAGTTTTGTAATTGATATTTTCCCAAATAGTGTTTTCCCTTTGAGGTGTGTAATAGATTTGTTATAAAAAAAAATTTGACTGTCGGCGTTGTTTTTTTTTTTGAGATTGAATTGAAAAAATTCTCCGCAGACCAGACCAAGTTTATTTTTGCAGATCTTATTTTAAGCACCCATTCTCTAGGAAAGTTTGTTGGGAGCGAAAAAAATTGTCACTTTTGAAAATTCCATACACTTCATGGGTACTCTAACAAGTATGTATTTTGCGTATGACAGGTCATTACTTTTTTGTGGACCCCTCCCAAAACCAAAAGCTATCTACGCCACTGATCGACATGAACGAAATTAGAATGAATTTTTTTTAAACCCATTTAAGAAGTTCTCACTTAAGTATTTCATTGTTCGATTTTTTCATTAAGATTTTAGACAACTATGTGAGTAGTAAATAAAAATACTAGTCTCTACTAGTCCTATATTAAAATAATTCCGCGGTCTGCCCCGGGTACGACCATTTTAGGGGTGACACCGTTTGGATTTTTAATTTCTCAACCTATACAGAAAAAGTGATCAAATACTTTACGTTAAAAATTTCAATTGCTGTTTCAAAATTTAAAATTATGCGTGCAAGTCAAACAATAGGGAGGAAACCTTGCAGAAACGCTTCGAGCTGTAAAATCTGAAAACTTATTCAAACTAACACAATGCAAATGAGTTCATGTTAAGTGCTTAAAGTTTGGGAGCAGCTTACGACGAAATTTCAGAAAAGGAGCTAGTTGTTGAAATTGATTCTGATGCTTTTTATGTCACTACATAAATGCAGCACAAATCGATTTCGAAGCGCCAAAAATTAGACAGCATTAGAATGCTCCTTTTCATTGTCGAGTGGGACTTTTTGGAAATTTCACCAAATATTTCATTAGCATTGAAATTATTTCCAACAATTTGTGTATCAGTAGCTTAATGCGAAAGAGTTTTTTAAAGCTTAAATTAATTAAGACTTACTGGAGGTCTTCCATGGGACAGGCAAGAATTTCCGATCTTGCTATTTTATCCATTTAAAACGAGCTTGAAATTAAAATTACTGATTCCGATGAGGTTATTTAAAATATTGCAACTCTTAAAGTAAGAAATGTCAGTATTTAAGACTATGCATCGAAATGGTAAGAAAATAGTAACAAAATTTGTTTGTCTACTAATTTCTAAAAAAACAAGATCTAACTAATTTCTATTTCAATAAACATCTTTTATCTATTTGTCTAGCATTCTCACTGAATTTCGTTAGGATCGGGCTACTTTTGTACGTACCTTCCAGACAAATTATGTAAAAAATATATATAGAGCCTTGGGAGGTACCCCTAAGGTCCAATCAATTTCTACCATTTTCAATGCACATCTATTTCTCTAATTGCCTAGCCGTTTGACCAAATTTTGTAAAGATTGGCCAACTTTGGCATGCATCTCCCATACAAAATAATGTAAGAAATTAATATAGGAAAAGTACCCAAAGAAAGTACCCCTAGGAACTGACCGATTTCAACCATTTTTGCAATTTTTCTTTAATTTAACAATCGAGACATTTTTAATAAAAATGTTTCGCCTGCGATAATAACTTTTAACCCATCGTTTTATACATAAAAAATGAAATATTTTTATTAAAAATCGAGTGGTAAAATTTTTCGCTGCATGCGATTTTTTATGAAGTAAATGATTTAAAATCTGGCGATTTTAATACAAAATTTTTGGCTTCGGCAAGAATTTACAACCAAATATTTTACAACCAAAATAGTTAAAATAACAGTTACTTAAATCTGTAAAAACAAAAATTTTCAAATTTAATTTGAGGATTATGTCCGTTTCTTTGGCTGTCATAACCCACAACATTATTGAGGATGTCACAAATGTTTTGCAACCTCTTGCAGGGATGTTTATAATCCCCAAAATAAGTTTGGATATTATTACCACAAGTTTAGCGGACCTACATATGCCACTAAAAATTCCTTTAAAGCAGTGGTCGGCACCCATGAAGCACATGCTTTGCCAAAAATCTCACGTATATTCACGCTCTTTCACTCACTCGAAAAACAACTATTGCAGAAGCAGCATTGTTTTGAATGATATGCAATTTTTTTGTCTCACTTTCACTTACAGTCTCGTTTTTAATTTTGCCGACCACTGCTTTAAAGTAATAACAAGTTTCTATGAAAAAGAGAAATACATAAAAATATATAATTTTTAGAGAAAAAGACTTATTTATTTTTAAGAAAAGATTTGTTTTTCTTGAAGAAAATACTTCTACTAGTGAATTTTTTCATTAAAATATAGGAAAAATTTATCATTTTCAATAAAATTTTCTCTATAAATGAGAATTTTTTTGTGCGAGAAAATTACTTATCATTATTAGAGAAATTGAAATATTTCCATTTCGAAAATATTTTTTCGTAAATATGAAATTCTAGTTAAAGAAAATTTTATTTGAAAAAGAGAAAATTGCTATTATCGAAAATAGATAATAAAAGTGTACCTATCTTCGCAATATTTTTGTTCTGTTGTAACAATTTGTTAGTGTTTGTCATCTGTTGTTTTTTTCAGAAAAACAAAAAAAAAAAAAAACAAATTGGCCATTTCAGCCCTTGAAAGAACTTTGACCGAGCTTCTTTTGATCAATTGTGTTATGTGTATTATTAAATGTTTGCACACAATTGACCGAGAATTGGACCTACATGTTTTATGCCGACTCCGAACGGAGTCATGTGTTCATGTTCTCAAGAAGTTTTACATGGCATTATTTACTCTCTGAGGTTTGCCATTGTCTGCAGAGAGGTGGTGACCGATCACAAAAATTTTGTATTGAAAAAAACTTTTTGCCACGGTTGGGGATCGAACCCGGGCTCCTAGCATGCTTAACCTGCCACACACTTAACCTGCATGCCACGGTCACTAGCAAAAGAAAAAGAAATGTTTTTTCGAAAAACACAAAAAATATAATGAAAACACAAAATCTCATCGAATTGGTCTTATTGAATTTAGAAATTTATTTACTTATAGGGGTGACACCGTGGGTATCCGCCCCGGGTGACACCAAGCCTAGGAAGGCCTCTGATTGGGGGTCTGATTGATAAAAATAAAACTACCTTAAGCTGGGGACTTCTTTTAAGTCCTTAAAGATACTGCAAAAATCTATCAGTAATTGTAATTTTTGTCTAGGAAAAAAACTACCGTTTAATAATATTCTTTACTCAAGATGTAAAAAAATATAAAAAAAACTCCAAAAAACAATAGAACAATTTTTTTATTCATGAATTCAATATCAATTTAACATAAATAAATTCAACGTAAATTCTGTTTTCACAGTGTTCAGCAAATAAATTTTTAAAGTCCTGCTTTTACTCTTTACAACTAATAAAAATTTGCAGAAACTCATGAAACTCATGAAAGTTTGAAGTTTTGCCTTTAAATATTTGAGTTGTTTTTGCTATCAAATATAAATAAGGATTATTGTATCCATTAATTTTTTGTATAAAATACCCATCGAATTCTTATTCGTCAAAATCGGGACAATCTAAGGTCACACCCGTCTCATTTTAAAGTTTAACAAAGAATGGTACTCAACAGGGGCGCAACCAGGAATTTTTTTTTTTTTGGGGATTTTTCAAGTGTAGAACTTATATATAAAAATGATTTACGTAAAATTTTTGCACTAATGGTTTCTTGGTCAAACTTCAGGCATGGCCAGCAACATATTGTTTTTCCAAAAAAAAAATAAACCGGTGACTGTCAGGACATTTTATCCGTAGAGAAGGTGGTAGCGTTCGTTACAAAATAAACTTGCTTCAGCGTTGTTTAGTATCTGTACGGCCAAAATATTTTTGAAGTGCCAATTGTACGCCGTTTTGCGGATTTTTTCTTGTTTGGCAGTTGTTCGAAGGTTGTAGGGCTTGAGCTAAAATATTTTCATTTTGACTCGGGTCCCAATAGGGTCAGCAAAAATTAAATTTTTTCTCACCACAGTGTAAATTTTTCATCTATACTGCACTTCGTTGTATAAACAGCACTAACCTTAAAATTCGTCCTTTGGTGATTACTTATTATGCTCAATTCCGATGGTAAAAAAAAATCTGAATTTCTGACAGCTTGGGATGAAAACAAAAGAGGCTGATTTTGAAAAAAAAATCGTGTGAGTCCCTCGCCACCAAAATAGCCGATGAAATTTCGTCTAAAATCGACTTTTATATTCTCATTCATAATCTTCCATTTGATTTTCAAAATAAGTTTCTTGAAAATACCTAAAAATTGCGCAAATATTATCCGATTTTAATGAAAAAGGCCTCTTTGGAAGAGGGTGGTAAAGACCTATCATTAAAAGATATTTTATATTTCGATTTAAGTCAGCATTTGCTCATTGGTATTAGTTATAGCGTATAACTTTAATATGTCACTGGACATAAACGGGTAAACTTAAACTTAAACCAACAACTTTTCACCTAATAAGCCCTTACTCCTTAAAATCGGATAATATTTGACAATTTAGAGAAATTTTTATGAAACAGATTCGAGAAAATACGATGGAAAATAAGGAATTGTGAATTTTTTCTCCAGTTTCGAAAGTCAGAAGAATCTATTTTTTACTCAATCACATGACTTCACTATAAACTTACTTCTGCAGAGTTTGGGTTATATATATTTTGTAAACATCAGAAATAACTATAAAAAAATGGAAGAAAAATAACAATTAAAGAGGAAATTTCTGTGATTATTTCGGTGACGAGGGAATAAACTAACTTTCATCAAAGTCAGGCTTTCTTATTTTGTCTTACTTTTAAATTAATTTTTTTCCAAATATTTCAAGCCGTCTAAGTGGGTTCTATGCTAGAAGTTGAAAAGATAACTCAAATGGAAGTATTGCCAACAGAATAAGAACATAACAAAACTTAAATTTCACCGGACACCGACTTAAAAGTTAAAGGGACTCTTAAAAGACTCTCAAAAACTGTTTCTTTATACAATTTTTTTTTTATCAGAGAAGTCCCCATGGAGCGGTTTTCGTTCTTCTGAACCCCGTTTCTGTAGAAAAATAAATTTTTTGCATATAACTTTTCTTTTTCTTCAGAATGCATAACCAAGATAATCAAAAAATTTAAGATTTTCATGGCACACATATATTAACTGAAATAATTTTTTAAATGTTTTGTCTTAAAAGACTCTTTCGAGTTCCAAAAAAACCGATATTTCGTCATTTTCGAAGAGAGGTTGTTTAAAACACCTATGTAATATGTTTTTTTCATGGTACACAGAGGGAAAAACCTATGGACTCAATACATAAATTTATGTACTCATCGCATAGTTTTCTGCACACAAAAATTTTACATTTTTTATGTATTGAGTACATGTTGAAATCTTTATTGACTACATAATGCTTTCAAGCGGTTATGTAGTCAATAAAGAATTTTATGTACTCATCGCAAACTGTTAAAAATAATTTTATGTAATGAGTAAAGATCTTATGTACGTATTACATAGATTATTGACTCAGTACATTCATAATTTACTCATTACATATTTGGAGTACATAATTTTATGCAATGAGTACATACATTATTTACTCATTACATATTTTAAATGCATAATTTTATGTAATGAGTACATACATAATTTACATTTATTTAATGAGTACATCACCCAAATCACCCTCTTAACAAATGCAATAAATAACTTAATAAAGAAATGACTAGATTTCACAAAATAATTGCCAATTACTTATAGAAACCCAGCCATTCATTTCTTATCCAATCATCGCTTTTGTTCTAGAGTACAGTGGATAAACTCATTCCCGCTCTGATTTTCTACAGGCTTTAGAGGTGTTGCTTATTTGAAAATCAAGAAACGAATGACATAAAACAGCAAAATCGTGTGCCGATGTGCAACAGATACGTGTACTGAGTCCATATGTTATGTACTGAATAAATGTCTCACTTCAATCGTATAAGGGGGACGTGTACTGAGTCTATATTTTATGTATTGAGTAAAGTTTTTGTAAAAAATTACATAACACGTTGATTGAGTACACGTTGCTTGTATCTATTGAAGTCTGCTATGTATTCAACACATAACATGATGTATTGAATACATTTTTTATTCATTTTAAAAAGTGAATAAATTGATATGTACTCAGTACACGCTCCCTTTACTCAGTAAATACTGCTCTCGTTGCGTTCTCATACAAGTTGCAGTGAATAGATTTTACATAGCTGTCTCTGTACTGACTACATAACTTTTTCCCTTAGTGTATTCACATGCATTTAAACTTATTGGAAATTTATAGAGCTCTTCTTTTTATTCATATATCGTATGATGTGGTTTAACCAAAACTTATTGCCACAATTATATAAAACTATATAAATTATATAAAATAATATATTATTCAAAAGCTTCCTTCAGCTACGTTATTATTAAATTGACATAATTACTGTTCGGTTTTGGCAAATCTTGGTATATATGGGTTTTTAGGTACTCAAAATCGATTTCTGGTAATCAGTTTTTAGTAAAATATTCGCCAAACAGCGCCCCAGTACACAATTCATGATTTTCGAATATATATATTTTTTTAAATGTCTAAAAAACGTATTTTTCATAGTACTCAGTTTTGATTAAACCACATCATAAGATATATCAATGAAAAGAAGAGCTCCATAAATTTCCAAAAAGTTTAAATGCATGTAAATTCCATGAAAAATACGAAGTACACAGGTGTTTTAAACCAGGGATGCCCAGCGCCTAACTCTTTCCACTCTTTCCACTCTTTACAACAACTTTTATGTTTTCATGATTGTTGTAATTCGACGAATTCAGTTTGAAGTAAAATCATTACATCTTATTGCTTTGTTGTTTTTTTAAGAGCCATCAAATGACGATATCTTGCATTTGTATGTTGTTGTTTTTGTGTGTTCAACAATTTAACTTGTGCGCTTGGGTACGGTCAGCATAAGTGTTGTTATTGTTCTTGGGTGCTGCCAGCATTTGTGTTGTTGTTTTTAACATGGTCCACTCTTCCCACTCTACAACAACTTCAATATTGCAATGATTGTTGTAATTCGCCGAATTAAGTTTTCAGCTTCACCCTTACTTCTTATTACTTTATTGTTGTAATTGCGCACATTGAAGGATTCGTGTTGTTGTTTTGTGTGTTCAATATATATGAACTTTTGCGCTGGCGCATATGTAAGTTTTATGCGCGTTTTTGTTTTTATGTGTTTTTGTTGTTAGAAAAATTATTGTGCCATGAATCCAAAGATTTGTTGTTGTTGTTGGCTTTTTGTTGTTTTAGAACTCTTCAAATAATTTGTCTGGGCATCACTGTTTTAAACAACCTCTCTTCGAAAATGACGATATATCGATTTTTTAAACCCCGAAAAAAACCAAACCCCCCTTTGGTTGCGCTAATGGTACTTAAAGTAGTTTCCCAAATTTGTTCACTAGTATTCAACAAAACATAAAGTCTAAAAAAGAATGGTGATTTAAGTTTTTTCCCAATTTTTTTTTTCACTAGTATTCAACAAAACATAAAAACATATGTTTGATTAAAGTCTCAGTGTGGCATATGAACTCAATTTAAGCTCAGAAGTTTTAGTTTTTATACCCTAAACCTGAAAGGTCAGGGTATATTAACTTTGTGCAAACGTTTGTAACGCATATAACGAAGCGAGTCCGGTATAGAAAAGTATATATATTCTTGATCAGCGTCACCACCTGAGTCGAGCTATCCATGTCCGTCCGTCCGTCCGTCTGTGTGTTGTCCGTATACACAGGATAAGAAGAAGAAGTAGAGATAATTGGATGAAACTTGGTACACATGGTCACATGCACCCAAGGATCTGCATTATTGAATATTTTTGGAATCCGCCCACGGACACGCCTACCTCCCATACAACGCAAAAATTGAAAACTGCATAACTCAGCTCATAATTAACCTACAACAATAAAATTTGGTGTGCATGTATTTTATGTCAACACAAAAATGTTTTCGAAAAATGGACGTCATCCGTTCACGAACACGCCCACCTCCCATACAACCCAAAAATTGAAAACGCAATAATTAAGCCTGTGTTTAACTTAAAAACTTTAAATTTGGCAAGTATGTTTTTTATAACAAAACAAAAATGCTTTTGAAAAATGGACATCATCCGCCCACGGACACGCCTACCTCCCATACAACGCGAAAATTGAAAACTGCATAACTCAGCTCATAGTTAACCTACAACAATAAAATTTGATATGTATGTGTTTTATATCAACAAAAAGATGTCTTCGAAAAATGGACGTCATCCGCTCACTGACACGCCCACCTCCCATACAACCCAAAAATTGAAAACGCAATAAATAAGCCTGTGTTTAACCTAAAGAGCTAAAACTTGGCACATATGTTTTTTATGACAAGACAAAGATGGTTTTGAAAAATGGACGTCATCCGCCTACGGACACGCCTACCTCCCATATAGCCCAAAAAGTTGAAAGCTCAATAAATAGGGTTATGTTTGTCATAGAGAAATTAAATTTGGTATGTATGTATTTTATACCAAAACTAAGGTGTGTTCAAAAGTTGGGAGTAGTCCGTCCATGAATTTCGCGAAAGCACAATAAAGGCATTAACTGTGAGCTACAGGAATGAATCTTGGTATGTGTAAATTTTTCATCAACATTTAAATGCATATAAAATATAGGCTTCATTAGCCCACGGACACGCCCATTTACAATAAAAATTTTTTTGTTTTTGAAAAGTGGGTTTAAGGTATTTCATAGTCGGCCTAGACCGACTTTAGACTTTCTTTACTTGTTAAATTTGTGCCCATCACACCAGTCCCAGCCCCAGTGTTTATAGTTGGGAAGCCTCGCTATGGGGTAAGAATATGTAAATTGCACATTTCCCCATTACTTGTATGGTTGCCTACCAGAAATAGCAACATGTAGAAATGTAATTATTCACATCCTTCAGTATGGCCAATTCACTCTATATTTTATGTAATATCACATCTTTATTTTGTTTTTGAAGTTACATGTTTCTATTTAAATCTTCTGTCTTTATAGTCAATATTTCTATAGTTTAGTCTATGTTCTGCAATATGAAGCATTCACCGTTTTCTATAAATTCTCTGCCTTATACTTTTGCATATTCCAATGATAACTTCAGAACCTAACTCTTTATCTAGGCCAGACAGGCTTTTGTATCAGGCGCAATTTTTCGTAAGATAACTTTGCCCAACCCTCAAAAGAAAAAACTTAGTAGTTTAAAAAATAATCTGACCTTTCATCCACCGTCTCGTTACCAGATTTAAAAATTGAAGTTCTCTTATTTTTGTAACAACAAAACCTATTTCAAATTTGTCTAATCTTAATATTAAGCACACAAGTTTCAGTGTAAATCACAGATGGAAATTTCTCTCTCGTAATAAAAAGCGTTTTGTGCATAAATTGCTGTTCCGTCACTCGTGCTTCGTCTAAAAATTAGCATAAGAATATAAAGAAAAAATGTATTCAAAGTCAATATAAAGAAGCCAGCAAAACAAACAACAAGTTTTCTGGCCACATTTTAGTGGCTAGATTATAATATTAGAGCACTGCAAATATCACAACACCTCACGGTGAAAAAAAAAAAAAAAAATCATAACAATTTTTTTTTATTTTTTTCTAAAAAACGAACAATATTGTAATTGATTTGAATTTTTATCAAATACCAGGAATTTGTTTAGTGTTAATAATACACATACAGACAAAAATTATCAAATATATATGTATGTAAACTTGACGATGTTTGGCTTTACTTTTCACATTACTTATATTTACACTGCAGTGTAGGGCATTTTTAAGAAATAATTTAAATTATAAATTCCAACTTCCAATTTATGATACACCAAAGTAAGCAAATATCTAATTTAAATGAGCTAAGCACCACATACACCGCAACTTCAAAATCATGCTCATGGGTTCGGTGCGGTCTCAGTCCACTTTCGACATGCAGCAACGAGCAGGAATTTTAATTGTAGCCCAATGAGCAGCAGCAGGCTCCACAAGGACATGCAAGCCCAAATATATAATAAACACAGGCTAGGGAATCGCATACAAATACGAGCAACACCTTAATAAAAGGGCGGAATTGAAGTGAATTGCACCTTCTACGAATTCCCAGGTTGCGGCAAGAACCACGAAGGAATTGTTGTTGACCATTCATTACCATCATGAAATGCATGCAGCTAACAGGCAAAGGAGTAGCCAGCTAGCAAAGTAACTGACACTCATACCTTTGGCACGATTGTAACAATATGAAGGCTATAACTACGACGAAAGACTAGCAATGGGCGGACGGACAGATGCACGGAAAGATAACCTAATTTTGTGTTCATTCTTTTCACGTTTCTCTGCACTTCACTTCACTACTGGAACTCACATAAATATAAATTCCACCTTTGTTGTTGAAGTTGTTTTTATTTTGATGGCGCCAAATTTGAACGCTTTTAAAGTGCTCTGCTCGGCAAAAACAAAAAAATAAAAACAAAAACAAAATCAAAAAAATTATAACAATATTGTTTAAGAATTGAAGAGCAGCTAAACTTCAGCTACATTTACATCTATTTGGTTTTGCTGTACTTGTATTTTTAACTTTAACTGTAGACAAAGATAAGACAAAAGTAGTAGTAAAGCGTCCAGGACCAGCCATTGTCAGAATAGAATGAAATCCATTCTTATCCTTATGATAGAAACTGCTAAGAGCAGGATCTGCTGCGCGCAAGTGCTGCGCTCATGTAATACCAGTGGCGCCATCTATTGACAGCCGGTTGCTGACAGAAGCCATTTTGTTTATTGGTATCTCTTTCTTACAGCTCCAACTTGGCCAGCATTAGAAGAGAGTTACTGCTCCATTTATGCTCCACCGTCAACTGAGTGCGCAGCTCAGTTGGTTGCACGTTAAGCTGCCATAGGCGATACTATAGCCGTGCTACTCGTTCCAGTGTTTTGACTCGCACTTGCGCAAAGCGCGCGGGTGTTGCTGTTGTCTTTGTGTTAGTGTGCTGCGTAACGCCCCTCGACTGAGACAGACGCTTGCTCATGTTTGACGCCTTGCGCGTATTTCCAATGAGCGTGCAGCTCAGTTGTGTTGTAAGAGCAGAGCAAGCAGCAGCAGCAACATGGCAAAGAGTTCAAAGAGTGGTCCTTTGAAATGCTCACTCAATGGTCATGGTTCTCGCTACTTTTCTGTGTAATAAAGCAGCTGGCTGGTATGTTTTGACATTTGTTTGCACAAATGCGTCGGAATCTAAGTTGACTGGCGTTATATCGTTGGTACTATGCGTTGCTATGCGTTGTTTTTTGTGCATCAGGGTTATGTGTGGCAGGTGTCAGACAGGATCCCTGTAATTCGGAAAGGATATAAAGTGCCTGTTGTAAGAATTTAGAAATTTTGATTTTTTTTATATGTTTACGATAACTAAGTTATGCACTTTGTTTTGAGTTTGAGGTCGCAATATTGTTACAATTGCGTTTCATTTCATATGTTTTGAAAAACAGACGTGTTTTCATTGCCGAAACCTTCAGTTTTTATTGAGTTTTAAAGTTTTTTTTAGACTAAATTGCAAAAATTGGAATTTTTTCTGTAAAGTGGGTGGTATAAAAAGTTTAAAAAGCTTAGAAGTGTTTCTCGGCAGCATAAAATTTTGTGTTTTGTAGATACAAATATTCACGGTCTTCAAAATTTACTAAAAAACGTCGAGAGAACATTTCTACAAGATAGCGTTGGATATAAAATAAGCATACGAACATTCTACTTTAAATTTTGAACCACATCATTTGGTTTGATTTATGCAGATTTTAGGCAAGTTTTGCTTTTGTTTACTGGTCATCTCTTTTATACGAGAATAAAATTATAATTATAATTTTTAAAATCAAATTTTCATAAATTTGGATCTTCTCTAAAACTTCTGATAAAGTTTATCATCAATTCCCTGTCGACCTCAACGTTGCTTAGTTCTTAAGACACTAACAAGACATCGAATTGAATAATTGCAGTTTTTAACTAAATTTACAACAAAAAAGTAAAAGTCATATTGCGATCAATATAACTACGCTGCATAATTCAGTTTTAAGTTCTAGCAAATTGAGCAAAAAGTGTTAAGAGCACAAAAATTATAAATTAAATAAAAATATATGTTAATCATAAATATAAAAAAAAGAAGTCGCAGTCTTATGAATGAAACGTGAAATAAAAATACAAAAATAAAATATTAAAAGAAAAGTGCATTCTTAAAGACTTACATACATATGTATGTGAAGTCTGAATTATTTAAATATCCTTTATTTAGTTCAGACAGCTAGTTCAGGAGCGGTGTCAAAGATGATCCACAAGGAACTATAATTGGTCCTATATTGTTTTCAATGCTTCAACTGTCAAAGACCGTTGAATAAATGGAAATAAAGTGTTTTATATCATGTTGCTCGGTTTTTTTTAACATCACAGTTATTATCGGGGCCCGGATTTTGTTGACTTTGCCCTATTTTTGTGTGTTGCTATAATAATTCGTGTTACTATGATAATAGAAGAATCACGTTTTGAGTATTTCTGATTCCAAACACAAATTTTATTTTGCCTTTTTTTTTGCTTTTTTTTAAACATTTTTAAACATTTTTTACCACAAAATTATATAATAATTTAAGGCCGATTGTAAAATGTTGTTACTTTTTTGTTTTAAGACCGATTTCAAAAATTCTGTTCATAAAGTTGATCACAATTTACCGAATTTTGCCTTTTCATTTTGTAAACTAACTATACAAAATTTAATATAACTAAGTAATTAACTCTATAAATGGGCTAATATATAAGCTACAGAATTGAAATTGGGTATTTGTGTATTTTTTATCAAAACTGAGGCGTGTTAGAAAAATTGGAGTCAACAACTCAAGAACACGCTCACCTTCCATACAACCCCTAATTGAAAACTTTATTAAGAGCGTTGTATTTACTTTGCAGGAAAGCAATTTGATATGAATGTAGTTTAGACGCCATCAAATAGTAAAATTTTTTTATATCTCATACAAAAAGAGCTACAATTTAAATTGGACTTTTATGGAATTTCTAGATAAAAATGTGGTTTTTAAATTGATTTTTGGCCATTTCAGCCCTTGAAAGGACTTTGACCGAGCTTCTTATGATCAATTGTGTTGTGTGTGTTATTAAATGTTTGCACATAATTGACCGAGAACTGCATCAACATGTTTTATGCCGACTCCGAACGGCTAAAGTTCATGTTCTCAAGAAGCTTTACATGGCATTATTTACTCTCTGAGGCTTGCCATTGTCTGCAGAGAGGTGGTGACCGATCAGAAAAAATATTTTTATTGAAAAAACTTTTCGCCGCGACTGGGGAGTGATCTCGGTCTCCGAGCATGCTTAGCCACATACTTAACCTGCATGCCACGGTCACCACATGGAAAAATATCAAACTTAATTTAAAAATTGTGGTTGTAGTTGTGATCGTTGTTGTTGTTTTTTTATGTCATATCAAAGTAGACCAACAAAAATAAGCAATGCCGCTGGTTTTATTAAAATTTTTTTTTGAATCATTTGAAATTAAAAAGCAAAGTGGGAATATGTTTAGAATAAATGCCGTTATCCGGTATGTCGCGATGCAAAATTTCTTTAAAAATTAATTTTCTCTATTCTTATTTTGACTTCTTCCCAGAGAACTAAGGTTGGTTCAGCGATGAGCAAGGAGCATATTTTCAACAAGAAATGGCAACAATAGGAAAATTTTTTGATTTAATGATTTTGAATGATTTCGGAATATTGTTAGTCATAGCAAAGAGGAATTAATGATGCCAACTTAAAAATAAAATCGATGAAGCAAATATTTTTGAGTTGTCATACCGAAAATTTTTTTTTGGAAAAAAAACTCTTTTCATGAAAAGTTGAATATCTTGACGGATTTTTAAAAGGTAAATTGCGTTTAAATTTTTAATAAATATTTTTTATGGCTTTCTACAGGACCAGTATGGTTTCAATATAATTTAGTATTATAATTTTAGTTTATATAAAAATCGTCAAATTTAAAAAAATTAAAATGAAAAAATTAAGTAAAAAAATTTTAAAAAAGTTGTATATGTTGAGTACCTATATAGAGCAGGCCGGATCATTCTTGTATGGATTAAAAAAATGTCAGTCGGTCGGGGCCTCAAAAGTTAGAGGAACTCATTACAATGATTTCTTCATACTTTGTTTTTTTAATCGGAGAAAATCTGCGGAAGCAATTTTGATTCTCCTGAAAGTTGTTTTTGGTAAAAAAAACATGTTTTTTGCTTGTAACTTTTTATTTTTCACAGAACGCATACCTATTAGAGTGTATCGACTTGTATGGGAAAAATCTTACCCCCAATTCCGGTACCAAAATTAAATAGTACATGAAAAATCCTATCCATTGGTGTACTTTTTTTTTATTTGAGCCAATTTTGGCATCCCCCGAAATGCATTTTTATGCATTTTTTATCAACTTTTGTACTGGAGACCCATTAATGGTAGATTTAAAAAGAAAATCAAGCTTATCAATCACTTCCTTTCATAAAAAGACACAGAAATGCAAATTTTCATCCCTGTTGACAAATGCTCTGACGAGATCTAACAGTTCTTTTCAAAGTGAATCTACTTGTTATTTAATATTTGATATGTTTTTATTTCTTGTATGAAAGTTTTTTTAAACTTTTGTTTTTTTTTTGATTGCTTAATGGAAAAGTAGCGTATTTTTTTCAACTATTACAGTTAACCAAATAATAACAACATTTTTTTTTAGATCCTGTAAAGGACTAAAAGTGCCTTTTTGTTTTGAATTTCGGCCTTTTTGAACGGCCCTCCAACATAAAAAACATTATTCCTTTTCTTCGTTCTGCAGAAGCAGCAGCCACTGTCGTCTCTGTGATGAAATTAATATGCTATAAAAACATATCAAATATTATATAACAAGTAGATTCACGTTGAAATAAACTGTTATATCTCGTCAGAGCATTTGTCAACAGGGATGAAAATTTGCAGTTCTGTGTTTTTATATGAAAGGAATTAATTGATAAGCTTGATTTTCTTTTTAAATCAATCTTTAATGGGTCTCCAGTACAAAAGTTAATAAAAAATGCACAAAAATGCATTTCGGGGGACGTCAAAATTAGTTCAAATAAAAAAAAAGTATACCAATCGTCAGGATTTTTCATGTACTATTGAATTTTGGTACCGGAATTGGGGGTCAGATTTTCGATACACTCTAATACCTATATCTGCTAAATATTAAATTTGTTACTCATACCAACATTTTGACGTTTAAAATTTCTTAAAATTTTGTTTCATTATAACTCTAATTGACCATCAAAAAAACATTTTATGAAAACCGCTGCAAAAGACACATTTTTTATTAGATTAACGTGGAATTGTTATTGTTGGAAAGGTAAAAAAAAAATGATCCAAAACTGGACGATAAAGCAGTGAACAAATTAAATTAATCGTTTGTATGAATAATAAATGTATCATTTAATCAGATTTCTAATGTCAACTGCTAACGATATGCCAGTTTTACAGTAGGATTTAATACCTTTCCAACAATAACAATTCCACTTTAATGTAATGAAAAAGGTGTCTTTTGCAGCAATTTAAAAAAATGTGTTTTTGAAAATAGCAAAAAATTCAATATTTGGTGGTCAATAAGAGTTATAAAGAAACAAAATTTTAACAATTTTTTTATGTCAAAATGTTAGTATGAGTAAAAAGTTTAACATTTAAGAAGATTTGGGTATGCGTTCTATGAAAAATAAAAAGTTACAAGCAAAAAACATGTTTTTTTTTTCAAAAAGGACTTTTAGGAGAATCAAAATTGCTTTTGCGGATTTTCTCCAATTTGAAAAAAATAATATGCAGAAATCATTGTATGAGTTCCTTTAACTTTTGAGACCCCGACCGGCGGAATCTAAATTTCTATCCGGTCTAATATACACTCTACATATCTATCTTTCAATCTTTCAGGATCTGGTTATATTTTTAAAATCGGCTTGTAATCAAGTAAGATATAGACCAACAAGTGTGCAAAGGTAGGCAAAATCGGATCCAGATTTTGATTTTGGGGGTGTCCGGAAAATTTCAAGTATAGAACATTCCTTACCTCGACAAAGCCTACTATAAAAATAACATTAGCTGCATTCGATTCGCCAGTGCTCCACTCGCTTGTGACAAAAGTCTACTTATTTTGCTTTAATTTGTTCAATAAGTGGCAACGCTTTTATTATGACGACCACACACACTAAAATATTTGTATAGAATTTTTACACCGATCGGTGTTCCAGTGAGTCCTACACCGTTTGGTGTTAACAAACACAGTGTCAAGGTGCTAAAATTTAATAACCGAAAGGGTATATTTTTTCACACCGATCGGTGCAAATAAGTAAATATCCGATCGGATGTTTGTGTTGAACCTCGTTAGGTGTTTATTTAGAATACTCAAAATAATAATTTTTAATACCGAACGTTGTAATTTTTTAATGTTTATAATTGTTATAAAAAATAATGATATGCCAAATAAAATGGCACACATGCTGAAAAATAAATTTCGATTAAGTTATGTTTAAACCTTTTTTTCATTTTATTACAATGTATAGTAAAAAAAAGTCAAATGAAAATTCAATTTTTAATTTGTTTCTCAATGATAATGTGATTTATAAGTTGTTTTCTTCTTTGATTTTCTTATTTCACACCGATCGGATAAGTTTGTCATTTCACACCGGGTAAGCGACAGTGATGATATCGGATCATTTTCGAGAGTACTTTTTACAAAGGCAAATAGTACTTTTTTATTGTTAAGGGTACTTTTTATTAAGTAATGATATGTGAATAAATACATAAATTAAAACCAATACTTTTTTAAATTTTATTATATTTATCACATAAAGGAACAATAAATAATCAGGATTTCTTTCAGAACCTGTTAAATATGTATATTAGGTTGCCTCGGCCTCTATGGAGCCAAAAAAAAGTTGTCATTGCCACCAACTTAAAATTAACCTTGATCGATTCTAAGACGCATTCACAACATTTTTTTTTTTTTGCTATAACGATAGCCGCCAGTGAGCTTAACCATTTTGAAAAACATCCAAAAACCATGTTTTTTGTAAAAATAATAGCTGGTGCAGCAGTTACAAATAAACAAATGGTTGGAAATTGGAGTAGTACTGAAGAAAATCTTACTATCTGGTCCAAAAAATTTCAAATCCTTGCCGCCTGACCAAAGATATTGCGAATTTTAATGAAAATTTTTGACTTTTTCTTTTAAAAGTTCTTGTTCTGGGAATATTTCTTAAATCAACGGAAAATAATACGTGACTGGGCGAGAATTTTGGCAACAAAATTATGACTTCATTTTCAAAAATGATTTTTTTACTCTTGACAAAATTTCAAGCCAAATTCTTTGACATACCAGAGTACTTTTTTCGGCAAGAAGGTACTCCGGTACTTTTGTAGAGTTAATAGTACTCAAAAAAGTACTATTCCACTCAAAATATCATCCCTGGTAAGCGATGTAAATTAACACCGTTTGGTGTAAAAAATGTAAATATCCGCTCACCGGTGGTGTGAATTTATTTTGGAATTTTTTTATTGTGCATCAATAAATCAATCGACATAAGACATTTTGAAATATTTTTAAAATAAAACATTTGACTGCTTGAAAGAACTTAATTTTGTATTTGTACTCACATACCATTTTGGCAGAATCTATGACATTTCACCCTATCTCCCGTACACAAACCAACTAAAAAATAAGAACTTGGCAACACAATATTGCTCAACTCAATTGGTAGTTGACTTTCTCTTTGCTCAACTAGCTGGAGACTTTGTTGTTGTTTTCTCATACAAATTTTCAATTAAGCTACATCAATTGGGTATAGGCTGGCGAATCGAACGCAGCTAATATCTCCCAGGAATTTTACTTTGCATCATTTTGTCGCACGGTGTTATTCATATCGGACCATTTTTTCTATAACTTTTTATTGCAACCAATCGAGAAGAAGTGGTTTCGAGATAATCGTATTTTAAGTTATGGTGAAAACGCAAATATCAAGATTTTTGGCCTGACTTGCGTACACAAAAAATTGGACAGTATGTTCCCAATACTATGTTAGTTTAGTAATTTAAGTAAAAAATTAAAATGTCCAAGAAAAAAATTTCAAAAGTAAAAGACTAGCAATGATAGTAGATAATGTGTCTGACTTTTTGCATTGAAATTTTGAAAATAGCGGTAATTTTCGATGCCTGATAAACTAAACATAAATGATCTGTTTTAAATATGCTTTCTTTTTAAACAAAAATAAGGTTAATTAAACTGATTTGTTTAATTTCATTTCATTTATTTATTAAATGTTTAAATTCATTACTGAAAATGATTTACTTCAAAATTTTAACTCAAGCAAAATACTTGTTGCAGCATTAGTTAAAAATACTTAATTCAGATAAAATTAAGCAGATCGTTTCAGCGATCCTTAATTATCCCCACAGTTCATAAAATATTCAAAGTTTTTTTAAAAAAATCAGCATTAAATAGTGTGTGCATAATAAGTGTAACAACTAACTGGACTTCAGTATCTTAGGCCAAGCACATGCATGGCTAAGTGTGCCTTGTTGATGATATACATATGTATGCTGCCAGTGCTGCCAAGTCAGCTGCTATAATCAGTTTGTATGCAATTAACATTTATTATCATTTTAATGCGCCACACAAAAAGTGGTTTCAAATAAACACATTCTTAAGCCGGTTATTGGCCTATGCAGAACCATGACGTTGAACCATCGAGGCACAAAAACAAGCCCCCCATCAGCCAAAGAAGCAACTTATTTTCAATGTCAGCTGATCAGCATGTTTGATCGTATGTTTGAAAACAGTTTTTTTGTTTTTGTTTTTTTTTTTTTTTGAATCATTTATGCCGTCGCAAGTTTTTTTGTGGTTTTTCTTGACTTGTTTTTCATTTTTCACTTGTATAGCTGATGTATGCAAATTTATTAATTGTTTTGTTGTTGTTCCTGTTGCCACTAAGTATGCCTGGCCATTTTTTCAAACACCATCATATACACATAATTATAAAGTTTTGCTCCGTATCGGAGATACTCTTACTTTTATTTTGATGAACTGTTGATGGCAGATTAAATTGTATGAATTAGGAAAAGATTTAAAAAGAAGAAAAACAAGAGAGAAAAAAAAAACAGTATCGCGGTAAATATGGTGCTTTAACTCAACGCATGGTAATTTTCTTAAGTGATGATGGCTGGGTGGCTGTCTTTATGGGTCTTGATGGCAGAGAATGTTATCAGTTTTTTGTTTGGATTTTTTAAAATTTTTTGTGATTTCCGTGTGTCTGCAATTTTCTCACACTAAAATTATGATCTTCAGAATTTCAAAGTAACATACTTTTCTTATCTATACGTTATAACTAACACTATAACCACTTTTGCCCAAAATGTTTTATAGTGTTGCTAACTATAGCGAATATTAACAATAAAAATAAAAATAAAATAAAAAAGCGCTACAAATGCAACTATTGTTTCGAGTCATGTTGTTTTTGTTGTTATTTTTGTGAATACCCACAATAAAGATTACGTAACTGTCAAGTACACCACAATGCATTGCTGTTATGATGATCGACTGTGGGAAAAATGTTAGTTGAAGTATATAATTTTTGATTAATACTGTTGGTAATATTTTTTTTCTTGTCTATCCGCCTTTTTTAACTGTCTGACTTTTCCTCAGCTGTCTGTCTAGTACAAGGAAAAGAGATTCGAGGGAATACAATACATACATATATCATTTTATAAAAAGTGTAAAACTTTTGCTCATATTATAAGGAGCAGTTGAAGGTTATGTTGAGCTGCTTTCGAAGTGTTTATTTAAAAAGTACTGCATTCATGTTTCTAATAACTTAAAATGCATCATTTATTAAATATGAAAAATCTTATCAAGTCCATCTTAAGATCTGATATTTTAAATTGAGTTAACAAAAACATCATTTTAACTTACTAAGTTGTTTAACAGAAGCTTCAAATTCATTGAGACACAAGCCGAACTTGTTATCGCAGTAAAGAAATTAACAAAAAAAAAATTCAAGAAATTCAAGATATATCGTTATTATCAAAATCTATTTTTTTTTTTTAATTGAATTGTTGTGTTTCTTGCTGTCATTTTATGGATTTGTATATATTTCTATTTTTGTTTGTGTTTTTTGGTTTTTGTATTTTTTTTTTTTTTGTTTTTTTTTTTTGTTTTTGTATTTATATTTTAACTTCCTCCTTAATAAGAATCAACGAGACTTTAAATTAACCTCAACTCGTCAAAGCAAAGCGAAATAAATTAAAGTGTTTTGCAACAAAAATCAAGAGTCGAAAGAAACAAATGTTCCTGAACGCAAAAAACAACCGGACGCACACAGACGGACGTACAGCTCTGGTCGACGCTTGGTCGATTGTCAGCAAGTAACGCAGAGTGTTCAGATATACAATTGTTAAACGGTATCAGTGAACATTTTTAAATTTAAACATTTCGCAAATATTTGAGCGTAACGAAACAACCGCTAAACAAATGAATTATTTATGTTTTTATTTAACAGTGTTGCTGTTGGCAAAGCTATTTGCAAAAGTGACCCTTTGTTGTTGTTGTTGTTGTTGTTGTTGTTGTTGTTCTCGTTGTTATGCATTCAGTGCAAGCAATTCAGCACAATTTAATATCTGTTAAATTAAGCGTCTGAGCAAAAAAATTGTTCGAATCCAAAGTAATGTAAGGACATAATATTTAAAATTACATAAATCCACGTTAAAAGAGTGCTTCCGTTAAGATTTTGAAAATACAATACTGCCCTTAGTGTACAGTGAACACCTTTTTAGCAGCGCAAACAAGATCAGTTTCAAATGAAGGCTCATTTCAACCGTTAAACTTGTTTTTCTTTCTGACCGCCACAACCACCACCTGTCCATATCCTTTGGAATCCTTTAGCAAATCAGCCACCGGAACAGCACTTTAACTTGAGCCGGTTTATTGTTTTTTTTTTTACACTTTAGTAGCCTCTTTTCAATTAAAGTCAAGAAAAGCCGTTTGAGCTCTAATTGCGGCGGGAAACTCTTCAGGAATTCCCGAATGCGCCGTGCAGCTAGAGCAACGCCTGTCGTACTCAGCCAGCGGAACGGAGTGAGTTTGCGATTTGTATCTTATTTTCCGCGTTGCACGTCGGCGACCCCAAACCAAGACCTGTGCGCAGTGTTGCGCATGTTATACGACCAGCCTGGCCTGCCTCAAAGTGCAACAAAACGTTCGAGGCGCTCTAAACTATGCAGCAGACGCAGCCGCAGCAACGGTCACGGCAGCAGATCTTAAGAGTGCGATAGCCACGGTCAAGTTCACGTCGGCGTGTCATTAGCGTATAGCGTGAATGTAAAGAAAACAAATTAATGTGGAAAATAAAAATAAAAACAAAAACAAGCAGCAGAAGAATGATTAAAATAAGCGCAACAATAGTCGTCAGTCAGTACAAATACATTCCGCCATAGAAAAAGAGTCCTGCAGCAAGGTGCAAGCATGTAATACGGTTAGTTAGCAACTAAAGATAATGTGAATAGGCAGCTAGAAGAACCGATAACAGACAACAGACACTCTTTAAGTGGTTTTCAAAAACCTGAAAGAATATGGTTGGGGAAAGAAGAGACCAGCAAGCAGGTGAAAAAGTAGTTCAGGGTGCTTTTACACGGAGAAAATTATTTTGCTTGAATCAAGCCATTACTTTGCTTAAACGCAAATCAGCAAAATTTTGCTCAATAGCGGTTTGATTTTAGAAAACGTTTTCTAAATTGAAATTACTTCTCATATAATTTGAAAAAAGCAAAATAAAGATAAATTTTAGCAATAATTTGCTTACTTATTATAAATTCAAATAGCAAATTTTGATTTGATTCAAGCCAAACTTTGCTAAGTTATTATAAGGTAATTTTGTTCAGGCAAAAGCAAAATTTGACTCAATTTAAGCAAAAATTTGCTCAGTTATTATAAATTGATAAAGCAAATTTTGAATTGATTCAAGCAAAAAGTTGCTAGGTTATTGAAATATAAAACAAAATTCGAACTATAAATAGAAATACCGTGGCATGCAGGTTAAGAGTGTGGCTTAGCATGCTCGGAGCCCGAGTTCGATTCCCAGTCGAAATGGCCAATTTGTTTTTTTTTTATTTTTTTATTTTATTTTTTATAAATAGAAATAGCAAATTTTGATTTGATTCGAGCAAACACTCGCTCAGTTATTATAAATCGAAAAAGCAAATTTTGATTTAGTTCAAGCGAAAATTTGCTAAGTTATTATAAATTTAAATAGCAAAATTTGCTTGATTTTTGCTGAAAATAAGCAATATTTTGAAGTGGCTGAGAATTATGCTCAAGTTTTGCTTAATCTCCATACAAATTTAGCAAACAGTTTTCTCCGTGTACTTTTATCAATGTTAGTATCAGACACAATCACAAGCTGATTATAGTTTTCAGTAAGACTGATCTTCTAAAAGACACAGGGACACTAGTAAACTTTGACACTCTAATAATAACCGTATTTGATGAACCAGCAGAACAAGGTTTAACATGAAATTTTCTTTCAATTGCTCTACTTAGAATTTAAAAAAATAGCTATCTCATCTTTAAAAGTTCAAAATTGAAACTGAATTGGTTATCTATTAAGTTGAAAATATCCTTAAATGTATGAAAAATTCAACCAGAAAGTTTAAAGTCTCAACTTATACAGATGAAAGTCCGGCAGTATGTTGGAGTTTTCAACTTTTGATGTTGAAAACGTGTTCCATAATTTGAAATATTGTCAGTTAAAAATTTAACTGACAAATAGAAAATGTTAACGCTGAAGATGAGTTATAAAATTCGCAAATTTCACACCATACTGGTAGAAAAGCTCAAATTGTTTGATGAAACATTTAACTTAAAGCCTAGTACTCTTTTCAGTTTCATGTGAAATTTCACTCAAATTTCCTTACAAACACCCAGTGTTGCCGCGACGGTTCTAAAAAAAGTATCCATTAAAAGGTCAGAAATGTATCCAAATGTATCCACTTAAAAAAAACAAGTATCTAGGTATCAAATTGCAAAAAACGATATTGTATTCACCTTTATACACAAAAAGAGGTTTTTGACTTTAAAGTCAATAAATTTTTATAAAAGGTATTTATCTAGAAGCGTCATATACTGTGTTTACATGCAGAGTTTACTCGTAGTTAACCCTGCATGTAAAAGAGGGTTGAGTTGAGTTTCGTTAAAACCAAGAAAACTCCACGAAACTTGTTGGAAAAATTTACGTAGAAAAAAGTTATCGATTTTTGATCCGTAACAGACCTTTATTTTCGACTGTGCGTTAGTTGGAGCAAAAAGTGACCGTTCAATAGCACACATTGCTACTAAATTACAAAAACACACAATAATGGCAATGCTGGCAAACAACAGTATATTGTCATTAGCAATCAAAAAACCTTGAGTTTCATTTGAAAAATTTTACATAAGAAGCAAAAACTTTCTAAATTGAAAAAAAAAAACATTTATTTTTAACATTTTTTCAGTCTAATTTTGTTAATAAAATCGTTGTTTTTAGTAGTAGGAGTGTAACATTTAGCATAAACATGTATTTGGATACATGAAAGGACATGAATGAAAATCTCGATTTTGAATTTTTGGTAACTTTTTTGATTTCATGTGACGATATTCCATATTAAAAATATTTTTCAATAAAAGTATCCAAATTTATACTAAGAAAAAAAAGTATCCAAATGGATCCATTTGGATCCAAACGGCAACACTGCAAACAACCATAGCTGTGAAATATGCATGAACATTTTCAAAACATGTTCGTCAAAGTTGTATTCTGTTCCGTGAAAAATACTCGCAACACTTCTCTTGCAACATTCTTGCACGACAATTTAATTGAACTACCTTTTTATTTTGAAGTGAAAAGGTACAGTTGTCGAACATTTTTTGTTTTTATCATGACTCAATAATTATAAGGTAATCCCGATATTTGACATACCCTTATTTTTTGTAAACAAAAATATATTCTCTCTCGAAAATGAATAACAAACAGGGTTTTGTGGTCTCCTCAAAAAAAATGTATGTTTCAGTGTTGTGCTGTGTTTTTTTTTAATAAAAAAGTATGTGTTTTCAATATTTTACTGCTTAAAAAAAACAAAATAAGTATGCATTGCTTTCATTGAATTTTTTGACGCAATAAATTCGTGAAAATATTTCAAGCTTGGACTGTGTGAAGTCGCAGAACCTTAAAAATCATCTGATGGATGCTTCAAAAAAACAAAAGTAGCAGAAAATGTATTGACTACAAATTTTAAGATAAATTGTACTAAAAAATAGTACGATATTCAAGCAACTGTGGAATTTTTGTGTCATTACAAGTGCTCTCCTCTTCAAATAAGGGTATCTATCTCCATTTTCGTGAGAAGACGTCAAATATCGGTATAACCTTATAAATTATTGAGTCATGGTTTTAATATAAATATTTTTCACTATTTTGAAAAGTAAAGCATGACTTTCTCAAATTTTTTAATTTCTTCGCAACAAAATATTTGTCAGAATTTTCACGCAACAAAATAATGAATGTTGCGAGCGAAATTTCATTAAAGATATCATGTCAAGAGTTTGAAAGTACAATTGAAAGTAGACAATTGAACTCTCAACAACCCAAAACTTTTGGGTAATGTTGAAAATTATACTTAAATTTTTGACCGTGTAGTCTGGATGGAAGTGAAGAAGTTCCATAAAGTAGGTATTAGCATTAAAACTGTACGCAGGAGACTTTGAGAGGTTCACAGAAAGAAAAAACTTTATTGCATAAATTTATGTTCTCATGACAAGCATATTTAGCCCGTTATATATGCATAAAATAAAAAAAAATATATGTGTCAATATTTTTCTTATTGTAAGATATGACTTTCACATTCATCTGGCAACTTTTTTCTAATCTGCGAAATTCAACATGTAAGATTGAATGACGTAGACAGCGAAGCCATTCGTATAGCAAAAAAATTAATTAAAAAAGAAACATTTATATACCGATTTGGGCTTTATTAAATCTAACTTTTCATAATGCTTCGCGCCATTACTTCTTTAGAATCTTCAATTCAGCACATATAAAATATACTTCAACCTTGGAATTTGTTCCTCTATCACACATCCAAAGCTCATTCAAAACGGAGAGTGACACCTGGGGACCATTCCTTGTTAGTCAATATTTATTGTACATAAGTTAATTCATACATAATGTACTCTTAACATATTTGTAGCACATCCTAATTAAATTCAGTTACATCGATTTAAATGGAGAAATATAGATTTTTCTTAAAAAGATCAATTCTGTGTCGATAAGGAATAACCGCTAAAATCGAGTTAGGACAAAATGAGGTTATTACTTTTGTCCTAACGTTCGCCAATTTGTATGGTTATTTATACCTTGAAAATTAAATGCTTAACGCCATCAAATCTAAACAGCAAAAGTCAGGGTACCTTGATATTAGGTATCAATTTTAATCTTTAAAATGGTCTACTGAAATTTAGAAAATGAGTTTAGGTGTTAGTCCTTGTCGACACAGAATTACAAAATTTACGTTATGAGGTAAATCATTGCCTACAGAGAGGTGATAGCCGTTGAGAAGAATGTATTTCCATTGAAAAAGCTTTCTGTAAGATGTGAGGATTGAACTTGGGCTGCCCCGGCTCGATATCTCTATAGCGTTCAAATCTGAATGCTACACCACCATTTGTTTGTCAAAAATGTTCGCAAAAATCAGTAAACCATTCGCATAATACGAATCATTCTCTACAACGACAATGCAAGCTCTCACAACAGCCATTTTATAAACGAACTGCATTTGTCAGCCATTCTACGTTAAACGATGAACAGATTATAACACAAATACAACATAAATAAAAATATTCACAAAAATTTCAGCAGATATACATACGACTAGAAATTCACATTTATCGAAAAAAGTATATTCACATAATAAATCACATGTCATTTAAAAAAATATTCAGCTTGCAAAATTGTTTTTTATGTATTATCAATATTAAGCACGAATCACAACTGGAGAGTTCAAATTTCAAAAGAGCATCATTATCTAAGATATCGGAAGAATTGAAATAAGATCTGATATCAACGATGATGATCAACGATATTCGCGTTTATTTGCTCCTGTTGTCCGTATACTTCATTTAAAATCAAATTTGAATACGGAATTGGTTTTACCGACCAATTTTACTTGAAGATATAAATTTTCTGGTGATTACTTTTATGTCAGTATGAAACTGAGTAAATTCACATGAACTCAGAAGGCCCGTTCAGCACGATTTTAACTTCAGCTCATTCAGTGTATGAAAAGTGTGGTCTTTCTTGGGCGGGCTACTTTTATATGCAAGTTCCCTGAACGAGGGAAGGACACGGTAGGGGCAGGGGCGGATCTGGAAAAAATCTTGGGGGGGGTAAATTATCAAAGACACACATTTTCGATTTGAGAAAATTTTGTCTTTTTACATATAGACAAATTGTACTTTTTTGAATTGAAATTATTGAATTGTTTAAAAGGCATTTTTTCCAGACACATACACGCACATTTCCGTATTTATTTATTTCACCCTTTTTCTGGAATAATATCTTAGCGAAAAGTAAATAAAAACTCTAACTTTAACTTATTTTAGATTTAAGGTTGATTTATTCCAATTTTTCACATTCATTCCATTATATAAAAATTGCACAATTATATTTTCAAGTATGTGCAATGAAAAAACATAGTTCTTTTCAATTAAAAAAAAAATTAAAGGAATTTGAAACTCATTGTTTCAATACAAAATGATCTTGAATTTGAAATTAATTTTTTTAAATCTATTATATTGATCTACCGAATTGTATTACTATGACTGATTTCAACGAAGATATACTAGACCTTTCAACTTTTGCACATTCAATAACAATATATTCGACAGTTTCGAAGATATCGACGTTCAAAGTCGAAAACATTTCACAATTTTGCGTCGTCTGCTCTTTTGAAACCCTTGTATCTTTGATATTTTTCAACGAATTTACAAAAACTTTTTTTATTTGGTAGAAAATCTCTGAATTTTAATAAGCATTTTAGTTTTTTTTATTATCTTGCATATTTTCAAAGAAATTGAAAAAACAAACAGTTTTGTACGTTAAATTTTATTCAAATGCACACTACTTTTGTATAAAATTATTTTCTACTTACGTAGGAACTTTTTGAAGTGAATTTTAATAAAATTGAATGTACAAAAATTTTTGTTTTTTCAATTTGTTTGAAAATATGCAAGATAATAAAAAAAAAAATAAAATGTTTATTAAAATTCAGAGATTTTCTACAAATTAAAAAAAGTTTTTGTAAATTCGTTGAAAAATATCAAAGATGAAGGGTTTCAAAATAGCAGCCTAGGTAAAATTGTGAAATTTTTTCGACTTTGAACGTTTTTCGTCGATATCTTCGAAACTGTCGAATATATTGTTATTGAATTTGTAAAAATTGAAGTCTAGTATGTCTTCATTGAAATCAGTCATAGTTATACACATCGGTAGATCAATATAATAGATATAAGAAAATTATCAGAAAAAGAACTGATTTTCATGTTTTTGCCTATAACTCAAAAACTCAAGCTGATGGAGAAAAACGAAGTCCATTTTTGACTTCATTGGGCAGCCAAAATTTATTCGGAATTGTTTATCGAGATCTCTGCACTTTTTATAAAGCTTAATTTTGTTACTCTGTGTTATTAGATAGTCATTAGATAGAGACAAATTATATGACAAAATTATCGCAAAATTATCAATAACTTCGTTAATATTTATGTTAATGTCTCTAAGTATATGCAATAATGCGAGTCCATTCAATCGTTCTTCTTGCATAGTTGAACGTAACCATGTTTTTAATCGTCGCAGTGTAGAAAAACTTCGCTAAGCTGTTGCTACACTGATAGGAAGCGTGGCAAAGATAACAAACGTTTTAGAAATTAGTGGAAAAATGTCATTATTACAAAGAGTAAAACGGCGTTCATATCAATAACCTTAGTTTCGCTCACCTTTTTACACTGCCAAATTTAAAGTTCATGAAATAATTGAATAATTGAATTAGTTCCTTACTAAAAGTGGACTAAACGTGGCAGTTCCATTTCATTAAAGTCGGTTGTGGTAATTGGGTTGGTTTGTTGCAATTATAATTACTAGTACCGCCTGGGGTCGAAAATCGACCAATTTTTGTTTGCTTATTTATAGTTGTATAAAATAGTCGGTGCAGTCATAGAGTTCTCCGCACTCTAATTCATTTAAAAAAACAATTATCAAAATCGGTTGAAAAACACGGGAGAAAATGGTTCTTAGTTGTTTTCACTACGCCTATTTATATTATGATGAAGTTAAGGTAGGCTTGAAAAATTTCAGAATTACAAAAAATTAAGAATTAACTCAAACAAAAATAAATGTATGCAACAAATTTTTTGCGCAGTTGATACAATTTCAGCAACTATAACCTAACATTAATTCACTTCAAAAAAACACTGTTATATAAATATCAAATATGATAAAAAGTATTACAGATGTTTATAATATTTTCATAAAGACTATAGCTGAAATATTTCTGAAAAATATTTTAACTGTTGATGAAATAATTGAAGTAAAAACAGACTTCTGGATTTTACATTGTTTGAACTTTTTTTTTTTGAAAATTTATAAAGTGAAATCTGAAAATAACAATGCACGTATTGTTTTTTTATGATAAAATTTGTTGGCCCACAGGTTGCAAAAAAGTTTGGCAGGTTTTCACTAAAAATTTAGAAGAACAAAATATTTTAAGTGGCAACTATGGTCTTCATTGCCAAAATCTTAATTGCGCTCATTACAAATCAAAATCAATGTTACTTGCTCAATGATTTCATATAAAGGGCATTTTTAGACTAATCGTTAATGTTTTGTAAAAATATAATTATTATATTATATTACGCTGAGGTAGTGACTTCAGGTTTTTTGTTTTATTTTTATTTGTAAGAAAACAACGCGTCTTAAAAGTTGATTGTTTAAAACATGGCTGTAAATTTTAGTACTTAAGGAAATGTAACTTTATTTTCAGGATCATTTTTAAAAAAGGCAAAGTTACTACCTCGACTTAAGTGTTTGCTTTACATATAATTATATTTTGTTTTTTGAAGATGACTACAGATCGTGTTAATCTACTAGCAAAATGGTCCTACTCGTCTCGCATCGCTTCATAAAAACGTCACCTACACGCAAATGACGTCACAAAACAAAAAAAAACAAAATTTTTTTTTTAATACTTTAATAATCGTTGAAATCAATAAAAAAACTAAAGTTTAACAATGTTTCGACCATTTTTTTGTAGTATTCTTTCAAAAAACGTCTTCAGAATCGCTTATGTATGCATAAAAGTACCCTTAAGCTGTGAGCACAATTATTTTCTCCAAATAAAGTATTAAAAAGTAAAGTATTTAAAAGTTCTTGGGGGGGTAATTACCCCCTTTACCCCCCCCTTGTATCCGCGCCTGGGTAGGGGCAAGGAGAGTCAGTAGCATAATAGGATGTAGCTTATACTGTATCTAGCAATTATTTATACGTTTTCAGTTAATATATAAATAACATTTGTCAATCATTCAGGAATATGAGTATTATATTTTCGAAATTTCAAAGAAAATAGAATAAGAAAAATAGAAAAACTCATTCTCATATGACTCGTAGGAATCTCTAGGGTCTCTTCATGTAGATCTTTCCTCTGGACGTCCATGGTCGAAGGTGTGACGAAAAAGGTAAAAGAAGAACCTCTTCGTTTGGCAAAAACATTTTAAAATTGTTTAAATAGTTCTACTCTATTGATAATCGATATAATTTCTTCAGAAGAGTTACATTTTTTTTGCGATTTTTAATTTTATGCCAATATAATGCTTCATTTCGATGGTAGAAACTGCAACCTCGTGGATAAGTGCTAGAATGACGTGATTGACCCCAAGTACCTTTAAGCATAACACTTAAACTCTTCACAATAAAACATTGATATATCATACCTAAAGATTGAACTGTATATGTTGAAGATATGAAGTAAAACTTTTATGCGCGACCCACACGTTCGGTCAAAAACAAAAAACTTCCGAAATTTTCTTTAAGAAATTCTTCAGATTAGGTTAGGTATGTGGCGGATTTATTTTTCTCCAGTAAGATGATATGGTGTTCCATCAAAATGGCTGTACCGAATAAAACATTAGGTCCATGGAGATTCATTCCTGTTGTGAAGTATCCTATATTAAAGAGAATAAATATAGAAAAAGGAAACTTTTTCAGATTGTTAATTTTAAAATATCAAATGAACGGTTTAAAAACTTATTTTAAAATGTCCATTTTTGAAAAAGGACAAAATTTAAAAATTTCCAAAGATCTAAAATAGCCATTCAAGTTATATTTGTGGACTTCTTAACAGTTTCAATTACAGCTTATTTTTGAATTATGAAGCTTTAAAAATTGATATTAACATTTTTTGTTTAAGATTTTTTTTTATTAATTTATTTTAATATATTTATTTTGCTCTTTTCTTGCATATCAGTTGACTTGATTCGCAGTTATAACACGTATTTTTTAAAATTTTGCCTTTGCCAGATTTCGATCGCTTTCCTCGCCGATTTGTAGTCAGACGCCGATTCAGACAGGCAGGCAGGCAGGCAGATATACTGAAATCTGTGTGAACAAGCGAGATAGGTAGCTATTTGTATCTCGTTAGCTAACATTGCTTGCCTGCCTGCCTGTCTGAATCGGCGTTTACTCTGCACGTAGCCTTAGGCTGCGATTATAGTGAACGCGATTCAGACAGGCAGGCAGGCAGGCAGGCTAAAATCTGTGTGAAAAAACGAGATGCAGATAGCTATCTATCTCGCTTGTTCACATTGCCTGCCTGCCTGCCTGTCTGACTCGGCGCTCACTATAACCGCAACCTTAGCCATTGTGCCATGTCGTAGGTACCACTAAGCAGGAACAATTTAACTGCACTAAGCAGTTTTAAGTGCAAAATTAGTTACAATCGAACCATTAAGCAGCTTTAAGTTAAAAAAAAATTTAAGATCTACAAGTGGCACTACACTGAGAAAAACACACATACCCTGCTCCGGTAAAAAATTTCTCTATTTCCGATAATAGTAATTTTCTCTTTTTCAAATAAAATTTTCTTCAATTAGAATAAATTTTAACATTTTCCAAGAAATATTTCTTTACTTCTAGGAAATGGAAATATTTCAATGTCTCTAATAATGATAAGTATTTTTTTCATTTATAGAGAAAAATTTCCCAGCAAAATTTTGACACTGAACAACACCCGATCACTGCACTGCTGGTGTTGTTCAGTGTCATCCTGCAAAGACGTATTAGCTTTGCAGGAATACCAAATTCAGACATGATGGCATATAGGTGACTTCTTATTGGACTGTCGAAGGCGGCTTTGAAATCGACAAAAAGATGGTGTGTGTCGATTTGTTTTTGGAGGGTCTTTTCCAAGATTTGTCGGAGTGTGAAGATCTGGTCAATGGTGGACTTTCCAGGTCTAAAACCACACTGATAAGGTCCAATCAGTTGGTTAACGATGGGCTTCAGTCTTTCACACAATACGCTCGATAGGACCTTATATGCGATATTAAGAAGGCTAATCCCACGGTAGTTGGCGCAAATGGTGGGATCGCCTTTCTTGTGGATTGGGCAGAGCACACTGAGGTTCCAATCATCTGGAATGCATTCTTCCGACCATATTCTGCATAGAAGTCTGTGAATGCATTTAAACAGAGCTTCGCCACCGGTCTTAAACAGCTCAGCCGGTATGCCATCGCCTTCTGCGGCTTTGTTGTTTTTAAGCCGAACTATAGCTGTTAAGACCTCGTTATAGTCGGGCAGCGGAACTTCAACGCTGTCATCCATAATTGGGGTTTCCGGGATATCATCTCCAATGGCGGGATTGCTGTCAGCGTCGCCATTTAAAAGTCTAGAGAAGTGCTCCTTCCATAATATCAGTGTACTCTGGATATCTGTCACTAGATTCCCATTCTCGTCCTTGCAGGAAGAGGCTCCGGTCTTAAAACCATCGGCCAGGCGTCTTATCTTTTCGAAAAATTTTCGAGTCTCATTCCTGTCGCCATGCATCTCAATTTTCTCACACTCACGCATTTCCGCCTCTCGTTTTTTCGCCTGAAAATACGTCTCTCTTCCTTCCTCTTCTCTCGGTATCGCTCCATAACAGCACGCGTTACAACCAGCGTTGCCGCTTTGGTTAAATTCAACCAAATTTGGTAGTTTTTTTTCTTTAAATCAGCTTTTGGTTATTTGGTAGATTTTTTTTCAATTTGTAAGATTTTGGTAGATTTTTAAATTTTGTAGTTTATAAAAATTTGTATCCAAATAAAACTCAAAGAAAATAAATAAAAATAAAAAAAGGCGTGATAGAAGCAATGCTTCAAAAAGGGTACACTTGGGAATAATCTTTTTTGATATATTCTTTGGAGTTATTTTGTTTATATGTTTTCGTTTATTTTACAATTTATGAATAAACTTTAATATATTATTAAAAAAGACCATTATCATATCATATTTTAGAATTGATATGTATTGTTACTTTAAAAATGTTTTGGCCAACACTTACATTTTTTATTGGCCCTAATAAGGTAAACATTTTTGTTGAAGATTTTGTATAAATATCTCAAACGGTATAGAAGTTATGAACGATAAAGTGAAATGTGTGTCAGAAAAAATTGAGATTGCGAAAAACTTATCATTTGACCATCGTAATTTTTTATTGGTGGAAATTTTACATATTCTATTTTAAAAAATACAAGAAAAAAAAACAAAAGGTTCACTTTTTGAGATATGAGCAAGTTAAATGTTTTTCAAAAAGTTGGCAACTATATCATAAAAATAACATATGTATTTATTTTTCTAAATCGCTTTTTAATACCTTTCTAACGATACTTCATTTACAAAAATATGGTAACAGATTATGGAGACATGATTTATTGCCAATGTCTGTATTTGCAAGATTTTTACTTTCATTAAAAATTGGTATCTACATAATTTTTGAAAAAATTGCAAAAATATAAATAACTTACATTCTTATGAGTGGAAAAAGTACCCTTAGACAAAATTTCAAGCCAATCGAAGATCATGAGGCCAATCACGACTAGTATTGGGCGTGGAGTGCCCGTATTGAGAAAATATTGAGATTTTATTTAGCTTTCAACGGAATTATAATAAAAATGTGACTTTTAATTTACGATTTTTTAATATACAATAGAAAATAATCATAAATGTAAGCATGACAACATTTATACAGTGTTCCGAAAAGAATTTTAAAGTTTAAGTTGATGTGGTAGTTTTATATCCATTTTGGTAGTTTTTTTTAATGTGGTTGGTAGCAAAAAATTTTTTTCGGTGGCAACCCTGGTTACAACCGACTGCAGGGTGGTGTCGGATTGCGAGCATTCTTAGCTGCGCACAGACGTGTGCGGATCTTGGATGCGACAAGATAATGATCCGAGTCTATGTTAGCACCACGGATCGTGCTTACGTCTATTACACTGGAAGAGTGCCTTCCGGCAATCAAAACGTGATCAATTTGGTTGCATGTTTTTTGATCAGGGGACAACCAGGTGGCCTTATGAATGTTGAGATGCTTGAATCTAGTGCTACTAACGACCATGTTTCGTGCTCCGGCGAAGTCAATCAACCTCATTCCGTTATCGGATGTGTTGTCGTGGAGGCAAATATGTTTTCCTATATATTCTCCTATAGAGAATAGCATTATCTAGAGCAAAGTCGATATTATTTATCTCTAAATATGATGCTTTTTTTTATCATATTCCGAGAAACTTTTTCCTGAGTGTACAAAATTAGTTTTGAACCTAATTATCTTAAGGCTATATAAAAGCACAACTTGTAACTTTTGGAACTATAAAGTCGATTGCCTGAAATGGACACCATATAAAAGCTTTGTGTGTGATAAGTTTCACAACGGACCTTAAAACGGCTTTAGGCGTTACAAGTTCTACAACGGACCATAAATGGACCCTGTAAAAAGCTTTTAAGGGAACTCATAAAGTTGATTATGACTTATTTTGCTGGTTTGGTTAAAACGTATTTTTCTCGAAATTGTATTTTTCAAATTAACCGATCAATTTGAATGTTATTGCAAATTCTTTTGACATGTTTCTTAAATCCATGAACCTGGAGTTTTCTGATTAAATACAAAATATTGTTTAGGCAGTCAAATTCTTTATTAAAACACTTCACTTTTTTGTTAAATTTCAATTTTTTAACATTTTTTTTTTTCAAGGTCAAGCAAAAACTTACCATGAGTTCTTACTCCCAGCTTAATAAACTATTTGTTTTTATTTAATTTCAGGCACAGCAGCAGTGAGAACGGTTTTTTGGAGCCTTGGAAGATTTTGGATAATTCGCTGAATTTTCAAGTGTTTTGGTCCAAAAATTGTATCATGTATTTTTTATGTATCCACAAATATATCCATGAAACATTAAAACAATCCATGCAGTAGTTTTCTAAAACAAAAATCCCATCAAGTTTTGAAGGAATATAATTTATGTTTCATATTTGAAAATAATAAAAATAATACTAAAGTTGTATAGAATCTTTATTTTAATTATAAATATTTTTTATTTTAGACAATCTAAAAATTTTGTCAATCCAAAAACGTTGAGATAGAAAATATCCCAATAGATGTCAGGACTAACACAAATCATAATAGACAATGTTCAAACCTAAACTTCCCCAAGTTGAGCTCAGGAAACAGGACATGCGTAATGATGAGTTGTTGTTGTAAATATTGGGGAGCAAAAACACTCCAAGGTGGAGCAAATAAACTAAACACTTGTAGAGTTTAGTGTTGAGTCGAATGTTGAACGAAGAGGTTGTTTTAGAATGTATGACGATGAAATTCAATGCTTCATAATTTTATTAATTAAATTTACTCATGCTTGATATTTTCTACACTATTCCAGGGAAAAATGAAAAACTATTTAAAATGTTTATCTCTTTTAACACTATCAGGCTAATATTTCAGACTGCCAAATCAACAATTAGAGTGAAAATTTTAAAAATACACAATCAAAAGCAACGAATCATCAAAAGCATTGCACGTTGAACGCACTTGTCGTCATGGAGCCTAGTTTAATTGCAAGCCATTTCAATGAAGTTGAGTAGAGGAAATGCAGGGTGCACAAATCTCCCACGTTGTGTACGAACTATAAGCAAAAATTAAAAAATAAAAAAAAAAACAAATATCAAAACAAGAGAAAACAACAAAAGTTAAAATAATAAACACAAAATTTATTTTAAAATGAAAAACTACTGAAAACAAGTGCCGCAAACACAACCGCAACAATAGAGACATGGAGTATAGCGGAGATTACAACAACAACAACAACAACAACAACAACAACAACAACAACACCAATGACGAGAACTAAAAACTTTAATTTGCGGGCGATACAACAAAAACTAAAAGCTGCAAAAAAAAATGTTTTCAGATGAGCGCCCAAGTGGAAATTTTCAATGGTTACCAAGCGAATAACTGAAACGGCGTTGGTGGGTGGAAATAGGCATGAGCGGGATAAAAAATGCATAGCAGACGCACGGACAGACATAAAGTTCGTGCAAGCGATCGGATGTGCCAGCAAGTGAGTGAGCGAGCAGAACTTTTAAGCCAAACACGCAATGGGAAGCCAGGCAGATGCATTTGGCTGCTATTTGAAAAAAAAAAAAAAAATCAGAAAAGCGTTATGGACAGACAGAGAAAATGTAGAGAAACAAGCAGCAGTGAAACACTTGAAATTTTGGCGCAATTTTGATCAAATTCCTTTTTTGTCAGCACAAGTCTAATGAAACTTAGAACCTGTACAAAGAGCCCAGTAAGAACACAGCCTCAAGAAGATCTGCACTGCGTAACGCGCAGCCATTAAGCGTCACCGGAAGTGCTGCAGCCTGCATGAGCATGCATCAATTTAATTAAATGAATTGCATAGCATAATTATTACTTTTAACTTTACTGTTTTTTTTTTTTCTTTTACCTCAAGATAACATGTTGGCAGTTGCCAGTGTTGGCAATTGCGGGAAAATCACAAGCAGACACGCGATGACATTTTATTGCAGTTTTCATGTAACAGGTTTTAATAAACTGTGTAAGTGTGTGTGTATGAATTGAATGCATAAACCTTCTCGAGGAAATTAAATTAAAAAGAATAAATATCAAAAGGAAAATATTTTCTTGACAAGCTATAAAGCTTAAAAAAATTACATTTATTTCATAATAATGCACAATTAATGTATGTATGTTGTCTGTTACAACAATATTTCCTTAAACCTTAAATCCACTGCGACCTCCACCGCAGCTACATGTAAATTTGAAACATTTATCTAAATTACAGTTATTAAATTTGCGGCTTAACAGTTATTTTCCTTTCTAAAAACACCTTACAACGTCCATCAGCTCCTCATCTATCTCGTTTCTCCAACGTTTCTCTTCATCTCACACCGCTCAGCTTTGCAGCACAACTTTAGACGAACAAGCGAAATATTTAGAAAATTCAGCAAAAGGATGTTTGTCCTTCGTTCATGTCGTTTAAAATGACAATTTTGCAAACACCACCATTGGTAGCATGACCAATATGAGGCATACAACTACATCGACGTTAGAATTTTCAACAGCAACAGCAACAGCGTGATTTAAGAAACTTTTTCTCAATCTCAAAATTATTTTATGCAAATTTAGTTTTGAGGTAACAACATTTTTGTAGTGGTAAAGTTTGACACAGAGCATTTATTTTTTTTCATATTATTTTTAAAGACCGTTCCTATTATACTCCCCATACAGCTTGCTGGCCAACCCTGGCCAGTCTGCTAGCAACTGTATGTTCAGGTGTATGTTTGTATTATGTTGCTTTATTTTTGTGCTGTTATGAATGTCCTAAAAGGGAGTCAGTCCATATTATGTTTAGTTTTTTAATAAAAATTTCATTTAGTTCATTCCATAGAATCTGTCTATCTGAGCTTGCTTGAAACAGTTCTAATTTTTGTTTCCTATGTATTTAAAACCCAATTCGACAAGGTGCTATTGTTGGATAGCTGGGAGTAATTTTTGAATTAATTTACTGCGTATAACCGAATCCGAGGTCAGTATTAACACATAACATCAGGATTTTGAGATATCTGAGGCTGTGTACAACATTTTTTTGATATTTTCCCCTATTTGCAAGAATTCAAGTGACCGTTTACCTGTGTTTTTATTTCTGAAAAGTTAGGATAGTCATAATTTTGGTATTATCATTCATTGTACTGTTCAAAAACATGCAATTTTTCAGAGCAAAACAACGTTCAGACAAGAAATTCTGGCAGAGAGTACCACCAATAATATATACCTTCGTGTATCGGCGTTTTGAAAGTGTACGTTACATAGTTTTATTTTATAGGATGGGTTAAAGTTGCCCCCCTCTACCTAACGTTGCGAGAAACATTTTTGTGGAGCATTTTAAACCTCTTAATCTTCAATGTCTGGGTTTTTTTTTACCTTTATGAAAGAGATGAAAAAATACCACTAAAATTCGAAAATATTGGGTTAATAATTCCCACAAAAAATATTTGTCATTTAATTCTTCTTTAAGACCCTGAACACATCAAGGCTCAAAATTCGACTTGAACGATAGAAAGAAGTTAAAACTTAAAATGTGTTATAGGGGACATGACACCATCAAAAAATATTTTTCTTATGTTTTGAAATTCGTTTAAGTTGAATACAAAATAAGATATATAAAAAAAAACGTGGTTGTAATCAATATCAAAACTGCCGTGGAATGAAGTAGAAGAAAAAAAATGTTGGTGGAAAAATAACAAAATAGTGGCGTTTTTACGAAAATGGCCAACTTTTTGGGTCAAAATCGGCCAAATCTCAAAGACTATATTGCCGATCTTTCTGTCCGTAGTTCATTACATACATCAATAAGAGTCATCACATTAAAATTTCAATACGGTATTTTGTCAAAAATATATCTTATTTTTTATTCAACTCATACACATTTTAAAACATTAAAAACATTTTGTTAGGTGTCATGTCGCCTCAAGAGTTAATTTCGAACTTACCTAGAATTGGTGCTAAAGTGTACCTTAAACCTGAATAAAGGAGGATATTTGCTACCATATATTTGCTTTTCTTGTTCGAGGTATTGTATATCATTTATCCACCGAGGACATACGATTTGATGTCTCAGGACATTTTCGTGGGCTACGCAAAATATCGTGTTTACGTGCTTAAACCTCAAACTCTTGATGAATTAAAAGCCAACGTTCGTCAAGTTAGTAACCCGAGCTAATGCTTGAGTTGTGCACAATTTATATTGAATCCTGGAAACCTCCAGCGGTGAACATTTCATTGATATTGTATTTAATGTATAGTTCCAAAATTCGACCATTAAAACGAAAGAACTGAATTTTGAATGTGTTCTCATAAACTTTCGAGGGAGAAAAACCCTTAATATCAAATTTTATAGTTGCACACAGAAAAATATCTCTTTTTGCAAGATTGTAAGCATTTTATTTTTGAAGGTTATTTTTGACCAAACTGTTAAGGAAACAGAAATATTATTTCAATTATTAAATTACAAATTTTGATACTTACACAGCTAGGGTTCGAACCCACGTCCCCCGGATGACAGTCTAGTGCTTTTCTACTGAGCTATTGGCAACGATAATATAAATACAGCAAAACACATCTAAAAACTATTGCTTAGGAAAAATAGACAATTCAACAAAAATATTTCAACAGATGATTTTAACAGCACAAAAATAATTTGAAACGTTCATTTATCAAAGAAAATTGTTTACTTAAACGCAAATCATTTAATCGAACAGTGTTTTGAAATAACAGTGGCCGACTGTTAATATTGCGGTTGATATTTTTCGATAATCGATCTCTTCTAATGGTATCTGGTTTGTTTCCCTCCACAATCAGTGAGATTTTGAAAGAAGCTTTAAAGAATTAAATGCCTACCGGTCCTTGGAGTACATTCTCACAGGATGAAACTGATACTATTCGCCACCAAAATCAATGTGCAACACTTTGTCTAGCCGAAATGAAACGACCAAACACTCTCACCATCCAACAGTGTGAACTATCTATGAATTGAATTAGACTTAAAGCTGAATTGGAAAATCAATGTTGAACATAGGGTCAAAAAGACTTGCGCAATATTCTACTCTGGTGAAAAGTCTTTCGTAAGAAATGGAGTCTTAAACCAAAAATACTCATAAGGCTGTACACCGCAGTAGTACGCACTATTCAAGTGTATGGGGGAACTAGTCTGGTGGCCAGCACTGAACAAAGCATATAATGTTATAAAACTAGCAAGGATTCAGCGATCCGAATTGGAAAATCAATGTTGAACATAGGGTCAAAAAGACTTGCGCAATATTCTACTCTGGTGAAAAGTCTTTCGGTAAGAAATGGAGTCTTAAACCAAAAATACTCATAAGGCTGTACACCGCAGTAGTACGCACTATTCAAGTGTATGGGGGAACTAGTCTGGTGGCCAGCACTGAACAAAGCATATAATGTTATAAAACTAGCAAGGATTCAGCGATCCGAATTGGAAAATCAATGTTGAACATAGGGTCAAAAAGACTTGCGCAATATTCTACTCTGGTGAAAAGTCTTTCGGTAAGAAATGGAGTCTTAAACCAAAAATACTCATAAGGCTGTACACCGCAGTAGTACGCACTATTCAAGTGTATGGGGGAACTAGTCTGGTGGCCAGCACTGAACAAAGCATATAATGTTATAAAACTAGCAAGGATTCAGCGATCCGAATTGGAAAATCAATGTTGAACATAGGGTCAAAAAGACTTGCGCAATATTCTACTCTGGTGAAAAGTCTTTCGGTAAGAAATGGAGTCTTAAACCAAAAATACTCATAAGGCTGTACACCGCAGTAGTACGCACTATTCAAGTGTATGGGGGAACTAGTCTGGTGGCCAGCACTGAACAAAGCATATAATGTTACAAAACTAGCAAGGATTCAGCGATCCGCTTGCATTGGTGTCACGATGTCACCGTGTCACGGAAACCACTCCTGCCCAAAAGATGCACTGAACATTCTCACTCACCTGCTCCCCATAGATCTAAACATTTAACTCAGCGCACGCAGCCTTAGAATCAGAGAATCTTACAACTGGAGAAGTAACATCCTAAGAACCCATAACATCCATAATATACTAACAACCCATATGGACACAGTAACGTACTTAGTTCGTTGCCACCGGAACTAGTCGTTTGCAATACTGAGACACCACCAAATCGATTTTTTTGAAAATAAGTTCTTCTGAGTAAAATACAATATCTGGGGGAAGTAAAAGAAATTCTCCAAAGAAAAAACTGCGTCATAAAAATTATTAAAAAATGTTGAATGGTTTTATTTCGAGAAACTTGTATTGAAAGTTTTATTTATTAAAAAAAACACTTATTTTTTGACTTAAGTAGCCTTACAAAAAATCTTTTTCAGCTTTTCATTGCATTTTATTTTTAAAACTCCCTACTTTTTATACCCTAAACCTGAAAGGTCAAGGTATATTAACTTTGTGCAAACGTTTGTAACGCATAGAACGAAGCGAGTCCGGTATAGAAAAGTATATATATTCTTGATCAGCGTCACCTCGTGAGTCGAGCTATTCATGACCGTACGTCCGTCCGTCCGTCCGTGCGTCCGTCCGTCTGTGTGTTGTCCGTATACACAGGATAAGAAGAAGGAGTTGAGATAATTGGATGAAACTTGGTACACATGGTCACATTGACCCAAGGATCTGCACTATTGAATATTTTTGGAATCCGCCCACGGCCACGCCTACCTCCAATACAACGCAAAAATTGAAAACTGCATAACTCAGCTCATAATAAGCCTTCAACAATAAAATTTGGTGTGTATGTGTTTTATATCAACACAAAGATGTCTTCGAAAAATGGACGCCATTCGCTCACGGACACGCCCACTTCCCATACAACCCAAAAATTGAAAACGCAATAAATAAGCGTTTGTTAAACTTACAGAGCTAAAATTTGAAACGTATGTTTTTTATGATAAGACAAAGATGGTTTTGAAAAATGGACATCATCCGCCAACGAACACGCCTACCTCCCATATAAACCAAAAAGTTTAAAACTCAATAAATAAGGTTGTGTTTGTCAAAGAGAAATTAAATTTTGTATGTATATATTTTATACCAAAACTAAGGTGTGTTAAAAAATTAGGAGTCATCCGCCCACGGAGACGCCCATTTACAATATAAATTTTTTTGGTTTGAAAAGTAGGTTTAGGGTATTTCATAGTCGGCCTAGACCGACTTTAGACTTTCTTTACTTGTTTAACATTCAATCGGCAAACCACGAGCAGCGAATAGGCCAGAAAGTTCATTCCAAGTTTTGTTCTTCTGTGCAATTGTTTCGATGTTGTTCCTGGAGCTGTCCAATACACTTTTTATCAAGGCTCAATTCCCTGAGGACCGCGTTGTAATCCTAAGACGATTGTGTTGAATTCATATGTCACAAACGAGTAGATGACCGCTTAGCTAATCTCAATATAAACGGCGTTGATCTTGTGGAGACAGCTACTCTCGACGTTATGTGCATCTTGATCCAATCTGTTCTTCGTTAAAATGATCATATATTTATTGTCAAAAGAAGCGGTCAGTGCCTAGGATTTTTAAACGGTGCACTCCAGGTGATCTTAGCAATATCTATACCTCATATATTTTTAAACCATACATGAAACCATTTCATACAATCGACGTAATGCTGGTTGCATAAGTCTTCTGCAAAGATTCTACCATGGGTAGCGTTCAAGGGAAATTCATGGTTTGATGCCACCAACTCGTGTGTTTTCTAGATCCACTAAGGCAGCTCTCTAAGTCCATTCCTATTCCATTGCCTTGATGCCCAATGGAATATCACTTTACCAAGACAATTCGTTCTTGAGTCGCTCAGTAAAATTGTGAAATAATTTCCCAGTCATTCCCGGAAGTTTCGACCTGTACAACTTTAAAACAAAGCTTCACCGACACTACTCTATTTCCCTCCCTCCCACGAATTAGGGGCATCCCCTAGCTAACTCATTTATAGGGGCATTCCCTGAGCGTTGTTTCACTTAAAAAAACCTACTTTTTTTTATATTTTTGCATCTTAATTAATTTTTTCTCAATATCATACTTGTCTGAAATATTTTTCATTAAAAAAATCGGAGAAATTATATATAATTCTGTAACAATTGTCAGTGTTTTTAAATATTTTTTTGAATATGCCATTTTAGCTAAATTATGTTTGACTCGTTTTTTATTGTTAGCAAGCAAAAAGTGTGGAGCTTTAAAAAAGTAGTCAGTTTTAAGTAAAACCGTTTTTAAGAGAAAACATGGAGCTCGTTATTGGTAAGGCTGCAGGTGTTCGTAACTTTCTTAGTAACTTGTAAGAAATTTAATTCTCTTTTTAAAAAGCTATTATGTTTGGTAATTATTAAAGAGATATGTTAGTTATGGATTAAAACGTAACAACACCTATTTTTTTGTGTTTTCCCTCTAGCTTCCTTGGGGTACGATTGAGACCACCTCCACCCATAGAAATTTGTTGGTCCACCATGACGGGGAATCACCACCCGCATTATTTTCACATAAGTTTTGGATACGCTGTATATTATTATTGTAGTGACCGTGGCATGCAGGTTAAGTGTGTGGCTTAGTATGCTCGGAACCCGAGTTCGATACCAAGTCGCGGAGGAAAGTTTTTATCAATAAAAAAATTTTCTGATCGGTCACCACCTCTCTGCAGACAATGGCAAACCTCAGAGAGTAAATAATGCCATGTAAAACTTCTTGAGAACATGAACTTTAGCCGTTCAGAGTCGGCATAAAACATGTAGGTCCACTGATCGGTCAATTGTGTGCAAACATTTAATAACACACACGACACAATTGATCATAAGAAGCTGGGTGAAAGTCCTTTCAAGGGGTGAAATGGCCAATTTGTTTTTTTTTTTTTTTTTTTTTTTTTTTTTTGTATATATCCAGCGTTTCTTTTGAGCAACACTTCCAAGCGACTTGCCGAATAGTCAGATTTATTGTTTGTTTTTTGAAGAATTGTCATACTCAAGCTCAAAATGGGCTATCAGTTATAAATTTTCAAAATCGGTTTACGAATATTAATGTTCGTAAAAAATGGGTTTAATAAATATTGTATTCAATTAATTTTATGATGAGGTATTAGAAACTCTGTATGGTCTAAACTGAGCTATCCTCCAACTAACCCCTGTCTAGTAATCTACAGTCGAAATACTATTAATTTCAATATCAAAAACAATTTCATAACTAACAAAAATATGATCTTCGAACCGGGTTTAATGTTATCTGTAAGAACATTATGAAGACGGGAAAATGTTGGAGAGAAATTGTCTTTAGCAAATCTGAAAAAATATACCGTCACATTTCTCAAAGTTTAATAGGATGTTATGACTTCGGATTATCATGATAAATTAAATTACTTCAGTTCCATTAAATTACTTCAGGGAAGTTAAATTAGAGCACTCATATACGAACCTCTCACCTTTTAGTTTTTGATTCTTAAGAGTTCAGTGAAGTATACAGAACTCTTTAAGACAGAAGATATCGTTTAGTAGTTTCGTGAACTCTGATGATATCAGCAAAAACTACACATCTTTAGATTAGTCAAAGGATACTTAGCAGAAATACCTGAAGTTATGTGTAGAACGAGCCTAAAACATGCAATTGCAAATGCAAGTGCTATAAATTCTAGAGCAACGTCATTTGTTTATTGGCTTAACACTAATGTCTTTTTTGTGTGCTAACCAAAAGGACACGCTAAAGAACGACTTTAGTTGTATGCTTCAAGCCTTTGATTTCCGATTCTGAAATGCTGCTAAAATACCGACCGAGTAAAGCAACGGAAGAGCACACAATGAAGCCGAAGAAGGCAGCCGGATGGTAGAAAATTATGTATCCTGCATAAAACCGTTAAGAGTCCCTTTTAAACTGTGCTAGCAGACTTGTTGCATACATTGCGACGTTGGTTTAAGTTTAGTATTGTTGTGTTGGAGTTGTCGGTTTAGTTGGCAATAGTTGAACGTCAGCAAATGACTTTCGCGTTGACATTGATGACTCTTTGTCTTCATTACCAGCCCACATGACAGTCGAATAAAGAACTTAAACTAAATTAAAAACAGCAATAATATTTGCAGAATTTTAAAGTAACGCTCTATAAAGGACGAAAAGCTGATTGACGCTCATGACGCTCTAAATGAAGCAATAACTGTGAAGGGCTGTCTTTCAGTTGCATAGACGTCTTGTGGGCGACTTTAGGGGTGAGTTAAGGAAGCTCCATTTAATTTGCATGCATTAGCCATATTTTTCTGCTAACCAAGGCAGCTAGCTAGAAATGCGAAATATTTATTTAAGCATATTTTTATAACTCATGCTCACTGACAAGAACGGCAAACAAGGATGTGGCATTATTGGCAATGGCGTTGCATGATATGATGAGAGCTTTTTATTAAATTGCTAGATGTTATTGTCTTGGCTGTTGTTATGGTTGTTGTTGTTGCTGTTGTTGTTTGGTTCTACTTCAACCTCAAAAGGTGCAAAAACAAATCATGTTGACTGGAAATTTATTGCAACTTTTACGCAGGATTAGAAAATCCTTAAAATACCGCAGCAGTGGAAGGAAGTAACAGTAACATCACCAGCAGCAACAGCAGCCTTCTTTTGCAGCAATGCAGATACTTCTTGAGCGTTTTGCGTCGAGTGGATAAAACAACAAAGTGAAAAACTTAAACAAACATTAATTTGCATAACTTCCTCTTCACACACACACACACACACACTCACACACACATGCACTCATACACGCACCAGTAGCAGCAAAGAAAGCCGCCAACTCATCTTATCCACTCGTTGCTGCCATATTAAAAAATTCTAAAAGCCATGTTTGTGGTACTCCAGCCAGAACGAGTACATTTGTGTGGGTGGCTGTGGGGGAGTATGTATGTGTTTGTGCTTGGCTTGAGCCCGCTTAAGGACAACACCTACTCTCATAGACTGGAAAGTGGCATGAGAAAGGAATGGGCTGTGTGGTTGTTCTGTATGTTTTTATTTTTTTGCCCTTCTGCGCCAAATGAGATGAACTGAATCTAGTTGATTTTTTTTTGGTGTTTTGGTTTTTTTTTTAGGTTTATGTCACATAAGATATATTGTTGTTGTTTTTACTGTTGTGATGATAATGTTTGCTTAGCTACTTGAAACCGTTAGTTGCGCTACAGTCGATATTATGTCACTATAGTAATCTATAATGAGGGTAAAAATATAAAAGGAGCTTTAAAAAAATTAAAACAAATTTTTAGTCAAAAAACTGTTAAGGTAAGTGGCAGAAATTGTAATTTAAATGTCAGTCAGAGTGTTTGCAATTGGTTTTTAATATTGGTAGCTATTTGGTCTATATATAGAGTTTTTCATACAGATCTGAAATATTTTCAGTTGGCAATAAATTAACAGTTATGTAGGGGTGTTTCAAAATGTGAGTTACATCATGAAGGCCAAAACTAACACAACTCGTCCTATTTAGATGGCTCTCTTGAGAAACGAAATATTAAGGAAGCATCTTTTGTTGATCCCGGACCGAAAATTTCAAGAATCGCATTTGATAAAGTCGTCCTTTGTGGCTAAATTCAGCCTATAAAATAATGTGGAAACTATACCATCGGCTAATCTTATATTCAATTGTGAGAGTATATTTCAAGTGCTTTAGCAAACTTTTTCCAAATCCAATCATACGGTTACCTGGTCAAATCGGGTTAAGTATAGAAATTTGTTGCATCAAGAAAAAAAAAATACAGTTGATGTGCTATTAAGGGGGACATGACATTGGTCGTTTTTTGAAACCGACTTTTTTTTATAATTTTATATTTTAGTAAATATTCTTAAGATTCTAAGATGGTAAAATTCCTATGGGTTAAAAAATTACAGCCGGATTAGTGAGAGCGCATTTTAATTTTTCTTTGCATATTGTTTTGTTCATGAACTTTGAACGCGTTTATCTCGAAACCATGTTTTTCGTACTGGTTGCGGCACTAGCGGGTTCTTTTTTTGCAGAAATTTTTTTGTTTGTTTTTGTATTTTTTTTAACTTAATTCGCTATTGTATGACATGTGCTTTTTTTAAATTTTTTTTCGATTTTTTATGAATTTTTAAAGTCAATTTTTTTTCGAAAAAACACACTTTCAAATTTTGAATATCACCAAAAATTGAAAAAAAATTTTAAAAATGCTCCTGTCAAACGATAACCAATTTTGTTAAGATTTAAAAAAGTAATTATTTTCCAGATCGGATAATATTTGCGACTCCCAGTTTTTTTCTTTGCCGCCAGTTTGGAGCTCTTTAAAACCATGTTGGAGTGAAAAATATATTGTTTTTTAATTTATTTTTTCTTGTTATTTGTTCAATTCTCTACAATAATAAAAAAGAATTTTGGAAAAATATTTGTTTTTGACTGAGTTATGAATTTTTAAAAAAATGTCTGTTATCTCTGCCGCGAATGTTATGTCCCACATTAACAAAACCATTCTGAGGAGGTCGTATAACTTTCATTTTAGATTTATTGAAAAAAAAATATTGACAAGTTAAAATCGAATTCATTTTATACAGCTAAAGGAATTCTAATGGGTCCATCGTAAAACTAAAAAAAAAAAATTTTAGAAAAAACTTTAACAAGATCTGTTTTTTTAATAAAGAGTTAAACAAATCTATTAAAAATTCTTCCATATCCAAAAATCCCAAATAAAAACAAATTGTAATATTAAAATACCGACTGTAGTTCAACGAGCAGAATTAATCAACCCAGTAACAATAACGGTTTATGTTATTTTTCGCAATATTGTTTCCTGCTACTTATTCTCTGCTGCCTTTTCCCTTTCTACTGTCGTCATAGCGTCCAAAATGTTTGGAGAGCTTAACTAAACTGTTGGCACAATAAAGAAAAAAAAAATAAATAAAAATTGTACAGAAGCCGCAACATAATGAAAAAAACAAAAAATAAAAACAATATTCAAGAATAATGATGACATTGCTACACCCACCCACAACTCAACTCATCTCCATCTCCATCTCCAACTCCACCCAACACGCCTTTTGAACGATTGTGCGAAAGGACCACGCTATACGTCTCTAAACGCCCGTTAAATGTTCAGCCGCTGTTTTGTTTTTTATGCGCTGCCAAACAATTTAAAACACTCAACGCAAAGGTTATTTGCGAATTTTTTTGCTTTGCTGTTTCTTGTGCTTGTTGTTGTTTTTTTTTTGTTGCCGTCATTTTCATATCCATGTGTCTCTTGTATTGCAACAATATTGAATAAATTTTAAGCCTAGAACACACAGTTAGACAAATACATCTGAAGCGTAGAAAAATGAAAGAATTTAATCTTGGCACACAGCATAAGATGACAATATTTGGTAATATTATGTGACAGACAGTATAATTATATTGTTTACCATTTAAATTTGAATATAAAGAGCTCTATGTTATGAGCAAAATAATAGTTGAAATTTATGCAAGCAACCGGCAGATAATCCTCTTGATAGCACAAAAATCGCACCTCCAGCACACTTAAATTATTTTATCAAATTTTAAATCCCTCCCTCACACATGAGATGTGGATCTTAGTCAAATAGCTGTTGAGAGAATGCAATTATGAATAAGTAGTTTTTTGGTATTACAATATGACCAGATTACTTCTAGCCCAATCTTCTTTATTTATTAATCTTTTAATACCAAAAGCTTTCTAGAAATGACAAATTTGTCGGTATCATTTTGTAGTAGATCTTCCCAAATTTGTCGGTATCATTTTGTAGTAGATCTTCCCAAATTTGTCGGTATCATTTTGTAGTAGATCTTCCCAGAAAAAAAATTATGATACTTTTATGACTCTTTTAAGAATCATACCAAGTAATCTGAGCTCATAATGCTATCCTTATGAGTGCTTTCATGCGATTCGTGATTTTTGTTTTGAGTGAAATGAAATGTGATCACACAGATTGGATTATAATCCAGTTACTGAGCAGGCCAATCAAAATTTTTGTTATCATATTTAAGAAAATATTGGTCTCCACTCTAACTGTATAATTCTTCTCAATCATTTCCGTATTTATTTAAACGATTTCACCTTTTACAACTACAGTCTGTTAAGTAAGAGTGTGTACGGCATAATTTTTTCCAAATATTGTACTTCACTATTTCAAATTATTTGCACGTAAATGGCTACGAATAGTAACGATATGTATGATATGATATGTAGACCTTTTTGTCTAAATTTAGCTTGCCCTTGACGCAAGCTTAAGCCAGGATTCCGCGAAAAAAACTCACGATTGTTTTTTCATCCTTCTTGGTCACTCTCCCTGTTGAGCAACAATTGGGAAGAACATCGACGTTTTCTGGACAAACTTTGGTCTTTGACTTTTACAAATACTTTGCCGGACATTTTTGGTCCTTTTGGATGGAAAACTGTCTCGAAGCGTTCTGCGTATGTAGCACTCATTATGCCTAACATACTTTTCTCACAATATTTTGATTTCCAGTGTAACTTTTTTACACATGCGTTAAGAGCAGAAGGTTGCAATATTGCACTATACTTAAAACTACCCCACTGAGCAGCTTTTGTTATGGCTTAAAATATTAAAAAAAATTCTTGCAAAAGTCTTAATTTTTCACAGACTAAACATGCCAGAAAAATTTAAAAGAAATACCTCAATAAAACGCTTATTTCATTTCACATGGGATGGTTTTCTTCTTTTTGCTCTGCGTTAAATGGTTTGGATTCCAGGTCATGAAACTAAAAGAGGGCGCTTTAAGTAGTGCATTGTTAAGACTCAATAACTCCTAAATGACTTGACCGATTTTATTAAAATTTGGTACGTGAAATAACTTGACTTTACAACAGAATTGAGACTATTTAAATTTCATAAAACTTCAGTGAGAGGGCGCTTTCTTCAATCAACTTTGTTCGGCTCATTCACGTCAAAACGGATGAACCGATTTTGATGAAAATTGACAAGCATTTGTATTTGTGACTGAAATAGACCATATGCTTTTAAAAGTTCTTTCGACAACAATCAAGGAAAATCGTTCCGAAGTTGAACGAAGACAATCCAAAAATCGAATCGATGCTTACAGAATTTTTTAAAATTGAAATTTATTTGAGATAAAATTGCACATAGAAAAAATTTTCTCGGAATATGATAAAAATGGCATCATATTTACTGAAAAATGGTATTGACCTTGCTTCAGAGAATACTTTTCTCTAAATGCGATCCTAAAAATTCTCTAAAAATGATAAAAACCTTCTATGAAAAAGAGAAATATATAAAAATAATTCAATTTTAGAGAAAAAGACTCTTTATTTTTGAGAAAACATTTGTTTTTATTGAAGAAAATACTTCTCATAGTGAATTTTTTATCAAAATATAGGAAAAAAATTTTCATTTCCAAAAAATTTTCCTGTATAAATGAGAATTTTTTTGTGCGAGAAAAATATTTGTCATTATAAGAGACATTGAAATATTTCCATTTCCTAGAAGTGAAGATATATGTCTTCGAAAATTTATTCTAATTGAAGAAAATTTTATTTGAAAAAAGGGAAATTGCTATTATCGAAAATAGAGAAATTTTTCACCGGAGGAAGATATGTGTTTTTTTTCTGAGTGTGGGTGTCCATTTTCCACAGAAACCAGACGTCAGATCGAGATGTTGAAGATGTCATTTTTTGTTTTAATCATGTCTGGCAAATACAGTTTTAAGGAAATTTGACTTAACACTTTCGACGGAAAGAGGGGGCAAAACCCCAAAAACCAATAATTTAAAAAATTTTAAAATTGAATTGATAATTTTAAAAACGTAAAAATGAGAGCAGTTTTCAAAATCGTCCTCTTTCTGTGCTCGAGGATCAACCCCGAGTAACACCGGGTTACATCCGCTAGTATATATATATATATTTTAATATATATAATATAATATATATATCTTGTGTATTAAAATTATATGAATACATAAATAAGTTTGGAACAAAACTAATTAAATTCTTTAGATAAGTGTACTTTTAGTGATATAAAATAAAGGGGTTATTATTAATTAAATTAATTAATTAGTACTATGTATTTGAAAAGCAAAGAAAGTCGAAAACTAGTACACAAGTCGTGACACGAATAAATTTAAGTCGCGCACGCTCACGCTCGAGACAAATTTAATCACGCACGATCACAAAATGTTCGTGCTTTTTTAATAAGATCGCTCACGATAACGACGTGATTCGTCGTGACACGTCGTGTCACGTCAAAATTCGTGACACGCGCCCATCTTCTAATCTCAATCAGTAAATTTAAAAACATTAAAATTAAAATGTTGTTGCTTCATATAAATTGATGAGACACATTTATAAATAAGTTGACTTTATTTTCCTTGACCCAATTGACGGCTCCATTCGAAGAACACAAAACCCCTGAATTTTTTAAAATTTTTAATACAATTGTTGCATTTAATTTTAATAAATATTCATTTACTGCCTTGAAAAGCAAGACTTTACAATTCAACATCATAAATGTACTAACCCGACTTAGCATACTTTATAATCGGACTATATTGTAGCTTCAAAATGAAAATTTTTTATTTTTAATGTTTTTGCTTTCTCACAATTTCAAAATAAATGTATAAATTTCAATACTCTTCCTTAATTATTGTTACACCGAAAGAAAAACAGTAGTAAAATTTAAAAATTTGGCTTTTGTTCTAACAGTCACCAAACTGTTGAAGACCTTGGGTAAACTAATATAAGCTTTTGGTTAGAATTATTTAAGTATTTTTCTCGGTTTTCAATTCAAAAAGCTTATATATAAATTACTTTTTTTTTTTTGGGGCGGAATTTTATGAAAAATCGGGGAACTTCGAGAAGTTCTACGGGGAAAACCAAAAAATGAGTTGTCAACCCTAAATGGAAATGTTATGATATGGGGTGGATTCTCTTAAGTTGTTTCAAAATATTTGAAATAGTGATGCTGTCATATGCCAAGCAGAAAATGCCTGTAAGATGAAAGTTAATGTAGAATTATGATCCAAAACTTTCCTCAAAACGTTAAAAAAGTTGGTTTCATCGAAGTAAAATGAGTGTTACAGAATGGCATTCGCAGTCCTCGGATCTTAATCCAATGCAGATCTATAGCGTCGAATTGGGGTTATATTAGAAAGAACAAAGGAGAATAAAATAAAATCAAAACTTGTGCATTTCTTTTTACCGCTGGTTATTTGTGAATATTTAGTTAATACCAGTAGCGTAGATATGGTGGATCTAGTGCAGTGATGCACAGCGTTGGCAGAGCTTCCAACACAAACGCAACATTTTTGTCTAAGTATGTGTGTACAAGACAAAATTCAACACAACAAACGCAAAGTGATTCAATGATATCGTCAAAGAAGTTCGGCAGCTTCGCACACACGAGTTGTCTGTGAAAGCCGAGGGCTCCCCGAAGCTCTTATGTGCACCTCTGATCTAGTGGCGTAGCTAGGGTTGGTCGCACCCGGGGCGGAAACTAAATTGTGCACTCCTTTAGAAATTATTTTTTTATAACATAAGTCAATGAATCTTACTACATATTTTCGAATCAACCTCTACAAAAATGACATATTTTAGAACAGATTCAAAAAATAAACAAACTATGCTATCCATGAATATTTGATGGAGAAGTAAGAATCTAAAATTTTCAGAAACTTTAAGAATTTGCTCTGAATTGTTCCAATATTTTTGTCAACCGGGCTTATAAGTTGTGAGAGAAAAATTTACTCTTAGTTAACCACACAAAAACAGTTTTAATATAAAAACTTAAGTAAGTTTAATATGGAAAACATTGAAAAATATACGAAAAATTTTGAAAAATTGAAAAAAAAAATAGGACCTGGAAGCAAAACGTTGACAAATTTTCCCTAGTGACCCTGAATACCTATTAATATAAATATTTTTTCGAAATCAACCCCCATTTTCTAAATTTTCTTAAATTCAAAACAAAATTTTTTGTTTTTTTGAAAACCAAATTTAAAACAAAAAATTAAAATTCAAAACACATGTTTTAAGGCATATTTTTTTCGATGCCATTTTCTTAACTTTTCCGAGTTTTAGCACCAGATTCACAACCAGATACCCCCGAGATCATCCGAATACCAAGTCAACTCCATTCGATGAAGTTTGCATTTGAAATATTTTAGTTTTTAATTAATTAGTTTTTATTTTATCATATGTTCGATATTTGTCAAACCAATTCAAAAAATTAAAAAATTGTCATTGAATTCAAATTTTTGTTTGTTTTTTTTCAAAGAAATAATAAGAGAAAAATAAAAAAAAAGAAAAGAGTTTATAGGTAGGTGAAAATTAAACACACTTGTTTTAAATATTGTTTTGTAGAAACGCAAAGGCGTTAAATTTCTATTTTAATATTTTTTGCTTAATTTTAAAGTATGTTTTTTTTTTCTCAGTGTGTCTATATTAATCTCCGCTTGGACTTTTATAGACAAGATTGAGGTCTGTTACATTTGACTGCTTTTTAAATATCACCGTATTACAGTGATACCAAATTGATATCAGAAATTTGTTTCATTCTCATTATCTACATAGTTCCCAAAGCCAACTTGCCCAGGTTGAACAAGGTCAAGAGTCATGAATGGCTCAAAAAGAGCTGGCAATACCAAGAAATCTGTTGATTCTTCGCATTCGGTGATTGAGAACAAAATTAAATTTTAATAAGTAGAATAATTTTTAAGGAACTGTGCATCTTATCTTCTCTTAAAACTGTATTTTTGATAGTTTTTGTTGGTTGATAATGATTATTATAATATAATAATTATTTTAGCAAAATAAAGGATTCAGAAAACCATCTTAAAGTTTTTAATAGACATCTTTAAAATAAAATAAAAAAAAGTCAGAATGCCATAAATAGTCATAGAACGCCATTTATTTAATTTAAATAAAAAATGTAATGAATTTAAATCAATATAATTCTTTTGAAATTTTTTAAGCAAGTAAAAAGTTTATTAATGATTTTCAAACTAGTAGTTTTATGTAACAGTACTTATACCCAAAACATATTAGTATTCAAAATTATGTTCTAGCAGGTTAAAAGATGTAAATGAGGTTTGTTTCATGATATATAGTCTCAGAACTTAGTAATCACAAAATCATAAAGTATATTTTTATTTTTGATGTTTATGAAATGAACATGTTTTTCTGAAAAGTTCTGGAGAAATGTATTGCTTACAAAACAACTGACGCCTCCATTCATCATAATCTGAAAATCATGCAGGTTTTCAAAACTTAATGGTTTTAGAAATGTGTACTATGCTAGCAAGTTTGAATACTTTTTAACCTGAATATAAAATGTAAAAAAGTGCTTTTTTATAATACTTAATGGAATATAAAAAAATGTTTTTACATTTTTACTTTTGCGCTCCTCTTAATTACATGAAAATTTTTATAAAATTTGTTTGGAAATTTCACCCCTAACCAATGAAAAATTACATATGGATTTGACTTGAGTTTTAGTGTGAGCGTTAATATTGAACAAAATTGAATATAAAGTTTAAGTTTGGTTCAATAAAAATGAAGTCCTGGTGATGGTAAAAAATATTTTCATTCACTTTTACACCCTCTTGATATTCAAATATAAAATCGAAGTCATTGAGGTGTGTTCTTTTTATTAAAAAAATCAAAAATTATGTGATAAAAAGTTCTTTTGCCAAATTTTACACCCCATTTTGTGAACCAAAAGCTATCTACGCCACTGGTAAATACTATGGAGCGGAGGGGACATGAGTCATCAAAACTAAAGGTGAAATAACGAAATCTTTGCAAAAAAATTCAAAATTGAAAATATAATGTCGCTGGAACAGAATATGAATAAAATTGTTTAATGAAAAACGATAATATATGCTGAGGGTTTAATTACATGTTCAAAATTCCGCCAAATATTATCAGATGGTATATTTTAATAATATAAAAAAAAATAAAAAAAGCTTGGATTATTTTATTCAAATTATGTTCCGTGAGGTTTTCACTAGCATATTATTCAAATTACAATATTATTCAATATTATTAAAAATGACATTAACACGAACTACGCAATATCTAGAGTTCACTTTGTTTAGATCTTAAAGGGAATTTGTTTTCATTCGGGGTCAAACTTATGGAAAATGTACGCGCACCGGAGTATTTTAACATTTTTGTAATATGAACCGGTGTTATGAGCACTTATTATAGTGTTTATTGATTATGGATGATCAGTATATTTCGAGTCTTTATTCGTTTTGAAAATATGAGAAATATTAAAGAAATATTTGTACTCGAGTTCAAATAATGCTTGAGTTTAAAACAAAAATGTATTTAGAAATCAAAATGTACTCTCGAAATATCTAGACTTTCAATTTTCAATCTTTTCATCGTTATACCGTCGTTTAAGTATTAGGCATGAGATCTTCTTAGCAGACGAAGGAATGAAAAATACAATTTCAGTCAGTCGTGTTTTTGCTGTGCAATCATGGATGAAGTTGCAAGAAAACTCAAAGAATAAAATCGCAAGTTGCGAAATTCAAAGAACTTGAACGGTTAATGAGATGCGATTTGATATGAGATGAAAATAACCACCTCCTGCCCTAAACCGCATTCACAAACATAACTTCTAACACTACCCCCGCCTTCTGCAGCCTCTCGTTCTACACGCAAAGAAATTTTTCGTTTATCGTAACTGAAAAATTCACCAACTATACTCGTTTGCGAACTGTATTTGCTGCAAACGAGTATTCAGTTGTCATAAACTTAAAAATATTCTTGCTTGAAACGAAAAAACATAGAACTTAATGAAATTGTATCATTGTTTTGTAAGTTCAAGTTTAGCCGAGCGTGCTGGCGTTCGAGTCTAGAAACTTGAGTGACCTGGGTTCGATTCCCAACAGGAACACCAAATTTTTTTTTTTTAATTAATGTTTTTTATTATTATTCTTATTTTGACGGTTCCTTTTGACCAAGCAGTTAATGAAACAGAATTACAATTTCAATAATTAAATTAACATTTTTGATACTTACACAGCCAAGAATCGAACCCAGGTCTTCCGCGTGCTAGCCTAGCATGCATCCATTGAGCTATTGTGAGATATTGTCTATAATGAATTTTTTTAGATTACAAATGTGTATGTCATAAGAAATGGATATTTTTTCTACAAATGAAGTTTTTAGTTGAACAAAACAAATTTGTCGGTTGCCGAAATTTAAAAACAACTTACGTTAATCGAAATTAATTTCTTGCAATTAAATAACGCGTTTCCCGCAACTGACTATTATTATAAAAACAACAACAAAAATTTTTGTTAAGACAAAGTGCAAAGGTGCAAGCGAGATGCCATTTGTGTGGCTGCGCTTACTTAAACTGTAACACATTCTTGTTTCTTCGTTTATGGCAAATATTTTACATTTGTCATCAACGAAAGCGAGCTGTGTAGCAGTTGTGTGACTGCGCTTGTGATTCACAGTTGTGTGTCTGTTTTTTCATACTCTTAAAATAATTCCTTTTCGTTGATGGCAAATATTAAACGCTTTTTATCACCGAAATCAAGTAACTCTTTTTGTTAGTTGAGAATTACTCGCTTATAACGAATTAATTTCTTTTCCTGCAAACGAAGTTTTCAGTTGGAAAAAATAAATTTTTCGGTTGCTGCAATTTAAAAATCACTGCCGTTTATGACAAACAAAATAAATTTCTTGCAACTAAATAACGTGTTTCCCGCAACTAACCATTATTATGCAAACTGTTCAAACGTTTACAAACAATGATTTGAAGCATGACAAACGAAGTTCGTTTGCAGCAAAGTGGCGATAAACGTTTTTTTTCTCTGCGTGTAATAGCTAGAGAAGAACTAGAATATTTCATTTACCAAAAAGCTTCACGAAAATTTATACAAACAGCCAAAGGGGGTTGGGCTGCCACCAACAGTTGATGTGGTGAGGACTAGTGAAGTTTTTGTGTGCTTTTGACCATAATCATTCCATGTTGTTGTTGTTGCAATATTACATACGTTATCGAAGCGCGCACTGAATGACCGCAAAGACATCGTAAAACAAAAAAAAAAAATAGAAACATTACGAAGATAACAACCAGACCAAAAAAAAAAAAACAAAAAGGAGCACAGAATCGAATAAAAATAAAAATGGTGGAGGAAAGCGATACTTTGGTAATGTAGGGCAGAGCGGGGGGCAGGGGGGGTTAAGAACACGTTTATACTAGTGGACGAACTGCTGCTGCTGCTGCTGCTCATGCATAATTCAGCAGAATTCAAAATGATTATTCTTTATAGGACTGTTTATTTCTTTCGACCATTTATTTAGTTTTATTTTTGTCTTTCTCATCTTTTTATTTTTATTATGTTTTTGTTATGTTTTTTTTTTTGGTTTTGTTGTTTTTTTTTTGCCTCGACTGTAAGTGAGTTTCCAGTTGCTTGAGCTTGCAACATTTGTTGGTCAGCAGCTCGGTCAGCTCAAAGCACAAAAAGGATACAGCTTGTTCCACAGTCGTTGGTCAGCATCACCCTTCCTGCCTTACTTCCTTTTCATTCCTTCGTCAGTTGAATGATATTGGCTAAAAGTCTTTTCTGTTTATATATTATGCGTCGGTCAAAGTGGTCGAAATAAATTTTATTTGTTTTTCTTTCAATTGAATGAAATGTTATTTTAATGTTGTGATAAAAATTTCCACTCGACGAGATGATATCACAGAGATTGAAGAGGATAACGTTTGAGAGCTGGAGCAGCAGTTTGTGACTTAAAAAAAAAAAAAATGGAATATAAGACTGTCTTTGTATAAGCATAGATTGTCGTTAGCTATGATAGCAAAGTGAGTGAGTATCTAATAGTTTCATCAACAAAATTTCATGCCGATTCCTATAGCGCGAAAACGCGAATTGCATAACGTGCGATGCAAGCCAGTGACAAGCGCTGCTCGGTCTGGTGCGCAAACAAATCAGGGAAATGCTTTAACCATTGCAATGAAACAAAGCCGACCTGCATTGGATGAATAAAAAAATGCTCTGTGATTTCATGTGATGCACGCGATGAATATACATTGCCGCACACCAAACAATGGGTGACCAAATTCATGTTGCATGCGCTGTTGAAATGATGCATTGAAGCCATTTTACTGAAGTCAATGGCGATTCGACTAAATGTAGCTGAGGTCTGGTTAAGTAGTTGTGCCACCATGCATGGAACGGATGTGTGTGAGCGACTAGCAACGACACAGAAATAGCTTACAATGAGCTCTACAGAGGCGGTCCGATATGTAGAAGTGTCATCAAGGCATGACATCTGTCACAGGTGAGTTAAGACCATGTAGTAAATAAATTGAAATTTTTATTTTTTTTTTATTTTTGAGTTTTCAAGCAAAACCCACCCTCTTTAACAATAGACACGAAGAACTTTCATTAAAAAATGCATATTAGAAAATAATTAGAATCAAATTTACTCTTCAGTGCACGCTCAAAAGTCAAAATCTCTTAAGAATCAACGTTGGACAACGGACGCTATGCTGGCGCTTACTTGCCACCGCCGCCCATCGACCAACGCCCACACGGCCTTCGTTAGTTGATGTTCATTATGCAAATCTAGCTAAACAAAATGAAAAATTTACGTCTTCGTCGATGCAGAAAGAAAAATAATAACATAAAAGGATCTTCATCAACAACCAAACAAACAAACAACAACAACAACAACAACAGCAAACAAAGTAGGAAAAACAAAACGTCAGAATAACGTCGTTTCGTTTCATAGGAATAAATAATAAACGAATTAAAAACTGTCGTCAAGTCATACAAAAGACAAAAGCAAAAAACAACAACAACAAAAAAATTACAAAAATAAACGCCGAAAAAAAAACCAAATCAAAATAAAAAAAAAGACAACACAAACGGCCAAAAATTAATGCAAATGCAAATGGAAAGGAAGAGGAAGCCTAAACTTATGATGGCGGACGTTAAGCTTTGAAAAGTTTTCAATATGGCGGACCGACCATATTGTTTGTTGTCAGATATAAAATAAAATTATTTACTTATAACGCTAGCTCAGCATTTTCAACATTTCCATAAGACTTGCTTTCCTTTGAGTTGAGTTTTAATTGAAAACGTATTTGTTGCGGAAAGTTTTTGTGTTTAATTTGGCGGTGCTTAAAGAAAGTGCTGATTTAAGGCTGTAGCAAGACGTTTTCTATTTTTAAAAGATTTTTAAATATTTTTAAAAGCTCAGGTTAAAATATTTTTCATTTGTGATTAGAGCGTTTTTACAAAAACCGGGACATGCATATCTGAGAGTGAAGTAAGATTAACATATGAACTAGATATAAACAATTAACAGTGAAACTCTGAAATTAATGGATATGTAATAAAACATCATGGGGGAAAATTCCAAGGTTTAAGTTATTAGAACATTATTTGTCAATGAAGTCATCAAGTTAAAAAGTTCTTATATTAAGCAACTTTATTTGAAAATCATGCAAAACCAAGGTTTGGTGAGTAATTTGAAAATTTAAGTTAAAAATTTAGAATAGAAAATCCTGAAGAATGTACTGGACATAACTCTTGGTCATGAACTTGTATTGGCTCATTTCAAATTAGAATCAAAACCTTGTACAAATTTTTACAAAAAACTTGAAAATACGGAGAAAATTCGTGAATCTGTATGAAATTTGGACTACGACAGACTGGAAAAAGGCAGTGAAAAGCGATGGTTTGCTCAGTTTTAAAATATTTAGTAATTTAAAATGTTTTTTTTTTTGTAGGTAATATGATCTGTAAGACAAAAATAAACCGTTTTCCAACGTATTAATCACAAACCAAGTCAAACAAACCATCAGATATGACGGAGGATCCATCATGGTTTTGGGAATATATATCTGTGAATGTTGTAGGACCCTTGGTAAAAACAAAAGGGATAATGAATAAGAAGCAGTATCTATCCATCCTACAAAATAATTTGCAGTTGCTATAGAAAAACGAAAATTTTTTTTGCATGACAATGACCCAAAGTATACCAGTAAAATAGCTTCAAGGCGGCTGCAGCATCAAGCATTTTAGGTTTTAAAGTTGTCCCCACAATCGCCTGACATTATTACGATAGAAAACTTTGGAGACATTCAAAAATAAATTTTCAAAAAAATTTCACCAAAGGTCAAATTAAAGCGCCAAAAGGTGTTCACAAACTTTCGGAGCGTGCATATTGGACCTTTGGCAGACAATTCCGGATAAAATGATGTCTAATAATTGCAGTAACATACCTTCACTCTTCAAGCTAGTTAAAAGCTTCAAAAGAATACTGGACGAAATATTAATATTTACTTAAAAATATGTTTCTATTGCTTAAACCATTTTGTTCCGATACCCGATTCGGTTAAAATGAATTCGTGTATTCTCGAAGCTAGGCTATTTTTGGCCTAACCAAGAAAACACTTTAAATTGCTCCTTTTTCTACAATTATTTTTAAGAAACGGTTAGAGTAGTTTATTTTTAAAAATTTTTCGAGTTTCATTAAACAAATGTAATTTATTGTAAACTATTGTTAAAGTTATTTTTTTTTAAAATAGTCTTTTTGGAGACTATTAGTTATTTAAAGGGGGTGTTGGTGGGCGGTGTTAATTCAAGACTATCGTAATATATTAATAAAAGCAAACATTTCAAATATTACTCAAGCAACAAAAAGTGATTAGTATAAATTATAGTTTCTTAGACAACCTTATTTTAGAACAAAATAAGTGCAAAATTGGAAAATTTTCCTATAAATGGGTTTGTTCAAATTTGCATGTGTCATTGGCTTTTTTTTTTCCTAATAATAATGGTAATAATGGACTTAAAGGAAACCAATAAAATCTCAAAATATCAGTGTTTTAGGGAGATAGAAGCTTAGCCAGTGGCGTTCCTGTCACTCGGGATGGGTGCTCATGGTGTCACCCCTATAAGAAATTTCTAACTGTGGTAAGAAAGAAATTCGATGTGATTTAGTGTTTTTATTATTATCTGTATGTTTTCCGAAAATAAAGTTAAACAAAGAAAACTTATAAGGGGAGGGTAAAGTTTTGAACATCTCAATCTTCTATTGTATATAATTTTGAGGTAGGAGCAAAACTAACGGATTAATGATAGTTTGAATGACCGTTGCTCCAACTCAGCTATACCAGTGAACAAAACTTTAAATAGATTTTCCCAAAAATGTAATTTTTACAATTGGTGACACATATTGTACATTCAAATAACTCTCAAATGACGTTGAGTTTTTTTTAATTTTTCAATTAGTAGCTATCTTACAATAACATATACATTAAGCCGAATCAAAATTTAGATATCGCCGGACACCTTCTCAAAAGTTAGAGGGACTCTTAAAAACTATTTCTGCATCATTTTATTGTGGATCGGAGAAATCCCCATGGAGCGGTTTTGGTTCTCCTAAACCCTTTTTTTGGCCAAAAAACAAAGTTTTTTGCCTAAAATTTTTTTTTTTCTTCAGAATGCATACCCAAGATAAGCAAAAAAGTTAAAATTGTGATAGTACACATATATTGGTTAAAAAAACTTTTGAAATTTGTTGTCCTTACAAACTCTTTTGAGACCCCAAAAAGTCGATTTTTCATCATTTTCGAAAAGATGTTTCTTTTAAACACCAAGAAAATATTTATTTTTCAAGCTATTCATAAGCATTTATGCTTAGTGAAAAGACATTGAGATCTTCTTTCCATTGATATATCTTATGGTGTAGTTTAACCAAAACTAAGTGCCACAATTATATAAAACATGAGAAATTGAAATTGAATCCATTTTCAGAAGGATTCTTCAGCTTTATTATTATTTAATTGCCTTAATTACCGTAAGATTTTGACAAATATTGGCATGTATGAGTTTTTAGGTACGTTTAATCGAATTCTGACAACCATTTTTAGAAAAGTATACGCCAGATCGCGCTCCAGTACAAAATGCATGAATTTCGAAAATATTTTTTTTAACGTCTACAAGATACGTATTTTTTATGGTACTCACTTTTGATAAAACCACTCCATACGTTATACCAATGGAAAGAATAGCTCAATACTTTACCAATAAGCTGAAACGCATATGAATACCACGAAAAATGTATATATTATAGGTGTTTATAAAAAACACCTTTTCGAAAATGATGAAATATCGATTTTTTGGGGTCTCAAAAGAGTTTGTAAGGATAACAAATTTCAAAATTATTTTTAACCAATATATGTGTACTATCACAATCTTTACTTTTTTGCTTATCTTGGGTATGCATTCTGAAGAAAAAAAAACAAGTTATAGGCAAAAAACTTGATTTTTTGGCCAAAAAAAGGGCTTAGGAGAACCAAAACCGCTCCATGGGAATTTCTCCGATCCAAAGAAAATGACGCAGAAATAGTTTTTATGAGTCCCTCTAACTTTTGAGTCGGTGTCCGGATGACTTTTTTTTCTCCATACAAAATCGATCCGGGTTAATATACATAGGTCGATTTTATTGTAAAAAACATCAACATTTCATCGTAAACATTTGTTCACTGCAAAATTTTGTTCACTGCAAAAACAAATATTGTTCACCGCAAAACAAATTTTTTCGAGGCACCAGCGGAGAACTACAATAAATCTGTTATAACTTTATATTTTTGTACGAAACTTTTTTTTTAAATTATCTTCAAATGTTTTTTTTATTATATGTACTTATTTTTACAATTAATCTGTAATAACAATATGTCATTAAAAAATTGTTGAAAGTATGCTTTTTTTACAGTACAAACTTTACCCCCTCCTTATGGCGCTGCACAGTGTCCAATACAAAATTGGTACAGAAATAAAATAAATTAAATACACATGTTGTGACACGTTTTTTTCATTTAGATTCCGAACTTCTTTTAACTTTCGCAATCTATCTATTGGCTTACAAATTACCACTTATGAACTGTATAAAAACGGACCAGTTTAGAACAATTTATAATGGAACTAGTACAGACATAGGGAAAACCGAATGTTTATGGGGACAATTGTCTTTACCTATGACATCAACTCGTAAAAAGTATCAGTTCGTTCAATGCAAAAGGGTATTGTAGTGGGACCAGTACTAGCCCTTTTTGGAACTTCTTATAATAAAGATTGTTCCTTCAAAGAGATTTATAATTTTATTTAACATAGCTACACAAAACGACGCACAGTGCTTTACGCCTATACAAATTATGAAAATATATAGAAGGAGTTGTCCAGTGTTGATGAAATTTAATGTTGTACCGATAAAATTTAATGTTGCTATTTTGAAATATTTAATAAGATTTAAATTTGATTACAATATGCAGTTGGATGGGAGCTGCCACGCCCACTTGTCTGATTGTACCTTAATTTTGAACATTGCGTAGGAATCACATATTAAACGTCTTCCTCTGATTTCGTTATTGTAGCTGTTCTCATTTCTAAAATATAGCGCAAAATGTCTTAAACTATATGACAGCTGCCACGGTCATTTCTCCAAAATTTCTTAGTTAAGTTTTTCTTAATTAATCTTAAACATCGAAAACTACTTAAAAAAATCCACAAAATAATTTTCTCCGTCTTACTTGAATGAAACGAAGCACAGACGATGCACAGTGTATCGTACGAAATTCTAATGAAACTTCTTAATTCGGGTTTTTAAAAATAGGGAAATTATGCGGATTTTTTTTTGTTTTATAACCAGTAGACAAAAATCCAATCTTATGATCTTATGAAAAAAATAAAACCGACATAAACATGCTTTCCAAAATTTGCGGATTTTTCTGTTTTGGTAGTTTTTTTTTTAATGTTTGAAAATTTAGCAAAATTCTATTTTTTTAGTATTTTTCAAAAATTAAAATTTTGCATTCATTGTTTTTATTCAAACAGTGTTTTTCTCTTTTATTTTTCGTTGACCAGTTCATTTTTTAAGAGTTTATTCTTTGAGGATTACAAAGCATGTGAAATTCGTACACAATTAGTCAACGTTAACATGGTGCCGTGTTTAGAGACGTAATTTTTAAACAAACATGTTTCGGTTTTATCTTAGAAGTAATATTACCTGTCGAATGATGCCAAATTTGTGCTATTCGGAGACCAAAACTTATCAGATTTATTTCCACTGCACAAAGCAATGTGCGACATTGCTTGTTGCTATTGGTTCCGTGGATGCATTTATAAAATCGTTTTTCAGGACAAATTTCTGGAATATTTCCTAGGGGTCAATTTAAAGAAAAGATTTATTAAAATTAAATAAATATTTCTCTATTATTAATAAAGAAAACGGTTGAAACTGTTATAAAGAAATATTTTTCTTTCATTATTGATGAGAAAATATTTCTCTTTCATGGAAGCTTCCCAATTTCAGGGAATTTTTGGGATCACATTTAGAAAACAGCATTTTATGGATCGAGGTCTAAACCATTATTCTCTAAATATGATGCGTTTTTTTATCATATTCCCAGAAACTTTTTTCTGAATGTATAAAAAGAAACAACAAAGCATTAACTGAGATTCAGTGATAATTGATTTGAACCAAAAAATCAAATTAGCGAGATCTGACTGAAGACGTAGAGTATGAAGAGTATAAAACAATTTGTTTAACAAACTGTTTAAAATGGTACTCACTTAGCGCTTTTTCGATCTTACACGGTTTTCAGCTTAAAGATAAAAATAATATCTAATTTATCTAAATAATTTTCATTATTTAAATCAACGCTTCTTATTTCTTCTCTTATTTCTTCTAAATTAAAGTAAAATATTTTATTATAAACAATCATTTCATTTTCACTTTACTCGGTTTTCTCACGAACCTATCTACCGTGTAAAACGTGGGATAGGTGTACTTTCATATCATCTGCATAAAGTAAAAATTTGGTATTGAAGCATTTCGAAACATTGTTAAAACTTAGAGAATTCGTTGTTGTTGATCTTCCAGAGAAAAGAACCCTGTTGATTTGGATAAATTGTGTTTTTTAATGCAAAGTAAATTAAAAACATTGGTAAACTTAGAAATTAGAATTTAGTTTAGATTCTAAAGTTTAGAACATCATGTTTGTTGCCAGCTTTCAAAACCGATAGTGTTATGATCGAAACTTTCCATTTATCAATAATGATATTGAAGGTCTAAGAGAAAATAACTTAGACCTTCAATGTCGCATTAAACTGAGATTTTCTAATGAGCAATAGCAGTTTCAACATCGGGACGTGTAACTGACAGATTATCGAAATTAAGGCAGGAGCCAACCTTATCAAGCACATCTTATCTTATGATTAATTACAACTCAAGGCGAATGAAACTTATATCATTTGAAAGGAACTGTTACACAGATGTGCAGAATATATATATAAATGATGGAGGAGTTCCCAACTTACTGAAAGAATCAATATTATCGAATTGAAGTTGGTCGAAATTGAGTTTTATTTAAGAGTAAAATTTTATATAAAAATTTCATTTTTTTCATGCATTAATTGTGAAATTTGTTAAAAAATGTGTTTCTGCTTTCCATGCCAATATCTTCGTCGAAGTTTAACGGTTTTTCAATTTTCTCATTATTTCTAAAAATTTATTAAATTTTTTTTTATATGTAATAACTAGAAGTGGAAAACTATCGATAATCAGCCCTATCGATAGTCATCGATAGTTTTTTCTTAACTATCGCATACTTTTTCTAAACTAGTTGAAATTTTGTATAAATCATTTTTAATTATGAAAACTAAACATAAATGTTCATACATAATAATATAAAAAAAATAAAATAAATGCATTTTAGGCAACTTAATTCAAATTTATTTATTTATAAAAACAACGTACAATATATAAATGAAAATTACCATAGAATATTGTCATACATTTTTATTGTTGCCTTTCTAGCCATTGATTTTTATTTAAAAAAAAAATCAACATGTCAACATTTTTGGGTTTTAGTCTACCTCGTCTATCAGAAACAATAATCCCAGCTTTATAAAACCGACTATCGATAGTTTTGAGCGACTATCGATGTTTATGATAGTCTCATACTATCGATACTATCGATAGTACCATCGATAGTTTTCCACCTCTAGTGATAACAATCACTATGAAGCTCAAACCAAAAGTATTTTGAATAAATTTTCTTAATATTTTCGTCAGTTATTTAGCAAAATGCCAAGAAAGAGAAAAACATTTCTTAAATAGAATGTTTTAAATTGGGAAGCCAATATATCTGCCATCTTGAAATAGGTTTCATTTCTTTCGTTTTTGTATTTAAGTCTTATTAGTTAACATGAAAAACTCAATACAAGTCTTACCATTATCTTTATGTTTGAATTTGAATTATGCCTTTTGAAAAGCGATCACAAATTCTGATCTTCTCTCAAAATATGGGGTAAAAATAATTTTTGTTTTATAAAAGGATAGACTCAAATTTGCATTTTTGATTTTCGTTCAGAGTCTACAGTGCATTTACGGTGAATTTAAATTGTCTTGACACTAAATAAATAAACTGTCCGCGCCATCCTATGGTTTTTTGACAATATTAAATGTTTTTAAATTTCTGAAAAAATTGATGTAATTAAAAAATAATTACTTTGAAGGAAAAAGCTTTATATCTACAATCAATTAAAAGTTATTTTAACCTCGAACTTATTTTAATAAACTCGTTTTTGGTTTGAATTTCGACCCCAGGCGGTACTAGTTAGAGATACTAATAAGAGCTGACGGGTTTTTTACAAAATTTGATTTAAAATATTTAGCAAACAATTGAACGTAGTCAATTATGGAGTTAGATATTTATAGTTATACAATTTTTTTTAGATAGATATACCATTATAAAATATGTAAGAAAAACTGTTTGATGAATCTTTATTGAATTAAATAAAGCTCATCAGAATAAAAAGCCCTTCACTGAGAATAAAATCTCGAACAACGATTAAAATTATCACTATTTTTCGCAGGTAATGGATATTGTTGGCATGAAAACTATAAACTGTAAACATGACCTGAGTAACTGCATCATTCCAGCATATTTTATTTATTTTATGTTTTAAATTTTTTTATTTTATTCTGAGTTTTTAATAACTCAACGTAAAAAGTGCCTAAAAGTATGCATACACACAATATGAGAATAAGTTTAGTAATATTTTCAATATGAAATGAGTAGCTATATTCAGTTATATTTTTGAAGAAAAATGAGTTCGTTTTGCAAGTGCAATAACTTTCAAATAAAGCCATCATACCCAAAATAGTGTGTAAAGTGTTTCTATAACGGGACCGTCCTTAGTACAAGAATTCAGAAAAAAAAAAATGTTACCACTAAAAACCCATTGGAGAATTTCGAGCTAAAAAAAGGGAGAAAAAATCGAACGAATGTCCGTGCTGCACACGTAAAAATGCTCTTATCCATTTGTGTCTAGGTCCGATTCACAAAACAAGACAAATTTTTTACAACACCATCTCAGACATGTAAAGTTTAACAATTGTTCTAAAAAAGCATTCCATAGAATCCTCTTTTTCTATTAAACACAAAAACCAAAAGAAACGAAGTGTAGAACAACGTTTGTACTTAAGATGAGAGCACTTCTTTCTACCCGTATTTCTTCATTCAATCAAGGTCTTAAACTTAACTTAATGGCCTAAACTCGTTGCGTACCTGCAGTCACGTTTACCACAAAACAAAAAAAAAAACAAGGTAACAACAGCTAGTAGAAACAACTAGTTAACAATTGAAAACAATTTGTGAATAGATCATAGAAACCAAATATATAAATTTAGTCATAAATTTCGTTCATCGATCATTCGTATTGAATATCTAATGAGTAGGAGCAACCTAAGTAAGTCATAAATAGTCAACTATTTTTTTTGTTTTTTTTTTTTATTATTGCTGAGGTAGCCCACAAAAGACTCGCAAAGTATGGCTTTGTAAATGATGTTGCTGAAGAATGTGGCACTTGTTGTGGATTTGAGTGATAAATAAGCAGCACGATTTAGAACTTTCATTAAAAACAAACAAAAAAAGAGTTAATTTGTTGACAAAAGTTTTACGAGTATTATTATAACCATCCATCCATCCATCCACCTTTCTATGCTTCCCTCGCACACTAACTGACAAGGTTCTTCTGGGTTTTTCATGTTGTTCATGGCAAATTGTGGCAAATTTAATGGGAGTTTTTTATTGCACAAGATTTGTAGCGACAGTTAAATTAAAATTTTAGTAACGTAAATTGAATTGAGTCTACCACGCAAGTTTATTACAAGACTTATGCTCAGACTCAGACACAAAGAAGGGTTTTGCGTTCGACACCCGAACTTTAGAACAACGCTCCAAATACGCGTGAGAAATGTTAACGCAACTGACACCGAATCATTTGGAAGACGCTTAATTTAAATGCCAAAAGAAATTCCCACAGTCTGTCTGTCTGTAGTCTGGTATTCTACCGTCAAGTATATAACTTTATATGTATGTCAGTTTGTGGGCTGTTCGGGCACAATTGCAGCTAATAATAATAAAATTAAATAAGACCTTAACTTGGACTTACTTGGCCACATACACTAATTAATCGAAGACTTGAACTGAGCTGTACGTTGTGGATTGGAGTTAGGCTTTGGCTAAGGGTTAGGGTTAGCAACGGCAACGTTTTATCGCAAACGCAGCGGAACACAGCTCAAAGGTACACCGGGCACAGTGGGTTAATGTATGCAAATGTTATGTATCGCCGGCGACGATCAACATAACAGCTACAACAACAACAACGACAACAACAACAACATTAGCTGTTTCAATTTTGTATCACTCTGGTCACTTATTCTCCTGCTGCTCACCTCATTCCGTTTCTAGAAACCAATAGCATTGCGGTGTTGCGGGGCAGCATTTTAATTGCACACAGTGTCGACGATAAAATTACTTTTGAACTGAAAACAGACTTAAAACGACAAAAACTATAATACAAATGTTCTTCACTTCCGCCGAGTATTGAATTGTTTTTGGCATGAAAAGGTTCCTACAAAGAGTCATAAATTTCTTTGGAGCTAACTCGAGGTTTTTGTGACATGGTCATTGGCCAGAGTTATTTACACTACAACGACCTTAAAAATTATGCATCGCAGACGGTAAGATATAATTAACCGAGAAGACATTCAGAATTTTGAATTGCTATGTATTGTGTCTAAAGGGTGGTTTTTATTAAGACTAAGAAGCCGTTAAAATAATGACATTAAGTGCAAGATTCTAAAAAAAAATATGCATAAAGACGAATGAGGAATTTCACTGCTATTCCTTATCCTTGTTATGTTTAGTTCTTACCTGCCTAAGTAACAGTAAGATATGTTTTAGACTAATTTGTTTTAATAGTATAAATAGTAATAATTATTTTTGTGATTATAAAGAAGTAAATGAAACGACAGAAATAGAAGTTAATCTAGCTCAAAGCTAACAATTCAGTTTCAGTAGAACCTTGATTATTCGTCACTCTCTGGACCAAATTCTTTACGGAAAATCGAAAATTTTGATTAAAAACAGTTTTATATGAATATTTTTAAAATTATATTGTTTTTGCTTATTTTTAACATGAAAATTTTAATTTTCATTCATTAAGCATTACATATTGGCCATTCTTCTGGGCCAAATCGGAGGCTATTGGCCAAACATTGAGTTTAATTATTCCAATTTTTGTAAACTTTGCTTGCATAAAGAACTACAAAAACTATTGTATGCTGTTAGAAAATACATTTTTATTAAAGAAATAAACGTGGAAACACAATATTTTTAATTAAATTTTTTTTTTTGTTTAATTTTTTTTTAAATTATAAAAAATTAATTTTTTAAATTTAATTTTTTTTTTATATTATAAGAGGTATTTATTGGAGAAAAAACAATTATATGTATATTTTTATATATAAGAGTACCTACATAAAATTTAAAAAATTGAAAAATAAAATAGTTTTAAATTTTTAAAAAGTTAAAAATTAAAAAAAAATTTAAATTAAAGAAAAAAATTAGATTAAAACTAAAGTACCTCGAATATACTTAAAATTGAAACATTTAGTTAAGGGGGTCCTCTGGTAATCCGAAAATTTTTTTTCGATTTTTTTTCATATTTCTATTGCTCAGATACTGAAAAACATTTTCCCAAAAGGATTTTTCAAAATTCGAAATAGTTTAGGAGATACAGGCATTTTTGTGTAGGTATGTTTTCGTCAAAATAACGCATCAGCAAAGTTGTTTATTTGCCTGCAGTCATTAGTCGAAAATTCTGTGGAATTCTTCCAAAATATGTATTGATATTAGAAAATATACACACACAGTATGTATACATGCATTATGTATACATGCATGTTTTGATTTAGGGGTTGAAATGATTTTGAGCCCAGGTGTTCACATGAAAGAAGCAAACGAACGAGATTCAGTTTATTTTCGAACGCGTTTTTCTCGAAACCATGTTTTTCAAAACTTTGCGCACGATAACTCAAACAGTTTTTGACCGATTTTGATATATGAGGCATGAAACGACGCAGAATTTACGCCGCTATAGCCCCTTCCTCAAACTTGCCGAAAAAATAATGTTTACTATTTTTTTTCTACACTAGACTACAAAAAAAAGGTCGAAATTCGATTTTTCATTTTCAAAGTGGCGGCTCCCCCCCTAAAAAAATTTCGATTTTTGTTTCCGAGGTAGGGGCTATAGGGACATTCATTCTAAGTAACAGAATATTTTTTTTTTTTTTTTCAGACGATGTTTACTCTTGGAATCGTGCGCAATTTGGACCCACCTTTTTTCCGGAGAACCTCGTTACCAGGCCGAGAACTTTCTGAACGGTCCATAAATTCACTTTTTCAAAATTTTGTATTTTTTTCAATAAATTAAGCTACCCAAATCAAAAAACGGAACTAAAATATCTTTACTCGTTCTCTTTCCACAATATTTTGAAAAAAGGCTAAAATTTGGCATAGATTACCAGAGGACCCCCTTAACAGAATTAATACTTTACTTTCTAGCATTTTGCTCCTTACGTGATACATTGTGTCGCATCATAAAAATATTCATAATTACCACAATTTTAACGGGACCCTCAAAGTTGAATATGCAAATTTTTTGTCAGGATCGTAGCTTTATCAAATATTTTTTTAATAGCAGTCAAAATACCGGTTCTTTTCAGATAGAACGATATTTTAAAAAAAATACAAAAAAGCTATCATTTTCCAAAAATTCTATAAACATTTTTTTTTTTCTTAAGGTGGGACACAACATTTTCTTAAAGTGGGACAGAAAACAAGCTCTTTTTTTTAAAAATGCATAACTCAGTTATGAACATTTTTTTTTATTATTGTAGAGAATTGAAAAAATTACAAGAAAAAATAAATTCAAAAAACTATATTTTTCACTCCAACATGGTTTTATAGAGCTCCAAACTGGCGGCAGCGCTGGGAGTCGCAATAATTGTTCGATCTGAAAAAAACTAACTTTTAAATCTTAACAAAATTGGTTATCGTATGACAGGAGCTTTTTTTAAATTTTTGATGATGTTCGAAATTTGAAAGTGTGTTTTTTTGAAAAAAAAATATTGACTTTAAAAATTCATAAGAAATCGAAAAAAAAATTAAAAAAAACTCGTGTCATACGATAGCGAATCAAATTTAAAAAAATAAAAAATAAAAAATTAAAAAAAAAATAGTTTCGATAGTATCGTAAGTGTAGACGTAGAATTCCGTTTAAGTTGTAACCTCTTCTACTTTGTCTCTTTGGTCCGATTGTTTTGTTCATTTTGCACGTATTTTTATTGATCTTTCAAAAATTAACAAATAAATGAATAACACTCAATTATGGACTACTTATCGAGGCCAAAACAAAGAAAAAGTTAAAAAGTAAGTATGATTAAATATGAGTAAGCAAAAAGATACAAGCAAAATTTCAAATTTTTTCGATCATTTTGTTAAGTTTGACAGGTTGAGTTCATTGACTTCATTGAAGTTCATTGAAAAGAAAGCAAAGCAAATGCACTTTCCATTGGTGCCACTTTCGTCTCTGCCCGATATATAGTTTGCGAGCTACATTCAGTTTAACTACTAATTTTAAAAAATCGTATGGTTACTATATATCACGCTGAGCACATGTCCTTTCCTCTCGTCTCTGTCTGATATTTAGTTTGCGAGCTACACTTTCGTCTCTGTTCGGTGTAGGGATGTCGGAAAATATCGATGTATCGAAAATATCGATGTTTTGCTAGGATGCATCGAAAAATGTTCACTCGATGTTTGAATAGCCGATGCATCGATATTTTTTAAATATCGAAAACTGACATCATTAGTACAGCGAAGCGCCATTTCTATTTTTCAATTGTGCAAAAAAAAGTCTAATTGAAAATAGATTTTTAAAATATAGATTTATAAAAACCCCATAAATTTAGGGAGAGTTATGGTGGACTTATAAATTTAAAATTTTATGATTTTTGTGGATTATCGAAAACGTTTTTGACCTGATTCGATAGTCCATTAGAAACATAAATAGCTCAGGTATAATAAATAATTTGAAATTATGTTCAATTTTCCTAAATAACATATTTTGTTGTTTAATAAAATCTTAAAAATCGTTTACAAATCGATGCATCGATGTATGCGCCCCAATGCATCGAAAGATATCGATGTACATTTCGATGCATCGAATCACAGAAAAATATCGATGTATTTTTCGTACTGACATCCCTAATTCGATGCATAGTTTGCGAACTACACTCGCTAGTGCTAGTGGGATGTGGAATCCAAATTAATTTGCATTAAAAACAAAAATTAAAATTTTACGCCATCTAAAAGAAATATGATCCAACTCGTTTTTTTCATAAGAGTTAAATCTAACCGAATCACAGACCCATTTCGTTAAATTTGACAGATTGAGTTGATTGACTGAGTAGAAAAGAGGTTCATGACCTCTGGTTTCAAAATAGTATACTAGAACAGTAGTGCATACATAAACCCAATGCGAACTAATGCTTACAATGCTGCCAAAGCGTACCAACCAGTTCGTGCAAAACCAAAGCATACAAGCATAAACAACGAAAGAAAAACAAAGAAAGCAGCAGGCACATAAGCAACTGATGATTGATTTTCTTATATAAAAACATGCATTTTTCTTCTTATATTTTACTATTTTGTGACTTTAATATAATAGTGACAAAATCCAAAATTAGATATTCATTCGCGCAGGATATATCTGATAGTTTAGTTTATAAATTATCTTTGAACGAAGAGTATTAAAGGCTGTAGGTATACCCTAAAGTATTCGCCAAAAAGTTGCCTAATGACCTTGAAAAAATCTGTTAAAACGACCCCATACAAACCGCGCTGTAAGACGTAATTCTACGTCAAACAAATTCGTCAAAAATTAACCCGCTAGTGCCTCAACCAGCACAAAAACATGGTTTCGAGATAAACGCGTTCAAAGTTTGTGAACAAAGAAAAATGTAAAGAAAAATAAAAATGCGCTCTGACTAATCTGGCTGTAACTTTTGAACCCGTAAGAATTTTTCCATGAAATTATTTTCTTAGAATCTTAAGAATATTTACTATAAAACTAAAACCGATTTAAAAAAACGGCCAATGTCATGTTCCTCTTAATTTATTTTGAGAGACAATGCCGTCAAAAATATACACAATTTCTTTCAAAATGTTAACTCAGTTTTCTTTTGAGTTATTTGAAAAAGAAACCAATAAGGGAAGTCTAAAATCGGTCTAGTTCGACTATGAAATACTCTAAACCTACTTTTTCCAAATACAATAATAATAATATTGAAAATGGGCGTGTGCGTGCGCTGTTGAAGCCTCTATTTTATAAGCATTTAAATGTTGATGAAAAATTTACAAATGCCAAGTTTTAATCCTGTAGCTCACATGTTAATGTCTTTAAAGGTTAAACATAAGCTTATTTTGGGAGTTTTCAATTTTTTGGGTTATATCGGAGGTAGGCGTGTCCGTGGTTGTATGACGCCTATTTTTCAAAAAAATATTTGTTTTGTTATAATATACTTATGTAGCAAATGTTATGTTTGTAAGACATAAGCTTAGTAATGCAGTTTTAAATTTTGTTTGTATGGGAGGTAGGCATGTCATCCGTGTGCAGATGACGTCCATTTATCAAAAAGTCTTCGGTTTGTCATAAAAAACGTAAGTACCGAATTTTATATCTGTAGGTTAAACATAAGCTTATTTGTTGAGCTCTTAATTTTTGGGTTGTATGGGAGGTGGGCAAATGACACCCATTTTTCGAAGACGTTTTGTTATAAAATATATACTTACCAAATTTTATTGTTGTAGGTTATTTATGAGCTTACTTATGCAGTTTTCAATTTTTGCGTGGTATGGGAGGTAGGCGTTTCCGTGGGTGGAATCTGAAAATATTCAATAATGCCGATCCCTGGGCCCATGAGACTATGTGTACCAAGTTTCAACCAATTATCTCAACATATACTTCTTTTGGTTAAAATCTAAAACATGTCTCTTTATCTCGTCCGATCTGACGTGATTTGCTCCATATATTGAAATATTATAGGAGGTTTATGGAATGCCATAGTCGGGTTTGACCGACTTTAGATTTTCCTAACTTGCTTAAAAATAATGATGTAAAAAGGTGTCTGGTTTTAAATGGAATGGCCCCCTTTTTTAAGGGGATTTTAATGTTAAAAAAGGTGTCCCCTGAAAATTTTCAGAATCTCTTTTTTATCCCTTTTTTTGGTATAAGAACAAAAAGAAAATAGAAAACAATACCTAGTTAATATTAAACGGTTTGTTCACAAAACTAGAATCGAATAACTACAATAATTTTTTGGTAAAAATTAGACGTAATACAGAAAATAAAGTATAGTATAGAAATATGTACGACTATTGGTGAAAAGATTACGAAAACAAAGTGGACAAATGAAAATTATTCGTTGGAAGACAATTGTTGCTCATGTATTTCAATATTTTTATGCAGCTTTCAAAAGTTTTGATTGCTTGTAGTCTAAAAACTGTGAAAAAGTTAGACAAGAGAAATAATATTTTGAAAATTTGATCTAAAGTTGCCCCAGAAATCTTTTTTGGTATTTTATGTATGTTTACAAAAGATAAAGCCTGAGACATTCTGAATAAATTTTCAAAAGAAATTTTGCCGAAAGACCCAACCAGATGCAAGCCCTTAACAAATATTGTTTATGAAGACAAGCCAAAAACTTTAAAAACTAATGCTGCAGTTAGATTCCGAATACCCGAAATAAGTTAAAACCATGCTCTTTGGGCACGTCTGTCAAAAAAACTGTCAGAGATTTTTTATATCGGCAATTAAGTTTTAAAGTCCAATTTTTGTATATGTGTTTTAATACAGTTTTATAGGAAGTGATTTTTTTTAAAAACTTATTTATTTTGTGTGAAAAAAAATATTTTATATAAAACATTTTTATATTAAAAATACATATTGTTTAATTTTTACGGTATATTATATTCAATACGAAATAACAACTAATGGTTATTATGACATAATATAATTTCAACCATTAACAAAAACATTGTATGTTTATACCATTAACAAGTTTTGTATTTGTGTTTTAATACAGTTTTATAAGAAGTGTTTTTTTTAAAAAACTTATTTATTTTGTGTGAAAAAAAATATTTTATATAAAACATTTTTATATTAAAAATACATATTGTTTAATTTTTACGGTATATTATATTCAATACGAAATAACAACTAATGGTTATTATGACATAATATAATTTCAACCATTAACAAAAACATAACATTAAAAGAATTCAACTTTTATTTCATGATTAGCTTGTTACGTTGATTCTAAGAGGGAAAAAAATATTTTTTTTTTTTTGTATCAAAATAAAAACGCAAATTTTAAAATACCAAAGTAAAACGAAACGTTTTAGAAACAGAAATTTTTTTGAACTGAGTACGGTTAAACAAGAATATTATAAAAAATGCATTTTTTTGTCAAGATTCTCTGTCACTGTTGAAGAAGAATTGTTTTAAATATGTTTTGCTACAGTTAAATTATCGTTACCAATAGCTCAGTGGAAGTATGCTAGACTGGCATGTAGTGGACGTAGGTTCGCATCCTGACTGTGTATGTAACAATAGTATTAAATTAATAATTTAAATTCGAATTGTTTCATTAATTCATTAGTCAGAAAAAACCCTCGAAATAAGTTCGCACTTACAATCTTAAAAATAATCTAACAAAATATATTAAAAAATTAATGTGTTTGAAATAAAAACAAAAATCCTGCAGGTTTCGTCAAGCATTGAACCCTGGACGGTTGAGTATTAAACTCGAACGCTAGCAAGCTCGGCTAAACTTGAACTTTATAAACGGTGATAATTTTTGCAATTATTTTCATTGCTAAATTTACTAAAACACGTTATTTTTTCAATTTTATATTGATATTTATATAAAATAACATGATAAAATATGCCTTCAACGTTCATTCCTGAATGTTACAGGTCCAGGGGCGCAACCAGGAATTTTTTTTGGGGGGGTTTTATCAAATGTTGAATTTATATATAAAAACAATTTTACGTAATTACAGCGGCTGAGTTGTAGCGGTTAGTGCATTCAATTTTTGCACTAATGGTTCCTTGGTCAAACTTCAGTCCAGCACCATATTTTTATTTTTTTTTTTAATTAAACAGTGACTGTGTCAGGGCATTTTGTCCGTACATAAGGTGAACAGTAGTGGTAGCGGTCGTTTTAAAATTAACTGGCTTCAACGTTGTTTAGGATCTGTTCGGCCAAAATATTTTACAAGCACCAGTTGAAGGCCGTTTAATGGATTTTTTTCTTGTTTGGCAGTTGAACGAAGGTTATAAGGCTTGAGCTAAAATATTTTCATTTTTGCTCGGGTCCCAATAAGGTCAGCAAAAATTCAATATTTTTCTCCCCACACATTCAGAAAATAATACCTACCTTTCTCCGATAAAAAATTTCTCTATTTTCGTTAATTCAATTAGAATAAATTTTCAAATAAATATTTCTTCACTTATGGGAAATGGAAATATTTCGATGTCTCTAATAATGATAAGTATTTTTCTCGCACAAAAAATTCTCATTTATAGAGAAAAATTTAAGGAAAATGAAAAATTTTTATTAAATTTTGATAAAAAATTCATTGTGCGAAGTATTTTCTTCAATAAAATGAAATTTTTTTTCAACAATAAAAAAGTCTTATTCTCTAAAAACGATATATTTCTATATATTTCCCTTTTTCATGGAAGCTTTTTATCATTTTTAGGGATTTTTTAGTACCACATTTAGAGAAAAGTATTCTCTGGAGAAACTCTATAACATATTTGAGTGCAGAGAAAATGTTTCCATACATTAGCACTAGCTTTAAAATTCGTCCTTTAGTGAGCACTAATTATGCTCAATTCTGAAAGTAAAAACCGCTAAATTTCTGACACTTGGGATGAAAAACAAAGAGTCTGAATTTGAAAAAATCGTTTGGTATTACTTGTCCAATGCGCAAATGCTGACGAAATCGAAATAATATATTTTTAACGATAGGTCTTTCCTACACTTTTCCTAAATCGGTTAATATTTGCGCAATTTTGAGGGATTTTCATGAAACTGATTTTGAAAATCCAATGGAAGATTATGAATAAGGTGTATAACTATATTTTGTCACTGGATGGGCGAACAGAAGAAAAATTAAACCAACATATTTTTACCTAATAAGCCATAATTCTTTAATATCGGATAATATTTAAAAATTTTGAGAAATTTTCTGAAACGGATTTTGGAAACAACGATGGAAAATTAGAAATTGTAAATTTTTTTCTAAACTTTCGGAATTATTTTTATAATGAATCTCATGACTTTTCTATAAACGTAATTCTGTAGAGTTTGTGTTATCGATGTTTAAAAAATTACTTTAAAAAAGGACGAAAAATAACAATTTAACGGGAAATTTCTTTGATTTTTTCAGTGGCGAGTGACTCAACCGATTTTCCTCAAATTTAGGCTTTTTTACTATGTCTTACTTTTGAATTAATTTGTTTCCAAATATTTCAAGTTTCCTCTCAAGATAACTCAAAATATTTCAAGTTGAAAAGATAACTCAAATTATCTTTTATTGCCAACAACCCTTCAAGTGGTCAGAATCAGAATATAACAAAAATTTAACATGTGTAGTAAGCCGGATCGAAATCGAAATTTGACTAGACACTGACTTAAAAGTTAGAGGGACTCTTATAAAACAATTTTTGTATAATTTTGTTTGGATCGGAGAAATCCCCATGGACCGGTTTTGGTTCTTCTGAACGTCTTTTCTGCAGAAAACGAATTTTTTTGCATAAACTTTTTTCTTCAGAATGCATACCCAAGATAAGCTAAAAACTAAAGATTTTCATGGTACACTAAAAAAATTTTGGAAATGGGTGCATATGAGTTTTTAGGTACGCAAATCGATTTCTTTTAACCAGTTTTTAGTCAAATGTGCGCTAGATAGCGCTCCAATACAAAATTCATGATTTTCGAATATATATTTTTTAACACTTTTAAAAAACGCATTTTTCATAGTACTCAGTTTTGATTAAACAACACCATACGATACACCAAAAGAAAGAAGAGCTCAGTACTTTTCCAATAATCTTCAATGCATTTGAATATCAAGAAAAATAAATTTTTTATAGGTGTTTAAAAAAAATATTTTCTAGTTTTTAAGATTAATTCTTACTTTTGAGTCGGTGTCCGGCTCACTTTATTTTCTCCATACAAAATCGATCCGGCTTAATGTGCAGTTTGAAGGAATAAAAGATGACTAACTTAGAAGATTATGCATCAACCAGAATTGATTTGAAATATACATTTGGGGTTTTCACTCATTTCATAAAACGTGTGATTGCTTTTCATGTGACTCACTTTGATTGAATACTATTTTGCTTGGTACTACAATAATTTTTGGGGGGGGGGCGGGGGTTTAAACCCTGAAACCCCCCCTTTGGTTGCGCTTATGTACAGGTCCTGTAAATTTTCTAAAAATATGTGCAATGGTTTTCAAGTTTACCCTCCGCACATCACTGAAATCAAAGAATTTTACTCCTGAGTTTGCCAAACCGATTTTGGACAGTCTCTAGGAGTTGTTTCCAATTATATATTTTGTTCAAAGGTTCGTATTTTTTTGTTGTGGTAACATTAATTTCAAAATGCACACTTTTTCGGATTTATGTTGATTTTTAAAAATTCATCAAACAAAATATTTCCATACGTTTTTTTAATAGCGTTTAAAATTTTTCCATAATTTTTTTTTTTCATCTAAATTTCTTTTTTTTTAATTATGTTCATAAAAATTTGATTTTTTGAGCTTTTATGTAAAATGTTCAGTTTCAGCCTTGTGCTAAAACTTGGATTTAATGATTGCTCCTGAAATTAAATTAATATTGCATTCCGTTTGCCAGATAATCAAAGTGGGAACTTTAATTCATATCCTGGAAAGGTAATTGTTAATTTAAATTTTGAAATCTATAGTTATTTCATTTAAGTATTTTCAAAACTAACTGAAACTTTAAGTTGCAACTAAAAATATTTAATTCTTTCAAAGAATCAGAATATTTCTATTAATTTGAGTGATTTAGAATTTTTATTACCCTTTTGTAGTATTGGATTGAAAATGTTGAAAAAATTGATACTACATGATACAGTTTATACAATGTTTTTTTTTTTTATAATAATACGAAACCTTCTAAGGTCATGAATTCAAAGTTAATTTTTCACAAGATACTGTTTGAAGCAAAAAAGTCAAAAACACTTGCTACTGTCAGCAGAATACTTTTTCTAAACATTGTATTTCTCTTAAAACGTACCCGGTTATATTGTCTTTCAAGCACTATAAAAATTAAAATTGAACATATGCTTATTACAAATGAAGTTATGGCATGAGACAAAATTGCTTATATAATTCATCATTTTAAATTCCTCATCTCTAGAAACGTATATTTCGAATGTCCTATTCCGGGGCTACTTTTGATTATTCATTCATATCAACATAAAAATAAATAGAAAAATAACACAAACATGTTATGAAAAATGTCATTAAAAATTCCCATTTAAATTCAAAGACGTGTTCAAAGAGAGTGCAAAAAAGTGAAAAAATAAAATCAACAAAAATAAAAGCGCCTGCAAGAAAAATGCATTAAGTGAGAAGAAGAAAAAAAAAAAAAAAAAATGAACCGAAAAAGACACAAAAATGAAAAGCAATTTCAGGAGACAAATTGAAGTGAATCTGCATCACTCCGAACAAACAGCACAAAAAATGCATGCCATGCCATGTACCAAGCATGCTGTAGATATGTATTAAAATCATATTTAAAAGGAAATAAGTAAATGCAAAACATAAAATCGTATTGAAGAAATGAAACAAAATGCAAGCAAACGCCCAGCGACATACATACATACATCATTTACAGACACGCAAACACCCAGCTACCCACAGAAAACTGTGAAAAATTACAGCAATCCACTCACAAGTGGCTCCTATTTGGATACATAGCAAAAGGATGTGATTCGTGCCACAAAAATAGGAGGACCGCCCCGAGAAACTCAGGCGTTGTCTGTGCGCATGAGATGCACGGCGTCGCATAGAAGCAAACTTATATGCCAGGACAGTAGCAAAGCACGAGAGTAGGTCCTGCAATGACAATAGTTTTACATGCGTATTTGCTCAAGTATATTGCTTGTTTTTCTTATTGTCGTGAGATTTTTTTTTTTTCCCAACTTACCTTCCAATCAAAATAGAGGACAAGCCCAAAATGTATACGAACTGTACAAAACTATCAAGAGTTGCCATCTGTGTTTGTTCTCTAGCAATGTTTAAATTTTAAAGAAATGTTTCAAATGTCAATTTGACGCATATTGAGCCAAATAAATGTTTGCTTGTATGTAAGAAAATATCACAGCTTTTTTGCGAGAGAGGTTCAAAAGTTCAATCTTTAATGTTTATATTTACGTAAATTCTGCTTTGTGCGCCTTTCCTTTCGTTGGAAGAAATTACATTTTCGGAGTTGTTTTTTTTTATTTTGTTTACTTTTATTTTTTGGGGAATTTCATGCAAGGGACTCATCGCAAAAAAAGGCGTTTTTTTTAAGCACATAAAGGCAAAAAGGCGGAGCAAGAACTTCTTTTATTGCTATGTTGAGCATTTACTAGTACATAAATGTGTGCTGGATTGGATGTCCTTCAGTGAATGTGTGTTATTTTATTGGACAGCAGAGTAAGGACATCAAATAGATTCTGCAATTTGTTGGGAGCGAAGGTAGTTAAATTTATCATTAAAACCGATACTTTAAGCTTATTTTAAAAGCTCAAAATACAAATATCTCAACTATTGATTAAATGTATAGCCCAACTATCGATATGCACTAATGTCTGATCTCTTCAAACTGAGCTTCATTTGCGACAAAAAAAAACAAAACCTCGCTGAATTTTAATTAAATTCATGCAACAGCATAAAAAAAATAAAAATATCGGCTACTGTCATTTGCCAACATTCATTAAGTCATTAGTTCTATACGTTAAGGCTGTAAGTCAACGATCGGGATGCATCCCAAGTGTCGCATTAGTCGCTGCATCACCTGCTGTGTGAGCTTGTTAAACGCACCAGCAGCAGCAGCAACAACAACCATATCCACCATAAGAAGACGACTGCATTGGCACTTTTTTGGTGCGGTTGTAGCGCCGCACTCGATATATCAGCGATATGTCCAGCTATTGATCTACGTGCCAGCTTGTTACTGCTTTTTGCTTTCGTTGACTTCATTCGAATCTTTAATATTTCAAATGCCATAGCGAACATATGTATGTTACTTGTCGTGGATCAGAAACTTCAAGATTGGTTGGGAATGCAATCAACTCTTGTTAAGATATAAGTACAAATAGTTGTTAGTTTTTGTTTGTTATTTTCAATTTCTTTCTTTCATGTATTGCACATTTCCAACCCAGTTCATAAATGGGGGGGGGGGGGGAAATGCACAGCGAAAAACCCATGTAATGGAAGCACAAAAAATTTTATAATTTGTTTTATTCAGTGTAGTCTGTATTTTTATTTAATTTTCTTAAAACTTTTAACTAACAGGTTAAACAAGTGTTAACCAAAACTAGTATACCTGTTGCCCGAATTCGAGCAATTCAATAAAAATTAAGTGTTAGAATATTATAGACGTTTAATATATGATATTCTATTCAAGAAGTTATTATACTCAATAACGGTATATTCAGTCTCAATAATGATATAAAAGATCATTATCTGAATAGTTTGAATTGAAACGTATGATCTCACACTAATTTTTTAATGTAACTCTCAAAATACGAAGACGGACTTACACTTATATTAGTACTGAGACAAACATTATTACTATTCGTAAACATACCAGCTTAACTCTTCCAGCTATAAGACATAACTAATTTAAAAAAAAACGCAGAAAAAAATAGATTTAAGACATAATACTAAGATATCTTTCTGAAATTAATAAAAAATACTTACAGAACACCTACAACATCGATTTATAAAACATTTAGATAAAAACATTCCAAACAACCCAATTTTTTTTTTTTAAAACCATTGAAATTTGACGAGTTGTTTGCTCGGAAAGTGGAATTTTTGATTTTGAAAATGTATTTTTCGGACAATTGACATTTGAGGATTGCATAAAAGATAATTTTGGTAAAAAATTTTTAGTTTTAAAAAAAAATTAAAATTCGATCAATTCATATAAGATCTTCTCAAACTAAATTTCAAATCGATTAAATAGCGGATTTTTGTAGAAAAATTTTATTTCTTTTTTAAAAGGTTGGGAACCCTCTGAAGCGAAATCACAATTTTTAAAAGTGGTTTGCACATCTACAGCCTAAACCTGATTAAATGACATCTGAATCGATAAAATCGGTCCATAGGTCTGGGAGGAGTTGAAGTCACAAACAAAACCTTAGCCTATTAATTATATAGATAGATAGGCAGAATGATTTAAACAGATTCGTGGCTATAACTTTTAATTGGTTCTAGATATAATGCAATTTTCTTTAAATATATTGTTTTTTTAAGCTTGTTGAAGATTTAAAATATATAAGAACAACATTTAAAAAAAAAATTTCGAACAAAAAACCATAAAGAGCCTTGTTTTTTCGATGATACATAGTATTTATTCATTTTTCTGTCAAACAAAACCAAATTCGTCTTAAATAAACGATATATAATGAAAGAAAATCAAAAATGAAAATTTTAAATTTTTCTTATTTTTACAACAAAAACAATTTTTAATACATTTTTTGAGAAAACATTCATTTTATTGGACTCTTTTTAAAGGCAATGATTAAAATATAAATAATACAGTAACGGTAAAAACTTTGTAATTATTTTAAAGTCAATTAATTGCAATTAAATACAAAAAAGAAATAAATGAAATTTTTAATAAACTGGCAGAGATATTCGCTTCCAAATATAGAACTTTAAATTTCAGACAGTTTTTTTTCTCTGTCTTGGCGTATGATAAAAATACACGTTAAACAACTTAAGACAATATTAACAAAATTCATTAAAAATACATTTGGCTAGAAAATTACTGTAATTGTCAAAACATTTCAAAGAAAATTAAACAAACATTAAGAAAAACAAAAAAAATTTGAAAACCGTTAAAATTTGACTGAGTTGTTTGCTCGGAAAGTGAAATTTTTGATTTTGGAAATGCATTTTTCAGATAATTGACATTTGAGAGTTGCATAAAAGGTAATTTTTGTTAAAAATTTTTAGTTTTAAAAAAAATTCAAATTCGATCAATTCATAAGCTCTTTTCAAACTAAATTTCAAATTGATTAAATAGCGGATTTTTGTACAAAAATTGTATTTCTGTTTTAAAAGGTTGGGAACCCTCTGAAGCGAAATCACAATTTTTAAAAGTGCTTTGCACATCTACAGCCTAAACCTGATTTAATGACATCTGAATCAATAAAATCAGTGCATTGGTATGGGAGGAGTTGAAGTCACAAACAAAACCTTAGCCTATTAAGGTACTATTACAGTGTGAAGCTATTAAAAACAACACCTTTTTTATTAATTTTTTTTACATAGTATTGTTAAATTATTTAATTAAAATGTATTAACATTATGTACAGCTAAAGTTGAAGATATTAAAAAAAATGTTTTTTTTTGTTTTTGTATTTGTGGTTTCTTTTCTAGAGGTCATTGAAGTTGGCGTGTTTAAAAAAAGGTTGTAAGTTGGTTTCTCGTCTCCAGCATTTTCAAGGCGTCGGAAAGTAAAAAATCAAAGTGCATTCTTCAGTTAAGGGTTGTAGTTGAGCACTCTACCTACGCAAATAAAAAAAAATACAAAACAAAAAAATGGCATGCATTGAAAAACAAAATTTACAAAAAACCCCTCTTTTTGGCAGAAATTCTTAGCCGTAAAAAACAAAATAAAAAAGTTTCTCTGCTTTTTATAGGTAGAGTGCTTAACCGAGTTTATGACGATCACAATAAATTAAGATTCATCGAAATCGATCAAGCAGAACTCGAGATATCTTAGAAACCAATTTGAAAAAACTTGTTTCGAGAAAAACGCGATTAGATTTTCTTCTATGAACGATAATATATGAAAAAATGAGCGACATACGAATGTAATGTATGCTATATCTTTTTTTTTATTTGATATTTTTTTCTAAAATTTCGTATACGCATTCTTAAGACCTTAAGAAACCAGATTCTAAAAAAAAACAAAAAATTATTTTTAATTTTTTACACACTGTAATAGTACCTTAATTATATAGATACCAAAAAATCAACAAAAGTTACTTTTTACAAAGCTATTGTAAAAAATTTTAATAAAAATAATTTTTGGTTTTTAGAACTAGAAATATTATATTAAATAGAAACCATATAATTTTTTTTAATTTTATTATTATACCTATTTGTGTTTTCTTCTCATTAAATAATATTACATAATACTCAGTTCTTAAACTCATTTTCTACTACGGGCAAAAATAATTTTTTTTTACCAAAACTAAAACACATTTTTTTTTAATTAACTTAGCCCTCAGAAACTCAAATCTAGCGTAGAAATACTTTTGAGATTTTTTTTTTCCCTGGTCAAGATCGTGATATGGTAGCAAAAGCGGGAACATCGAAGTCAAGTGTTTAACGGATTAAAAAATTTTACAACCTAAGGAGCTATAAAGTACAAAAAGTACCTGATAGGTCAGAAGAAGAGGACGCCGAAGCCAAGAGGAGAGCTCGAGAATTGTATCGCGATTACCTGCTCAAAATTGATTACGTGATCATGGTAGAAGAAACGTACTGCAAAGCGAATTTCAAGCAAATACCTGACACGGATATTATACTGCGTTTAGAAGGGATGGAGCATCCTCTTAATTTACCACCGAAAAACATACCAAATTTCCAAAGAAATACATGGTGTGGTTGGCCATTTGCTAATGTGACCTTCGATGTAAGAAATTTGTAACAGATCGCAAAATCAACACCGAAATTTACATCAGAGAGTGTCTGGAGCGGCGTTTGCTGCCAGCAACAATGCTTAGTACTATTTTGGCCTGACCTAGCAACATGTCACTACGCCCACAGAACGATAGATTGGTATCAAGCCAATAATGTCACTGTGGTACCAAGAGAAGCCAATCCTCCGAATTGCCCCGAACTTCTTCCAATCGAAAGATATTGGGCTTTAATGAAAAGAAATCCTAAGAAGACCAAAAAAACTGCGAAAAATATCGAACTATTTCGAAGTAAATGGCGTCGGGCATACACAAGGTCAACGAAAATCGTTTTTAGGACCTTAATCAAAAAGTGAATTATTTATTTTAAGTGTATTTTTTTCAGTGTAAATAAAATTTTCATATATAAAATTTGTAATGTTCACTTAATAATAAACTGAAAGAATTTTTAAAAAAACATCATTGATTTTCTTACAATAAAAAAACTCGCGTGTAGCAACGTACACGTGGCAGAAGTGAAACTTCTTTAACAGTAAGTAAAAGAGAGATTTTAGTGTGAAATAGAGAGAGAAAGTATCTGAAAAGAAAATCAATCAATACGAAATGGAATAATAATTTGTTGATTCAATATTTGCATCCAGGGACCGTACCGGCTATGGTTTTTGTCGAAAGTGTCACATATTAACTTTTATCTCTTAATTTTTATTTTTTTCCGACAAAAATAACAGTTTTTTGTGCCTTATAGTTTTTTTGGGCAAAAATAAAAGTTATTTTCTGCCGTTTATTTTTCGGTCAAAAATATCAGGTAATTTATATTTGTTCATTTTACCAATAAAAAGAAACAGTTTCGATAGTATCGTAAGTGTAGACGTAGAATTCCGTTTAAGTTGTAACCTCTTGTACTTTATCTGTTTGGTCCGATAGTTTTGTTCATTTTCCACGTATTTTTATTGATCTTCCAAAAATTAAAAAATAAATGAATAACACTCAATTATGGACTAATTAGCGATGCCAAAACAAAGAAAAAGGAAAATAGTAAGTATGATTAAATACTTACAAAACAAGCAAGCAAAAAGAAACAAGCAAAATTTCAAATTTTTTCGATCATTTTGTTAAGTTTGACAGGTTGAGTTCATTGACTTAGTTGAAAAGAAGGCGAAGCAAATGCACTTTCCATTGGTGCCACTTTCGTCTCTGCCAGATATATAGTTTGCGAGCTACAGTCAGTTTAACTACTTATTTCAAATTAAAATTAAGACCCCGATTGTTAAAAAATCGTATGGTTACTATATTTCTCGCTGAACACATGTCCTTTCCTCTCGTCTCTGTCTGATATTTAGTTTGCTAGTTACACTTTCTGTTCGATACATAGTTTGCAAGCTACACTAGCTAGTGCTAGTGGGATGTGGAATCCAAATTAATTTGCATTATAAGCAAAAATTAAAATTTTACGCCATCTATTGGGTAAAAGCTTAAAAAGAAATATGATCCAACTCGTTTTTTTCAGTAGAGTTAAATCTAACCGGATCACAGAACCATTTCGTTAAGATTGACAGATTGAGTTCATTGACTGAGTTGAAAAGAGGTTCATGAACTCTGGTTTCAAAATAGTATACTAGAACAGTAGTGCATACATAAACCCAATGCGAACTAATGCTTACAATGCTGCCAAAGCGTACCAACCAGTTCGTGCAAAACTAAAGTATACAAGCATAAACAACGAAAGAAAAACATGAAAGCAGCTGATGATTGATTTTCTTATATTAAAACATGCATTTTTCTACTTATATTTTACTATTTTGTGACTTTAATATAATAGTGACAAAATCCAAAGTTAGATATTCATTCAGCGCAGGATATATCTGATATTTTAGTGTATATATTATCTTTGAACGAAGAGTATTAAAGGCTGTATGTATACCCTAAAGTATTCGCCAAAAACGTTGCCTAATGACCTTGAAAAAATCTGTTAAAACGACCCCATACAAACCGCGCTGTAAGACGTAATTCTACGTCAAAAAATTTTGATATTATTATTTTCATATCATCGGTGAGACATTTTACACATGGTGTCAACAGTTCAATCTTTCAAGCGGCCTTTTAAAAAACACAAATTGCTTGATATTTTTGACCGAAATAATTAAAGTCACAAAATAACTGCTATTTTTGACCGATAAAATAAAAGTCAGAAGTAACCTTTATTTTTCCTCGAAATATACTAGGCAAGAAGTTAAATTTTAAAGAATTAGTTTCAAATTTAAAAGCGACTTAATATTCGTGAGGCTGAGGACATTTGTAACATAATGGTATCTTTGAAAAAGTCTTTCGACAATTTTTTCCATTTGAAAATGGTAAAATAACAGTTATTTTCGGTACTTGTTTTAGTTCAGTTGGTGTTTTAGTTGCTTTCGAATGTCTTCTCAACATTGTTACTTTCTGAATGCTGGATTGCATTTGCTAGTACTCTTTGAAGGAGCCTCCGAAAGCAGAGGCAAATCTTGTTCATTATTACCTCCTGCTTCCTGATCATAATAATTGCTATGTTGATAGAGGGCCTCATAAAGCAGCGAACGTTGATTGTTGAGTGCATCAACTTGGTTGGCTTTAAAATTTTGTTGAGATGATGGCTGAGTTCCAAAATACATTTTTAACAAAGCATCAGTGTGTTTTTTGGGGATTGGTTCTTTGTAGATTCACCAAAATATACTGATGTTTCGTAAAAATGCATTTTGAAACTCAGCCGTTCTTGCAATCACCTTACCTTCATCATTAGTTGCAGACCCAGCTGCGGCTGTATTCTTAAGAGCTCTAATACGATCTCTATATTCACGAACGCGTTCTGCTCCTGTTTTAGCTATTTTTCTATTTTTTTTCCGTGCATACTTGTGGGATGAAAATTGATGTTACGGTTATGTTAATACTGTAATGTTAATGTTAATGTAATGTAATGTTAATTATGTTATTTTCAGTATGTTACGCGTTCAGTTTTAATTACATTTTGTTTGACTTTTTATCATGTGCCTACGTGGCGTAAGGGTATAGATTCCGTCTCTTAAGCAACGATGTTCTAGGTTCAATTTTTAGGCAGCGGCAATAATTTTTTTTAAATTTTCATATGAATTGAAAACGTTAGCCTAGCGTCACGAATAAGAGACCTTGAAATTTCACTCGCCGCCAAAGAAGTTTCACTTCAAAAAAAAAAACAAAATGATAGTTATTTCTGTGACAGTCTTTATATTGGATCTGAGCAGATCTTCTTTATACCTCAAATTTGGCGTGAGATGCGGCCTTACAAAGAGAACACACGATTATTGCCAAAGCTATTGTTTATTCCTCCACATAGTCCCCTTTCAGCTCGATGCACTTATTCCAGTGATTTGCTAACATTTTGAATATTAAGATTTCTCAAGATCTCCGAAATACACTTTCAGTTTTCAATACAACCTTTTCATTCTTCGCAAATTCTCATCCCTGGACACACCTTTCTTAAGTTTGGGAACAGATAATTGTCGCTGGGGCCTTAATCTGGAGAATATGGCGGTTGAAGAAGCAGTTCGAAGTGTAATTCGTGCAATTGGGACATTATTTCGATTGATTTGTGAGCTGGAGCATCGATCGATTTGTGAGCAAAAATATGTTTTTTTTCTTCAATAAATTGAGCCGTTCGGTCTTCTACCGGTTCAATAATTTGCAGCAACAGTCGCCGCTGTTGATTGTTTTTCATTTTCTGAAATAAACAACAAAATCGTACTTGAAGCCTTAAATATAGACGCCAACACCTTTCCGACCGTTCTGTTGAGTCTTCACTCGCCTTGGTGCAATTCCACTGGGACCTTTTTGCTTATTCCTCCGATTCTGGTATATAGTGGTGGATTCATATTTTATTCATGGCTACTTTTGTATGCAAAAATCAGTCGGGTTTTGTTTAAATATCTCCACACATTGTTAAGAAGTGTGAACACGTTCATATTTTTGATGGATTGCACCAGCGCTACTGTTTTGTACACGCCATCCCACTATTATTTCTTATAGATTTAGGTTCTCTAAACACGAAAATCGCAAAATTATAATGGAATGCCATGCATACATATTTTTTCTGATTTTAGAGCAAAGTGTTGTTAACGAATACAGCATCCATCTTGCTGTCAGCTTTCTCATACATAAATGTTCATGTCAAATTGAAACCAGCGACCCTCTTGATATACCTGTGACTGAAGCTATTGATATGTATTTAAACTAATGAAATACTCTTATTTTCTAAACTATTTATCTCTTACAGGGAGAACAGCATTGGGGTTAGGGCGTGGTGAACATCTTTTCGCCTCTTTTATATTGATCATCATACTAGCAGACTCTTGACCAAGCCTAAGGCTGAATCGGGGCTACACGCAAAATCGCTACAAAGCTTTAGAATACAATTCCGATCACATTTGAGAATAGGTCTCAGACCCTACTGGTTTGACTTTCTTCGTCCTACGAGAAGGGAGTAACCACTCGACCCAAGATGAGCAGCTTTTGGAATGAAAGATGAAGGAAGTAATTAGCCAAAAAGGCTACTATCTGCATTCGTACATTGAAAGAGTTTCCTGGTTAGGGCACTTCTAATCGCAAAAAGATATGGCATCAGGACCACGTGAAGCTTATCGCGTGCGCCGATCAGAGATCAGTTGATCCCTGTAAGATTGCGATCTCCAGGATAAGGGAACTATGGCTAGACGCAACACTCGAAGTTGTTGATAGGGATCAGATCCATAACCGAGCACAAGCGCATTCATCAATCCCTGCCGAACCATCTGATCTTCAGACAATCCTGGCGTTGAATCGTTTGGGAAAAAATTGTCTGCCAACAGATAACTGTAAGGTGGCAAGGATTACAGAACCAAAGGGAGACTCAAATCAGAAAATTTTGACTTAAATCAGGAGTCACTGGTTATCCTGTTATATAAAGAATATGTCGTACATTAGCGCAACCAAAGGGGGTTTCGGGGTTTAAACTTTCCCCCCCCCAAAAAAAAATTAATTGTAATACCTAGAAAAATAGAATTAAATCAAAGTGATTCATATGAAAAGTAATCACACATCTTATCAAATGAGTAAAAACCGCAAATGTATATTTCAAATCGATTCTGTTGGATCTATTAAAATTTTCATATTTTTATACCCTAAACCTGAAAGGTCAGGGTATATTAACTTTGTGCAAACGTTTGTAACGCATAGAACGAAGCGAGTCCGGTATAGAAAAGTATTTATATTCTTGATCAGCGTCACCTCGTGAGTCGAGCTATTCATGACCGTCCGTCCGTCCGTCTGTCCGTCTGTGTGTTGTCCGTATACACAGGATAAGAAGAAGGAGTTGAGAAAATTGGATGAAACTTGGTACACATAGTCACATGCACCCAAGGATCTGCACTATTGAATATTTTTGGAATCCGCCCACGGACACGCCTACCTCCCATACAACGCAAAAATTGAAAACTGCATAACTCAGCTCATAATAAGCCTACAACAATAAAATTTGGTATGTATGTGTTTTATACAAACACAAAGATGTTTTCGTAAAATGGACGTCATCCGCTTACGGACACGCCCACCTCCCATACAACCCAAAAATTGAAAACGCAATAAATAAGCCTGTGTTTTATCTAAAGAGCTAAAATTTGGCACATATGTTTCTTATGACAAGAAAAAGATGGTTTTGAAAAATGGACATCATCCGCATACGGACACGCCTACCTCCCATACAACCCAAAAAGTTTAAAACTCAATAAATAGGGTTATGTCTGTCATAGAGAAATTAAATTTGGTATGTATGTATTTTATACCAAAACTAAGGTGTGTTCAAAAATTGGGAGTAATCCGTCCATGAATTCGTCCACCTCCCATAGCGAAAGCACAATAAAGGCATTAACTGTGAGCTACAGGAATAAAACTTGGTATGTGTAAATTTTTGATCAACATTTAAATGCATACAAAATATAGGCTTCATCCGTCCACGGACACGCCCAATTACAAAAATTTTTTTGTTTTTGAAAAGTGGGTTTAGGGTATTTCATAGTCGGCCTAGACCGACTTTAGACTTTCTTTACTTGTTTTACTTCAGACTGATTCTGACCACTTGAGGGGTTCGATTTGAGTTGTCTTTTTAACTTCTAGCTTGGAACCCACTAAAACGAACTATTTGGATGAAAATTTATTCAAAAGTAATCTAAAATAAGAAAGCCTTCATTCGAGGAAGAGCGGTCGAGTCTCTCGCCAGCGAAATGATCAAAAGAATTTCCAAAAAAATTTTTATTTTTCGTTCTTTTTTTTATAAGTATTTTTGTAGACACTCTGACAATTCTCAAACTCTGCAGGAATTACGTTTTTAGTGAAGTCATGTTATTCAGTTAAAAAATAATTCCGATTGACTCCCGAAACTGAAGCAAAAATTTACAATTCATTATTTTTCATAGTATTTTCCCGAATCTGTTCCATAAAAATTTCTCTAAATTGCCAGAAATTTAGGTTAGTATGTTTGTGTTAAATATGACGATGCAAAAAGTTGATTTAAGAGAAATTTCTCAGACAATTCTTGTATATCTAGGCTGTTAGTTTTTTATCACAAAGTGTCAGAAATTGTTTGTTTTATACTTTCGGAAATGAGCTTCATTAGTACTAACCAAAGGACGAATTTTAAGGCTTGCCCAAATTGGTTACTTCTACAAGAAAGTGAAGTTTCGGGTAAAATTTTCATTGTGCGAAGAAGAAATTGCATTTGTTCTGCCCTTATTGGGACCGGAGTAAAATTGAAAATATTAAAGCTCAAGCCTTAAAACCTTAACTGCCCAAAACCTCGTATAACTGCCTATAACCTTAGAATACCGCTACTACTGCTGTATAGCTTTTGTACGGCCATAATGTTCTGACAGTGCCCGTTGTACATCCGTTTTACAACTTGTTTCTTAAATTTTTTCGTTGTTCGCCCGTTCTAGGATAGTGTACAGTTAAACTAAAAAATTTTAATTTTTTTCGGGGAGAGATCAAATTTTGAGAAACAAACTCGATTTTTATAAACATTTGCTATTTTTTATTTTCTTGCAAGGCTTTGGAAACAATTGAAATGTGCATTTTTTGATAAGTATTCGTATCCAAATAATAAACGCATTTTTGGACAAACATATTTCGATTTTCAATCTTGATTGCAAGACTTGCATGTTTTGGTGGAAAAAGTATACAACTGAAAACAATTTTTTAAGTATTTTTTTATACTAATAAAAACCACTTAAATTTTAATTCTGAATTTTTTTGTAATGGGTTGGGTCGGTTTGAAAATTTATTTTGTTTTTGCCATATGATATTGTACAATATGTCCAGAATATTCTCTATATAGCTGAAATCCACACTTATTTATGCTAATTGGTTGTCATGATTTCCCAAAAAGTAATTATAATTCTTGGTAAAATTTGGAACCATTCTTCAAGATACATTATCTAGTGCTTGGAATATTTAGATCGTATGTTAACAAGATATACTTATCATATGCTTTGTTTGAGCCTTCGAAATCCACCTTGCCCAAAATATTACTCCCAAGAGTTGAAACTTATTGCTATGATATGAAGCCTTTGTAAAATTGATTTTATATATAAGTCCGAAATTTGATAAAGCCCCCCCAAAAATAAATCCTGATGTCGTAGATTATGATTTCACTGACATTGAAATGAGTGTCTTCAAAAAAGATGAGGCGTTATTCGAGGAAGAGCAGGCTTCCAACACAATTAACGACCCATTAACAATCCATCTTTATAAGTCCTGCACTAGATGACGCGAGCTTCGGATCTGGCGCCGTCCCTTGGTTAACATATAAAATGTCTCTCGAAGAGTACAAAAAAAGAAAGGCTTACGAAAAGCACAACGACAATCTTGGATCACAAACCTCTGAGACGTCGCACAATTGTTCCAAACCGGAAAAAACGGCCAAAACCTCAAGGACCTGCATAAAAATGTAAATATTTATGTTTTATTCGGCCCTGATCACGAATTGAAGAAAAAAATTTTGAAATTCAAAATGGCAGATTACAAATGACTTTAATAATAACTATATTATGCATTTCAAATCACGAATATGAAATCTAAAATTCAAAATTCAATACGACGACCAAGAAATAACTTTTGAGCTAACTTTTCTAAGACCTTAGTTTTTATAACTGTTTTTCATGTTCTTTACAATGAATCAGAGGTTCAAACAATATCATAAGTTTGGAATCATTACTTATTTTTTGTTTATTTTTATTATTTATATTAAAAAAACTATACTTCTAATGGAAGAAAAGCACCTAAATGTATGTATTAAATTTATTTTTTGGTATCTCTTACAAAAAGATATTTTCAAAGATATTTTCGGGTGTGAACATAAGAGGCAACTTTTAAAAATATCGTCATTTGTAGCAAACCGTGACATCCTCCTGATATTATTATTTCTAAATTTTTTGAAAATGTATGGAATGTTTAAAGGACCTCTTCAGATAGGTGATCAATGGAACCATACTATTCTTTGACACAGGAGGACCGACTCAGTAAACTTCTTTAATGCGAGCAGTGAGGTAGGCATGTAAATTTTAATGTTTTAATAAATATATACAAACAAAGTTTAACTCATTTATTATGTTTGATAACTATACAAACAAATAAAGATAAAAATATACACTAAGGGAAAAAGTTATGTAGGCAGTACATAGACAGCTATGTAAAATCTATGCACTGCAACTTGTATGAGAACGCAACGAGAGCAGTATTTACTGAGTAAAGGGAGCGTGTACTGACTACATATCAATTTATTCACTTTTTAAAATGAATAAAAAATGTATTCAATACATCATGTTATGTGTTGAGTACATAGCAGACTTCAATGGATACAAGCAACGTGTACTCAATCAACGTGTTATGTAATTTTTTACAAAAACTTTACGCAATACATAAAAATTAGACTCAGTACACGTCCTTCTTATACGATCGAAGTGACACATTTATTCAGTGCATAACATATGGACTCAGTACACGTATCTCTTGCACATCGGCGCACGATTTTGCTGTTTTATGTCATTCGTTACTTGATTTTCAAATAAGCAACACCTCTAAAGCCTCTAGAAAATCAGAGCTGGAATGAGTTTATCCTGTACTATAGAACTCTAGAACAAAAGCGATGATTGAATAAGAAATAAATGGCTTGGTTTCTATAAGCAATTGCGAATTATTTTGTGAAATCTAGTCATTTCTTAATTAAGCTATTTATTGCATTTGTTGAAAGGGTGATTTAGGCACAGACATGAATTATGTATATATTCAATACATGAAATTATGACCAAAAAATATATAATGAATACATTATGCATGTAATCATTGCATAAAATTATGTTTTTAGCATATGTAATGAGTAAATTATGTATGTACTCATTATATAAATGTATGCACTAAAAATATGTAGTGAGTAAATTATGTATGTACTCATTACATAAAATTATGCATTTAAACTATGTAATGAGTAAATAATGTATGTACTCATTGCATAAAATTATGTGCTCCAAATATGTAATGAGTAAATTATGTATGTACTGAGTCAATAATCTATGTAATACGTACATAAGATCTTTACTCATTACATAAAATTATTTGTAACAGTTTGCCATGAGTACAGTGTGAATGTACTCACCACATACATTCATGAATTCACGACACATATTTATGCGTTGAGTACATAAAATTCTTTATTGACTACATAACCTCTTATAAGCATTATGTAGTCAATAAAGATTTCAACATGTACTCAATACATGAAAAATGTAAAATTTTTGTGTGCAGAAAACTATGCGATGAGTACATAAATTTATGTATTGAGTCCATAGGTTTTTCCCTCTGTGTATGGTTTTAAGAAAAAGAAAATTAGTACCGACCATGTATGTTTTTTTTTTAAAGTTTTCCTACTTTTATTTATCGATCTAAAATAGGTGCATGAATTAAAAAATGTTTTTCAAACACCTTTAAAAATGAGTTTTGGCCGTCTTTATCATTTTTTGAACCAAATTCTTACAACTTACCTACCTTTTTTACGGGTTATGAAGAAAGAAGGCGGAACATGGATCTACCCACAGTGAAGACAGTTTAATATCTTGGTAGAAACTTACTTTCCGGGCGGTTCAAAGATGGAGAATGTTCCAAACAAGAGAAGAATACAGTAATTTTTCCGGACAAGTTTGTCTTGTTGCTTTAGTGATTTTATTGTGAGAAAGAAAGAATTGTGAGAAACAAATATTTTAATTTTTGGTTTTATATCTTTAATCCTTATTTCATAATCCTCTAACATCTTATATTTTACAAGTTGACTTGAATACTAAACCGGTCAAAAATATTTCAAATATCAAAGATATTTTGTCTTGTTTACTAATTTTGTTAACTTTGTACGGAAGATATAAAGTATACAATACTTTTGTAATCAAAAGTTAGGTTTTAATAAATGAAGAAGTTGGATTTTTAATTGCTTTAATTAACCTTCAAGAAAATGTGGTTGGATGAAGGTTTATTTAAAAAAAAAAAATAAATTTTAAAAAACTTAGGTAGAAAACGACTTTCATAGATTTGCGATGAACAAAATTAAATACCGAATGCAAAATTTTATGATTTCTTGTTAGATTTAAATTTTTGTTAGTTTTACTGTAATAATTTTAAATTGTCTCTTAAAACAGTTAAACTGTTTTTTTAAGGATAGTTTCAACGTGTCTTCTCAGTAATTCATTGTCCATTCATCATATAAGGTTTGTGCGCAAATCTACCGGCAATATATTCAGGTCGTTGACACCTGGTGATCAAAGAAACTTTTTAGTCAAAGTTTGCTTTAAGTACCCCGACTAGTTTAGTCCTCATAATGAATGAAAATGTTCTTCATTGTTCATCGTAAAACAACGCCTGAAAGTATGCTTTCAAAATTGTTTAACATTTTAATTAAACACTTTATGCTGCACTACTTGTCTCATCTCTTTTTCTACAGCGCAGTCTTCTAGCAGCTCTATTAAGATGATACTCATTAAACTTTGGTAAAAACAAAAAAAAAAAAACAGTAACGTTGCAAGTATCTAGGACAGACACGGATGCAAGGTACACAGTTTCACACACTCTGTCATAATTTCACAAGAAAAACTTTTTAATTTGGAATTATTTAAACTGAACGCTAGTGAAATATGCATTTGCAAGGAGTTTTGCATATAAATTGAATATTTTGAGAATGCATTCTGAAAATTTTCCCCCCGACTTGCGCGTCGTACCTTTACAGTTTTAAGCCATTTGCGGTTGCCTTATCACTGAAATCTAAATTTATTTTTCACAACTTAATCTCGGCGATTGTCTTGCTCGGGACACTTTTATCTGTGAGTTGTGGCCACTTGCATACCCTCAACCAAGCAACCAACCAACCACCCACCAACATTTGCATAATCACTGTCACCGCAACAACAACAACAATCATACCATCAACCAATTGAAATGTTGGGACTTAAAAGTGCACTTTTGGGATTGACATATCATTTCACGGTTTGTCGCCTTTCAATAAAAATATTTATCGCAATCAGTGATGTCTTTTCACAAAATTCCGACATCCAGCGTAATCCTTTATCGAGAGTGCAGTGAGTGAGTTGTCGTCGCAAACAGTAGTCGAAACGGCCAAATTTGAATGATGTCGAGCTTTACGCAAAGTTGAGGCTAAACAAGGATAACCACTCAAGCGTATAGGTACTGTGATGATGCTCTCAACATTCACAAGCGTTCTAAAACGATTCCAAAAAATCTGCATATCAAAAACCTCGCGCCCGCGTTGAACCCTTTCTGTAGCAAAGAAAGAAGCCTCAAGGGTTGACATCACGGTGGCAGCAACAAGACAATATAACAACAGCAGCAACAACAACAGGAGCAACAGCAGCCACAATAACAACGCTGACAGCATAAACCACAAAAATTATCATCACATCGTTTATCACGCAACTCAATGAATTCTGTTGCGGTAACGAACATTTATTGTTCACGCAACCAGAGCAAAGTAAAAAAGAAATCCTTAATGATTGAATGCAAGCAAGGTAAGCTCAAGGGTTTCGCCAAGTGGGTGAATTTTCCAGGTTACAAAAAAAGTTATCTAGAAAAGAGAAAAAAAAAAACACAACTATGAACTCAACTGAATTTGGTTACGCATCGTAAACTTTTAAAAATGAAGTATTTCTCGGTGTGTTTCGACTAAGTAGGGTTGGAAGAAGGTAGCAGAAAAGTTTCGATGTGCACGTAAAAGGGTTAAAAATCAGTGTAGTCGTTTTTCGTTGATTTCTTTTTTAATTAATTTTGGTGGGGTTGTTTTTGTCGAACCATGGAGAATTCATCATTGGCTATATGATGGAACAACATTAACAGTTGTGGGTGTTGATTTTTTGATCCTAGTTAATTTGTCAATCAGAAGCCAGGCATGCATGCATGATGTTGTATGATGGGGCCTATTCGATGAACGTGATTATGTTGTGAGAATCCGTTGAAAAAAAATTATATTTCATCTTAAGTATATTGAATTATAATGTCACGTAGTTGGTTATATCAGAGCAGCAGATGTTTTTATTTATAAAGATTTTAGCTTAAACTGAAGTGTTGTCTGGAATGAAAAAACTAAAGAAAGGAAGACGTTATTTTTTTCCTAATAAAGTTCAAGGCGATAAGTTAGAACTTAGTAATTTTTTTTTAAGTTAGTAATTTTTTTACATAGTATTATTTAGTTCTTTAATTCAAATTTATTAACATTCTGTACAGTTAAAGTTGAAGTTATAAAAAAAATATTTATTTTTTGTTTTTGTATTTGTTGTTTATTTTCTTGAGGTCGTTGAAGTTGGCGTGTTTTAAAAAAAGTTGGAAGTTGGTTTCTCGTCTCCAGTATTTTCAAGGCGTCGGAAAGTAAAAAATCAAAGTGTATTCTTCAGTAAAAGGTTGTAGTTGAGCACTCTACCAACGCAAATAAAAAAAAAGAAAAAACAAAAAAAATTGGCATGCGTTGAAAAACAAATTTACAAAAAACCCCCTATTTTTGGCAGAAATTCTTAGCCGTGAAAAACAATATATAAAAGTTTCTCGGCTTTTTATAAGTAGACTGCTTAACAGAGTCTATGAAGATCACAATGAATCAAAATTCATCGAAATCAATCAACCAGAACCAAAACAATATATAAAAGTTTCTCGGCTTTTTATAAGTAGACTGCTTAACAGAGTCTATGAAGATCACAATGAATCAAAATTCATCGAAATCGATCAACCAGAACTCGAGATATCTTAGAAACCAATTCGAAAAAACTTGTTTCGAGAAAAACGCGATTAGATTTTCTTCTATGAACGATAATATATGAAAAAATGCGCGACTTTCGAATATAATGTATGTTATATCTTTTTTTTTATTTGATTTTATTTTTCGTTTTTACAAATTTTTACAAGCACATGAAACGTTTTTGAGTAATACTTTAGGGTATACCCGCAGCCTTTAATACTCATCCTTGAAAGATAATGTATATGCTTAAATATCAGATATTTTGTGAGCTTAACGAAAAATGTAATCTTGGATTTTGTTATTATATTATTAAAGTAACAAAATAGCAAAACCTGAGAAGAAATATTTATATTTTTATATAAAAAAAACAATCACTAGTTGCTGATGGTGTGCTGCATCATATTACTGAGTGTGGCATTTTAACGCAAGAGGTCAATGAACCTCTTTTCCACTCAGTCAATAAACTCAAACTGTTAAATTGTTGACAAAATGATCGAAAAATCTGACATTTTGCTTGTTCTTGAGTTTAAAGGATTACAAATCCATGCAGCTTTTAACATGCGCCACATTTTTCGAACTTCTTTTAATTTTAAGAGAGAGAAAAATTAGGGCGTCAAAAAATTTCTCTTTCCATATAAGTCCCGATTTCTCAGAGACTATATACATATGTGTGTAGTAGAGCATGTAGAGTATGTAGTAGACCATATGTACATTTTTCTGATTTTGTTCCCTCCCCCCACATTTTCCGAATTTCTGCACGCTTTACTTCAACGGTTCGAACAATGCTGACCTCAAATGGTACCAGCAGAATAAACAAAATATATGGCATTTATGGAATATTGTTAACGTTACCATTGACAGTTCAGTAAAAATTGAGTTCTTTTAGATATCGACAAAATTCTGTGCATTAATTTTTTTTTTCTGACGGAGACATTAAAAAATTTTGCTTTTTTTGTGAACTATTCTGATTTAAAAAAAAAAAGATGTCGGTAGTGGAAAAAACCCATGCCCTCCGGGGTATAAGGCCCAAAAACAAGCTGAAAAAGGTACTTGGCTTAATTAATCTATAGCTCTGAAAAAAACACTTTTGGGCTCTTAAGTTGGGCAAATATTTTTTTGCACAAAAAACAGATAAATACTTTTTATAACCAACTTTGACCTAAAATTGAACTTTCATGGTGCTTTAAGAAATCAAAGTAAAAACTTACTTTTTTCTAACGATACTCGTAAATTATATTTATTAGATGGAGATATTTCTGAACAATGTATAACATGTCGAGGAGAATTCAATGAAGTTTTATCCAAAGTTTGTTTTTTTTTCAAATATATATAATATATATTATATTATTATTATTATTATTACTATAACATAATTCCGTAAAATGTGAGTGCGGAACGCTTGATTTTTTTGAAAAATTTCACAGCATATTTTTAGGCATTTTTTGTTTTGTGATTTATTAAAACTTCAAAAACTTTTTATATTTTTTTTTTTCATTTTGAAATCTTCAGTTTTACAAAAAATTTTAAACTTATTTCGTCGTACCTGCTATGGTTTCCGTTTTTATTTTAAGGTATTTTATAAATATTTGGAACTAAAATTGTTATTTGCCCATCGCTGTGATAACAATTGTGACTATCGCTGATTTCTAACTCAGCGTAAAGAAAATCAATATGTTTTTTCCTTAATTAAAACCGGGCTCCATCATTTTTGACGGGAAAGAACTCGTACTATAACATAATTCCGTAAAATGTGAGTGCGGAACGGTTGATCGTTTTGAAAAATTGTATAGCATATTTTTAGGCATTTTTGTTTTTTGTGTTATTGAAACTTCAAAAACTTTTTATATTTTTATTCGTTTTGAAATTTTCTGTTTTATAAAAATTTTTTAAACATATTTCGTCGCACCTACTATGGTTTGAGTTTTTACTTTAAGGTATTTTATAAATATTTAGAACTAAAAATTGGTATTTGCACAATTTAAAATCGAATATATAACCAACGCTGATTTCTAATTCAGCTTGAAGAAAGTCAATATTTAATGTTTTTTCTTCCGGAAAACCGGGCCCGTCATTTTTGACGGGAAAGAACAAGTATACATATATTTGGGGACATGTTCAAGAACCTTTTTATAGCCTGTTTTGTGGCCTTAAATCCCGGGGGACATCCATATTTTTTTTTTGCAGATCTTATTTTTAAGCCTCAATCTAACGGAAAATGGGCTGAGAGCGAACAAAATCAGAAAAAAAATAACCCAATTGTCCTCAACGGTTAAGAAAACAAATCAAATGTTCTTAAAAGTAATTTTCGTTTTTGCAATAGTTTGAACAATAAAAACTTATTTATAGAGCGTAAATTACGAAAAATTAAAGATTTAAAAACATTGCCTATCGTTTGTTAAACAAAAAGGCTCATTACCGGCGACAGGAACATGATTTGATCTATTATCAAGGCCATTTTTTGGTCATACAAAGCAACGCTTTGGGATGATATCTGTCCACTTCGTTAAGTAGTTTTCAGACCGATCATGTTCAAATGTCTTTTAATGTTTTGAACTACCTTTCTGTGAAGAATTAAAACTGTGTTTGTGACTTGTAAAAGCATTTATCAAATCACTTGACAATTCTGCGCGGAAAACCATAAGAGTTATAGGAATTTTCTCTTCGCAATTAAACATTTGTTTTTCTTATTCTACATATATGTGAATAAACAATACATATTTCAATCAAATCAAAAAATAGCCGAAGATAGAATATAGTTTGTGACTTACGATCATGTTCGTAGTACGACTGAAAAGACAAGAAACTTACAAAATATGTCCTAACATCAAAACAAGAAATAAATGTACCTTTTTTGGTCCATTTAGTCGACACCTCCTATTCCTTGTTGTAACGTGACACAATTTTCGAACAATTTATTGTAATTTTCTCTTCAATGCCTGCCTGGCGTGTTTTGACATGTACTACTTCGTTTGGATCCAAAAAGTTTGATTACTATTTAAAGTTAGACTACCCAGAAGAAGAAAGTTACCTTTGAGAACAATTTTGTAAAAAATAACCCAGGACTGATTCCACACTAATTAGGAACGGAAAACATGAATCCGAAAATGATTTCAATTGAAATAATTTATGGTTCTCGCATTGAAATGGAGTCTACAGTTGCTCCTGTTGCAAAATTATTTTTGGTTTTAAGTAAACAATCTACGAATTTAAAAAAAAAAAAACATAAAATATTTTGTTTCGATTTGAAACCTTGATAAACATTAAAAAAATAATGTTAGCATTGTTAAAAAACATAACAATGTTACCCTGAGAAGAGTTTATAACAAGGGCTGATTACTGCGCTAACAAAAAAAAAATATTTAAATTGTGTTTTTTCAGTGTCACACCCCACATTGGGAAATTTGGCCCCATTTTGAGGCCAAAAGTCAATTTTTCAACTTGTTTGAATCTTTCTATTTTTTGTTTTATCTAGCAGGGAATACTCCAAAGCATACAAATGGAAACTCTGTTTTTAGATAATGTGTTTTACCACTGCATGTTGTATGGAAATAAATTAAAAATTTAATTTTTTTTATGTAGTTTTTTAGTTTTTTATAGATGGTTGTACATCAAAATCTAACAGCAACTTAAGATAACTAAAAAATGGAATAAACTAGTGATGGTTGTTCAATAATATATCAATTAAAAATTCCTATTAAATTGAATGTTTCTGATAGAGAGTGAATTGATTATAATAAAAAAAAACCTATACCACCTATAAAAAACCCAGCTATAAAAAAGTGGGCGTGGCAAGTATATTTTTGTTAGACAAGCTTAATACTTCTAACTTAATAAGTGATGGATCAAGTTTTAACATAATACTTCAAGTTTTTGAATTTTGGCCACAAAATGGGGTAAAATTTCCCATAGTGCACCCGTCCGAAAAATATGCTATAGTTTTTCTAAGAAGCAACATGGGCTTATGATAAAAATTAAACCTTTCGTAAAGTAAGGATATTGATGTTTTACATTAATTTGTAAACTTTTTTATCAAATAATTTATTTTTATTCTTCATTTCCGTTACAAGAAATTGGTCACACCCGTTACGGTTTTCAAAATTTTTTTCTAATAATGTAATTTTTGCATTTATATGAATAAATACTTTGGTGAAAAATACTTTTGTATATTCATATATAGCGAAATCATTTTTATAGGTATTAATTTGATCAAAATGCATTCGAAAATTTTTTACAAAATATATTTTGTTTTTTAAAGTATTAAAAAATATACCAATAAAAACCATATTTTTTTTTATTTTTTGTCAAAAATATATTATGGTTATTTTAGCCATTAAGTTTTTGTTCATAATTCCCACATAATTTGCACTCGTCACACCCGGCACATTCTTATGTCACACCCGTCACATTAAAAAGTTTTAAAAATAATGGTTATGCCAGTTTTTCAAAATATTTTTCACTAGAATTCAACAGAATTTATAGTAAATTTGACTATATGTTAGTCAAGAATAGTCTCAGTGGGACAGATGGACTGAGTTTCAATGTTAAACTCAGAATTTTAAGTGTTTAAACTTGTGCTCGTCACACCCGTCCCAGGTGTTAAAGTGAATGTAACTATAAAATTTGTATAAATAATTGCATTATGTTTAAGCATTTTGAAACCAATATCTTCTAATTGGCCTTTTAGTAAATTGCTTAAATTGTAACCGGTTAATACCACTTCCAACACGATAAAGAAATCAAAAAGTTACACTCGTCTCTATGGAATGAGCCCCAAGCATTTTTTCAATACTAAAATTTTTTTTTATTTCACTATTGTATAAAATATGATATCGCTAAAGACAATTCCACAAAAAAATTTTAAAATTCTATCGAAACATTTTCTTTTTTTGCACAAAAAAGGAAGATTTTAAAAAATTTCAGCAAGCCTTATGGTTATCAAAACAAAAACAACAAAACAAATTGGCCATTTCAGCCCTTGAAAGGACTTTGACCGAGCTTCTTATGATCAATTGTGTTGTGTGTGTTATTAAATGTTTGCACACAATTGACCGAGAACTGGACCTACATGTTTTATGCCGACTCCGAACGGCTAAAGTTCATGTTCTCAAGAAGCTTTACGTGGCATTATTTATTCTCTGAGGTTTGCCATTGTCTGCAGAGAGGTGGTGACCGATCAGAAAAATTTTTTATTGAAAGAACTTTTCGCCGCGGCTTGGGATCGAACCCGGGCTCCGAGCATGCCAAGCCACACACTTAACCTGCATGCCACGGTCACCACAGCCTATTGGTTATACCATTGAATATTTTAGACAGAGACATTTTCTTTATCTAGTCAAACGGGCTAACAGCAAAAGTCTAAATTGCATTGAACTTTACGGAAAATACTATGGAAAAATGGAATTCTACTAAGTTTACTTATCTAACATTAAATTTTATTTGCAAATTGTATTAATATATCTGATTAAATATTTTATGCATCATTACAAATTCGTATTCGGAAAGAAAGCAAAACTAACAAGTATAATTTAAAACAAAATATCTTCCACATGAAGCATTTAACACCCAACATATTCGAATGTCAATTAAATTTATCAGAAAAGTTCATTTGTAAAACAACAACAATAACCATAAAATCAAATCCTGATCAGTCAATTAAATTAATTTGCTCGGAAGATAATAAAACCGATTGAAAACATGCCAAGGGGAAAGATACCCCCCGCAACAGTGAACTTAAACTGACCACAAAAACAATATCCATTAACTTGGTGTAAAATTCATTGAAAACAAGCAAAATAATTATATCAATGAGCAATAATTTGTGTGTGCGTGTGTGCGTGGTGAGGGTTTATATATATAGAGACCCTTTTGGCCATCCTTTATTGGGCAATGAATTCGAAACTAAATGACTGAATGGCTGACCAACAGAGCGCATCTGTGGCATAGATATTGAAATTTAAATTGAAAGTCGACAAAAGGTTCGTCCGTCCGTCCAATTTTGTTTAATGTTCAAATTCATCACTTGAGGGGGTGTGTTTGGCAGAAAGCATTGATGAATGCGATGACACCGAAACAGGGACAATCAATTAACACAATAGCAACAACAGCAGTTAAAATAACAACAACAATGGCATGAGAATAACATAAATTGCACGAGTAATTTGTAGGACATGCCACAGCGAACACTTTGCGGTGTAAATGTTGTTGTTTTTTGTAAACGGTAAAGTGAGTTTTAGATTTTTAGCCTTGTTACCGCATTTAAAGAACGTTGCAGGCCTTAAACGACAATGTGTTTCCGCTTGGTTGCTTTGATACTACAGCAACAAAAACAGCAGCAGCAAATAGCAGAACAATGTTGCATGTTGCAATCGATAAACGATAAATTTGTGCTCAACTCATTGTTGTTGTTGTTAGTTGTAAAAGCAATGGGTACAATGGGTGCGAAAGTGCGACCGCCTCGTGTGGCGCTGACCAAGTCTAGATTAGCCAACACCCACACACATGTGCTAGGCACTGCCACATGCGCCGGCAATAATATTGTTGCAGCAAACTGGCAACCCACACATGCATTAGTTGCAATGTGGAATGCAATTTAAATCCTGCTAATTGCTTTTAAAATCGCCACAATTACAAGGACACATGTTTATGGTTGCTGTGCTTAGGATAGGGCTGGACAAAATTGCTGAGTTGACAAAATGTGAGTTATTTTTGCTTAATTTAAGCATAGTTTACAATGTGTTGCAAGATCATTAAAATCTTTTACGGTATTGTCACAGGATTTAAGGCATTTATTACAACCACTAATAATTTGAAAACTCTTATTTAGGGTTTGCAAAATATACCGCAAATGAACCCTGACAATAAATAAACATTTAAATATTTTTGCTTTCTTAATTGACACGGTAGTAAGTGGCAAACAAAAATATTTGCCAAACAAACAGGCCTAATGCCAGGACATTAGCGTGCTAGAACGTTAAAAAAGCAGCAGCAGCAGCAGCAGCAGCAGAAAAGATGGCATTCAACTTCCAAGCAAGCCACTAAATCACAAAATCACTTGTCTCGACAAAGCCGAGTAAAGTCGTTGTATTAAAGTGTACAAGTTATTAAAGGACAAGCCGAGGATACAACAGCGTTTGATGGCATAACGATGCCACTCTGCTAAATGGTGGCGGAAGCGGACACAAACAAGCAACATCATTCCACTTCATTGGACGCTTTTGCAACATTTGTTTGTGACGTTAATTTATACAATAATTGCGGCTGTAGTGGTTTCTATAGAGTGGAGGAAATATATATAAAGTCTCCACAGTGGCTTAAATGTTTGCCAAGACCCCTGCTCCTAACAAAAAATTGTATATATGTGTGTGGGGGGGGGGGAGAGGATTTAAAGAGCACCGTGACGCAATGACAAGCCTAACGAATGCTAGATATAAAAAAAAAATAAAATAAATGCCACAGAACGCTTGAGTGCAAAGTCCAACAAATAAACAAATGAACATTTCAGCTCGAAAGGACGAAGGCAAAATTAAAACATGCTTCACAGTCATAACTTCAATATTGCAGAGATATCAACATAATTAATTTTGACATCATCTTAAAAGTGCATGTTCTGTAGCCGCAAGTGCTGACAAATGGCATTTTAATGGAATTTAAAGCAATACATTAGAAACGAAAAAAAAGGACCACATCCATTTACTAAATTATATTCATAAAAATTAAAACTTTTGCAACTCAGTTTTGAGCAGCGCACACCTTTTTTGGATGCACGTCGACATGCAAAAGCAAACACATATGAATTTTCAGCGTCAAAATGGACAGACAGACTTAAGAAACTTTTAGGTTGGTGAAAAAAACAAAAACAAAAAAACAAACCGAATATTTTTACAATAATATATTTATACATATACATATGTATATACTTAATATTGTATTAAATTTCAAATAACTTGTATGCAACATGTTCTCCAACCAAAATTGTGCTTGTTGAGTTACACTTTTCCATCCAACCACCCAACTCTCACCTGAGTTTAGGCTCCTTTTTTACTGGAATATGCTTTTTAAGTGCCACAAGGATGCATAAATTATTTTCTGTTGATGAGCAGACATTGTTATTGTTGACGCTGCTGCTGCTGCTGCATTGTGGACGTTGCGTTATATTTTAAAACGTTAAGCGAAAAAAAACACTCAACTTTCAACAACGTGTTCCATATAAAAAAATGCCATCAACGCTCAAAAGTTAAAAATGCAAATTTTTTTCAAGAGCTTTTTGCGTCCCAAACATACCTATAAACATACCTCTGACAAATATAAAAGCATGTTTTAAGGACTTGAGCAGCATTTGATGGAATATTCTTGTTGCTGAAGCATTTTCACAAACGTCATAATATTCATGTATGCATGTATATGTGTGTGTGTGTTTTGTGTTAGTTGTAGAGTGTTGATGGCATATTTTAGTTTTGATATTTGAAAAACATTTTCTATTCAGCCGCAGGACATTCATATGGGATTTACATACATGAATGCACTACATATAACACATACACACACGCACACACACTTGCGGTCATTGATATGCAGTGCGCTGCGGGATCTGACTGACATAAAATATCATTACATTAAAAAACATTTAAAAACTCATTCATCAATTTCGAGGCTATGATATCTCAACTCTACACTGCACAGTGGTATTAATTGATTTATTGATTGACACAATTTTATATAATGTCGCCTGAAAAATTAAATGTCAAATGTGGCTTTCGATACTTTTGATTAAATTAAGTTTTAAAGCTAATAGCTTTGTTATAAGGAAAAATAATAAGGAAAAACTACATAAGTCAAATTTTGATAGTTTTCAGGAGAGCAATTTGTGTGTTTGATCTAATTCGATTTTGCATGTAAAATTTAACTTATGTCTTTTTTCTAAAACTTATTAACTGTGATAAATAAAAATACCAAAAAAATATGATTAATAGAATCACTTATTGCGCATCAGATAATCAATTTCAATTTCCATATAAGTCGATTTATGTTGTTTTTCCTTATTGCCCCTGAATTGTGGCCGACTTGTCCCTGTACATGAGAGACTTCAATAAGCCTCACAAAAAAAGTCTAGTAGTGTCAAATCACAATATCTTGCGGACCACTGGGCTGCTCCAAAACATAAGATTACTTCCTCACCAAACTCGCCTCTCAATAGGTCCATGGTATCGTGTGCCGTGGTCCGTCTTATTGAAATCACATATCAACCAAGTCCAATTTTTCCACTTTGGGCACAAAAAGTCGGTAATCATCGCACGGTTCCCTGATTCATTGACTGTGATGTTGCGACTTTCATTATTTCAAATGCACACCAACACAGCGCATTTTTCATAGGGTGCATAGGCAGCTCTTGAACTGCCTCTGGCTGCTTTTCAGACAAAATTCGGCAATTCTGTTTGTTGAAGTACCCATTGAACCAAAAATGAGCTTCTTCACTAAAGCCAAATATTCGATAAAATAGTGGATCTTCATCCAACTTTTCTAAAGCCTTTGTAGTAAGTCACCCATCTTCATTTCTTGCACCAGCTGTATTTTGTATGGTTTCATAATGAGGTCCTTTTGTAAAGGTGGTCGAACAACACAAGTCCATTTGTGTAGAACTGCGACGAATTGGCATATCGCGATCTTCATTGACACAGGCAGATACAGTAACAATATTCTCCTCAGTACGACGTACTCTCCGCATATGGGTTGGTGGATTCATGTTCAATAAAGTAAAATGGTTGCGAAATAAGTCACAATACCATGAATAGCCTGTTCGGTGAGTCGATTATGACGACCATAAAATGGACATTTCTCATTGAGCACAAATTTTGATAACAAAATTCAATGATTTACAAGCGTTGTCGTTTATAACTCTATTCAGGTTAAAATGGCAAACCTTACTGAGCATTTTTGGGCTTGCCACATGTTACGAATCACGCGTGAGGTGTCAAATTTACACTGAAAAGAACATATGGGCATTTCCACGAAAATGTTAACCACAGCTAAAAAATTTAATGTATTTCTACTCGCAATATTGTGGGTATAAAAAGTTATCAATTTTTTTCATTTGTCGATAAAACTTGTATTAAAGTCGCTAAAACGTTTTCATCGAAGATGTATACAATTAAAGTGTAGACGTTTCACCTTTAATTTTAAGTCTTTTTTATTTTATTTTTAACTCTTTGAAATCAGAATTTTTGAATATTTTTTGTAATAGAATACATATTTTTTTATTATTATGTCGCGTGAGTTACTGCAAAGATTTTTTGGAAACTCTCAATATTTTTAAATAGTCAAAGTTCATCAGTAAAGTGTGTTTATTATGAAACTTCACTGGTTTTCTTTTACCTAAAAATTAAAAACAAAAACAAGTTATTTGGGAAAATTCACTGAATTTTTACAATCAAAACTTGCTTGTTAAACATACTTCCTTTTTTTGTCACGTGAGTTACGCCCATATTTACCACTGCTTTTCTTAATTAGTTACAGGAACGACAATTTTGGGAAATCATTGAGTTACGATGGAAATGCCCATATAGCAAAAAAAATCACCCCAAATAACAGTTATTAAAAAATCCTTTAAAGTATCCTCAATTGAGGAACATCTAGTTTGACACTTAGAAAGCAATTTCTTTCTGTCACCCAAGATTTGGTTTTTAGTAACCAAACGACATAATTGGCTATTACTGGCGATATAAATATTTTTTCATGAAAATAATTTTTTTTATTATTTGGTTGTGGTTACCAAACCACAATATTGAGCGGTCAAAATATTTTGAGAGGTGAAAAATAATTACCAATGAAAACAAAAACATAATGTGTATGCTGGGATTTGAACTAGCGACCTGCCGCACGAGATTCGGCTATGCTAACCCTGCGCCAAACTTGTACCTGATTAATGAGCAACAAACAGCAAACAATAACAAGCAATCGAATATTTAAGTTTCATTAGCATCAACTGAGATTTGGTAATTATAACCAAACCATGTTTTGTTCGAACACTCATGATATTGTATTTGAATAAAGTAAGACTTTATTTGTTCAAAACATATATAATATTGAATGGAATGTTAAGAAATATATTGAGTTTTTACGAGCAACTACAACAATTGGTGATATTAACCAAAATTTGTTAATAGTAAATAAATATTGTTAAACTAAAATGGCGATTAAATACATGAAACACAACTGATAAACAACCATACAAACAAAAGCTCATCCAAATTTGTTGCACTTTTCCCGTGGCCGATTTAAGCTCTGAACGTTCTTTATCAATATTACATTGTATTCAAACCTGGCTCCGAATTACAAAGCTTGAAAATATATGAGTTGGTTTGGTGTTGCTTCATATTCACTATGAAATAGCTTTGAATCCAGAGTGGGTTGTTGAACGATTTCTAAAAATAGGAAATCACAGAATTTTATTATTCTATAATATGCTCTGAACGAGTCCTTACGAGCACGTCTCTAGAGTTGAAGAAAAAGGAACTTCACGAAGGGGTCTCACAACCAAATCTTAGCTTTTTAACTTTTTAACTTCAAATCAAATTTCTGAATTTCGACTGATGTTTTCTGAACATCAATTTATTGTTTCCAAATTTCAAATAGAATTTCGTACTTTCAATTATTGTTTTCTAAATTTCAATTTGAATATCTGAATTTCAATTTATCTTTTCTGAATTTCGAAGAGAATTTCTGATTTTAAATTAACTTTTCTGAATTGAAATTGATGTTTTGAGTATTTCAGTTATTACTTACAGAATTTCAATGCATTTTTTCCAAATTCCAAATGATTTGTTTACGAATTTAAAATAAAATTTTTGAATTTCAGTTTTTATTTTCAGAATTTCAAATTGAATTTGAAAATTTCAATTGCTTTTTCTGAATTTTAATTGATGGTTTATGTATTTCAACTGATCTTTTGTAAAAAATTCAAATGATTTTTTTTGAATTTCAAATGAATATTTTAAATTGGAATTGATGCTTTCTGAATTTCAAATTGGATTTATGAATTTCAATTATTTTTGCTGAATTTCCAATCGAATAACTTAATTTAAATTGATGTTGTCTTAATTCAATTGATTCAGTTTAGAGTTTTAATGGCTTTTAAGGGATTTCAAATTTCTGAAAATCAATTAACTTTTCTGAATTTGACTTTTCAATTTCAACTGAAGTTTTATGAATGTTGAATGGAATTTCTTAATGTCGATTCATCTTTTCTGAATTTAAAAAAAAAAATATTTTGAATTGCAATTAATGTTTTCTGAAATTTCAATTTGATTTTCAAATGATGATCAAATGGAATTTTACTGTAAAAGGGCTTCAGGAAAACCAAAACTGCTCTATTCAAAAGTTAAACATTTACCTACAGTGCACTGCAGTGTAGTTAAACTGTAAGAAGCTCTTTGAATGTAGATTCCTCTTGTTTTATATACTTGTGGAACTTAGTTTTGGTTAAACCACACCCATCAATGGAAATCAAAATCAATGGAAAAAAGAATTACATTGGTTTTCGAAAAGCTAAAATACTTAATAGGTATTTCAGAATTAAAAAAACAGATTTCTTCTCTAAAAAGGGGGTCTAGAAAACTAAAACCATTAAGAATTATACGATCCATAGGAGCGCCTAGAAATATTAATTTTTTCTTCTCGATCCGGCTTGCAAATAAATATCATAAGTTTTGTATACGAGCCCACTGAATGGCCCTGTAGAAAAATAAATACATTGAGTTTAAAGTACAAAATTTGAACAAAAATACAACCGAAAATTCTATTGAACTTATAGTAAATAAAAAAAAATTTATAATTTTCAAAAGCACATTTTTTTATCTGCTAAGAAAAAATTTTTTGACAATTTTGAATTTGCTACAAATAAGCGTACAATTTAGAATTTATTTTGAGTAATGTTGTAAATATATCAGTAATGTGTTTCACCGTGAATGCCTCTAATATTCTTTGAATTTTTTGTTATGAAACTTATATATCTATGTAAGCGAAAATTTTCAACATCGCCTAAGAAATTAGATGTCGTGTTGGCATTTTATCGGTTTTTAGTAAGAATCGTTTTCCTGAAATTTGAGGGATCATCTTTCCTCGCCAAAATGCTGGAAAAAGAATGCAAAAATTGGACGTTACAGTTGGATCATCTGAGGCGTAGTCGCAGGCAACATGAAAAATCCTTAAAAGATAAATATAAGGCATTGATGTTGCTCTATAATATAGAGTCTATATAATAGTAATAATCTATGAGTAATATACACTCAGAAAAATATCAACTGTTATATTAACAGTCGGTCACTGTTATTTTAAAACACTGTTCGATTGAATGATTTGCGTTTAAGTAAACAATTTTCTTTGTTAAATGAACGTTTCAAAGTATTTTTGTGCTCTTAAAATCATCTGTTGAAATATATTTGTCTCTTAGTGGAATTGTCTGCCTTCTCTAAGCAATAGTTTTTAAATGTGTTTTGCTATATTTATTTAATCGTTATCAATATCTCAGTGGAAGTGTGCTAGACTCTCATGCGGGGGATGTGGGTTCGAACCCTAGCTGTGTAAGTATCAAAAATTGCAATTTATTAATTGAAATAATAATAATTCTGTTTCATTAATTGTTTGGTCAAAAAAAAAACCTTCAAAATAGAATGCTTACAATCTTGCAAAAACAAAAAAAAAATTGCAAATTTCAATTTTTATTTAAAAAAAAAATATTTTATATAAAAAAAATTTTTATTTGCCTTGCCGGATTTGGAGACGCACAGGTTAGCACACTCGGCCATACATGAATTTTCAAACCAGTGATCAAATTTCAATAAATAAGTTTTTATACGGGTTTCGTGTTCCATAGTCAACCGACTGTTGATTTGAAAGTTTCATTTGTTGGATGGTATTTAACAGTGAAATCTGTTATTTCAACCCATGATTTGTTTGATAAAACAGCATTTTTCCCTGAGTGTATCATTTTCACTATTTCAAATTTTCTGCTTTTTCAATTTTCAAAAACCAAAGGCTGAAAAATCACGCTTCATGTTAAAACACTGATAAGTATTCTTATTTATTCTTTATTCTTCTATAGCAATTCAAATCCAAATACGTTATAAATTGTTTTTGTTTAAGCCCTTTTGTCTCAAAAAGGATTTAAACCGAACTTCCAAACTAAAAATTTCTAATCGTAGTCATCATGAGAACTTGTCGCCATATTGATGTTTTGAGTAAATTGTGACATTTTCAAGAACATTTTTATGCAATTGTTCCACTGTACGAACTAACAAGATGAAGACATTGCAAAGTTATCTCACAACATATTGCAGAGCCACCCATTCGGAGATATTCGTTTGAACTTATACAGTTAATATTTTTTTTTTCTAATGTGGTTTTTCTTAAAACATGCATTCAACATTGCAAAGAATTATTCAACATATCATCAATATCATCATCATCGACACAGACATCAACATCACAATCAAAGCAATCGTCAACATATGAGATGAAATGAGGACGAATCTTTTGATGGATTTGCGGTGAGCCCTCAGTGTAGCACGCTTATGATTGTGATCGATTATGATTAATGTGAGTCGGTAACGCGCTGAATATTAAAAAAAATATTTTCTTACATGTCTTTACAAACAAACCAAACACATATGATGATCCTTAAACAATAATTTCGATGTCAACGCCTTTTTAGTGTAAATTAAGTAGGATATTTTGCAGTAAGTGAGAGAACATGTTATATGGTAGAATTCGTGCAATTGCAAAGAGAACTTAAAGAAAGAAAAGGAGGAGAAAAAAGCATAACAAATTAAAATGCAAATAATACATAACAGGATTTGGTCCTTTTTTAATGATGTACACAGCTGCCTTATTCTTCTTTGTTTTTCTGCCGTGGCCGTGTGAAAGCATAGAACTCGATTGCTTTCTGTAGGCGTGGCAAAGAAACTGACACGTGATTTGCCGCATTGATTAATTGGATCAAAATGCTTAAGCTTGAAAATATGTACATGGCAAATTTGAAAAAAAAAACAGAAACAACACGTGTCGGCAATAATTCCATCTTTTTCATCTTCAATCATTTCGCAACTCAGTGTTGATAATTCTGGATATAACGATAATAATCGAGATAGGGAATAGGTTAAAGTAAAACTAAAACAAGCTATAATTGTGGAGCACTTAAGCATTTTTGCATTGGCTTAAGGTGAGATTTGTAAATGATTCAAATGCATAAGTTCCTTAAGGTGGAACATAACATTCGCGGCAGAGAAAACAGACCTCTTTTTTAAAAATTCACAACTCAGTCCAAAACAAACATTTTTCCATAATTTTTTTTATTATTGTAGAGAATTGAACAAATTACAAGAAAAAAAATTCAAAAAAATATATTTTTCACTCCAACATGGTTTTATAGAGCTCCAAACTGGCGGCAGAGAAAAAAACGGGGCCTCGTGGTTGCAGCTGGGGTCGCAAAAATAATCCGATCTGGAAGAAATGACTTTTTTAAATCTTAACAAAATTGGTTATCATATGACAGGAGGTTTTTTTAAATTTTTTTTCAATGTTTGGTGATGTTCCAAATTTAAAGGTGAGTTTTTTCGAAAAAAATATTGACTTCAAAAATTCATAAAAAATCGAAAAACATTTAAACAAAAAGCTCGAGTCATACGATAGCGTATCAAGTTTAAAAAAATACAAAAATGAACCCTCTAGTGCCGCAACCACTACGATAAACATGGTTTCGAGATAAACGCGTTCAAAGTTTGTGAACAAAGAAAAAAAAAGGTGAAAATTAAAAATGCGCTCTCACTAATCCGGCTGTAACTTTTGAACCCGTAGGAATTTTTCCATGAATTTTTCCTATTCAAAAAAGGTTAATGTCATGTCCCCCTTAAATGTAAAAACCGTTAAAAAATTTGGACAAGAAAGTTAAAAATTGAGAACTATATCAATCACTTGACTTTAAATTAATTAATTTTTCTGATTATCAAAATTTTTAACTGGTTTCCAATAAAATTTAGACATGATAGAATATTTTTTAAATTCTTAGTTAATAAATCGGGCTAAAATAATTACTTCCCCGACTCCCTTAACCAATTTTTGGTTTTTATTATTTTCAATTTTATTACTTCGTAAAAGAATAATAATTTTTTGAATTGATTAGCATTTGATTTCGACAAATATGGCCGATTTTATGTTTAAGACGACATCTGTGTAATTAAATCTTATATTTTATTGATACCGTTATATTCTATTTAAGCAATCGTATAAGCAATATTTTAATTTTGGCACAGATTGAAAGCTTTCAGGCGCGACTAACAAATTGTATGCTTTGATAAAAATTATTTCTTTTTGCTGTATGTCAGAAATAGTAATAAAAGGGTATCAATCGCGCGCAGGACACCCGAGGAGAAACTTATTTTAATTGTTTTGCTTATCTGAAAAATATAGTAGATCTCAAATTAACAAAAACGACAAGAAACTACTACAACATAAGCTATAGAAACAGCATTAATGGCGACAATAAATACGCTATGGGTAGTCAAGATACCCTCAAAAGGAAGAAGAAGAAGAGGAAGCAGCAGAAGAAACACTTAACTTGCAGTATGGCAAATAAGGATACACTCGAATGGAGCAGAGCTCGTAGTGGTGCGCACCTCGTTATACATGAAACGCAAGAAATAAATAAATATTTTCTTTTAGTTTCTATCTAAAACGACGCCATTTTTATTCTTCACTGTCTCAAAGAAACAGCAAAACCCATAGCAAGGAGACAAAAATGACAGAAAAACAAAAACAAAAAAAAATAATAATAATGGTGGAACACTTGAGTGAGTTCAAGAGTGAATCCTTGACAGAAAGCTTTAAGCATAAGGATGCCATTGTTTCAGCTTCAGCATCCTTAGATGTCATTGTTGTTGTTGCTGCCGCTTCTTCTTCTGGCTGTTGTTGATGGCGCAACGAATAAAAAAGCATCTTGAGAACAACTCGAGAGTATAAATTGCAGCAACCGTCGCTGTTGTTGCTGTTAAAAGGCGTTCTTGTGCTCCTTTGCCGCCTTGGCAAATCCTTGTTTTTCCAAATGTTTTCGATGCGTGTTTCTGATTATTTTCAGTAACAGTTATAGTAAAAGTCCCATTAAGAACGCCATTTATCTACAAACACAGCACATTTTTGTATCAAGTGCTTCAAAATCCTTCTTGGATATACCGCCAACATTTAATTCACTCTTGGAATGGTTACTTCTCATTACATTGTAACAAACGAAGCGTAGAAATTGTCATAAATCCCAGCGAATTAAGGCAACGTTAGTGTATTTGAAGGATATCAGTGCAGAAACAAATAGAAAAAAAAGAATATATTAGACGCCTTTTTTGAAAACATGGCATTAACATAATTTTATTTTACTCTTTTAAAAGAATCGGTCAGTTCAGACTTAATGTGGCAAAGAACGGTCCACACAACTCTTTTAAAGTCTTCAAAACTTGTTACTTTCCTAACGCGTTAAGAATAAGTAACACTTTTCGACACAAAAAACTAGCTTCAATAAATCCAATGGTTTCTGATAGACATTCGTCCATACAATACATCTCCCAAGGGGTTTTACTGAATAAGCTGAAATAACCAATATTTTCCAGATCAGATTTTATGCTATGAGGCCATTATTATTTTCTTTTCAATCCCAAACTAAACTAAATTTTGACTACAAATCTGTAGTATAATTTTTGCAAATTAAATGTCCTTTTCAATTTAGACACATTAAAGCCTCTAATGTTGACACAAGTTGTCAAAATTCCATTAATTTAGAACAAGCAGTATAATTCCAAAGTTCTGAGTGATATCGTTTTCATTACTTATACAATCGAAATTTTCATCATCTTGTCTATAACTTCGTAGGACACCATTACTGAGCTTCCATGGTGAGTTAACTCGGTGTTTACTCGGGGTTAACTCGCTATGGAAACGCGAGTTCAGTTGAGTTTCGTTAAATCTACGAAACTCCACGAAACTTGTAAGATTTGACTAGGTTCTATCTGTCAAAGTGATTGCTGTCATTAATATTGAAAAAATAATGAAAATTTTTATTTTAACAAAAATATTAAAATGTCGAATGCAAGAATTTTATTAACAATAAAAATTAAAAAAATTCACAATTTTCTACAATTGAGGAGTTTACATTCAAAACCAGACACACATCGAATTGTTTGGAATTCGAATTTTTTAAAAAAAAAGTCTTAATTTTGTCAGACATTTTTCAAAAAAAAAAACCAATTGTGCATAATTATGCTCCACAGGAATAGATATATTATTCGAAAAAAAAAATATAGTCTCATAGTGCAAAAAAAAATCGTTTTTAAATTTCAAATTTGGACTTGTCTATTTTTGAAAGGAATTGGAAAGGAATTTTGAGAAAGGAATCAAAATTTAAATTCCGCCGTTCGGAGTCTCAAAAGTTAGAAGAACTCATTAAAATTATTTCTGCATACTTTTTTTCAAATCGGAGGAAAATCGCCGAAGCATTTTTCATTCTTCTGGATATTCTTTTTAGTAAAAAAATTTTTTTTGCTTGTAACTTTATATTTTTTATAGAACGCATACCCCAATCCCCTAACATGTTAAATTTATTACTTATGCCAACGTTTTGAACTAAAAAAGTTTTTAAAATTTGAATGAAAACTACACAAATTAAAACTTGTTTGGATTTATCTGGTTTTGATTAAAAATTTACAGTGGACATGTCTGCTTTTGATTGAAAAGGAGATTTCTTAATGCATTTTGCTCTAGGATTTTTATCTAAGCAGATTTTATGGACCGATATATTGTAATATTAGCTTTACAATGGCATTTCTGATTAAAATTTTTTCCTGTGACTTATCTGGTTTTGAATGCAAACTCCTCAATTATTCACCAAAAAACACAAGAGAGTTTGACAGTTGATCGTTGTTTACATTTTTTTCTATTCTCAGGTGTGCCAATTCTTAGAGCTTGTTTGAGAATATTTTTTTAAAAATTTCCTAAATTAAAATTATTTTTTGTATTTGTTTTAGAATAGAAACTTATTAAATGGTTTCAATGACCCATACAAGACAGATAATCCCCATGTTTCCGGTTGGCCACAAAATCATTATGTCTAAATGCTCCTTGGAATCCATAAAAGTGTTACTGACGCGCCTAAGACCTCATATAATCTCATTGCATACGAGCGGCCATAGAATCATAGAATCAAAGTTGAAAATTCAAGCGTGTTTTGATTACGGTATTGTGTCACGGTTGAAAATTTTAAAAATTTTACCCTAACATATCACGTGTTACGGTTGAATATTCAGAATTTGATTTTACTCTCTCATATAATTTTCGTTTCATACAAACCGATTCTAAAGGAGTAAATTCCAAAAATAATTTTATATGAAATTTTTATATAATTGCAAATTTGTAACTTTTTTTAAGAAAAAATAGATTTTCCGGAGAAAATCTATCAGGCCCGGAGCACGGAGAGCAACCCTTTAAAACCGAAGTCTCTGGGTCAAATGATATGAGTAAGCATCCATGCCTTTTCTTAGCTTTCTACTCGTTCGTAGATTTTGTATGAGCTACCAACTTCGTTTCGACAATCTCGGTAGATTGGTCTCCTCTCTGCCGCTTCCTTTTAATTATTGTACCAAATTGTGTTGGAAATACATGATGGATTATAGGTGATTCATTTTTGGAACTACTGTAGGCGACTTTGAAATCGAGGTGAGTTTCGAATTGCTTTTCTGTGGTATTTTCCAAGATTTGTCGGAGCGTTGGATAGATTAGAGATGTGAGAATTGTACTAATTTCAACTCTAGGTTAAAGCTGCACTTTTCGTGCAACTTTTCTATACGTGCATGTAACTTATGATTTTCTAAAATTTCGTACAGAAAACCTTAAATTTCGTTTAGTTTTAAGTTTCATTATGCGAGATGTGAAAATCGTACTACTTTATTGCAACTTCTCTGTAAAGTCATGTAGCTTCATATATTCTAATATTTCGTGCGAAAAACCTCAATTTTCGTGTAGCTTAAGAATATCAATATGCGAGATATGTAAAAAAATTTATGAGATTCAAAACTGCATGTAACTTCTAAGTTCCTACACGGCTTAGTGGTTTTCTACAAATACCTTAAGCTTTCATATTTCTCAAGTCGCTTGTAGAGATTTGGAAGGAACAATTTTTTTTCTACACATGCCGTATAAGATTAGATTTCTTTCTACATGCTCCGTGCCGCTGGTTTTGTTTTCTCCATGTGTTCGATGGTGAACTTTCCATGTTTGAAGCCACATTGATAAAGAGCAATCAGTTGGTTGACGATAGGCTTCAGTGTTTCACATACCATAATACGGTCAACGCAGGCTTAAGACCTTGCTAAAGTCAGGCAGCAGAGCTTCATCCATAATTGTGGTTTTAGGGATATCATATCTATTGGCGGGATTGTTGTTGGCGTCGTCAAATAGAAGACTGGAGAAGTATTCCTCCGCAACATCAGTGTACTCTGGATATCTGTCACTAAATTCCTCCTTTCATCCTTGCAGGAAGAGGCTCCGAACTTGTAAGCATCGGCCAGGCGTCTTATATCTCAAAAAAAATTAAAAAAAAAATTAATAATTAATAGTTAATAAGTTAAATTTATCTGTTTCTGTCAATCCAGTTTCAACAAAAGTTCCTTGCAGTGACCATCACAAATTCTTGGAGATTCATCTAAAATTAATCAGACAAAAAATTAGTTTTATTAATAGATACTCTAATGCCTGATCGAAGCTTTAAAATAAAATAAAATGGCGGCCTCAGGAAATTTTTCTCCAAATTTTCGGAACCAAAAACGAATTTTTAATTGATAAAAAAAAAAATAAAAATTTCAAAAAATCCTTCGATCAGCCTGTAGGTTGTTATGTAATTGACTTCAAATATTTCCAGAGAATATTTTAAAAATATTAAACTTTAAGAAATATAAAAAAAATCAATAGGGGTATTCACGATTCAGTGCACTTGCCAGTGTAGTTGAGGACTTGAGGACTTGTGCAGTTGTGCAGTTAGGTTTTCGTGAGCACACCAAAATTTTAATTGAGATTATTATTATGATTTTTATTGAGATTATTGTTATGATTTCAATGAGATTATTATTTATCAAGTAATTGGTACTTTAACTCTTAAATGTTGCATTACTATTTCAAACCTGTCAAATTTTTCAATGTACACAACTACACAACTGCTCAAGTCCTCAAGTCCTCAAGTTTAAGGCAATAGTAGAAATGTAGTTGTGTAGATTTTTTACGTACGTATTTTTTGTTTTTGTAAAGTGCACAAGTCCTCAAGTCCTCAGCTACACTGGCAACTGCACTGCACAAAATGTTGAAATGTAGAAGATAAAATAAAAATTAAACACTTTTTACAATCGTGTGAAGCAGTTAAAATATCAGAATTGTATGCTGAATTGAAGGATATGAGAAAAACGGTAAATAATGAAATAACAGCATTATACCAATGACAAGAATAGCTCAATAATTTTCAAATAAGCTTGAATACATATTAATATCATGAAAAATATATATTTTATAGGTGCTTAAAAAAAAACATATTTTCGAAAATGACGATATATCTACATTTTGGGGTCTTAAAAGAGTATGCAAAGACAACATATTTCAAATTTGTTTTAACCAACATTTGTGTACTATTACAATTTTCCCTCTTTTGATTATTTCGTGCATGCATTCTGCAGAAAAAAGCAGTTATAAGCAAAAAACTTGATTTTTTGGCCAAAAAAAAAAGTCACGAGAACCAAAACCGAACCAAATTCATGGGGATTTCTCCAAAAAAAACAAAACAAAAAAAGTGTGCGTGTCAACTCCGACGCGCGATTGGAGTTTACTTCTTATCGATTGCCTTGGAACTTAATATAATCATGTACAATGGACAAAGTGGGTAAATATATAAACTCATCATGTATAAAAAGTTAACATTATTAATTGCATTACCAATATGTAATGTCGTTACCAAAAACTGAGGCAATAAAATTAAAACAACAAAAACTCGAAACGTGAAAGTCTAAAGTAAAATTTTTTACAAATCGTTATGAAACAAATCTAAACGTCCCCATTAAGTTTATCTCTCAAAATTTTTATTTTAATATGAAATCCATTAAAGTTTCAATGACCCACCCTAGACCTCAGATAGTCCAGTTATATCCGCTTAACCACAGAATTCATAAAACTTGACAATGACCTCAGAAAATTCCATTGCATCTGATTGGCTATAGAATCATTCATTCTGTTCGAAATGTTCCATGGAACCCATAAAGGTTCCAATGACCCATCTGTGACCTCAGATAATCCCATTGCATCCGATTGGTGATAGAATCATCCATTTTAGTCCAAATTTTCCATGGTACCCATAAAAGTTCCATTGACCCTCCTGTGACCTCAGATAATCACATTGCATCCGATTGGCCATAGAATCATCCATTTTGGTTCAAATGTTCCATGAAAGCCATAAAAGTTCCAATGACCCGCCTGTGACCTTAGATAATCCCATTGGCCATCAATCAAAATTGAAAATTCAAGCGTAACGAAAAAATGGTTGGAAATTCAACCATAACAGGTTTTAATTACGGTTGAAAATCTGACTTTACCCCCTAATATAATTTCTTTTCATACAAATCGATTCTAAAGGAGTAAACTCCAAAATTATGGGTTAATATAAACAAACCATCCAACAAATGAAACATTCAAATCAACAGTCGGTTGACAGAGTATACAGACGTGTGCGTCTAGTACTCGGTTGTCCTAGGTTCAAATACCGGCAAAGCTAAAAAAGCTTTTTTTTAATAGTTTTTTTTATAAAAAAATTTGCAATTTTTTTCAAGATTGTAAGCAACTTATTTTGAAGGTTATTTTTGACTAAACAGAATTATTATTATTATTAGCAGAATTATTATTATTTCAATTAAAAAATTACAATTTTTGATACTTACATAGCTAAGGTTCGAACCCACGTCCCCCATATGACAGTCTAGCACACTTCCACTGAGCAATTGGCAACGATAATATTAATATAGCAAAACACATTTAATAAAAACTTTTTAACAAAAAAAAAAACCTACTTCAAAATCACTAGAAAGTAAAAAATAATTTTAACTTACTTTTACTATTTATTTCTTGGTCAAATTTGTATTTTTATAATAAATATATATATTTTTTTATGATAATAAAAGCTTCTAGTCAGCGCTAATCATTGATGTAAAATCATGATTTTTTCGCCATCCCTACTCTATTTAAGACTTTTTTATTTGTAAATATCCTGCTTGGGTGACGCTATATTAATTTGTAATCTTAATTTTTCTTAAATCTTAATTAAAATGCTATATGTGTGTTGCAGCTGCATAAAAAATCTGATTATATTAGCGCCGACTTCGAAGCTCTTATTATCATAAAAAAATATATATATTTATTATAAAAATACAAATTTGACCAAGAAATAAATAGTAAAAGTAAGTTAAAATTATTTTTTACTTTCTAGTGATTTTGAAGTAGGTTTTTTTTTTTGTTAAAAAGTTTTTATTTCTTTCTTTTTAGAGAAAATGATATATATTAAAAAAGTGTATAAATTAATTAAACACCAATTATTTATGCTCATAATATGGAAAAATGCTTTTCTGTCGTTTCTTATTCTGGTCTTTGTCAGTGTGTTTATCAGTACCTACTCTTGTATTTTTATCACTACCCCATTGTAAATATTGACTGAAATATAGTGTGTTTATAATATTGACACGCCTCTTTGTCGAGAATATCACACTCTTTGTCATAGTGTTTTCAATAGTTCTACCCATTCTAACAATGAATTTTACCACCCTTAAGTCAATATGATACAGTTTTTTACACACTGCCACACCCCTTAGTCGAATAACGCCCAATTCTTCGGTAGTAATTTGTAATAATTGTGCCTGCGTCTGTACTTTTTCAGTTAGTAGTGTCAGTATTCGATTTAGTGTTTTCTAATATTGCCACACCCCTTTGTCGAATGACGCCCACTTTATTCACAAAAACTTTTTATAAGTGTGCCTACCTCAATACTAAATATCAGTACTCTAGTGTCAATATTATTCGCGGTACAGTGTATTTTATATATTGCCACACCCCTTTATCAAACAAGGTCCACTGTATTGAAATTAATTGTTTTATAACTGTGCCTACCCCTGTAGTTAACTTTAGTATTCTAGTGTCAATATTATTCGAGATACAGAGTTTTTCTAATATTGCCACACCTCTTTGTCGACTAACGCCCACTTAATTGACTGTTATTTTTTACCTACCCTTGCATTTTTTCTGTGAATTTTATTAACTCTAGTACTCTAGTGTCAATATTTACTGAAATACAGTGTTTTTCTTACAGTGACACGCCCCTTTATCGAATACCGCCCACATTACTGACAGTTATTTGTTATATTTGTACCTACCTTTGTACTTAATTTTAGTATCGTAGTGTCAATAGTAATCGAGATACAGTGTTTTTTTTTAATATTGCCACTCCCCTTCTCGATTTACGCCCATTTTTTTTTTTACAAAAATTTGTAGTGATTTTTCTTACCTTTGTAATAAATTTCTGTACCCTAGTATCAATATTATTCGAGACACAGTAATTCTCTTATATTGCCACACCCCTTTGTCGAATTACGCCCACTTTTGTTATAGTAATTTCCAATAATTGTACCTACCTCTGTACTTAATTTCAGTACTCTAGTGTCAATTTTCGTCGAGATACAGAGTTTTTACAATATTGCCACACCCTTTTTTAGAATTACGCCCACTTAAGTGATCGTCATTTTTAATACTTGTGCTTGCCCTTGTAATTTTATCGTGAATTTTATTACCGTAGTGTCAATATTTACTGAGATACAGTGTTTTTCTTATACAGACACGCCCCTTTTCCGAATACCGCCCCCTTTCATAAACGGGCACCTCCGCGTTGATAATCTCTATATGTTGACAAAAAATTACGGCAATCGGGCAAGTACTTTAGGAGTAATCGATGTACATACATTCACAAAAAAAAAAAAAAAAAAAAAAAAAAAAAAACAGAGAAACCAACCAACTTGAGAACCTCCTCCTTTTTGAAGTCGGTTAAAAAATATTGCTTAGAGAAGACAGAAATTCCTACAAAACCCCAAAAATATTTCAACAGATGATTTTAACAGAACAAAAATGCTTTGAAACGTTCATTCAACAAAGAAAACTGTTTACTTAAACGTAAATCATTCAATCTAACAATGTTTTGAAACAGCGGCCGACTGTAAATATTACAGGTGATATTTTTCTCAGTATATGCGACATATTTTCTTCAATGAAAACAAATCTTTTCCCAAAAACAAAAAGTTTTCTTTACTAAAACCGATATATATTTATGTATTTCTCTTTTACATGGAAGCTTTTAATTGTTTTTGGGGGGTAATACCATTTTTCTCTTAATATAATGCCTTTTTATCATATTCAAGGAAACTTTTTTCAGAGTGTAGGAAAAATTACGGCAGTCATCACTGTTCATTGACTCTTTGGGGTGCATGCCGAAAAAATTTAAGAAAGATTTAAGTGATGACCCTGATGAAAATGAAACTCTGTCACACTTCTCATGTGCTTACGCAGCTTTGGCAACATCTATAATAAGCACGCTAGTAAAACCTTTCTTCAACAATCTAGATGGATGAATTATCAACTGCTGAAATCAATAACACTCTAAGAGTCCTCAACCGCCTTGTATGGCTATGATTATCATATTAACCATTAGACACTTTACACTCAAAGTGTAAAGTTTTCCAAACAAACAGGAAACAGAGGTTTTTGGAACTAAAACGGCTCAACAAGGCTAATTGGATATTACTAGGAGCAGTATCACTACCGTAACCAACGAACCATATATTAAATCGAGTGGAATGTTTAAGATTTCCGTAAATTAATATATTTTTTGTCTAAACAGTTACAACTAGTCGATAGGGCGTATCGAATTCAATTTTTTTTCGAATTTCACATTCTGAGATGTCTCAAAAGTAACATGGAATTGTCAAGATTAACCAAAAACTAGTAAGGTATATCTTCGACTTGGCCAAAGTAAAAATACCCCCACGGCCGATTCCTAAGGGTGGAAGAATATTAAATGGGAGAGCTTTTTGTATGAGATTTTGAGAGATATTATTATTTTTATGTGTCTAAAAAACATACATATCAAATTATTTTCCTGCAGCTTAAATATAAGCCTTTTTATAAAGTTTTAAATTTTGAGGTTGTATGGGAGGTGGGCGTGTTAGATTTTGTATGACGCCCATTTTTCTAGCATATCTCAGTTTCGACATAGAATACACAAATACCGAGTTTCTGTCTTGTAGCTTTAATATTAGCCTCTTTATAGATTTTTCAATTTTGGGGTTGTATGGGAGGTGGGCGTGTTAATGGGTGGATGACGCCCAATTTTATAACACACCTCAGTTTTGACATTATTTATACAAAAACCGAGTTTCCATTTTGTAACTTTAATATTAGCCTCTTTATAGATTGTTAAATTTTGGGGTTGTATGGGAGGTGGGCGTGTTAGTGGGTGGATGACGCCCATTTTTCTAACACACCTCAGTTTTGACACTGAATACATAAATACCGAGTTTTCGTCTTATAACTTTAATATTAGCCTCTTTATAGATTTTTCAATTTTGTGGTTGTATGGGAGGTGGGCGTGTTAGTAAGTGGATGACGCCCATTTTTCTAACATACCTCAGTTTTGACATTGAATACTCAAACACCGAGTTTCCATCTTGTAACTTTAATATTAGCCTCTTTATAGATTTTTCAATTTTGGGGTTGTATGGGAGGTGGGCGTGTTAGTGGGTGGATGACTCCCATTTTTCTAACACACCTCAGTTTTGACACTGAATACATAAATACCGAGTTTTCGTCTTATAACTTTAATATTAGCCTCTTTATAGATTTTTCAATTTTGTGGTTGTATGGGAGGTGGGCGTGTTAGTAAGTGGATGACGCCCATTTTTCTAACATACCTCAGTTTTGACATTGAATACTCAAACACCGAGTTTCCGTCTTGTAACTTTAATATTAGCCTCTTTATAGATTTTTCAATTTTGGGGTTGTATGGGAGGTGGGCGTGTTAGTGAGTGGATGACGCCCATTTTTCTAAAACATCTCAATTTTGATATAGAATACACATATACCAAATTTCAGTATTGTAGCTTAAATATTAGCTTCTTTGTAGAGTTTTCAATTTTTGAGTTGTATGGGAGGTAGGCGTGGTTTTCATCCGATTTAGCCCATTCTCGAACTTGATCTTAGTTTTTTTAAAAAAAGCTTAAATATCGAATTTTATTACGATAGCTTCAAAACTGCGGCTGTTATCGTGTCGACAGACAGACGGACAGACGGACAGACGGACAGACGGACAGACGGACAGACAGACGGACATGGCTAAATCAACTCAGGTGGTGATGCTGAGCAAGAATATATATACTTTTCCATACCTACCACGCCTCCTTTTGGGCGTTACACACGTCGTGACAAAATTAATATACCCCTTACGCAGTACGCGTGGGGGTATAAAAATTGTATGAAAAATAAAGGACATCTTCCTCTCACAAAGTTGTTTCTTGAGAAAAATATTGTGAAACGAAACTCTTTTTTAAGTGAAGTGCCTATAACAACATAGGCAGGCAAAAAAAGCTTAATATAAAACCGTTTTCAATTAAAACATAATAAAACATCAACTGAAATGCAAAAATTTCATTTCAAATTCAGAAAGAATCAATTTGAATTCATAAAAAACCGATAGAAATTCAGAAATTCCATTTGAAATTTAGATAAGATCAGTTGAAAACTCAAATTATGAAATTCAGAAAAGTGCAATCAAAACTCAGAAATTCCATTACAAAATTATGTATCTACCAAGAAATACAATTGGAAATCGCGTAGAATAGTTTTTGAGAATTGTACAAATTTTTTAGTGAAACAAGTATTATAGCGCTGTTCATGCCTCATTTTGTCTCTGCTTATTATTGTGGCGACCGTGGCCGTACATGCTATGTACGAGCCAACAAACAGCGGTAGCCCGATTTCAATCTTCATATCTGGCAGAAGGTTTTTTTCTTTCAAGGGCTGAAGTGGCCAATTCGACTTTTTATTTTTGTTATTAACACCGCTATCGATATCACACTATAGTCGTAGTATAATACTATCATAACTATCGTACAATATGTTAACATTTCGCAAATTATGATTATACTTTGTGAATTACACTTATGCAATGTCCGGTCTCATCTCCAAAACAAAAAAAAAACCCTATATCAATACCACCACATCGAGAGCTTATCGAAATATATAAATTGTTTTATGACCCACTCAAACGAACAAATCCTTTTAATTGCTGATTAAAATGTCATTCCTTCACGAACAAAATATTAATGCCTAGGTTATAAGTTCAAATCGCGTTGATGATAAAATTCCTGTTTAAATTGGTGTTGTTGTCGCTGTTGTTGTTGTTGTAACTGTTTCCTGAGCGTCAAACGAAATGTCAAAATTTATGCATATTGTAACATTTCTGTAACGTGCTGTTTTTGTTGTAACGTGTAAAAATTAAAACATCGCTAATTCTTGCATGACAATCTCACATTTATAACCACTAGAAAAGGGTTTCATTTTATGTTGCCATCGTGTTTTTTTTGCTATGTGCTTTTTTTATTTTTTTAATTTGTTTTTCTGTTTGTTATTTTTTTATAATTTTATGAGGGAATTTTTATTCTTTCTATACATCTAGGTATATGCGGAGTGTATGAGTGCATGTTTTTACTTTTGTCCTTGTGAAAGAATGGCATTTAAAGTCGCGTTTACCTTCTTGTTAACTGCGATGATTTGTGTGTATTTTTTTTTTTTAATCATGCTCTTGTTTCGGTCTGGTTAATTTTGAAAAATAAAATGCTGAAAAATTCAATGCTGCCAGAATAAACTATTTAAGACTGTTTAAAAGAAAGTCTGCCATGAGCAAATAAGCTTTAAATTGATTACCTTTGAAGATGATTTTTACCGCTGGGCAAACATTTTCTGCCCATCGATTTGAGTTTTTACGTGCGCCAAACATTCCCCAAAACCTCTCACAGACCAACAATATTTAATGGTAATAAAAACTAATATTGTTTTATTGCTGAAAATAGCTACTTTGTACGAGCATAAAATAAAATGAAATAACATAGACTTCAAAGTAAAACACCTTCTATGCACACAATACACCCACCTTCAAATACACCCTGAACGATGGCAACCCTTTCCGCACAAATTCCATTAAATTTCAAAGTAAATATTTGCCTTGAGGGGGTGCTTAAAATTTATTACCATAAGCTGGGTGCTAATGGTCAATATATGTTATTTTTTTTTTCTCACTAACAAATGGCTACTTTAGAAAAAAAATGTTTATTTAAATGGCCAAAATAATTTTTATAAGTATATTATTGAAGTTTGTCAATTTTATTGGCACATTCTATCTAATAATTTACAACATAGGCTTAATAATATTCTTACTTAATTGAAACATTTTATTGATCTACAGAGGAATCTACATAAAATTACCCTTCATGCAAAGACAAGGCCCTTCATGACAGGGGCAAGCTGTGTTTATACTTGTTGCACAATTGCAATTATATCACAAAGAATCATGTTTGCAGATTGAATGCAAAACATTATTCAAAATGAATTTCAAACAATAATATGTTTGTTGATTTTGATATAAAGAAATTTGGTAGCCTGGATAATAAATAATCGTGTAAATAATAAATTCCGAGTAAGTCACAAAATATTTTCCTGTCCACCCGTTGACTACTTGCAGACAATGAAAATCCTCAGATAGTGAATATTGCGATATTAAAAATTAAACTAATATTTTTAATTCTAATCATCAAGTGTTTTTTGGTTCAACATGTGTTCCTTAATATGACACGAACCTAACAAACGACAAACAATTTAAATTTATTATATTTTTACAAGAAAACTATTTTCCACTAGATCTTAATATATTTTTGTGTATATTAATCAATCATAAAAATATTTAAAAAAAAATTTTTTTAAGAAAAATCATTATTAGAGGTCCCTCATCATTGCTTCACCTGCCAAAAAACTCAATCGTCAAATACTCTCAAAACGTCTATAGAATACGAAACCCATAGTATAACATGCTTATTGAAATTTTATCACTTTTTTGTAAGCTCATGTTAAGCCGGGTGTGCTGACGTGTACTTCTAGTTCTCGATTAACCTAGGTTAAAATACCGGCAAAACCAACAATTTTTTTTTATTTAAAATATTTCTTTTTTAAATAAAAATTATATGTACAATTTTTTTCAAGATTGTAAGCAAACTAGTTTTGAAAGTTGTTTTTGACCAAACAGTTAATGAAGCATAATTTTAATTTCAATTATTATTTTACAATAAAATTTTAGTTACTTACACAGCTAAGGTCTTCCGCATGATAGTCTAGCACACTTCCACTGAGATATTGATAACGATAAAATAAATATAGCAAAACACATTTAAAAACTATTACTTTGAGAAGAAAGGCATTTAAAAATAAAACACAAAAATATTTCAATCGATAATTTTAACTGCACAAAACTACTTTGAAACGTTCATTCAACACAGAAAACTGTTAACTTAAACGCAAATCATTCAACCTAACAGTGTTTTGAAATAACAGCGGCCGACTGTTTATATTACAGTTGATATTTTCCTAAGTGTAGTTAACGTTAGATATAGAATCATGAATTAAAAAATCATAAATCAGACATATTTTGAGTTTAAATTTGACACATAAATAATGTTTTTTAAATAGTTTTTTCATTTAAAAAACAATTTAATTTTTTGTTTAAAATGTGATATTTTGCTATTTGCAGAATTTTTTTTATACAAAGCAGTTGGTTGATTAAGCATGAGTTAAAAAATTTGAAATAGTCTTGAGATTGCATTTTCAATATAAACATTACATACCCTATTACTCAGATATGATTCAAACCATTCTAATAAATTAAAGTGAAACCCAATTTTCTCAAATTTTTTAAATAATATATCGTGAGAGACTTTGTCGAAGGCTTTCGAAAAGTCTATGTAATGGAAACAACTTGATACAATATTTGGAAAAAAATTTAAGGTTCATTACGGTTGAAAGATCAGGTACATGTTGGAATGGAGATATAAAGCGTTTTACAGAAAAAATACTATAATAATTAATTATATTTAATATAATTTAACTATAATTTCAAAGAGTTTTGATACTGACGTTAGCTTAGATATTGGTCTTTAGTTTTCAATATTATTTTTATTTCCAGATTTGAAATCTGGGGATATAAATTTAACTTTCCAGTCAGAAAGAAAAACTCCAGTAGATATAGACTTATTTAAGATACACTGAAGAGTTTTTGCAGGAATTCTTTAATAAGATACGCAAAAGACCATCCGAATCAGATTTAGTTGTAGTTTTAAGACTCAAAATTTCTTACATTACATCAACTTCAGAGATATTCAACGTTCCGATAACAACTTATGGTGTAATATCGCTGGTAATATCATCAGAGCATATAGTTGAGGGTTCAAAGTTCAGAACAAAGGTTCAGAACAGTCAGCAAAAAGATTTGTAGTTTCAAGAACATATTTAGAAATTTTGTGCCTGTTGATTGATTTTATATAACTCCAAAATACTTTAGGATTAGATATAATGCTCATTTTGAAGTTCTGAACATACTGCTATTAATAATGGTTCCAGTACTAACGCTATCGGTATATCTCTTTTTACTTACCAAAAAGTGCAAAATTTCTCCAAATAGAAAGTTATTTAAAAAAAGAAAATCAAAACTTACCTCTTATATTTTTTTTTATATTTTATTTCTGCAAGTATGAAAAATATTTTCCAAAAAAAAAATTAACCTGAAGAAACAGCTTATCTCTAAAAAAACTGCATTTTTGACGTAATACTTTTGAGAAAATTTTTTCAGGTTTTACCAAAAAATAACAGCCATAACCAAGCCATAGCTACAGAAATATTGCTCGGAAACAGCAAAATAAGATATAATAAAATCAGAATAAAAATAGGAAAAAATTTTGGCGAGTTTTATAACGTTTTCTTTTCTCAACAAAAAATTTTGACCTATGAAAATGGAAATTTTTTTTTTCATTTTGACCTGAACCCACAAAATTCTGACCGGTTTTTAGCTGAAAGTGGATCACAAAAAAAGCAAAATTTTTTTTAAAGTTTTCGAGTTGGCACTTATTTTGAAAAACTTCTGAAAAGAATTAAAGATTAAAAAAATTTAGAACTTCAAATTCAAAAATTTTTTTTCTGCTAGAAAAAAAATTTTTCCATAGAAGAATTTTGACGTTTTCCGTAAAAAAGCTCAATCTTTTCGGAACTGTGGAATGGTAACGTAAGCAATTTTCCACATATGTCATTTATTTTGTTTATTCATTTCATTTATTTATTGGTAGCATTTCATGTCAGAATTTTTCGAACCGTCGAAGTAGAGAGGGCAGAAATTCCGCATTTTTTTTACTTTTAAGGTCAAAATTTTCGAGAAATTCAATTAAAGTCCGTGTTCAAAACAATTAAAAATTTTCTGAAATTTGAGCTGAAAATTTTACCAAACCAATTTGTTTTGGGAGTGATTCTGAGTTAAGCCATAATGTTCTTGATATCAAGCCCTAATGTGATTGTTTATCAAAAAATTAACACGCCCATTTGTGCATAATGTACGTGATGTTTGGATCATTTATCAAGAAATTAAAATGCCCAATTTAAGTCATTTCGGTATAGTTTATAAAAACAAAAACATGCTTATTTGTGTCCAATGCATGCCACTTATGGATTAATAGTAAAAATAAAAATTAATATGCCCAATCTAAGGAATTTCGTATTTATTAATCAAAGAATGCCAAATTCTAAAATAAATTAAAAACAAAAAATATTAAAACGCTGAATTAAGCCCTTGTACAAAATGTACAAGTGGCTCAAGCAATAAAGAACAATTATTTCATCCAATACGGACAGGAAAATATAATTTATTCTCTGCAGTTATATACTAACAGGAACAACAACCAATTGAGAATTACATCGTTCGGTTGCTAATATTTTCGATGTGCATAAACAACAACAAAATTTCATTTTTTACAAACAAGACCAAGATTACACGTATTTAGCAAAAATTGACGTGTTTATCAAAGAAGCCCAATTTCTTGCAAAAACAACGAGCGTGAATGGCATGTTTTTGAGCTCTATTGAGCTAATATCAGTTACGAACACTTTGAGCTTGATTGTAGCACATTTTTTTTTCTCCGTGAAGTGTTTAATTTGCTGATTTTAAATTTTTGCCAGATTCGGTTCTTTTTCACACCAATTAGTTGTTCCTATAAATTAATAAGGTGTACCTAATAGCATTAGTCTGGAATGAATTTTTGGGCATAAAGGTCCAGTAGGTCCAGTAGGTCCAGTACGCGGTCAATTGTGTGCAAACATTTTATAACACACACAACACAATTGTTCATAAGAAGTTCGATCAAAGTCCTTTAAATGACCAATTTATTTTTGTTTTTTGTTTTTTAAAAAGAGTTTATGAGTTATGTGACAAAAATGCATGAAACTCATGTACATATACTAGAAAACGTTAACTACGTTATGAGTTTAGTGACCGAAATTCATAAAATCCATGTACAAATCAATGGTAGAAATAAAAAAGATAAGAGTCAAAAATGCATGAAAATCATGTCCTTATACAATGGAAGCGTGAACTTCTTTATGCATTTAGTGATCAAAACTCATACATACCAAGAACATTAGGACGAGTTCACACATAAAAAAAACAACTGATAAATTTGGTTAAAATAGTCCCAGGCTCATTTAAGAGGAGAAAACGTAATCAAATTTATTATTCCTTTTTTTATACCCTTAACCTAAAAAGTCAGAACGCATAGAAATAAGCGATTCCGGTATTGAAAAGTATATATATTCTTGATCAGCGTCACCTCGTGAGTCGAGCTATGCATGTTCGTTCGTCTGTGTGTTGTCCGCAAACACAGAATAAGAAGAAGGCGTTGAGATAATTAGATGAAACTCGGTATACACAGTTGCATGGATCCCAAGGATCTGCACTGTTGAATATTTTTGGAATCCGCCAAAGCACACGTCTACCTCTCATACAAACAGAAATTATGTATCAAAGTGCATACGTGTACAAAAAAATTGGCCGGGTCCGCTTATGAACACGCCCACCTCTCATACAACCATAAAATTGAAAACTCTATAGAGGCTTTTGTTTTAGGTACAGGAATAAAATTAAGCAGGTATGTATGTCATACTAGGACTAAGATGTTAAGAAAAAATGGGCGTCATTCGACTATTAACACGCCCACCTCCCATACAACCCACAATATTAAAAACACTATTTAAAGGTATATATTTTACCTAGAGAGATGAAACTTGGTATGGAATCATTTTATATCAAAAATTGATCAAAAGAGGTGTATACAAAAAATGGGCGCTATCAGTTCACCAACACGCCCACATCCCCTGCAACCCACTATGGTAAAAACTTTATAAAGAGGTTTATACATGAGCTGCAAAGATGAAACTTATATCATGGAATTTGAGATTATTGCATCAAAACTCAGATGTGTTCAGAAAATGGATGTCATCCGCCCATGAACACGCCCACATCCCATACAACAGCCAATATTAAAAACTATTAAATTGTTTGACCTAGAGTGGTGAAACTTCGTATGGCAGCATTTTGTATCAAAAATGTGATGTGCACAACAAATGGGCGTGATCTGCCCTCCAACACGTTCACCTACCATACAAACCACATTAGTCAAATCTGTATAGTTCTATAGGTATGAAGAATACATGGATTTTGATAGGAAGTCATGTCTAATTGTTTTAGTATATTAATATGCATGTATTTAAATATTATGGGAGGTTTAGGGTATTCCATAGTCGGGCTAGACCGACTTTAGACATTTATTTTATTTGTTTATTTCTGTTTTTGTGTATGATAAACCTTTTAAGAATATTGTTTAAAAAATTGAAACGAATCGGAGCAAACCATTTAAGCAACTGTATCTTGAACGTGACTCAGCGCACCTGCGCAACTTTAAAGCGTTTTTGCCACAACTCACATTTTTGAAGTCGGTGTCCCTCATAATTTCAAAACTGCCGCACCGATTCTTTTGAAATTTTGAACACTATTTCTGCACATAATTTGCGAGTTAACGCTGGAGAGTTTTTTCAAATTTGTCCGAGTTATCGAAATTCTACTTTTTTCTGACACTCTTCTGAATAATTCCTTTCATTGCCGTATTTTTCAGTATTTCTACATGCAAATTTTTCAAAATATTTTTTGAATATTATACTTTGATGTAACATTGATTTAAATAAATAAATTTTAAATGTTTTGTCGAAAAACTCGCAAAAATGCGGCTTATTTTGTGCGAATTAACGTTAAACTCCCCTTAAGTAACCTCCACGAAAAAAATTCACGATGCATTCACGTTTAGGTTTCCTGGAATTTTTTGAAAAAAGTGTCTTCATAATTTTTTAAAATTTGTCTTCACGTCCGCACTAGAGTCAACGTGACAACAAACTGAGTTCTTATGACTGTCGCCAGCAAAGAGATCCTTTAAACTATCGGTTCCAATATTGAAAATTCATAAATATTCCACGGTTTTTGCTACAACTTCAGAACCCTTTACGGCCACATCTTTATTTTATAATGTTGAAAAGATAATAGAATGTACAAAAAATAGAAATTATGAAAATTAAAAAAAATTTAGGGTATATTGCTGGCATCACATGCAACTTTGAAATTAAAAATGGGTTTACTTACAAGGAAAGGTTCCCAGGTGACAGTCTCCGATTTGAATGATTTTCGGATATGTGATAGAAGACAAAAATATAAGGTCGACGACAAACCCTAAACCAACAATTGAGCACGTAGAAAAAAATACGAAAAAAAAACCTTAGATTTTTGTCTTCTATCACATATCCGAAAATCATTCAAATCGCAGACTGTCACCTGGAGATCTTTCCTTGTTCGTGCATATTTTTGAAGGTTTTATATTTTTCCCTTAAAAAAGAATAAAAAAAAAATTTCCAATGATAGCTACCCTATTTACGAAAATCGGATTTAAAATAACAGAGCTAAGTTGTCTCAAAATAGACCCTATTTTGGTATACCGTGGCTGTGGGACCACGAAAAACAATTCTCAAACTCGGGATTTGGTGTTCTGAACAAAAAACAAATCTAAGAAAAAAATTTTAGCCAACTCAAAGATGGTAATCACTTCAAAATTAAATGGGCGCTATGTTGAAATAAAAGGTTTGAGTATTTTGTTAAAAATTGGGTACAAAAAAGTTCTAGTCGCATTTGCCATATGTATTTTAAATACAAAATTACAATTATTCAAAGAAGACTGTTTTCCTAGAACATATTCATAAGAACATTTTTCTGTTTTATTTAAGCCAGTATTAAGTAAATCTTGATATCTAGTGGCCGCTTGTAAGCTCGCTTTGTAACAAACACAGCTATTATTTGGTTCTATTTGTTAAAACGACTAAAATTTAATTTTAAGCCATCAGAAATACCCTTCAGTAAAATCACAAACACCCTGCTTTTTTGGCATGTGAGTATTGCTGATGCATTTCTGTTTGCTCTTCTTTTCAAATAAGAATATGTTGAAGTTTTGCCCTCTTTTTCTCTTAACGGAATTTCAGACGCTATTCTAAATGGAAAATAAGGCGTTTCCTGTGGCTGCCAAACGAAGTTTATATTGGAATTTCAACTTCCGCTCTGCAATGTTTTCCAAACTGAAGGGTGACTTACAGTCATGTCAGTGTTTGAAGAAGTCTAGAAGTGGCAGTATTTGGCAGATTTAGTATGGACTGAGATACCGTTGCATGCACTTCAAGCCGAAAAAATAAAGTTAAGAAGGCATTGAAGTAAATATAATTCTAGTTTTTCAACAATTTTATTAAAATTTTTTTCTTTTTAAAACAGAGTTCAAATATACTGAAAATAGCTGAAGAAATGAAAAGAAAACACTCTCCAATAAGAATGAATAGTGACAATGTTGCCAAATAAATTAAAAAAAAAAAAACACAATTTATGCAAGAATTTTGTGCGCACTAAAGTCTCGCACAAACAAACACATGAAATTGGCATAAAAAGTTAAGACAAACAAAACAACTCAAGAATTCGTGCAACTAAACGCAACAGTGCAAGAAACCAAAATTGGAGAAACTACAAAACAATTTTGGTCAAATCCAGACTTTTTTCTTTTTAATATTTATTTTGGCGACAAGCAGCTGATTTTCTGCTACCTGTTGCAGCATATCGTACATAACTGTCAACGAATGTGTTGAGAGGCACGCCCAAAAGTAGACACTAATATGGCCAAGACCAAGTGCGAGAAGACGCCATTTAAAATGCACTCCATGCAACATTAGCAGACTGTCGTCTGCAACGCAGCGTACAAATTTACCTAAATTGAAACAGTCAAAAACCCATAAAAAGCGGAAAGGTGAGAGGAGCTGATTTTGTAAGTTTCACCTTTGTAAGGCGTGCAAGTCGTTCTTTGTTCTTCGTCGAATCTGGCCATGCAGTTCCCACATACACGTTCCAGCGAGTGCGATTTATGCCAAAAATGAAAACAAAATTCTCAGAATTTGGTAGAAATGCTTGTTATGAGTAAAATATTTGGACAGACAGAGTTTTTTAAACGTAAACTTCAAAAACTTTCATGCAAAATATTTGCAAATAGTTTGAAATTTGAATTCAATAAAATGCTAAAATTAAATTGATTCTCTGGCGTTTAATGTGAATATTGCTTTAATCAATATTATTTGTTTTTGTTATTAAAAAAAAAGAAAGTTATAATTTTTCTTTTCTTAAATAAAAATGATTGTTTTATTCTGCATGCTCTGCACATTTAAGTTGAGTTACTTCAACAATCCAAGGAATTCTCTTTGCTGAGTGCACTTTCATTGTTTTCATGTTTTATTCTAAGGCTCTTCATCGTTTTAAGGGAGGAATTTATTTGCTCAAACTTAACCAAGATTTTCCTCTTCTCGCTTCAATAGACTTAGTTTGTTGAAATGGCAGTACACCCTGTGCGCAACACTGGCGTTCATATGCGTTGAAATCGGTTCAAGTGCGTTGCAACGCATCCAACTTTCTTATAATGATGAATTTAAAAATGTTTACCTAATAAATCGGAGTATGTATTATATAATCGGATTCGGGGTATGTAATGCAAGTACCACCCATAATTTGTCTGTATTATCAAAAACAAAAAAAAAAAAATAAATAGAAAAAATATTACCATGACTAATAATAGGGTGGTCCAATAAGTTCCAGTTCCTACTTTATTTTCTAAATAAATTAGATAAAAATCAATGTATTGATGCAAATCTTTATTTGGAATGATAGTTCCGTTCCTACAAATCAATGTTTAAATTTCATTATTCATTATTTCCTTGAAATGTTGCCCACGACTAGCTCTAAAATGGTCCATTCTGTGGATTCTATTTTCGACAACTCTTTTGAGCATATCGGTCGGTGTTCCTTTAATAACACGAGTTATGTTGGTTTCCAAAGTCTCAATACAGACTTGTCGGCATAAACAAGTGAACATGAAATGAATGCTGAATAGTCTAAAATTGGTTAGAAATTTGGTGATGGTGTTAAGAATAGTTCGCTCAGTTCGACGCTCATAACGACCAAAATGATGCTGAAGAACTCTTTAACATTCTCTAACTAATGACTGTTTTTCGTTGTCAATTTCAGATGGCTTGTCCATATGACCTTGTTCAGGAGTTGGTCTATTCATAATTGATTAACTGTGTGTTGTCCACAAGCATAGAATAAGAAGCTACAGAAATGAAATTTAATATGTATGTGTTTTTTACAAAAATTAAGACATGTACAAAAAAAGGCGTGATTCATGCACAAATACGCCCACCTTTTATAAAAAGGTTTTTATATGAACTACAGGAATAAAACTTGGTATGGACGCATTTTCAAAATTAAGGTGCGCACTATAAATGGACGTCACCCGCCCACAAACAATCCTTACTCCCATACAAACCACATTAGTGAAACCTGATAAAAACTGCAAAGCAATACATGGATATTAAAAAAATAGGAGCTTATTTATATTTGTTTAAGTATATCAATATATATTTTAATATGAAAGGAGGATATTCCAGAGTCGGGCTGGACCGACTTTACAATTTCCTTACTTGTTATTAAATACAAATTAAATAAAACAATCAGAAAATAAGAGTTTTGATTTTATTTTCTTGTATATAATTCTGAAAAGGGAAAAAAAGGCAAATACAAAGGGAAAACCGGGAAAAACGGAAAAAAACTTATTGAAAAGTACGAACGACACGATGAATGATCTATCAAAATCCATCAACACTGAGCGACAATCAATCAATAACAATTTATAACATTTTAAAAGAAATTGTGAGCAAACATCGAAAAACGGTGCTCTTCATTGGAATTCGCATTAAGGGGGAACATGACATTGACCGTTTTTGGAATCAATTTTTTATAATTTTGTTTTTTACTAAATATTCTTAAAATTCTAAGAAAAAAAATTTCATGAAAAAGTTCTTACGGGTTCAAAAATTACAGCCGGATTAGTGAGAGAGTTTTTTTTCTTTGTTCATAAACTTTGAACGTGTTTATCTCGAAACGTTTTTTGTATTTTTTTAAACTTGATTCGCTATCGTATGACACGAGCTGTTTTAAAAATTTTTTTCATTTTTTATGAATTTCTAAAGTCAATTTTTTTTCGAAAAAACACATTTTCAAATTTGGAACATCACCAATTATTAAAAAAAAATTTTAAAAAAAGGTCATGTCATACGATAACCAATTTTGTTAAGATTTAATAAGGTAATTTTTTCCAGATCGGACAATTTTTGCGACTCCCAGCGGTGCAACCACGAGGCCCCGTTTTTTTCTCTGCCGCCAGTTTGAAGCTCTATAAAACCATGTTTGAGTGAAAAATATATTTTTTTTTAATTTTTTTTCTTGGAATTTGTACGATAATAAAAAAACGTTCTAGTAAAAAAAAATTTTAATAAAGAATGCTCTAAGAGTTGGAAAAAACTTGTGACTAAACCGAATTGTTTAAATTTGTAGTGCCTCTTCGAATGAATAATGCATTTTATTTTTTAAGCAATAAACACACAAATTAAATATAATTATTATAAATTAATTTTTATTTTTTGCTCAGAAATAAAAAAATAATTTTAAGTTTTATAATTTTTTTTTTGCTCAGAAATAAAAATGATTTTTAATATTTTTTTTTTTTGCTCATACAAAAACTCATTTTTCAATTTTTTTTCTAATTTTGTTCATTAGCTCGTTTCTGAAACTTTTGTCACCGCAGTTCTCACAATATTTTCTCACTTTGACGCCATAATGACGTCATTCTCAATTCCATTTTCGTAGGAATTCAATAGCCGAAGTGTTTCTGTAAACTAAAATATGCGACTCGAGTCGGCTGAAGTTGTCACTATGTACTGATTAAGTGAGAACAATTTTTTTGGTGATAGTGCAACTTTCGATTTCAATGAAGTGGTTACTAATTTTTCTACCCGATACAAGGTGTCAACTTAAATTTTTCATTTAGACTATAAATATATAATAAACACAATATTATAAGTATAACAATGTTTAAATTATTGAATATACAATCTTAAATATTTTATTAACGAGATTTATTCCATGATAAGATTTGTATCACTGCATTAAGCAACCGCATGAAAAGAATACTCGGATCTCAACGCATGAATAGGGTTTGTTTTATAAATATCAACATCACTAATTGTCAAAACATGAAAAAATTGTTTTCAATTTGAAAAAAAAAAAACAAACAAAAAACAGTCAATTTTATCAATTTTATATATTCCCTATCACTTGTGTATCTTTCTCATCACGGAACAATATTTTCTCACTGATTAATGCAGAAACGCTAGCCTTTCGTAAAAGTGAGAATTTTGGAACGAAATAGTGTGTCGACAGAAAAAGTGACTATTTGTCGCAAAAGTTGCAGAAAATCATTTTTGTTAAATTTTTTTGTTTTGCTTAAAATAAAAAATCAATTCTTAATTTTTATTTTATTTTTTATCAGATATAAAAATCCTTTTTATATATTTTCTTCACTTAAATTGTTACAAAATGTCTAGTAAAATGAAAGCGTGTAAAGTCGATTTTTATGTGTAAGCAAAAAAAAACTAGTAAGGTATATCTTCGACTTGGCCGATGTTAAAATACCACCACGGCCGATTCTTAAGGGTTAACGAATCTTAAATTGGAGAGCTTTTTGTATGAGATTTTAGAAGATTTTGTTATTTTTATGTGTCTAAAATACAAACATATCAAATTGCTTTCCTGCAGCATAAATATAAGCCTTTTTATAAAGTTTTCAATTTTGGGGTTATATGGGAGGTGGGCGTCGGATGGACGACGCCCATTTTTCTAACGCACCTAAGTTTTGACATAGAATTCACAAATACCGAGTTTCAGTTTTGTAACATTAATATTAACCTCTTTATATAGTTTTCATTATTTGGGTTGTATGGGAGGTAGGCGTGGTTTTCATCCGATTTAGCCCATTTTCGAACTTGATCTTAGTTTTTTAAAAAAAAACTCAAATATCGAATTTTTTTGCGATAGCTTGAAAATTATGGATGTAATTGTGTCCTCAGACAGACAGACGGACAGACAGACAGACGGACAGACAGACGGACATACAGACGGACAGACAGACGGATAGACAGACGGACAGACAGACGGACAGACAGACGGACAGACAGTCAGACGGACATAGCTAAATCGACTCAGATGGTGCTGCTGATCAAGAATATATATACTTTTCTTTACCTACCACGCCTCCTTTTGGGCGTTACACACGCCGCACAATGGGAAAAACATAGCAAAAACCCTCGCATTGGAGCAAATCAAAAAGTTGTGGGGAATGATTTTTTTCTTCACGTTCTATAATCTACACATATTACTGGTTCTAAAAACATACCTTAGCAAACAAAAGTCCAAAAGTTTGTCGATTTATAGGCCTCGAAAAAATACCTTTTTTAAAATTTTTTGCTGTGCGTAAATATCCTTTTTATATAGCTTTATTAAAGTTTAAATATTTTGCTTATTTTGCAACAGATTGCAACCATTTTTGGCACACATAATATATATAGATTTTTCATTATATTTCTGTTTAATTTTTTTAAAAATTGATTTTACGTAAAAATAAATAGGTCTTTGAAATTATGTATTTTTTCGAACTAGCAGATTTTTTTTTCCGTATTAAATAAACTGTTAATTTTTCAAATCAATTCAAATCAATGAAATCCTTTAGTTTTGATAAGTTGAATCTGTTGTTAACAAAGCCCTATCAAAAGGTTTTGCAAGAATTTGCAAGAAATTGAGTTATAATTGATTTAAGTTAACGTTTTTTATTGTAAAAAACTTTTATGGGTATTTTCTTCCTTCAAGTGTATAATGGTCGGAGTCAATATTGACCCCCCGAAATGTGCGCACATCCAGTACACTTGAAGCGTGCCTTCCGCCGATCACAACATGATCAATATGGTTTCGCGTTTTTTGCTCCGGGGGCAGCCAGGTTGCCTTTTGGATATCGATGTGTTCGAATCTGGTGCTACTAACTACCATGATTCGCGCCGCGGCGAAGTCGATCAGTCTTAGACCGTTGTTCGAAGTGGTGTCGTGGAGACTGAACTGACCGACAGTGGATCCGATGCTTTTCCGACCCTCGCGTTAAAATCGCCGAGAACTGCTTTTCTTCCTTCGGGGCATGTGCGCAAATTAGGCTAATGTAGGAGAATTTCGCCTTGATGCGGATTGTCGCCAGCTTTTCGCTCACAGGTGTGAACCGGGAAACAAGATGGCGTAGTTTCCGACTTACGACGAATTCGCATCCAAATTCGCGGTTCTTCGCATGGCAGCTGTTGTAGTTATCGCAGTCTGCTCTCTTAGAGCAGCCTTGTTCTTTCCATCGCATCTCCTGGATGGTGGTGAAGTCAGCCTTTATTTTTGCGAGGGCTTCTGCCAGTTGGATAGCAGCACCTTCCCTATAAAGGGGCCAGACATTCCAGGTGCATATCCGAAAATCATTGTCCGTTTTTCGTTTGCGTTGGTCCTCAACGTAGTAGGGGTTCATATCCGACGCTATTTTAGTTTTCATTGGGAAATTAGTAATGTGGTTGAGACCCAAGCCCTACGCACATTCCATTTTGAAAGTCTTGAAGAGACCCCTCAAGTTTATAGTCTAGAGGTGACTTCGCCGCTTAAATTAGCCATCAACTAAACGAGTGATAGTTTGCCGTTTCCAGCAGACACCACTTGGAGAGGTTTTGAGTCGACTTGAGACGATTTCGACATGGATAATGCTGGCCTCGCCAAGTTGAGGCAATCAGACACGTTGCCATGTGAAGATCGTCCCCTTGTCTGTGAGCTCCTATACTACTTCTTTATAAAATTGACACTAGATAGCGCTGAATCTAAGAAAACGTAAGTGCATTCACTAAGAATGTTTGTCTTATTACTAAGACATGTGTTTATTACTCGTCTATGTTACGTGACCTAACGGGGTTTTATAATTACAATATTAGCGACATTAATGGCTTTATTTTAAAAAATACTCGCGATCACATGACTTGAGGTTTTATACTAAATATACCAAATTTTAGCAAAATTGGTCAAGACATTTAGGAGTTATTGAGTCTTAAAAATGCACTACTTAAAGTGCCCTCTTGCGGAAGTCTTTGGCATTTTTTATAGCCGATATTTTATCTTGGGTGCAGTTGTACTTTCATACCAACTTTCATTGAAATCGGTCTAGACGTTGAGAAGTTATTATGGATGTCCACGCCCACAGACTTCCGCCCACTTTTTCACACCCCCTATCATATTCCTTTCTATGAAACGTATTCGGTGTTCAAATTTCTTAATCAGGTAAACGGTGCATGGGCCTAAACGGAGCACAGAGAAACATTTGATTTTATTTATTAAATTTTTCACATATACTAACTTTAAACTGCATTTAAACATTTTTAATGAAGATTTTACGCGAAAACTTTTAAAATGCTTAAACACGAGTATTCTTATTTTTGACTAGCTTTGTTAATCCATTATCAGAATTTCAATATTTTTCTACGATTTTACGCAGTGCAGTTTTTTAAAAGTCATAACTTTCGGCTGTAGGGTATCAAGCTCTGTTAAAGAAAAACAAAGAAAACTTACATAAGTCTCTTCTCTGAAGAATTATGTCCATAATACCCAAACTTTAAGTATCTAGCGTTAATATTATAGATGCTAGCGTTAAAAACAGGCGATGCGAGGGTTTTTGATATGTTTTTCCCATTGTGCGTCGTGACAAAATTAATATACCCCTTACGCAGTACGCGTGGTGGTATAAAAATAAAATCCTAAAATTATTTATAGATCTGAACAAAAAAATAAAAATCAAAAAATGATTTTAATTACTGAGCGAAAAAATAAAAATTAACAAATGAGTTTCATTTCTGACAGAAAAAATTAAAAATCCAAGAATTATTTTATTGATTGAAAAATAAAAATCCAAAAAATGATTTTGATTTGGTAAAAAACTTCAATTCCAAAATTATTTTTATATATTATTTCAAAAATAGACACCAGAAAACTATTTCAATACCTGAACAAAAAATTAGAGAGCTTAAAATAATGATTATTTCTTAATTTTTATGATGTTGATAATGATCATAATGATTAAGGTCCCTGATTTTTTCAAACAAAACCCACCCAAGGAAAATTCTGACTACGGCCCTGATCTAAATTAACGTATTTTTACTTATCTGAATTGTTCTTAATACAAAATACGATACAACAAATAACAATAAAATTAATCAACCAATCAATAGCGCATCTTTAACACTTAAGATCCGTGACAACCACTCACTTTGCTGGTCACTTTCTGTTTCTTTTTATTCCAAATTAATATTAAGATTCAATAAAACGTAGAATCTTAATGAATATATGAATGTCTAATGAAACAGTTTTATGTTGAATTTTATACTAGGTCAGTATCTCCAGGTTGTAAATTTGTTGCTATCAACAGCTGCCACAGTCCGACGCGACGTTGACGTTCGCATATATCAAATGCGTTTCTTTACTTTCTTACCTCATGCCACCATACGCTTGTATACGCTCAACTTTTGTCATTTGTTTAAGTTGCGCGTGCGCAACTCTTCTGATTTCAAACAAAGAGAAATCAATTTTTTTTTTTTTTTAAATATACTCATATATTAAATATATTTTGAATTATTCATTCCAAACAGCTGTAACCCAGACAATGGCTGTAACAACAAATACAGCCGTTATAATGAAGCGTCATTTAAAATGCATTTCAAGCAACTGGATACTGAAGACTAGACAAAATCAGACGCGCTCCTGATGAAATGTCAAACAGATTTGTCAAGATTATGACAAATTTAAATTGAATTCGTTAACAATTGTCCTCTGTCGTCTGCCCGTTGTCTTGAGTAGAGTTTGCTCAACGGTCTTGCTGTCCGTTTTTTTTTTTTTTTTTTCAAATGCGTGCGAGTGGCGGCTCCTCGTTGACTCTTTGCGTTGCTTGTCATGTGCCTTAGATCTGACTACATTAACTCTTCCCAGTAGATATCATTAGCATAGTAGTGAGAAGAAAAACTATTTCTTACATGATACTAAATTCTAAAGAAAAATCTTTTTACGCCTCAACCGTGCGTGGTTGTTAATGGTTCTAACGTACTGTTGTTGTTGTTGTTGGTGTTGTTGTTGTTGCCTCATCTGCATCAGTATCTGGTTGTAGTTTTATTGACTGTTTGAAAAGTTGTTTTGTATATTTGCGATGATAATACTTACTACCATCAGGTTGCCACTTTGTCTAGTTAAGACCAGAGAACAGATTCTTACTTACAGGTTTCTTCTTGAAAGGAACGTGACCTTAACGACGTTAAACTTTTAAGTGTGGCACAGCTTTAAGACTAACTCAAATGCATGCATACTTTAGAAAGTAGAAACAAAAGACTATAGCAACAAACCTTTAGTAGATACTTTTGTGCTGTAACGTTTTTAAATTTTAGAAATTCTTGGTTGCTGCCAAAATACATATTTCAAAAATAACACAATATATTTCTTTTCGACTGAATACATACATAATTTTCACCAACACACACGCACTCAAAATTTAATATATTGTAAATATATCCATGCAAACAGCTGCAGTCGTGTTTATATTTCTCAGATGTTAACAAATCAGAACAACATCAATTACACGCAATTAAAACGTAAACAAAATTCGGTTAACGCTCGATGCGTTATGCTAACAAATCGCTTCATTTAGCAAATAATGACTGCGAGCGTTGGATGTGTTGTGAAAAAGTCGCTTAAAATTGGCAGAAATTCAAGAGCGTTAAAAAAGAACAATAAGCATTAGACTGTTGCAAGGTCTGGCTGGGGTGGTAGCTGGGTAGCGAATGTGCCAGCCTAAAAGCAGTCTATAAACTTATGGCATAAAACTGTACAAAAATGTTAACTGTAAACAAGCCGCGAGCGTGTGTAGAAGAAGTTTTAGAAAATCAGCAAAAAAAGAACAAAACAAAGAAAAAACAAAGTTGACTTTGTAATACTGCTGCCCCTTTTAAAAAAACTGGCAGAAGTTAACTACGTATAAAGATGTGTGAGAATGAAATTCGAGTCCTGAATTTCTGAAAGTAAATACTATTGTCACTAGTTAAACTTGACTTCAGATCTTAGCTTACTTAATTATTTGACTTAAATCACTCTTGAAAATTATGTATGTAGGCCGCTACGTCAGTCAATCAGTTCAACTCCTTAGAACAAAGTGTGCACTATAAGAAAAGCACTCTACATAAGCACTTCTTAAGATTAATCCGCTTACATGGATTTCGCGTTGCTCCTTTTTTTTTTGCTCACATACTCATTCACAATCAGTCTGTAAACACCTGCAAAACTTTCCAGACGGAAAAAATACACATTTTAAAAAGATTTACGCATTATTTTGCATTTCTTGTCAAAAATAACAAAAAAATTAAAAAAAAAAAAATAACATAAGAACCAAAATAAAAATGTAGCATTAAGAAAATAAGATGTCCTCTGCATGAATACTATTTTATTTTTTTTTTATCAGTATCTTCCTTGCAAACATGGCGAAAGCGGATCTGCATATATTTGCATAGAATTTCTTAGAACGACATCATCAACGAGGACAATGAAATCCTTCCATAAAGTGGAAGTAGTAGTCAACACTTGCTTCAATTGTTATAAAACGCTGTTGACAATTGCAGCCCTTTTTATTTTCGCTATATGATAGATACACCTTCAAACATCAATTCGCCTCAATTGGGAGTGCTAACGGGGTAGATGTGTGAATTATTAAGAAGAAATTTTTTGAAAAATTACTACGATTAACTTTTTACTCAGCAGCAATCATTTGTCATTCGAGACATTTGAGTAAAAATAAAGCTCTTATTTCGAAAAGTAGTTCTAATGGTTAAACGAAGGATGAAACCACTATTAAGTTTGTTTTATTCAATGTTTCATTCTGTTGCATTCGTCCTTTGAATAAAAAAAAAAAAAACATGAAAACTTCTAAAAATTGATTAATGATTATATCACAAAAATTAAGAAATAATCATTATTTTCATTAATTTAAATCATTAAGTTTTTGCTAAGATATAAAAATAATTTGTTGATTTTAATTTTTTTAATCAAAAATAAACCTAATTTCTTACTTTTATTTTTTTACTCAAACAAAAATATTATTTTTAATTTTTATTTTTTTTTCTTCAATTAAGTTTTATGTTTTTTTTAAAATTAATAAATTTTTTAAATTATTTTTTTATTTCAACTTTTTTAACCAATACACATAATGTTTTTACTGTTATATTTTTTCTCAAACAAAAACATAATTTTTGATCTTTATTTTATTTTATTAAAAAAAAAATTAAATTTTGTTTTAATTTTTTTTTTTAAATCATTTTTTATATTTTACTTTTTTAACCAAAGAAATAAGTAACTATATTTTAAATATTTTTTTAATCAATCAAAAAATCATTCTTGTTTTTTATTGTTTTGTTAGAAACAACCCTCATTTGTTGGTTTTTATTATTTCGCTCAGTATTTAAAATCTTTTTCTTTTTTTTTTTTGGTCAGAATCGACCATTTTGATTTTGATTTAAAATCGACCTCACAAGACATTTTCACAATTTTAGTTCAGATAATATATTAAAAGTTATTGTATATCTGATAAAAAAAATACATCAAAAGACAATCACGAAATGAGTTTTTATTTTGACAAAAAAAAAATAAAATTCAAAAATTATTTTTATTTTGGAAAAAATAAATTAAAATATTTTTTGTATGAACAAAATTATTTTTTTTTTTTTTTTTTTTTTTGTTAGATACATACATAAATCATTTCAGGATTTGAAGAATTTTTAAAAAAAAAAAAAAAAAATATTTTTTTTGTATGAACAAACAAATTATTTTTATAAATAAAAAATAAAAAATCTTAAAACGAATTATATATCTGAACAAAAAAATAAAAATCAATTGACAATAATTATCTTTATGTTGCTTAAAAAGAAATATCATTATTTATTAGAAGAGGCAATACAAAATCCATCAATTAGGTATGCTCAAAAGTTTTACCGACACTTAGAACATGCTGATTTTTAAAAAAAAAAAAATTGAAAAATTACACTGTTGTAGTTTTTGACACGAAATTTTTGGTTCTGCGATAAGACCAACCTTTTCGGATTTGGGGGAGTCCCCCAAGTACAACTGTGTCCTTGGTTTAGTTAGATTGGCTAATATTTTTAAGAAAACCATGTTTTTCCAAATGGTAGATTTTGGCCTTTTGCCACGTCTATTTCTAGAGATATCTCGCAAACAAGTTGTACGATCTTTACAACCAATAGAGAAAACTAAAGGTATTGAAATTCTTCGTCAATTGTTCTCATACTACTTTCGGATCTGAGGATTAGTTTTTGTGTAATTAATCAATTTTTGAGAACTTGTTGTTTTTTTTTTAAAGAAAATTGGAAATTAAATTCATGGAACAAAATTTGCTTGCCTGTTCTGGCCTATTGTGGTAAAGGGTGCAAAAAGTGTTAACTTTTTACCTACTTAAAAACTAATTTACATGTAAACTTTCAAAACGATAACACACGTCTAACTGTTTTTTTGTATCTTCTACCAGCATATTTTTAAAAATTCTTTAAAAATTATAGAAAAACTATAAAATTGTCGCACCGTAAAATTAATTTGAATTTTTCGTAAGAAAACATTAATTTATAGAAAAAATTATAAATAACACAAGACTTACTCCTCGGATCCGAAAGTAGTATAGGAACTGTTGACATAGAATTTCATGACCTTTTGTTTTCTTCATTGGTTAGTAAGACCGTGCAACTGGTTTGCCAGATGTCTTTATAAATAGACATGGCAAAAGGCTTAGTATAGATCAAAATCGACCATTTGGAAAAACATGGTTTTCTTAAAATTTTGAGCCAATCTAACTAAACCAAGGACGCAGTTGTACTCAGGTGACTTCCCCAAATCCGAAATAGTTGGTCTCATCGCAGAACCAAAATTGAACTACAACAGTGTTATCAGTATATTCGGTTCCTGCATTCAATTCCGCAACATAGGCTCCTTTGTGGCGTAATACATTTAGTTAAGTTTTTCCAATTTTTTTCTTTTATTCCTTCCAAATAATAGCTTTTTCTGTGTATAGGTATCACAAGCTAATAAATAGAGGCTTGTGATACCTCTTCATTTGAACCGAAATCTCTTCAACCAACATATTACTTTACGTTTGGAAATAGGAAATAGTCGCTGAGGGTTAACTCTGGACAATATGCTGGATGGAGCATGCTGAAGTGGTGCTATATCACACGGATACCTTTAACCTAACCTCAGACTCTAACGAAAGTGTGTAATTTCGTTCTCCAATTGTCCAATACCATTCAATGGATTTTATGGACGGTTTATGGCGTACGACTTATGTTAGGCCAACAGAAGATTCGTGGTCAGAGTGTGCTGATTCGATCACAACGGAATTCTTCGGAACAACTTCCTTACCATTAAAGTTGAGGGTGCAGAGTACCCATAGCATGTACTTGGACATTCAAGATATATTTTTTTTGCAAACGATAATTACACAGTGCGACAGTAAAAAATACCTGGTAGATAATGCTATTTTTCTTTAACATCTCTTGTCGAGTTAAAGAATAGAAGAATTTTCTATACTTGAAATTTGCCGGACACTCCCAAAATCTGGACTTAGTGTAAAAAAACGGATTTTGACTACCTTTGCCAAATTATTGGCCTATAACTTGCCTGATTGCCTGATTGCAAACAAATTTAACTAGATCTTGAAAGACGAAACTTCAAATTTTCCAACGTTATATATATATATTGTTCGGGACAACTTAGAAATCAGTGTGTATTTAATCTAAAAATACAACTTTTTTCAATTTTTTCCAACTTTGACGATTTTTTCATAAACTTTATTATAAAGAGACTACACCAGTCCTGCATGAATTCATAAAATATATTTAATAACAATTAAAACGTAAATAATTTTTTCAAAATCGGTTTGTAAATGACCAATTTTTTAGGCTTTTTATGAAAATAGATTTTTTAAGAACACAACTGAATTATTATTATAATATAGGTTCAGGAGAGGTACCTTTAAAGTTGTTTTATACCATTTTCAGTACACATCTATTACTCCATTTTTCTCACTGAATTTCGTTAGCATCGGCTTACTTTTGTATGTAGCTCCCATACAAAATTATGTGAAAAGTAAATATGGGTCCAAGGGAGGTACCCCTAAGGGGAATCTTATCTCACTGAGTTTCGTTAGCATCGGCTTACTTTTGTATGTAGTTCCCATACAAAATCATGTGAAAAGTAAATATGGGTCCAAGGGAGGTACCCCTAAGGGGAATCTTATCAATTTCTTGCATTATTTCTTGCATACCATATGCATTGCTCATCAATATTTCTTATTTTTAAGCGTTCTGACCAAATTTTGTTAAGATCAGTCAACGTTTGTGTGCATCTACCATGCAAAATTATTTTAAAATATTTTAAATACTAATTTATATAGGTCCAACAAAGGTACCCCTAGAACTTGACTGATTTCGACAATTTCTTGAATTTTTCATAGTTATCTTTATCTAACCAAGCATACAAAATTTCATTATTATAGCAGCACTCCTTCTATTTTTGTACCACTTTGGTATGGAATGAATATATTGTGTGTCATGCCGAAATTTCCATTCATGAAAAGTTTAATTGCTTTGTCAACTACAGACAAATTTTTAAAAAATAAATTGCGTTTAAATTGTTATTTCATATATTTTATAAATCCATGAAGGACAAGTGTGGTCTCCATATAATCAAGTGTATTGAAACATCATCCTAGTTGGAAAAAGTCGAAAAATTATAAGTTTCGTCTTTTAGGATCCGGTTAAATTTTTAAAATCGGTTAGCAATCAGGTACGTTATAGGCCAAAACGTGGACAAAGGTAAGCAAAATCGGTTTTTCGACCATAAGTCCAGACTTTGGGGGTATCCGACGAATTTCACGTATAGAATATTCATTAACTCTACAAGGCCTACCAGAAAAATAACATTATCTTCCTGGTATTTCAACTTCGTTCATTTTGTCGCACTGTGTTATTGATGTGCTCCCGAAATTCAGTTTTTTCCATTTCCTCAAAATTCACGAGGTTTTCTGCTTTAAATGTCTATGAAACACAAACTTAATGACGAATACATATGATCGAAAAATAATATTTTCGAAAACGGTCTGACACTCTGCAACAGTATTGATTTGACAAAATAATTTTTTCCTCAAAAACCATGTGTAGTTTTGCCATAACTTTTTATGATGGTAAAATACCTGCCCAAAACTAGGCTGCAAGCTTGAAGCCTTGAAGTTGTGGATAGGAAGATTATTAGAACCGTGAATTTATTGAGTGCAACAGCGTTCAGATTTCGCACAAGATTAAGAGTTTGTTTCCCAAAAGTCGCTTTAAATCTGCTTTATTTTTGTGAACTTCAGAAAATTTGAATGTTTTACAAAAGAGTTGATGTAATCTATCAATTTTTAAAAAATTAATTTTTTCGTAAAATATGCAACATTCCACTATAATCGTTACCAAGGTAAAAATCTTATATTTTAAGATATTGCCTTAAACTCTACTATTTTTATCAAAGATTTAGTCATAGTTTTGTTGTTCGTCATACCATGCACCCATGATAAGCCTAAAACCTATAAAAGAAGACGTTGTCAGCGGAGACGTTAATATAATAAGGGAAGTTCTTGTAAATTGACGAAAAAGTTTCAATTCTATCCTTTTGAGTTTTATTTTATATTCTACTATTACAAAAACGCATTGTTCAGCTCAACTTCTTTAAATTGAGATTTTTCTCTCGTAACACTCGCCACAATCTGTGTAACACCCGCCACATATTAAAATATTTAATAAAAACTTTCTGAAACACATTTATTATTTTTTTTTTTAATGTAGAGGACCATGAACTCTTTATTTTATTGATTTTAATTTTAATTTTAAAATTATTTAATGGACAGTTATTAATGTTTGTTTTTATTATTTAAAGTTTGGCTGAATTTCAAAAACATTCAGAGTGAAATTAGATGAGTACTCGTTAGACCTGTCACAGGTACTTAATAAAAATTGCAGAAATATTGACCATGTTTTTAAAAGTTTTTAACCACATGTGGATAGACAAAGTCATTTATGATGACTGTAAAAACTTCAAGTGGTGACCGTGGCATGCAGGTTAAGTGTGTGGCTTAGCATGCTCGGAGCCCGGGTTCGATCCCCAGTCGTGGCGAAAAGTTTTTTTCAATAAAAAATTTTTCTGATCGGTCACCACCTCTCTGCAGACAATGGCAAACCTCAGAGAGTAAATAATGCCATGTAAAGCTTCTTGAGAACATGAACTTTAGCCGTTCGGAGTCGGCATAAAACATGTAGGTCCATTTCTCGGTCAACTGTGTGCAAACATTTAATAACACACACAACACAATTGATCAAAATAAGCTCGGTCAAAGTCCTTTCAAGGGCTGAAATGGCCAATTTTGTTTTGTTTTGTTTTTTTTTTGTAAAAACTTCAAAACCAAAATCCCTTAAACAATTTCTATAAACTATAAATCTATGGTCGACTATCTAAACCATCTAGGAAATCTATGGTCGACTTTAGGGGCATTCCACGATAAAGAGGAAAATTAAATTAATTTTGGTTTTTCTTTAATTGTCTTTAATTTGGTAAAAAGCTACAGATGAATTAATCTGTGGCAAAATATTTGAAAATATTCTCCAAAATATATTTTTTTGTATATGGCAACTATTGTTTCATACGGAGTTGCTAGAGAGTAAAATATCGATTATGCTTGCAGCTCTGTTATCAGTCATTCAGTTAACTGTAGAAACAAGACACGTGTGTTTTATATAAAGCTTGGAGTAAACTATTTTATAATATAGAAATAAAGTGAAAAGGTAAGTTACTTTTTGTGTATTTTTATTAGAACAGGTGCAAATCGCATGTCCCAGTAGTCACGAAAATATATATAAAAGTTGTTTACCTAAGCTAATTCATAACTTTCTAAATTTAATACTTCCTAGAAGTAATAATAAACATGTGGTGCACTATTTAAATATATTTCGATAGTTATAGCGATCATATAATGCTTTCAAGACTGCTTTTAAATGTGTCCCAGTAGTCACAGTAGTCAGGGTGACTAGACACGTTCGATGAATAGCCCGATTTTATTTCAATATCTTTATAGCTAAATATACTTTTCTGACCCAAAATGAATTACTTAAAGCTTCTTTATGTCTTACTTGAGAGTTTAATGGTTGAGTATGATCGTTTTAGATGAATGCCGCGGAGAGAAAGAGAAAATCTCGAGAAAAGATGAAGAAAGATAAGGATAAATGGATGATAGCACAAGAAAAACAGAAAGAGTGGAATCGAAAACAGAGAGAAAAAAATAAACATGACTGAGCAAAATGAGAAAATGAAAGAATTAAAGAAAGAAAAAGAGAGATTGCGTAAAAGAAAGCAAAGAGAAAATAAAAAATTAATGCGAATAGAAAAAATAAACAGTTCGCCGCTAGGCTCATACAAATGCTTAAATACTTTACAAAAAGCAGTTGTAAAAACTACAAAATCTCTTCCTCAAAGTCCGTCTAAAAAATCAGCGGTTCTAATGCAAATGATGAAAGATATGCCGAAAATAGCTGTAATACACGAAAAACCTGCCAATATTTCAAACAAAGCTATTACAGATGAAGTTAAGAAAACAGTTAAAGCTTTCTACGAAAAAGATTATATCAGCCGAGCGTCTCCAAACAGATAAGATACAATGTCGATAAAAGATTTCCAATCTGGTAAAAATACCCCAGTTGGTAAGAGGCATATGATGATGACTATCGCGGAAGCATATTCAGCATTTATAGATGACAACCCTGGTATCAAACTCAGCAAGACCAAATTTTTTGAATTCAGACCCTTATATGTCAGACCAATGAATGAAATGCCACATAACGTGTGTGTGTGCATTCATCATGCAAATTACAACTTTCTGCTAGAGGCTTTGAGCAAAATTGTGCCAATAGTTCCCGGATCTTCTACAAAGTTCCTCAAAGAAATTACTTGTGACATAACATACGAAAAATGTATGACAGGAGAATGTTCAGAGTGCTACGAAATTTCGGATATTCTTCCAGCAAGATTAAATGAAACATTGAAAGTGACATGGAAACAATGGCAATCAATCGATAAGAAATGCCAAATAATAAGCAATACTGGAACCTTAAAAGATATTATAAATGAAATCTATACCAAAACACTAAAGTTCAAGCGTCATGTCTTTGCAAAAAACGAGCAATCTAAATACTTTGAGACAAAAATTAAAGAAAGTACGCAGGAAGAAATAGTACTTCAAATCGACTTCGCGGAAAATTTTTCTATTATAAATCAGGATGAAATACAATCTGCTCATTGGAACCATGCTCAAGTGACTCTGTTTACGGGATGTGCGTGGGCAAACCAGGGTGACGAAAAGCATTCATATGTTATTGTGAGCAACGAATTAACCCATGATAAATATTCCGTATGGGTGTTTATAAAGAAAATTATTGGGGATTTAAAATATCGGTTTGTGGACCTTAAGAAAGTCATCATTTTTTCGGATGGGTGTGCTGCACAGTTCAAAAATAGATTTATATTGTCGACCCTGTGCTACTCTGAAACTGACTGGGGTGTTGAAATTGATTGGAGTTTTTTTGCTTCTGGCCATGGTAAGTGTGTTGTCGATGGCATCGGAGCAACAGCTAAACGGACTCTTTGGTCTGCTATCATGACCAGAAAAGCGTTAATTGCAAATAGCTACGACTGTTACGAACTCTTAGTATCAAAAGATATCAATGGATTGCATATTTTCTTTGCCACAGTTTCCGATATTGATGATCACCGTGAAAACCTTCACAAAAGATGGAAATATATTAAAGCCATTCCACACTTACAAAAACACCACTATTTTAAATCTGAAGGAAACAAAAGCATTAACCATGCCCCAACCGTAACATCTTATAAATTCTATAATGTAAAACTGTAAAATTATATAGTAAACATTTTCTTTAAGTATAAGTGAGTAAGTGTAAATTTTTTCTGGATGTAAGTTTTTTTTAATATTAATTATACGAATAACTTTACTAATTGATTGGAAGCAATAAAAACCTAATAAAAATAATTTATTATTTCCATATATTTTTAACTTGTCCCACAAGTCACAAAGACCTGTCCCAGTAGTCACAATTTGTAATTATTTTTATATATTTTCTACAAAGGTACGCATATTATTTTTTTATTAAAATGGAAGCGTTTAGTATGTGTTGTGCAACACAGAAGAAGCTACCTTGAATATATAATTCAATAAAGGTAGATGAGAGGGATTTTTCAGTGTCCCAGTAGTCACATTCATTCAAATAATAGTTACACAAAACATTGAAACTGTTTGGCTTCTTTTTTATGAGAATATAATACAATAGTTATTTATCTTTATTTTAAAATATATTTCACTTATGTACAAATGATGATAACATCGTTATAACTCATAGTTCGTCAAATTCTGGAGTCAAATGTCCCAGTAGTCACAATGGAATGCCCCTTTACTAAAAAAGTAAAAATCTTTTTTTTTATAATACTTTCAGGATAGAATAGAAAGAATAGTGGATTTACATATCGAATTCGCTGGTAGACGGTCAGACAATTTTTGAAATCCTTTAGTGCGTAAGCCTTTATAATATGAGTATCGAAAAACATGTTTTTGTGAGAGCCACTTTAATACATATTAATTTTATCATGACGTCTGTAATACCCATGGGAATTCGTTACAGGTACAGAAAAGTATATATATTTTTGATCAGCTTCAACACCTGAGTCAATTTAGCCATGTCTATCTGGCATGGTCTATCTATTGACCGTAATTGTGAAGCTATCGTCTCACACAAAGTGACTTTTTTAATACGATCTAGTCCTGTTAAATTCCACAAAAATTAGTCTAATGACTTAATCAGCCCAATCATGAAACATTTTCTCCCGGGAGTTGTAAATGGGAGTTTCCGTTTTTAAGATAAAGTTAAAATACTTTTTCGAAATTTTTAATGCAATTTTTTTCATCAACCCCCAATATTTATGATAGTAAAATAAAAAATGAGATATCATTATCTGCTATCTTCAAACCGGGAACTCCCATTTACAACTCCCGGGAGAAAATGTTTCATGATTGGGCTGAATATTGAATGCATAAGCTTTGAGCTAAAATACGCGCTGAGTTGAAATTCAAATTTTTAAAAAACGAATGAAAAGTACGCCTACCACCCATACAAAGTAACGTCTGCTCTCAGTGTTTTCGCAAGAGTTTATTGTCAATTTCACTTTTGGCGGAAGTAGAGGGTCTAGAAACGACGTAGGGCTACCAAGTTGATTATTAGGCACATTTTGAACTGGGACTGATTTTGGTGGGACACTAACCGTTGGTGGTAATGGATTTAATGTATGGGAATGGATGAAATTAGGGTACTTATCATTATCCGTTTCATTATTATTAAGATTAAATGAAACACGGTTACGTCTTTGATAAGTAGGAGATTTATTCGATACTAGATTGTTTACAGTATTAACCTTATTAGTAAAGGCATTATGCTGCTTGACTACAGTAGAGAAACTGGGAAAAATGTTAGTTTTCAGATTCCAATTAGTATCTAAATGTGGCTTAGGTTGGAACTTAGGTTGGGACGTAGGTTGGAACTTAGGTTGCATGATCTTATTTGATGGATAAGGTTTGGGGTCTGGATCAGGGAGGTTTAACTTTCCTTTATAAAGAGGATTCTTAGAACCAGGTTTTGAGGTAGAGTTAAGATAAGAATTATCAGAGTTTGACTTAGATTTAGACTTATTGTAAGATCTGGAATTAATATTGAAATGAGAATTAGAGCTAGAACTTTAATTAATTTTAGAAATTTAATTGATTGATTTATTGTTGTTAGTTTTAGGATTAATTTTCGATACCGAACTTGCTGACATCGTTTCTTTTACCGGCTTATCTGCCCATTCTGTAATTTGCCACTTTCCATTTCGCTCGCCTTCACTCAGGTATTCTCAGGTATTCAGGAACATCCACGCAAATTGCGCTGGGATGTTAAGTTTGAAACTGCGGAATTTTTTGCGTTTATTTGCAATCTTCGAACAGTTTGTAACCGATTTACCAAACTTTTTGCGGAAGTAGTTGCACATCCAGGATATACTTGTTTTAACGTGTGGGCCCTTTATAAGCAGAGTAGTTTTGTTCTTTTGGTTCAAATCATGCAGCTTTTTTATTCTTTTCTCCCACTGAGTTGAAGTCCATGATGTTCCAAACTTATGGATTAAGTTGGTACGAGGAGCTGCAATCGTTGGTGAATGCTGTGGTGAAGTAGCTAAACGAGAACCTGGTTGTGAGTCCTTATGGTTTTTGTATTGTTTAGGCGTGGGTGAAGGTCGCAGTGAAGGTGAGTGTAACGTGGCGTTCATCATTTCCTCGAAAATAGATGAAGTATTCTGCTGCGATACCGGTTCTGTGTTCTCAGGTATGCTCATAACCCTATTGGGAGCAGAACTAATAACATCCGTTATTTCTGCTAACGCCGCACGGAACAAACATATATCACCGCTGATTTCGTTAATTTTGTGATATAAGACTTCAATAAGTGGATCCGGCTGCTGAGATGGTGGAGGAAATTTTCTTGAATTGGACTGGATCAGGATGTCGAGGTTATTTTGAAGATGCGCGATTTTATCGTTTATATTTTTGATATCTTCAGTTGTTTTGTTTTTTTTTCAAAATTAATATTAATTGAATCACTGATGCCACATATCGCGGTTTCAAAGGAGTTCACAGTGTTTATGCAACTGGAAGTAGAGTTTGAAACTTTTGTTATGTTTTTTAGAATTTTATCCAGTTTCAAGTCCATGTCAATTTTCCCTGTTTATATTATAAGATATTTTTTAATGCAAAGTTTGCTGTCCGATCGTATTGCATTTGTAGTTTCACTGAGACACTGTACCGCGAGGAGGACATGTGAAAGTGAAATTTCTTTGCATTCATCACAGTAGAACGCAAAGTTGTTTAAATAGTCATTTAAATATATTTGGCTTCTTTTAGTTAGTCCTATGCATGACACGTGGTATGAGTTTCCACAAATACCCTTGCATACCACCAAAGGTACCTTATGGTCATCGACGGGGCAAGAAGTTGAAGCACAAATTTTCTCCATTATTTCACTTTTGTTGTTAAAAAATTGGTTTTAGTAGGTCAGCAGGTCAGCAAACAAAAGTAATGGCAAGCGGTCGAACTAAGCGAACAATAAGTATAAGTGCAGATATAGCACTTTTAGAAGTCACATTTACTATAACGTTAAAGAACTTAAGCAAATAGCAAATTATTGTTTTATTGCTTTTATTTTATTTTTTTTCTTTTATATTATTGCACTTTTTACTGCCGCGATTTATTAAAATTGTAGCGAAGCTTATTTATGATGAGTCAAACGAAAACAAATTATTGTTTTTAGTAGGTCAGCGGGTTGGCAAACGAAAGTAGTGGCAAGTGGTCGAATTTAAAGTTCAATAACAGCGAAGAAAATTATTGATTTTATTAATTTATTTTTATTGAGAAGCACTTTTAACTTTGGCGATTATTTAAGCAAATTGCAGCGGAGCTTATTTAACAAACGTCTGTACGGTTTTGAGGTTGAAAAGCAACTATATAACCTCCATATCTTCCAAAAAAATTAGTGTACTATCCTGCTGTTGCACACTTTAACCTTGATTTTGAAAACTGACTCCAATATTGGAAAATTTTAATGAAGCCAACGCCCATCCTCATTAAAAAAAAAAATTGCCATCAAATAATGAAACCTAAATAACTTCAAATATACTTCAACACGGCTATGGACATATTTTAAGTTCGGCCAGGTCGAAGATATTCCTTACTAGCTTTTTGTGAATTCGCTTTTAAACTTTCAAATTTTTGAAACTATTAAGTTCAGTGCATTCAGATTAAAGACAAACGGTGTATAATTTTTCGGTTCAACTTCATTTTCGATCGATTTCGAAGTAATTAGAATAAGAAAAGTTGAACTAGTGTACTAATTATGTAATGTAAGATTTTATTTCAATTTCAATTATGTTAATAAGTAAAACCTGTAAATATTCTTTGCAAATAATGTTCTTCTTAAAAGAATCTGTAATATGTTCTATCCCAACCGACAACAAAACAAATACGTTTACTTTATTTTGAATATTTGAATTGATAATTTTTTTTTTCTTTCCAGCAGATGGCGCTATCTTACAAACATGCGCAGTACAATCTTCCACATTTAAACTGGTTTCCCCAACAACAACTGTTGCTCCTTACCAGGATTAATATGCGGAGTTTGCTTGCCACCAAACAATTCATTCAGTACCGCATGAGATGCCGATGTGAGCACACTTGAGATTCATTGCGTGTTTTACATTAAATAACACGGTAAGTGAAAACAATGCAATAATCAACACATAACAATAAATAATTTTACAATTGCAAGCAATAAATAATTGAAATTGTTGTAATTATAAAGCAGAAATTTGATTTTTATTAAAATAATAAAGAGATTATTTTATATTAATGCACCCCCTCTGGAAATCATTACCGCAAACAAAAAAATAATGGCAGCAGCAGCATCAAACGCAACAATAGCAATGAACATGATAGATAAAATTATTGCATTTTGACACGCACCCTAGTAGTGCGCATTTCTTTTTGATGCACTGCGATTAGACGTACGGACTAGTGACTAAGATCGGAAGGTATGAACGAACAGATTTGGTTTTTGATAGCCAAACAAATAACGAGCAATAAAATAATTAAATGCTTACTGAAGCAATGCGTTGGTGTAAAATATTGTATTAAATAAATTATTATCATTGCACTGGTGCAAGTGAGCAACTTGCCTGGAATCTTGTTGAATGTGTGCAAGAATCTCAATACCACACCCGGCCTGATTCCTACTATGGTACATGTAATGCGAGTATCTAATTAATTTAAGCCGCTTGACGAGCAGACAATAGCTGGCTTAGAAGTACTTGTAAAACTGTTATTCCTTAAGCCATTAGAAAATTCCAGTAATGCGCATGCGTGCGCGTCTTCGCACTTAAACACGCCTTTGTGAATGCACCAATTTTGTGGTTGTGGTACTTGCTACAACAAAAACAATAAGTATTTCATAATTTTTCTTAAGTTTTTTTTTTTTTTTGCAGTTTTAATTATAACAATTTGAGCCACGATTTGCGAATGATTTACTGGACACGTTGGGAATATCGCGCTTAGACATGCGATGACATTGTTTTTGCTCGTTGTTCGTCTTAATATTGTTTTTGTGTTTTTTCTTTTAATATAGATTATGCGCATCTTAATTGCATCGCAGTAACTCATGAATCGCGATCGCACAACATGGTGTTAATTACATGTTCAACTGGGGCGTAATTAAAGTTGAGCGGTGCTTGTGGTGCGAGTTTCCAACTCCTGCTGTGAGGGTGCGGAATTTGCAAACAAAATAAATCACAAAAGAATTTGATGTTTTGAAATGCCGGAAAATATGTATAGAAATGTTGATGTTAGGATACGACTGGCGACTCACGCACTTTAAGGGGGGTATCCACAATGTGCATATTTAATAAAATATAGTAAGTTGATGCCATAGATTAGATACTAAATAGAGATAATTTTTCTAAACATTGAGAAGAAAAATAAGTGAGTAAGAAAGGCATGTCTGTGCATGGACTTCAACGTCCAAACAATGTCGTTTCAAACTGAACTAGAATTTATTAAATCATTGCATAGAAATTTATGGTTTTTTGTTGCTTTAGTTTTGTTGAAATTTTAAAAATTGTATGTTCTATATATAAAACAATGCTTTTCAACTCATTCTCCGGGCGAATGACGACTACCTGCAGAACATGCTATACAACTTCATGCTTCTGTCTGTATCCTTAAAAAGAATTCTCACTGAGAAATTAACCGCACAATAGCTGCGGGTGTAATTAAAACGGATTATTTGATTACAGTTTACTAATTGCAACAACAACAACAACAACAACTGTTTTCTTCTACAACAACATCATGTAAAAAAATTAACTCCTAGACATTCCACAACAAGAAGGAAACCACTTTGCGACATAATAATAAATTTCAACACATTTAATCCTTATCAGCAACAAGGCGATGTTCAGCTAGAACCGATGTTCAGCAAGCAAGGAAGATAGAACACAAGCAAGGCTGAACAGTATAAAACACCTTCTCAGCAATAATCACATCAATTCTGCTTTGATATTCTTGTTTAAGGTGGCAACGTTAAACTTTCAACACAGTTCATCGTAAGGTAGGTAGGTGTACGCGGAAAAAAAAGAAAACTTTTGTAACCGCAAGATAAGCATAGAATTTAAATTTTCCGCGCAAAATAAATGCCGCTTACAGGGTTTACATAGAAAGCAGTTGTGAGCAAGATATTCCCAGTAGCAATAGTTAGCTGGGAGTAGAGCATGAGGAAAATTCCACTTTTATAGGTAATGGACTCCTCCGTATGAATTGCAGCAGTTTTGTTTGAGGGAAGAAAGGGGATAGTTTTGTGGATTTGTTATAGTTTATTAAAGTGAAGCATTTATGCAATTGTTTAATAAGCTTTTGACAATTTGTGATAAGCTTTATTTTGTGAATAACCGATTCAAAAACCAACACATTATATGTATAATGCTCCTGTTTGAATACAGGAATTGAGAGAAGAATCATTAATATTTAAAAAAACTGTTGTGCTCCTTTTGGGCTATGATATTTCGACTTAATTTCGAAGAGTTATTAAACGAAAGTAAAAAACGGTATAATAATGCAGTATACAAGCCAAAAGATTTCACGATTTTATATATGTTTACAAACAAATAGATAATTTCGGGCCTTCAGATATTTAGAACTTTGATCAATTAATTATAAAAAATTAAGCAAAATGTCATAACTATTTTCATTTGTGGATTTCAATACAAAATTAGGACAATTTTACGCGAAAAATGATGAACGAATTTCAACAGTATTTTTTTTTTTAATTTCGCAAGAAATTAATTTTGGAATAAACCTACCCTGAGGAAATTTCAGATGTTGCAGCACACAACTTATAGTGTACATTAGAGTGGGTCGAAAAAAAAAATTTGAAAAAACCACCCCCTATTTAAAAGTTGACCTCGAGAGGATTCCGAAAACAAAAAAAATTTTTTTTTTTGGATCACCGGAAAAACAGCCAAAATGGTCTTTTTTGCATAACTTAAGCATTACATGTCAGATTTTAAAAAATTGTATGTCGTTGAAAAGGGCTTTACGAGCACTACAATGTCTTCTTAGAACATTTTTATTTTTGAGGTCATATTCAACTAGTAAGCCCCATTAGCCCGATTTACCACCCTTAATTTTTTTTTTTTTTTCTCATAAGATTAAACTCTCTATTAAGTTTCTTTTACAATTTTGTTTATGTTATGTAATTGTTCGTTGACTAAACTTAAAGTAAATTTTTTATAAAAAAAAAGGATAATATCAAATATTTGAACTATTATAACTTATTTGTTTTTAAACTGAATAAATAATTTTTTGAACACAAATTGAACAAATTTGACGGAGTTTAATTATATGGGAAAAAAAAAAGAAATTTAAGGGGGATAAATCGGGCTAATGGGGCTTACTAATTGAATATGACCTCAAAAGTAAAAATGATCAAAGAAGACATTGTAGTGCTCGTAAAGTCCTTTTCAACGACATATAATTTTTTAAGATCTGACATGTAATGCTTCAGTTATGCAAAAAAGACCATTTTGGCTGTTTTTCCGGTGGTCCAAAAAAAAAAAAATTTTTTGTTTTCGGAATCCTCTCGAGGTCAACTTTTAAATAGGGGGTGGTTTTTTCAAACTTTTTTTTTTTGTATGGAGGCCGACCCACTCTAGTGTACATATCAAGAAACATTTCCTTTGGAAGCTGAATGATGTCAAATTATCAAATTATTTTAAAAGCGTTGAAATTTTCTAATACTTGTTGTACAAAAGACACAAAAGGATCAGTTAAAAGTAAAAATAAGAAAAATATAGTTTTTTCTCTTCGCTTTACTTTAAATGGCTAAAAAGTTATGTTTCCACTTATAAAGAATAGTGACTAAAACTAAAAATTAAAATTTTTTTAATTTCTTTACGATTTTTCCCAATTTTATGAACCAAGATCACGTTTCCATAGGTCCATAGCGAAGTCATTATTAGATACAAAATAATTATTGGTACTAATAAGACAAAAAATTCAGAATTCAAAAAAACGCATCATTTGGCTATTGTAATTTGTTTGTGGTGGAAAGTTTATTTGTTTTTTAAATAACAAAAATAAGTACACTTTTTGAGATAGCATCAAATTAATTAAGTTTTTTTTTCAAAAAGTGTAGGTACAACTCTAGCATAAACACTTTCTTGCAAAATCACTTTCAATAGCTTTCTAACCATACTTTATTTACAACAAGAAAAGAAAGTCTAAAGTCGGTCTAGGCCGACTATGAAAAACAAAAAAAAAAAAATTTTATTGTAAATGGGCGTGTCCGTGGGCGGATGAAGCCTATATTTTATATGCATTTAAATATTGATGAAAAATTTACACATACCAAGTTTTATTCCTGTAGCTCACAGTTAATGCCTTTATTGTGCTTTCGTTATGGGAGGTGGGTGTGGTCATGAACGTATTATTCCCAATTTTTGAACGCACCTTAGTTTTGGTATAAAATACATACATACCAAATTTAATTTCTCTATGACAAACATAACCTTATATATTGAGTTTTAAACTTTTTGGGTTGTATGGGAGGTAGGCGTGTCCGTAGGCGGCTGACGTCCATTTTTCAAAACCATCTTTGTCTTGTCATAAAAAAAATACGTGCCAAATTTTAGGTCTGTAGGGTAAACAGAGGCTTATTTATTGTGTTTTCAATTTTTGGGTTGTATGGGAGGTGGGCGTGTCCGTAGGCGGATGATGTCCATTTTTCGAAGACATCTTTGTGTTTGGATAAAACACATACATATCAAATTTTATTGTTGTAGGCCAAATATGAGCTGAGTTATGCAGTTTTCAATTTTCGCGTTGTATGGGAGGTAGGCGTGTCCGTGGGCGGATGATGTCCATTTTTCAAAATCGTCTTTTTTTGTTATAAAAAATATATGTGCCAAATTTTAGCTCTGTAGGTTAAACAGAGGCTTATTTATTGCGTTTTCAATTTTTGGGTTGTATGGGAGGTTGGCGTGTCCGTGAGCGGATGACGTTCATTTTTCGAAGACATCTTTGTGTTTGTATAAAACACATACAAATCAAATTTTATTGTAGTAGGCTAATTATGAGCTGAGTTATGCAGTTTTAAATTTTCGCGTTGTATGGGAGGTAGGCGTGTCCGTGCGCGGATGATGCCCACTTTTCAAAACCATCTTTGTTTTGTTACAAAAAACATATGTGCCAAATTTTTGCTCTGTAGGTTAAACAGAGGCTTATTTATTGCGTTTTCAATTTTTGGGTTGTATGGGAGGTGGGCGTGTCCGTAAGCGGATGACGTCCATTTTTCAAAGACATCTTTGCGTTGATGTAAAACACATACATACCAAATTTTATTGTTGTAGGCTAATTATGAGCTGAGTTATGCAGTTTTCAATTTTCGCGTTGTACGGGAGGTAGGCGTGTCCGTGGGCGGATTCCAAAAATATTCAATAGTGCAGATCCTTGGGTCAATTTGACCATGTGTACCAAGTTTCATCCAATTATCTCAACTCCTTCTTCTTATCCTGTGTATACGGACAACACACAGACGGACAGACGGACGGACGGACGGACATGGATAGCTCGACTCACGTGGTGACGCTGATCAAGAATATATATGCTTTTCTATACCGGACACGCTTCGTTCTATACGTTACAAACGTTTGCACAAAGTTAATATACCCTGACCTTTCAGGTTTAGGGTATAAAAACCATTAATGCAGTCCCAGGCGTATTAACTATCTGGAAACTATTTGAAAAAGAATATTTTGTGCCTCAAGGATATTTCATATTTTGTGAAATAAACGTTGTTGAATAAACTTTTAGCTCTGTCAAACATAAAACTGCTTATATTTTGTTTAAATAACTTATATTTTGCTGTTCTTGAAAGGCAGCAACAACAATCACAGGCCAACAGCTTTTGACGGCATGTCAACATGTCATAAATGCTCGAAAGAAACTCCTCAACTTGGTGGCAGGATATCCGCAGTTCAGCGATTTAAGTTTTTGATTTTTTTTATGTTTTCATCTTTCATTTAAAGCTTCTTGTAACCTAAAAATTTTTTTGCGTTACTAAAATATGTCTGGATTGGAAAAAAAAAACAAAATAAAGCACAGCCTACACGCTCTCTCTGAAAATTACCTCTACTTTAGTTTCCTTTAAGAGGAGTTTCCTTAAAAAAAACACTTTTTAACATGCCAAAAACATGCAACGAAATATTGTCAGCAACAGCAGAAAAAAAACTGAATTTGTTGCAAATGCTTGAAGTCCTTCTTGCATGGACTTGTACATGTTATGTAAAGCCATCTTGTACGGAACAAGAAAAACAGTTACCTTAGGCATACAGCACAACTAGAGGGGTGCAAAATTAGCCAACAAAAATTTTTCTGCATAAATTTATTTTTTTAGGTGTCAATAATTTAATATCAAAACATACATACAATGTCATCCGAACGAAATGTTGATTTCGCCAAACACCGATTCACAAGTTAGTGGGACTCTTAAGTTCTATTTCTGCAACATTTAAGAAGCGGTTTTGCTTTTCTTAAACCTCTTTTTTTCGCCAAAAAATCAAGTTTTTTGCATATAACTTTTTTTTCTTCAGAATACATACCTAAGATATGTAAAAAGTAAAGATTTTGTAGTGCACAAATTTTCAATGGGGAGTTCTCCAATCCAAAAAAAAAATTGATGCAGAAAAAGTTTTTAAGTGTCCCTCTTATTTTTGAGTCGGTGTTCGGCGAAATCTAAATTTCGATCCGACTTACTGTACAAGGATCTATACTCAAATTTTGGAGAACCTACCTTCAATATTCTGCTTTTATGTATAACTAGTATCGCCTGGGGTCGAAATTTGACCAATTTATTGATTGCTTATTTATAATTTTATGCGAGATGATTACAAAAAGTTCGAGGCTATAACTCTTAATTAATTGGAGTTATAAAGCTATTTTCTTCAGAAAACTTTTTTTTTATTTTAGTATTTTGTTCAAAAACAGAAAAACAACATTTTAAAAAAATTTAATTTTGTCAAAGAAATCATAGCCTTGATTTTTTGATGGCACGAACAGTTTATTAATTTAGTGTCAAGACAAAATAAATTTACCTAAAATTCGGTACAGACTTTGAAAGAAATCAAAAATGCAATTTTGAGTTTTTGTTTTTTTTACAACAAAAAACATTTTTGCCCCATATTTTAAGAATAAATCAAATTGTATGGTCTTTTTTTAAAAGGAATAATTTAAATATAAACAAACAAAAAACGGTATTATTTTTAAAATTTTTTTTAAGTTAACTGATAAGACTTAAATACAAAAAAGAAAAAAAATAAAATCTATTCACAGATGGCGGAGATATTTGCTTTAGAATTTAGAACATTCAATTTGAGACAGTTTGTTTCTCTCTCTTGGCATTTGGTTGAAACACACGCTAAATAACTAACGACAATATTAAGAAAATTCATTAAAAATACTTTTGGTTAGAACTTTGCTGTAATTTTTAACACATTAAAAAGAAAATTTAACAAACTTTTAGAAAAAATGAAAAAAATTGAAAAACCGTTAAAATCCGACCAAGATATTCACATGGAAATTTAAATTTTTGAGTTCAAAACACATTTTTTTACAAATGTAACAATTGATGAATGCATAAAACTACATTTTTTTTTTTAAAATTGTTACTTTTAAAAAAATTCAAATTCGAGCAACTTAAGAACTCTCCTTAAACCAAATTTCATAGCTATCAAAGAGCAGATTTTTTCTCAAAAATTTAATTTCTCTCTTAGAAGGTTGGGAACCCCCTCTATCAGATATATCATTTATATCTGGGCAACAAAACCTTTCGAATGATATAAGTTTCATTAATTTTGAGTTTTAATTAATACCAAAAAAGTGTACGACAAACTTTAATGTTCACGTATTAATATATAAGATATGCTGTATTGCTTAAGCCTGGTTTTCACTATGTCAATTTCAATGGTCAGTTGTTGTCAGTCACATGAAAAATGCCAACACGATGTCATTTTTTTCTGTTTGACAATGGCGAAAAATAGGAAAAACTGATCTCTTCACATGTTTATAGCAAAAATTGCAAAAAAAATGTTATTTATGTGATTTTTTAAACTTTTAAATTTCATGTCATACAAAAAATGACTAAGTGAAAACCAAGCATTAGAAACTGAAAATTGTATTCAAATATGAAAAGTCATATTCGCATTTTCAAATAGTTATAAGGCAAATAGATTCCATAAGGATGTTGCTGCATAGTTCACTAAATCTTAAGCAAGCATTGCGGAGAGAAACTTTCTTTCGCACATAACGGTAAAAGTGCCATTTCCTACCCAAATGTATTGATATAGCTTTTCAAGCCACTTAATCTGTGGGTCATTGTATAAAATGAGTGCTGCATTTTTTATTTTTTAGGTGTTTTTTTTTATGCTACGAGTATATTTAGGCTTTTTCAGAATTGGGCATATACGGCTATTTTTTATTTAAGGGATTTTCTAAATGCTCTGCCGACTTGTTTGAAGTACTTAAGAGACTTGCTGCCATAAAGAAACTTGCAATATTTTTCTTAAAGAATTCACAGCATGTGAGAAATATGAAGTTTTGCTTTCGTTATGGTTTGAGGTATATTTTTGTTATGATTCTAGCGTTTACTTGGAATGAGTGCGCTTTGAAGTAAGTATGTTTTAGACTCAGCGGGTGTTTGAAAATATCTGGCTATTTTTTTGGATTTTTTTTTGTTTTGTCCATTTAGCAAATCCTTTGAGTAAATAATCAACAACATAAACGCTTTTATTATATTTTTTATTTTATTTACAAAGAAACCATAAGGAAGATTAGAGTAAGTACTTCATTTTATTTATAGACATTTTTGTCTGTTTATATCCAATATTTAATCTTAAACTGCTTTAAGTATAGAAGAAACTTTAATACCAATAATTTTTTTTTTTGTTTTTATATAATGTTTTTAAATATTTAATAAATATATTAAATTAACTTATAGTCCTATGTTTTTGCTGCTTTCAATAGACTATAAATATTTTAAATTCCCCCATTGCGAAGAGCTGAAAGTGTCCTTTCACAGAACGTTAGCATCATATTTTTGACTCCTCTTTTTTTCGTTTTATTATTTGTGTTTTTGTGTTGCATTGAAAGCTTTGCTCCGCCCTATTTATTCAGCAATGGAAACGCGCTTTTCCAATCGCATTGCGAATACAGAAAAATCTTGATAGAAAAAATGTTTTGTTTTATTTGTTTATTTGTAATTGCTTTAAGCAATAGCAGACAAATACACTACGAGAAAAATATTAAGAGTTTTCGAATGTATGTTCACACAAATTGAAATGGGACAATTAATTGAAGGAACTAAATTTTGGAAAGGAATGCATTTTTTGTGAAAATATTTATATTAAAATTATTAAGTATTGTCTGAGTCAAGCTATTTTAGAAAGCGGTTATTCAGTATTTTTTCAATTTTTCCGGTTCCACATTTCTTTATTTCACAAATTTAGGTTTGTTCGGGTTGTCTGTTATACAGTTCATTGAATTTCTCTCCTACAATTTAAATATTTTTTTTTTATAAAACAAATTAAGAAAACTTTTCGTTAAGATTTTGAAAAATTTTGTAATTTTAATTATTGAAAACATACATGACTTCGTCAATTTCATCAGTGAAGATAGTGTTAATTGATTTGTTAAATTATATTAACAGGTCGAATAAAATAGATCTGGAAGTTATTGAAATTTTTTAATTTTTATTTATTTTTAGATAAGTAAACTTTTCAACCTGAAAAAATTATTTTCAAAATAGCATTGGCCTACAAAATTTAGACGCAGAAATTTGAATATTTTATACCGAACCGCAGCCAACAAAGCTCAGAGCTTCGAAAATCTTAGGCTGGCATTTTGTCGGCCTGTGCTTAATTAAGTCTTCCTGGTTATTTATTTTCCTCATAAGGGTGACAGAATTTTGTGAAAATTAGGTGGAATAGCACTAAAAAAATTCACAGAATTTTCAAAAAGTGAAATTGTTAATTGGAACAAAACGGAAGATATGTATATCTCATTAAAATTATTTTAAGTTTGAAACAATGTGCTAAGAAGAGATCTAATCGAAAAGGTATCGAATCAGCCTCGGTAGTTGGAGAACATGCTTGATTACCATCGCAGAGGTCCCAAGTTTGAGGTCCCAGTATTTCTACTTCAATCTACTTTCTTTGCATTAAACAGGCGCATTTAACATGAAGATGCAATAGAAATGGGTCAATTGCTACACTCAAGAAAAAAATTTTGCTAAATCAAACAAATCATGGTTTGAAATAATAGATTTCACGACTAAATACCATCCAATAAATGAAACTTTCAAATCAACAGTGGTTTGACTGTTTGTCTTTAGAACACGAAACCCATATAAAAACATAATTTATAATTATAATTATTAAATTAAAATTTTTGATACTTGCACATCTAGGGTACGAACCCACATCCTCCTCATAACAGTCTAACACACTTCCACTAAGTTATTGGTAACGGTAAGATAAATATAGCAAACCCTTTTTTTGGAGAAGACAAACAAGCAGGTGATCTCGTTGTTTTATTTTTCAACAGATGAATCGAAAATATTTCAACTATAAGTACATGGTACATAAGAACCATAAGTACTTTCCATTGTATAAGTACATGAGTTTCATGCATTTTTGACTCTTATCATTTTCACTGTTCTTACTGCCGTTGTATTTGTACTTGGATTATATGAATTTCGGTCACTAAACTCATAAAGTACTTCCCGTTTCCCTTTTATATGTAAATGAGGATCATGAATTACTTCTCAAATAAAATGTTCTTGTTCTCCTCGTGTTTGTACATGAATTTTATGAATTTTATTCACAAAAATTATGAAAGATTAATGTTCCACTGGTGTTTAATGTTCCACGCGTTATGAACTTTAAACACAAGGTCTATGTATTGCATATGTAAATGAGATTCATGCATTTTTTTTAATTCTCTTCATGAACTGTTTTTGTTCTCCTCGTATTTGTACATGGATTTTATAAATTTTCTTCATACAAATTATGAATGATTCATATTCCTCTTTTATTTTTTCATGACATATACTAGGCTTATGAAATATTGATGTTCTTGTGTTAATTCTTTTGTGTATTTTGGACATTGTCGTCAATAATAGTCTATGTAACACGTTAAATTGGTTTATGAATGCGATTCATGAAGATTATGCACAAATTCATAATAATTGTATACTTTTTTGGTTCAGTGTAGCATGATTAAATTAAATTGTCATTTTCGGGTAGTTTGAGATAACATTAAAAATATATTATAAGACAAATTGAAAAACATAAATTCCTGTGCTCATCTAGATCAAAATGGTTTCATTATCCGCCACATACTGCGTAAGAAAGAGGTTTTTTAGTAGTGTAGCGGAATATAAGTATCAGGTAGTTTGTAAAGCTCATAAATTGGCGCGACGGTAAAGAAATGTTTGGTTTTTCTTCAATAGTATTACCACATTCTTGGCATTTCGTGAAGACAAGTTCATTTTTTACCAGGATTACGCCAACATTTTGAATCAAACGGAATCCAGGCTAATTGTACGGATTGCGAGCCAACGAACTGCGATATCCCGAACTGTGAGTTCAATCTTCACACCTGGCAATCAAGTTTTTTCGATAAAAATGTTTCTCTGCAGACAATAGAAAAACACAGAGAGTAAAAAATGTATTTTAAAGCTTGTTGAGGACATGAGAATTTTCCGTTCAGAGTCGGCATAAAATATACATATAGGTTCAGTTCTTGATCAGTTGAGTACAAATATGTAAAAACACACATAACATAATTACATATAAGAAGCAAAATCCTCTCAAGGGCTTAAATGGCCAATTCGGTTTTACCCTAATCGAATACTATGCCTCCTATACAACCCGAACATTAAAATCACAAAATAAAAGGCTATATTTTTGCTTTAGAAAACAAATTTGATATATTTTATATCAAAAATAAATTGTACACAAAATATGTTCATTATCTGCCTACAAACACGCCCACCTCCCATACAACCCGAAAATTTTAAATATTAAATATTTAAACTACTTAAAATGTGCACGAAAAATGGACAAAATCCTTACACAAACACGCCCATCTCCCATACAACTACAATAGTGAAACTCTGTAAAGCGATTGCTATTTAAGCTACAAGGATAAAACTTTGTATGTCCGTTAGAGTGGAATGAATTTTTAACCTCAAGGGCTTTATGCAGTTTGGAAGTCCTTATCGAGAGAATATTTTCTGCATCTTTATTTTTTTTCTGCGACATAACATTTGACTTTGCCCGAGGGCTTATGTATTTCATTGCTCATAGTATGAAATATTTACTTTTCGGTGTTCAGTCATACTTATCTAGCCCCATGGCGAGAAAACGGTTAGTTTTACGTAAAAACTGTACAGTACATTTTTGATGAAAATCATCTTGTCTACAATTTTGTTGAAAGCATATTTTATGGCCAACAAAGGGGAGCGGGGATATTGGCGAATGACCAGTTTCGGTGAACTTTGAACCCAAACATCTGTTGCGGGTGCATGATATCATAGGGAACTCTTGACAGGTTCTTAGTTAAGTCTTGATTAAGACGTTTGCATCAAAAATACTGGGACCTTATAATTCCGATATCACATAAAAGAAATCACCTTGGCAATGAAATAAATAAACCCTTGGGCAAAGTCAAAAGTTATGTCGCAGAAAAAAACAAAAGACACAGAAAATATTCTTTCGACAAAGACGTTCCAAAAATGCATACAGCCTTTTAAAATTTTTTGGGTCCATACATTTCGTTCCACTCTAATGTTCGTGTATCAAAACTAATTTGTGTCAAAAAAAAGTGTCAACTGCCTACGAACACTCCCATACAGCCCACTGTAGTTGAATTTGTTCAAACCTATATACAAATACATGGTTTTTGATCAATAATAAGAAGTTATTTCTTTTTGTGTTAATCTTTGAAAAGATATATATTTAAATAAGGGACGGTAACTGTTACTCGTTTTATTAAAAAAAATCCGTTTTTAAAACTTGCTTTTCGCGTTTTATTGTCTAACTTAGAAAATAACACTTGTTTTTTGAGTTTTATTTTTTAACTCACAAAAAAAAAATATTTTTTAAGTTTAATTTTTTGCTCTGATATAAAAATTATACATACATTTTTTTTTAGTCAGAATGTGAAATTCTTTTTTTTTATTTTTATTTTACGCTTTGAAATACAACTTTTTTTGAGTTAAATGTTTTTGAGCACTTCTTTTTGAATTTTAGTTTTTCGCTCTCAAATAAAACTTATTTTTTGAGTTTAATTTTTCCTTGATTTTCCTGTGTTTCCTTGAGTTGGTCCTTGATTTAAAAATTAAATGTGATTTAGGGCATTCCATAGACGGGTTAGACTGAATTTAAATTTCCTTACTTGTTTTTTATACATACTTCAATTTAAAGAAAAATAAACATCAATTTCAAAAATAATCCAAATCGGATGAAAACCACGCCTGCTTACCATATAAAATGATTAAAACACGATAAATTAAATAAATTTGATTTGAAAGAAAATAGAACGATCTTTGTTTAATTACTAGCACCTTTTATTTTAATTTAAAATTTTGTTTTGAAAATGATTTTATAAATTTGTTGTAAATAAATTATAATTGTTTTCTTTGCCTTTTGCATATTCGAAAAAATCTCTTTGTTAATTATATCTCTTGCTTGCCAACAGCAAACAGCATTTTTTTGCTCAGTGTATTCATATTGAGCTCCTCCTATTTTTAACGCGCGCGCATCATCGCAACTTTGCTCATATCCTGCATGGGAAAAGGACATGAGCATCTCGTTGAGCAAGTCGTTATGTTTTGTGTTTTGTTTTTTTTTGTTTTTTTTTTTTTGTTTTCGTTATTCTCGTCAACGCTGTTATCACGGTGGTGGACGTGGGTGTTTGATTTTATGTTGATGTTGTTATTGCTCCTAGAGTACATGGATACAGCTAGGATGCCACTCAAGCAGCACAACAACAGCAACAGCGTCTCAGAAGACAAAATACACACACATATGCAAGCTATAAGGATTGCTGGGTATACAAATAAATAGGATCCTACCGAGCAGTTATTATATATAACAGACATCTTACATGCACGTACTTATGTTGTGCTATTTTATATACCTACAATTACTTGTATATACATGGTATCTGCTAGCCAAACATACAACGGATGCACTTATTTTTTTTCGTTTTATTTTTTTCAACTCAATTTGTTTAATGAAATTGCGTTGCGTCTATTTTTTTTTTTCCTTTTCTTCTTTTAAGCTTTTGTGACATTTTTCTTGAATATAAATTGGAATTTGTTGAAAATTTCAGTATGAATGTGTGGTTATGTTGGTTGCACCTTTATGACACATTCTGGTGGTGATGAATTTTTCCATTTGACAACGACAACAACAAAAACAGCATATTAGATACGCAAAAAGAAAATTATTATGTTAAATAATATTTGTATGTTTTTTAAAATTTGAGCAATGGTTTTGATGAAAAAAAGAGCATGAATAATAATTTTTGGAATTTGCACTTTAAATAATATATAAAGGACGCTGGAAAATTTTGATGTCTACAAAAAGCTTCAATTATCTTAAAACGGAGCAATTTTATAAGTAATGTTTGCAAAATTAAATAAGCTTTTTCTTTGTAAGAGAAGTACTTTTTCTTTTAAAATAGTTGTAAAACTTCTTCAACAAAATTGTCTTTTGAACTGCTGATTATAATACATAAAGTTTTCTAAGAAATTTTGCTTTTAAGCTTAAACTTTCTGCTTTTAATTGGCTTCTTGTGGTTTTCTTTTGACATTTTATTTTTGACAGCAATCCCTGCAGTTAACACTTCTCTTCAAATTGACACTTCGATCAAATTTGCACATGATATCGAATATTTTGACATTTGGCGGTGTTTTGGTAACATCGTTCTACCTTTAGAGCCATTTAAGCCAAAGCAAAACATGCGCCTGGCTAAGCAAAAACCGACCAAAGCGAAGTGTCGCCAACATTTTTTTTTTTAGCACACTGAAAGAAACATTGTACAGCGCAGGATTCCCTGCGGACATTTCAGTTTGTATGTGGCGCGTCGCTTTAATGATATTTGAGCCATATTTGGAAATCATCGCTGAATTTCTATGATTCTACCTACCTAACTAGAGCGCTCATAAATCTATGAAGAAAATTCAATGAAACATTGCGTTGAGGATGGCGCTAGTGTTGTCATCACGTGATGATCACGGCGTTATGATCTCTCTCTCTCTGCTTCTGCGCAGTTATGACAGCAAGACGTGCAGATGAATACTAGACAGACAACGCCATCATCATGGCCATAGATGGCACTCATTCAGTCGACAGCATTCAGACATTGAATGCCAACTCTTCCTATTATGGCAGGCTGCATTGGAACTGGCGTTGTATCTGGCGTCGGTGTATATTGTGCGTAGGAAATTTCGCAGCCGATAGCGTTTTCATGATTATTTAGAGCGTTTAATAAATGCAACAAGCTCTTCCGTAGTGCACACAACACAAGCAAATCAACAGGGACAAGAATGTCGATCAATGATCGTGACTTGATGTGAATGTGATGGCGCACATTGGTGACTTATGTTTATGCCGGCGAGTCTAGACACTTGGCTCACAGGTTTGAACAGCAAGCTCCTAAAAGTTTAACGCATAAAAATCTTAAAAAAAAAAAAAAAAATTGCGCTCATCGCACTCAATAAAAACCTTTTGCTATTTAGGCTCCATTTCATTCTGTTGCTTTTTTTAGTCAAAGTATGCAATGAATGAAAAGTGCTCAACAAACGATCGATGATGCGTTGCTGCTGTTGTTGTTGTTGTGATTTGCTTGGACACAGCCAGAGATCATTCCCGCAGCAATTAGTATTCCGAGATTGTGATCGCTTGGAATAATGCTAATTTCTGCTGTGTTCTATTGCATGTTGCCTTCACTTCACATCGCGATCGGCAACAAAGCCCAATTGAACCTCGTTCAACAGAAATGGCAGGCACACAGCTGGGTCCAGACATCAGACAGAATGTTTCAACAGCGATAACGCTTGTTTCAGCTGTTGAGCTGTCCGTCTTCTCTCCTCTAGCTGGCTTGCTGTGGCTGTATGTCTGTCGGTTTCCTCAACGACTGATTTGTAATCTTGGTTGGCTTGTGTGAAGTCTCTAGCGATAAGCAATACGACGACTATTTGTTGTTGTTGTTGTAACGTAGATTTCTCAATGGGAAGAACCCAGGATCAATGATGATCGTATGAGAGGCACAAAAAGTTAAGAATCTTAACACATTTCTTCTTTTTTCGAACAAACAAAAAAAAAAATTGTCATATAATTTCTAGTGAAACTATTGAGTAATAGTTTCCTTTAATTTGAATTTGGACACACCTGGTAATGATTGCTATCATCAAAGTCAAAATGGTTTAAATATGGCTGTTGAATGTCATGTTATGCTTACTTAACTCCGTTTGAGACTCCAGGTCACATATTTCATTAATTATTTTGACAACTGATTTGGACATTTTATTAAAAAATTTCAAAGAATTACACAATAATTATGAATTTTAACATGATCTTCATGAATCGTATTCATAAATTTTAGAATTCCATAGACTATTCAATTAACAAATAATATCAGTAACATGAACCATTCATGATATCAACCCAGCACACCAAAAGATATCGTTTCGACATTAAGACGATATTATTAAGGTGAAAATTTATATCGGTAACAAATTTCGCTACGTTATCATAACGATATCGGGAAAAGGTTGTTTTCTATACAAAACAACATATTGTTAGCGATATCGAGACTTGCTAAAGTTGGGTTGGGAGAAGTTGACCCAAATTTCGATATTGCAACTGTCTCAATAGTTATTTAAACTTGGATATTGTTACGATATCAATATTGAATATGATTTCGATATCGCAACTTGAACTACACATCATTTTTATTACCAACAGTTATTGCTCTGATAAACTCTTCAAGACGCTGGACCCGTTCATCAAATTCTTCTTGGAATTGTTGCTCTTCAACACATGTCCTGTCTTTTCTACTGAATTAATAGCTTCGCTAATCATAGTCGAGAGAATAAAAATGTTAACTACCCAACAGTATTTGGCACTAGTACAGAACAAGCGATTTCACTAGCCCCTAGATAGCCAGTACTAGTTCTACTTCAATCTACTTTCTTTGCATTCAACTGGCGAATTTAACGTGAAGATGTCATAGGAAGGAGTCAATTGCTACCTTTTACATTCCCATTCCCTAGCCACTTCACTAGTGCTATAGGGCAAGCTTATTCGCTAGTCAGAAATATAAAAAAACAAAAAACCTAGGCATTGAGACATCAATGTTCAGTTAAATTGTTTTTATTTACTACAATTTTGTATTCACGTTTTTCAATGAAATTGAAAAGCCTCATATATCATGTTTTTTCCGAAAAAGTTGCTTTGAATAATATCAGCCATTTTCATGAGAGAAAGCCGTAAAAAACATAAACAATAAACAGTACGAGCTTGAAGTTGTTTCAACTGACCCGTCTATGCATTACCTAGGGTCAGAAAAGTAGCTAGTACGAATAGAACTAGTGAAATAGCTAGTGATAAGTAGACAATTGGCTACTCTCAATACTGGCGGGTATCTTATCTTCTTTTTCTAATACATAAAATTAAATGTTTGTCTGTCTGTCCCGTAAAGGGTGTAAAAAAGTGGGCGGAAGTATGTGAGCGTGGCACTCTATAAAAACTTCTAAACGCCTGGACCGATTTCAATGAAATTTGTTATGAAGGTTCACCTGCTCCCAATATAACACAAAGGCCATAAAAAATTCCAAAAACTTACGCAAGAGGGCGCTTTAAGTAGTGCATTTTTAAGTCTCAATAACTACTAAACGCCTGGACCTATTTCAATGAAATTTGATATGCAGGTTCAACTGCAACCAATGTAAAGCATAGGCAAAATAGGGGCACTTAAAGTAGTGACTCAATAACTCCTAACCGCCTGAACCGATGTCAATGAAATTTGGTATGAACGTTCAACTGCACCCAAGATGAAACATAAAATATAAAAAATTCCAAAGACTTCCGAAAGAGGGCGCTTGAGGTAGTGCATTGTTAAGACTCAATAACTCCTAAATGACTTGATCGATTTTTCTAAAAACCGATTTTGATGAAACTTGTCAAGCATTTGTATCTGTTACTGAAATAGATCCTATACTTTAAATAGTTCTTTCGACAAAAATCAAGGAATGAGCCGAAGTCAAACGAAGTCAAGAACCAAATACGAACCAAAAAAAAGAAGTTTAACGAATACCAGCAGAAGCTATATAAAGATGAAAAAAAATTAACCGAACAGTATCGAACAAAACCGAAGTTGAACGAAGACAATCCAAAAATCGAATCGATGTTTATAGAATTTTTTAAAATTTGGAATTTATTTAAGATAAAATTGCATATTAAATGCATGCTAAGAAAAACTTTAAGTGCATTTTTCTCGAAATGACTTTTCAAACTGCACTCAGAAAAAATTTTCTCCGAATATGATAAAAATGGCATCATGTTTACTGAAAAATAGTATTGCTCTTGCTCCAGAGAATGCTGTTCTCTAAATGCGATCCTCAGAATTCTCTATAAATGATAAAAACCTTCTATGAAAAAGAGAAATATATACAAATAATTCGATTTTTGAGAAAAAGACTCTTTATTTTTGAGAAAACATTTGTTTTTATTGAAGAAAATACTTCTCATAGTGAATTTTTTATCGAAATAAAGGAAAAATTTTCATTTTCAAAAAATGTTTCTATATAAATGAGAATTTTTTTTTGAGAGAAAAATATTTGTCATTATAAGAGACATTGAAATTGAAGAAAATTTTATTTGAAAAGAGAAAATTGCTATTATCGAAAATAGAGAAATTTTTCAAAGAAGGAAGATGTGTTTTTTTCTGAGTGTGGTGTCCATTTTCTTCAGAAGCCAGACGTCAGATCGAGACGTTGAAGAAGTAATTTTTTGTTTTAATCATGTCTGGCAGGTACAGTTTTACGAAAATTTGACTAAACACTTTCGACGGAAGGAGGGGGCAAAACCCCAAAAACCGATAATTTAAAAAATTTTAAAATTGAATTAAACAACAACAAATTGGCCATTTCAGCCCTTGAAAGGACTTTGACCGAGCTTCTTATGATCAATTGTGTTGTGTGTGTTTAAATGTTTGCACACAATTGACCGAGAACTGGACCTACATGTTTTATGCCGACTCCAAACGGCTAAGGTTCATGTTCTCAAGAAGCTTTACATGGCATTACTTCCTCTCGGAGGTTTGCCATTGTCTGCAGAGAGGTAGTGACCGATCAGAAAAATTTTTTATTGAAAAAAAATTTTTCGCCGCGGCTGGGGATCAAACCCAGGCTCCAAGCATGCTGAGTCACACACTTAACCCGCATGCCACGGTCACCACAGATAATTCAAATTGAATTGATAATTTTAAAAACGTAAAAATGAGAGCAGTTTTGAAAATCGTCCCCTTTCTGTGCTCGAGCCACAACCCCGAGTAACGGGTTACATCCGCTAGTTATGATATACAAAATTAATTTAACCAGACTCACCATAAGTGGGCAGATATTATTAACATTTTTCAGTAATTTTATTATACGAATACGTAACACATAGCATTTAATATTGCACTTCGATATGATAAAAAATATAAAATTTCGAAAATAATATCGAAATTATTTTAAATTAGATATCGTTTTGATATCGAAAATGTATCGAAAAATGTTACCATCGAGATCTGGTTTACTGGGAACTAGGGGAACTAGGGTATCGATGATTTAACATCGATATTGCAATGTCTCAAATATCGATGTCACGAACATATAATAGATATTTTAAAAATGCATTTTTTATTGACGCTTTCACAAGATATTTCACAAAGTTTTTAACATTTTCCCAAAATTTTCTCAAAAGAAAGTTTGGAATATTGTGATTATGTGATTTTACAATATATGATTTTTTTATGTGTCAATGTATATTTTTTTGACACTCATCAAAGCTATATTGGAGAAGGTATTACATCTAAAAGTATTTTGAAATCAGTTTGACAAAAATCCACAAGGAATTCACAACTTCGGGGTTTTGTAGAGCTTTAATTTGTAACCTAGGGTTGGGTAGGTATTTTCCAAGTAAATTTACGACGAAAAGTGATAATTTTAGACGAAAAACTGTTTTTGTTAAATCAAAACCGAAATCTTTGTGGATTCCTACATCCTATTGATTACAGCTTTCTCAATATAAGTAAAAGGATATAAAAAAAAGAAGTTTCGAGCCACCTTAATCCCTTGATTCTACACTGTTTTCTGATGACAATGTTGGGCAACATCGATGTATTTGTTCGATACACATCGAGAATCGATGAAAGCTTTCAATGTCATCATCGATCTTTTTTTTAACATAAAACATTCCTACTGGGAACGTACAAAATACACAAAAAAAAAAAATACAAGAACATGAATATTTCATAAGCCAAGTGTGCAGGCTTAGTTCTTAAAGTGTGTGTATTATTCATAATTATGTGAATAAATTTCATAAAATTAATTTTTCAAAATACGGGGAGAACAAGAACAGTTTATGAAATACGTTATAGAACTACATGAACCTCATGGAAGGTACTCTGACAGAAAATACACAAAACACGATTTCGAAAAATTATGAGTTACGTCCTTTCTATATTAAGGTAATTTTTTCAGCATTTTGTTTTGAAAAATTGGTAAAAAACAAAATGTTCTTTTACTTTTCAAAATTATTTCCTGAATATGTGGCCTGCGGCTACGCCTGAAATGGTCCATTCGTAAGCTCCAATTTTGGCATACTTTTTCAAGCATTTCAGCATGTATCTTACAAACGGCAGCTGCAATGTCGTTTCCCAAGGTTGCACTTGTGCCTGGCTTGTCACAGTACACGGCAGACTTCACGTAGCTCCACAAAAACTAGTTTAGTAGGGTCAAATCTCATGATCCTGACGGCCTGACGGCCATGACGGACTGCTCCAAAAGCTAAGATTAATTGGATTAATAATTAAACCAAACTCGCCTATCAATAGGAAGCTCGCCATGGAATGTATGTCGTGCGGGACGTGACACCATCTTGTTGAAAATACATATAAACCAAGCAAGTCCAACTCTTATACTTTGGGTAAAAAAAGTCGCTAATCATCGCACGGTACCTTTGCTCTATTGACTGTTACGTTGCGATTTTTATTATTTATGAAAAGCAAGGCCCAATGATGCCGTCGACGCACAAACCGCACCGAACACTGCATCTTTCAGGATACATTGGCAGCTTTTGAACTTCCTCTGGCCGCTCTTCAGATCTAATTCGACACATATGTTTGTGCACCTACCCATTGAGCCAAAATTATCTTCGTCACTGAAAACAATTCTTCGATAAAAAAGTGAATCTCCATCCAATTTTGTTAAGACCCATTTACCAAACGAACGACGTTGTGGTAAGTCATACGACTTCAGTTCTTGCAGCAGCTGTATTTTGTATGGTTTCATACCGAGGTCCTTACGTAATATGTTTCAGGTGGTTGAAGCCCAATTGTTGAGAACGGCGACGAATTAACTTACCATGATCTTCATTGACACTGGCCGATAGAACAACAATAATCTCCTAAGTACGCACTCTGCGCATACGGGATTAATGTCCAATAAAATGAAACTGTTTCGAAATGTGATCACAATACCTTGAAAACCCTGTTTAGTGGGTCGATTATGATGACCATAAAATGCATTTTTATGCTGTTCATTTTTTAGTCTATTCATGGTGACATGGGAAACCTTAATAAGCTTTTTTATCTTTGCTACATTTTATGCACGGTCAAATTACGGTCACGGTCAAAATTTAACATTTGTGGTGACCGTTACATGCGGGTTAAGAGGTCGGTTTAGCATGCCCGGAGCCTGAGTTCGATCCCCAGTCGCGGCAAAAGTTTTTTTTAATAAAAAAACTTTTTCTGATCGGTCACTACCTCTCTGCAGTCAATGGCAAACACGATGGCGCATAAACGAGCTTTGGAGGCAGTTGACCAAGCGGTGAATGATTTACGAGGTGGTTCGAGACGATTTGATGGAGCTATGATATAGCTCTCCGTAGATTTTCGTCAAACGCTACCCGTCATCCCGAAATCTACTGCTGCCGATGAACTGCAGGAATGCCTGAAATCATCTTCTTTGTGAAGGCATGTCAAGAAATTGAAGTTGACGATGAAATTGACATGAGTCGCATTGCAGAACGACTCATCGCCTGCTGAATTCTCGAGACAACTTCTGGCGCTAGGCAATGGCCAAACTCCTGTTGATGTTTTGACTGGTATTGATATCGTTACCGGCATATTTTTGCGAGTTCACTAGTTCAAGGAGGAACTCATCACCAAAGTTTTTCCCGGCATTGCACAAAATTTTAAAAATCTCCATTGGATTAGTGAACGGGCAATACTAGCAGCTAAGAATAAGGAAGTCGATAGCTAAAATTTCTTCATTTAAAGTCAAATCGCTGGAGAACTGCATCCGACCGAAGGGGATGAAGGGACCAACTATCCGACGGAATTGTTGAACTCGCCTGATGTGCCAAGAACTCCACCGCATAATTTACAGCGGAAGGTGGAAGCGATCATAATCATGTTGCGAAATTTGAATCATTCGAAATTGTGCAACGGAAATCGGTTATCTGTCAAGAAACTCATTAACAATGTGATTCAAACGGCGATCATCAAAGGCAACTTCAAAAGAGAGGAAGTGCGTATCCCACAGATATCGATTAGTCCAACTGATCTTCCATTCCAATTCAAGCGGATTCAGTTACCCTTTCGATTGGCTTTTGCGATGACAATCAATAAATCGCAAGGCCAATCGTTGGAAATCTGTAAAATTAATCTACCTGTTTTTTGCACGGTCAGATGTGCTTTGACAGTTCGCGTGTTGGCAAACCGTCTTCGTTGTTTGTTTTTGTACCGGAAAACAAATCGAAAAACATTGTTTATCATATCGCTATCTACTGATTTCAATTCCATTCATCACCATCATTCATAAATTACATTGAAATATTATCTGTCTGTGTTTTATTATCACTCTAAAGTTTGTCTCAAGGCGTGCAATTGGGACGAGACGAAGTTCGTCGGGTGTGCTAGTTACTTATAAATAGTGTGCTTGTTCATGACCTTAAGTATGAGCGAACTGAAATCATGCACATTTGCATAAAAACAGCAGTGCTTATACACAGTCTCATATATGAGTACACTCAGCTCATGAACAGGAACACAAAACCAGTTTTAGTTCGATTTTTAATGATTGGTGTAGTTCGCCGAATTTTGTTAAGCCGAATTTTCGTTTATTTCGTATTACTTTATTGTATTGATGATCGATGCTTGTTATGTGTATTTGTGTTTGTTTTTGTTTTTGTTATGTTCAACAGTTTGAATTTGCCGCTGACGGCATTCACGTTGCTGTTTTTGTGCTTTTCGTTGGCAATTGGTTGGCATGCGATACACATGATATAAAATTTTTCACTGTCGCTATCCAAGACAGTTTTCACTTTCAGGAATTTTGTGTACTATAGATTTGTAAGCATTTTTATATGTTTGCATAGCTTATTCTTGTATTTTACTAGTGTCCGACCGAACGTGAATTTTTGCCGAAGCCGAAGCCAATCTTCGGCAAAATGGAAATAATCGGCCGAAGGCCGAAGCCGAAGACGAATAAAAACAAATGTTTTCAAGTAAAAAAATTATAAAATTTATTCTTTGCTTTTGTTAAGGGCCGATGTTGAATGTGAACCACACCAAACGTCAAGTTTTTTCTGCATTTCATTTGGCATTTCTCAATTCCAGACTAACTCAATTTGAACCATGGAAAGATACATAATCGAGCCACGCGTTAAAGTTATTCAAGAAATGGCAACAGTGGATGATAAATTTTCGAAGAAAATCATCTTCAGTGATGAGGCATATTTTCACCTCAGTGGATTCGTCAATAAGCAGAATTGCCGCATTTGGGCGAATGATAATCCAAGAGTGATTATCGAAAAACCAATGCAGCCACAATGAATGACTGTTTGGTGCGGTTTATGGACTGGTGGCATTATCGGATCATATTTATTCCAAAATGAGGCCGGTCAGGTAGGTACTGTGAATGTTGTTCGCTATCGTGAGATGATAACGAACTTTTTAAGGCCCGAATTAGTAGATATAAATGTGGACATTATGTGGTTTCAACAGGACGGTATACCTTGCCACACAGCTAATGAAACAATGACTCTTTTGCGCGACAAATTCAATGGCCGTGTTATCTCACGTGGTGGCGATGTCAATTGGCCGCCAAGATCATGTGATTTGACACCGTTGGACTTCTTTCTTTGGGGTTATTTGAAAGAAAATGTGTACGTTGATAAGCCAGCAACAATTGAAGAGCTAAAGGATGAGATAATTCGGCAGATTAACGGCATAGAACCTCAATTATGCCTCAACGTCATAAAAAATTTGGACCATCGGATGGAGGTGTGCCGCCGAGGTCTCGGAAGCCATTTGGCCGATATTTTGTTTCATACATAATTGAACCATACCAATATTATCATAACAAAAAGAATTGACAGTTATTTTCTGAATAATTTGTGTTTTATTCAAAATCAACATCAGCCCTTAAAATTTAACCATCCTTTATATTCATTTCAGTACAAAAAAAATTACTGAAGTCATTAAATTCGAGTTAAACGGAAGAGTTTTTCTGCAAGATTCGGATTTTTTTGTAATCGAATCTTTGACGTCAGGATAAAGTAGAAGAAATTGAATATATTTTCGATCCAGTCGAGAAAAGCTACAGAAATGTAATGCTAACTGAAATCTGTCAGAAAATTTCTAGCGTTAACTCGGCTTTTATATTTCAGTCCATAAAAAAAGCAAAAACTTAACAGTCGGACTCGCTGCATTTATTATTTGAATAAAATTTTCAAAGAATGAATACCAAATCATGAAAGAACAGAAAACGAGAGAAAGACAAAACGAATGTTAAACGAACACAAATGAAAATGAAATGAATGTCACAAAACGAACACAAATGAAAATGTTAACTGAATAATTCAAAACAATTCAAAAAACTTATAAAAAAACTGTTTAGTAAAGCAAAAACACATTCGGCAGAAATAATCGGCTATTTCGGCCGAAGCAGAAGCCGAAGCCGAAGATCAAAATATCGGCCGATTAAGCCAATTACCGAAGCCGAATAATCGGTCGAACAATATATTTTACTCTAAAGCCTTGTATAGTTACTTGGAACTTATGTTCAAGTACATGTGGTTAATTTTCTAAAATTTCCTAAAATTTTTGAATTTCCCAAAATATATCTAGGTTTTGCCTGAATGTATACCTAATTTTTTTCATTTACAGTGCAATTGGAATGAAATTCGGTATATAATGAAGAAAGTGTTTTAAGTCATCTTTAATTAAATACACTATTAATTTAAAACAATTCATAAAAACGTTTTATTTGCAATATGGTAAAGTAGGAACACTCTTTCGAAATTCACTCAAAATGATAACTTCTTAAAACTTTAAAATGGTGTTAAAGAATGAATTTTTAAATTGAATGTTTGAAAACAGCTTCCTATTTTACATCTTAATTGACTGTTCAAACATTTAGATTAAAAAATTTTTACAAATTTTGTAGAGCAGTGTTGTTAACGTAGACTTTTTGAAAGTATGTATTCAATATCTATATTATTACAACATTCTCTTAACTCACAATACTTGACAAGAAGTCATTTAAGAAAGTTAAACTAACAATATCATTGTTGGCAAAATTCATCTCCCACAGGTAGCTAGATACTCGTATATATTTCAGCACAACCTATACTACATTCCTATTGTTTGCGTGAGAGTGCTTGCTTGGTTGGTCCTCTGGTCCTTGGAATATTATTATTATTTTATTTATTTTTTTTTTTTTATTTTTCATTCGTTGTTTTCTTGTGTTTATTTATTGTGCTTGCTTTGTACGTTAACATTAAACTGCATTGTTTCTTGTTTATACTTATATAGCTATATAAAAAATAAATTTTTTTATTCTTGTTTTATTTCTTCATAAAATGTTTTGTCTTCTTTACTTGAGTTGCGCGCGTTGACATCGCCATCAAATCGTTTGACGTGGTTTTTGATTGACAGGAAACTCATAAATAATTCATGTCATTAAATCATGTTACAATTTTTTTTTTTTTGTTTCTTCCTCTTCTCGAGAGTCTGCTCTATGGTTCTTTGAAAATTGGTTTTTTTTTCTGTTTTTATTTTATTTTAAATGTTTTATGTTGTTAGATTGATGCTTTAAGTTTTTATTGTACTCGTATATCCTTACTTCCTCTGCAGCAGCAGCATTCTTTGCTACTCATGATCATCTCTCTGAAGCACCAGTCAGTCAGTCTAGTGTTACACCAATTAAAGAAAGATTTCATTAAGAAATTTTTACTGCATTTCATTGATAAAATGCTGTGAACATTATGTGGTGAATCGATTGATGGACTCACCATTGACACCAATGCATTTCGCATTGATCATCACATTGCATGTCAGTTTTTCAGGAACTCTTTATACTGCTTATTGAAACTCTTTACAAGAACTTAAAGTTCTTGTAGATACTTTCAACTTAAGTCGTTTAGAAAACTTAAATCATTTATGCTACCAACAACATTCCATCATATTGTTATTTGCTGCATTATTGCTCCAATTCATGCTTACGAAATCCCATTTTTGAAGCTTATGTTCTTCCAATAAAGTACTTCATTACAAGCCACGCAATAACATTAACAAAATCCTATCAAAAGTAAATAAAAATTCACCCCCAGACCTAGACCCAGACGCACGCAGCAAGTCATGATAGAAAAAAACAGTTTTAGGCGGGGTCAGTCAGCCTCTGACATACAAAAGGATGCAAATGCGATTTGATGAAAGTTTACTAAGAAGATGAAAATATTTGCATACCCGCTTCTACTTTAACCAGCCAAAGAGCTTTTCGAGGATTTTATTTTCCACTCTAAAACGTTTTTCTCAAAAATGTTTGGAAGACAAACGAAAAAGCGGAAAATCAACGGAAATAATAAAGAATACCTACTACCTTGTGCTCGGACTTAAAAACGGTACGATGGTGAGAGTGGGCAGCGGAATTGGTTGCCTGAGTTGGAGGCACACGCATTGCTAAGTTTATCCTTGCTCTGTTGAAATTGTTATTGTTGTTAGTTCCTTGTTGTTGCAAGGTGGAAGCGCGTAACAGTTGGATATCTGTGTGGATTTTCTTTTTTTTATTTTTATTTTATTTTAACTTTGTTTTTACTTGTGCACCGGAACAGCCGGTATTTTACCCACGATTCGAATATAATTTGGCTGGGGTCGTTTTTCGGGAGCAGCAAAATAAAGCGATTGTGTTTCAATTGAAAATTGTGTTTGATTGGCTCTTTTGCCTAACCTTCTGCCTTCTAAAGCAGCATCAATACCAAGTTTAAGGGCAATTATTGTTAGATATTTATTTTGGGGTAACAAACAAAAAATAAATTAAATGATTGATTTCTGTCGAAGTAAACAAATAACGACAGAACAAAAGTGAATTTATTATTTAGGCAAGTGGTAAGCGGATATTTGCATAAATTTTGTACCAAGCCAAGACAACGACAGAGACAACGGCAGAGCTATACAGCCTATGGTAAGCCGCTGGATTTAGATTTAAATTAATTCCTAGAATCACAACGGCAACATGAATACATGAAAAAAAACGGTAAAACAGAAATTGTAATTTAAATTATTTGTTTCTATTGGCCAAATATTTAAAATGAAAATTTGAACAGTGTTCTTGGAGCGTGTAATACAATGAAAATACAATACATATTGAAATATCAGACCCGTAGTGAAGCGGGGTTTTCGGCACTCAAACCACTCGGTTACCTCCGTAGAAAGTAATATGACAAAAATTCAATTGAAACATATAAAAACAACTTTTGTTAATTTTCATTAAAAACGATTTATATAAAGATGAAATGAGGAGGTCCAGAACAAAACGCAATAATTACACCACAACACTTTTTTGAATAAAAGACGAAATGTAATTAAAACCAGTAAGATATACATTGGAATTGTTCATTTTGATCTGAACCATCATTTTTGGTATTGAATAACTTTAAAAATATTGGCCTTTGGCATGTTAAATATCAATGGCTACATAGATTTTAATATGTTGAATTGGATTCATTAAAAAAATCAAAAAACTTCAAAAGTATAATTATTGCGTTTTGTTATGAACCTCCTGAAATATGTATCTAAATTTTCTATTGAAGGCAAAAGTTCAATCCATATTCCCTCTTCGAAGGGCCACCTTGACGCGATATAGAGGCTTAGGTTGCAGAGACACTACGATAACTAGAACGAAAGTTCCAGGCGGGACTACCCATGTCATGCAGGCCGTTCTGAAGCAATGAACAAAACTATATCAACCTTGACGTACCATTGGGTAACATCGGCTGTATTGGAATGGAGCCCTCACTGATACCTGACCGCCTCAGTGAGTAACCTGCATCCTTACCACAGCATGCGGGGCTCTGGCTTGGTGGACAACCCTTACCCTAGCCCTTCGTGAAACCAAAAATGAACCAAACACAAAACAAGGAAACAAAAACACTGACAACAACAACAACCACTGCAACAAAAACGAATATTTCGACGTCAACAACAACGGCAACTAATACAGATCTTGGGACAGTTTTAGCGAGTGACGAGCGAAGGATACGACCACCTACCCTAGTGAGACAGCTCAACACCGAAGTGAGCGGGGACCCAGCTAAGGGACTCTTAGAATTCTGGACAGTCTGAGTATAGGAAGCAACACGGAGGAACCTAGTGTTTTTCAATTCCATTCTAGTGCTACTAAATTAAGGCTACGACGTGACAGGCATCAGGAAGCATACGACGATCGTAGAAACTTCGAGTCTCGTTATGCTTCCAAGTCATCGACCGGTGAAGGGTGTCGCTGTTCCACCTGTTTTTACTGATAAGGGTCTGAGCAAGGCAGGTCCTTCACACTCAAATGTCACCAAATGGGGTAGACAGTAGTGTGGAAAAGGGGGAGCAAAAAGAAAGTAGGGTGAGGCAAGATCAACTCAAGGTTACCTTAAACAAGGGCTCCGAGCACCTCTGTATCCACAGTCAAGCATCAGAGATCTGCGGATGGGTTGTCGGAAGTTGCTCGAAACACAGTAAAGGTGAGGGTAGTTTCGAGAGCTCGCCGGAAGAGCTGCAAGTAGCTGCAAAATAAACAACCGCTTTACCAACTAATCCTCAGAATAAAATTTTTATGCGTGCGAATTGTGTACTTTAATGCTTACGAAATTTAAAAACTAAACCGATAGAAGTTAAAAGTTTAAATTTTGGGCCCTTGTGGAACTAAAATTTAGGTTTGGTATTTGACGTGGTGACCGTGGCATGCAGGTTAAGTTGGTGGCTTAGCATGCTCGGAGCCCGGGTTCGGCGAAAAGTTTTTTCAATAAAAAATTTTTCTGATCGGTCACCACCTCTCTGCAGACAATAACAAACAACAGAGAGTAAATAATGCCATGTAAAGCTTCATGAGAACATGAACTTTAGCCGTTCGGAGTTGGCATAACACATGTATGTAGGTCCAGTTCTCGGTCAATTATGTACAAATATTTAATAACACACACAACACAATTGATCATAAGAAGCTCGGTCAAAGTCCTTTCAAGGGCTGAAATGGCCAATTTGTTTTTGTTTTTGTGTTGTTTATTTGACTGGGTTTAAATTTTTAATACAATTTCGGGTTCGTCATATATACTGTAAAGGATTGACTAAAATTTAGTCCAAGATTATGAACCATATTCTTTAAACAGAAACAAAGTTGGTACACTCAGAAAAATATCAACTGTAATATTAACAGTTGGTCGATGTTATTTCAAAACACTGTTCGATTGAATGATTTGCGTTTAATTAAACAATTTTCTTTGTTGAATGAACGTTTCAAAGTATTTTTGTGCTGTTAAAATCATCTGTTGAAATATTTTTGTGCTTTTGTTGAATTATCTATTTTTTCTAAGCAGTAGTTTTTAAATGTGTTTTTCTATATATATATTATCGTTGCCAATAGCTCAGTGAAAGTGCACTAGACTGTCATCCGGGGACGTGGGTTCGAACCCTAGCTGTGTAAGTATCAAAACTTGTAATTTAATAATTGAAATAATAATAATTCTGTTTCATTAATAATTTGGTAAAAAATAACCTTCAAAATAAGTTGCTTGCAAAACAAAAATTTGCAAATTTCATTTTTTATTTAAAAAAAAATGTTTTAAATAAAAAAAAATATTTTCGTTGGTCTTGCCGGATTTGAACCGTGGACACTCGAGTACTAGAGGCGCACGTCAGCACACTCGGTCATACATGAATTTTCAAAACAATGATAAAATTTCAATAAATAAGTTTTTATACGGGTTTTGTGTTCTATAGACCAACGGTCAACCGACTGTTGTTTTGAAAGTTTCATTTGTTGGATGGTATTTAACAGTGAAATCTGTTTTTTCAACCCATGATTTGTTTGACATAACAGCATTTTTTCCCTCAGTCTGTTAAAAGCTTTTTTCCAAATAATTCATGATGTAACATGTTGCTACAACAACAAAGTGTTATTTGCAGAACAAACCGACTAGACCATTACGGAACTACGAATGAAGCAAAACCATCACGGAATTACATCGCAGCGAGGCTCTTCAACATCAACACAGTGTTTTGTACTCTGCTGCTAAAACCCTCCCAGTACTTTTTTTGGTAAATTGTGGCTTCTTAAGGAGGTATTCGTGTATTTTGGGTGTTTTTTCAAATTCCTTAAAAAAAGAATATTTTTCAAAGCCATTTTTTATAAATAACTTGTAGATATTTCAACAATAGAAAAAAAATTTTAAGTTGAAATCTTTAAACGAGTTTTCTCGAAACTATTTTCTTTCTATTACATCTGACGTGATTTATCAAATTCTAATAAACAGATTTAATTGAAATTTGTTGTGGACCTTCTTTATATATTTCTCTATTCTGAAAACTAAAACTATGCATAATATGTTTTTTTTTAACTATTTTTAAACAATTAAAAACTTTGAAAAACTAGGGCTCACTTTTTTCAAACGGCCCACAGTGCACATAGGGGTATTTGGCTCGAAAAACCGCTCAAAAATATTTTTTTGTCCTAAGTAAATGATATTTGTCTAAAATAACTTGAAAAGGGCTATAAAGCTTGTTTCGACCAAATAAAGGTGTAAATTAAGTTTCTTAAGGAGGGACATAACATTCGCGACAGAGAAAACAGACCTTTTTTTTAAAAATTCATAACTCAGTCAAAAACAAACATTTTCCAAATTTTTTTTTTTATTATTGTAGTCAATTCTCTACAATAATAAAAAAAAAAAAATACAAAAAAAATATTCAAAAAAATATATTTTTCACTCCAACATGATTTTGTAGAGCTCCAAACTGGCGGCAGAGCAAAAAACGGGGCCTCGCGGTTGCAGCGCTGGGAGTCGCAAAAATTGTACGATCTGGAAAAAAATTACTTTTTTTACATTTTTTTTCACTTTTTGGTGATGTTCCAAATTTGAAAGTGTGTTTTTCGAAAAAAATATTGACTTTAAATTCATAAAAAATCGAAAAAAAATTTAAAAAAAAGCTCGTGTCATACGAAAGCGAATCAAGTTTAAAAAAATACAAAAAAAAAAAATTGGCAAAAAATGAACCTGCTAGTGCCGCAACCAGTACGAAAAACAGGGTTTCGAGATAAACGCGTTCAAAGTTTGTGAACAAAGAAAAATGCAAGGAAAAATAAAAATGCGCTCTAACTAATCCGGCTGTAACTTTTGAGCTCGTAAAAATTTTTCCATGAAATTTTTTTCTTAGAGACTTAAAAATATTTACTAAAATACAAAATTATAAAAATAAACGGCCAATGTCATGTCCCTTTTCTCTTTCATTTCAAATTTTCTCTTTCATCAAACTAGACACCTATCAGGGACAATGAAATCTGGGGGAGGGGGGTGGTTTCGGGCAGCATTTTTTTCGGTTTTTGCTTTTTGACATCTTTCTTCATTAGCCTATACCAAAAATGTTACCCAATAACACCAAATAATATAACAAAAGGTTCATAGTAAAAAAAAAAAATTTTTTAAAAATTTCCCATTTTCATACCTTCATAACAAATTATATATATATATAAATAAAGCTTCAATATCCATAAAAAAAGTTGTATTTTAAAGTACGTACCTGCAGCAAAATCTTCCATAGCAACAAACTTATTTCACAATATCAATAACAAAAAAAAAAATATTTGTTTAGGTGTGATCTTTTTCACTCAAATTAACTCAATAAAAAATGCAAGCTTACGATCGATGACTTTCAACTGATGCTGCTACGAAGTGTGTGCATTACAATTAAAAAAACAAATGGTAACTTATTTAATGAGTATTAACAAAAGCTAGAAAATAATTTTACTTCTCAACTTTACAATTTGAGAAATTGATTAATGAGCGGTTTTTCGAGCCAAATACCCCTATGTGCAGTGATGCGATTGGTAGAAATTAGAAGGAAAAACTATTTTGTGGATTTTTGATGGTTTTTGCTGTTGAAGGTATAGGAAAGTACAAAAAAAAGTATTTCAGAAATTTTTAACAAGTGGGCGGGGCAGCTGCCATACAACTTAAACTCATTTTGCGCTATAACTTAGGCATAGACGTCTAGTATGTAATTTCCAAAAAGCTCAAAAATTTAATAATGGGCGTGGCAGCTTCCATAAAACTTAAAGACATTTTGCGCTATATCTAAGAAATATGAAAAAAAACGATAACAAAATTAGGCTAGACGTCAAGTATGTGATTTGCGCAAAAAATTTCAGCGCAACTGGACAAGTGGGCGTAGCACCTCGCAAACATACAAATATAGAAATGAGATTTACTGAGGTAACGAAATTTAATTTCTAATTTCTAAATTTAAGAATTTATTTATTTTTTTCTATTTTAACATTATTAAGAATTAAATTTTAAACTTGAAATCGACGACAAAGAATCCACCTCAAGATTGGACCATTCACCTCTAGTTGTATCATCATTAACAAGACGAAAGCGAGTTTGTCGTATGGCTGTTATTTCTGATTAATTAGCAGGAATAAGGTTGCGTTTATAGTGAACGCGATTCAGATAGGCAGGCAAGCAGGCAGGATGAAATCTGTGTGAAAAAACGAGATGCAAATAGCTATCTATCTCGCTTGTTCACATTGCCTGTCTGACTCGGCGTTCACTATAAACGCAACCTAAGAAAAACTAATACGTCCGGATGCAATTTTCTAACATTAGTTAGAGGCTTTTCTCGTTAGGAATCAACCAAAGGATCAAAACTGATAAGAAGCATATTCAATATATCCGTATTTGTATTAACTCTTGAGCTTTTACATATGTTTCTGAAACGAAAACGTCTACCGCACCTCGGCACTCTTCTAGCTTAAAGAACACTTAATATTGATTAAATAAAAAAAAAAAGTATTTTGCAAATCTGAGGTATCCCATTTTTTTATTTCAAAACATTTTACCAAATTTTCTGGTCTTACTAAGATAAAACCTTTATTTGAGAAATTTTGCAAGTCTGAGGTATACTGAAAAATATTTGAAACTTATAAATAATTAAATATAACTAGAAAACTCATGCACTTTAATTAAAAAAATACTACTTTTTGGGTCAACATTCAACAATTTTAGTATTGTTTTTGTAGAAAGTGGAGGTAAGTAACTTACTTTTTCTGGCATCAGTGGATATTTCTTAAGAGTTCTACATGTTCAAAATTTAGATATAAGATTCAACTTTTTTCCATCTAGCATGTCCTTTAGCATCACTGTGCGGCCCTATTTCCAATAGGACATTCATACTAATTACGATTTCGTTTTTCCTTTTCTTTGTCAGATTACCAGAAGGGTTGGAATTAAGTCTAGAAGGACGCACTCTTATTTTTCACCTCTCCCCTCCATACTAGCCTGAAATTTTTGCAATTTTTAAAATGTTTGTTTTCTATTTTTTTTTATATTGTTCAAATATCAATAAACATCTTATAAAAAAAATGGCAACTAAAACTATTCTTGGTTTTTTTAATAGAATTTTAAAAAAACACCCAAAATTTGTGCCCCCTAGACAGGCATGATCTCGTTGTGATCATATCAATCAATGTTTTCAATCCAATACTTTAACTTTTTTTGCTAGACTGTTTAGTAAAATAAATAAAGATTTTGTAATATTATGTAAATTGTTTTGAGAGCAAATCCTTTCAATGTCTTTTAGCAAAAGTTGAAAATTTCATTAATGTAACTAAAAAGCTTACTTCAGTAGCGCTAAAAGCAGCAACTCAGAACAGGACAAGGAACTTGAAACAAAAATGTACACCGCTCATTGGGGACGAATCCAATCAAAAGTCTTTTACAATGATAACAAGACACAGCCAGCCGAAATAAAAAAGGCAGCAACAATAATAATTTGAATTAAAATATTATTTTCGTCACATTGAAACATTAAAACAACGCAAAAAAAAAATTTTTTAAAAGTTGGTAGGAGAAAAAAACAAAAAAAAACAGCGGGTCGGTAAAAAAATATGAAAAGACCTTCTTGTGGACTTTGCAGAGCAAGTGTTTCAAACTGAGGGAGAGGGAGGAGTGGCATGGTATTAAGAAACCAAGATGAAAGCAGCAGGCAGACATTATTTTGCATAATTATATTCATGAAAAACTTATTGCGTCGAAAATATAAGAAGAAACTTTTTTAAAACATAACGGTGCACGGATTTAAAGCTCAATTAAGAAAAATTTCAATTTTCACAGAGAGATTTAAAGCAAAAACAAAAATAGAGATTTTTACAAAATTAATTTTCGATTTAAATAAAATGCCTGCAATGATTGCAACGATTGAAATGCTAACGCCACAACATATGCTCTACGACAAATATAAAAAACCAAAATAAAAACAGCTTCTAAATTATTCCCACAGTCTAAACATCCTTTCTTGGTTTATGATATTTGTTTATTTTTTTGTTTTTTTTTTTTTTGGTTTTAGGTATGAAGTTCTTTTTTTCCTTTTGTGTCAGTGGAATTTTTGACATGACTTAACAATGTCAAACAATATACGTCGCTGATGTTGTTCCTTTACAACAAGGGAAAATCTGAAACAATTTTTCGCATCAGCGAATGTTTTGTTACAACACCACCATCAACCAACATCAACCAACATCAACCAACACTACGTCACATGCCACCAACAAATATTCAAATTAGTGCAGCAGATCGTCCAAAATTCATATTAAAGGGGTGACTGATGGCACTGACGGGCGAACAGAACAAAGTCCTTTTTTGTTGTTGTTGCTGAAGCACGTAGCCTAGCATATTTTGCACACTTGTCGATACATATGCAGAAGATTATGTAACGTTTAGGCAAATTTTGTGAGAAAATAAAATAATAAAAATTATTTTTACATTTTCCTTCACATTCCGAGCTCCAACCCAAACGGCTTCAAACCAGCTAAAACCGTTTTAGCGCGCTTTCAACCACAAATTGCCGTCAATAAACAGATAAGCCTCAGTTGACGACCCAGAACCAGTTGTCAAAAAAAATTAAATGTAGATGTTGGGAAATTCGTGCATCCACAATGGTACAACATTTAAAATAGTCGCTTCTAAACTAACACCAAATTTAATGCGCGTACATTTAAGATATCTACAGCAAAGAATTCATCAAGTAAATTCTTATGAGCGGGCGTGTTAGCGATATTTTGAAGACACGTGACCCTGTGCACCCTTTGGCCACTCTATGTTGTATGCTCGGCATCTATTACGGCTTCGTTGAAGTGTTGAAGGCGCTTGTAGTAGTAGCGCGCGCCTCAATGAATTAAAATCACTGAAGCCCAATTTAAATCCCAGACCCAAATTCGAAACCATATTCAAAACAAAAACAAAATGAAAACGCGTGTTGCCAATAAGTTCTCAATCACTTCCGCTTCAGTTCACTTGGTCTGTTCAAACACAAATAATGTTTTGATTGCGTGACAGCGTGACGTGTAACGTGTAATTATTGTCACAATACAACAGTACTGTGCTGCAGGTTGGGGGGAGAACGTAGAAAGAATATCAGAATTCGTGGTAAATTGCTGCAGAGATGTTGGTTAAATATTATTTGAACTTTTGAATTGATTGCAGTAAATTTCGATTAAAATTTTATTGCTTATAAATGTAGTATGACTTAATGATGCTAATTTTTTGCATACGTCCACAATAGAACCAACATGTTTTAATAATTTTTATTTAAACTTAGTCAAGACTTAGCTCTGTATTTTAATTTTATAGTTAAAATAATAAATAAATTTATGCAACCAACTGTTGCATTTCACATATAAATTGATTAATGTAATTTTATATTTAATTGGTTGAGTGATTTTTTCCAAATAATTGATGCGTTAAATGAGACCAGTCTAGTTTAATGACGTGAATTGTTAATTACTACACATTTGGTGTGGTTGATTGGGGGTAATAGAATAGAATAAAAAAAGTGGAAACTGATAAAGTTTTCATTCAGTGAAAACATTTACAAGCTGAATATTCATTATCAGGTGCCACACGCCACACACTGGTTCAATATTGAAAGAACCGGACATAATTGAAAAATATTAAGACGGTCATTATGTAAAAATAACCATGGGAATTGTTTACCGTATTATTGAATTAACTTAAAAGTAATAAAAAAAATATTCTAGCACTTTAATGAGCTTCATAATTTATTAAAAACGAAGCAGTATAACATTGAACGATTCTTAAGAGTTAAAGAATCTTAAATTTTAGAAGTTTTTGTTATATTTATGTGTCTTAAATACAAACATATCAAATTGTATTCCTGAAGCATAAATATAAGCCTTTTTATAAAATTTTCAATTTTGGGGTTATATGGGAGGTGGACGTGTTAGTGGGTGGATGACGCCCATTTTTCTAACACACCTTAGTTTTGACATAGAATATACAAATACCGAGTTTCAGTTTTGTAACTTTAATATTAGTACCTTTATAGCTCTTATTATACTTTTTTAGTGGTTAAAATCAAAATATTTTCTGTTATAGACGAAGAAAAATCCAGTAACTCTACATGAGAAATAACGATAGTTCAAAAACAAGTAAAGAAAGTCTAAAGTCGGTCTAGGTCGACTATGAAATACCCTAAACCCACTTTTCAAAAATAAAAAATTTTTTATTGTAAATGGGCGTCTCCGTGGGCGGATGAAGCCTATATTTTAATTGCATTTAAATGGTGATGAAAAATTTACACATACCAAGTTTTATTCCTGTAGCTCACAGTTAATGCCTTTATTGTGCTTTCGCTATGGGAGGTGGGCGTGTTCATGGACGGATTACTCCCAATTTCCGAACACACCTTAGTTTTGATATAAAATACATGCATACCAAATATAATTTCTCTATGACAAACATAACCTTATTTATTGAGTTTTAAACTTTTTGGGTTGTATGGGAGGTAGGCGTGTCCGTAGGCGGATGACGTCCAGTTTTCAAAACCATCTTTGTCTTGTCATAAAAAACATTCGTGCCAAATTTTAGCTCTGTAGGTTAAACAGAGGCTTATTTATTGCGTTTTCAATTTTTGGGTTGTATGGGAGGTGGGCGTGTCCGTGAACGGATGACGTCCATTTTTCGAAGACATCTTTGTGTTTGTATAGAACACATACATATCAAATTTTATTGTTGTAGGCTAAATATGAGCTGAGTTATGCAGTTTTCAATTTTCGCGTTGTATCGGAGGTAGGCGTGTCCGTGGGCGGATGATGTCCATTTTTCAAAATCGTCTTTTTTTGTTATAAAAAATATATGTGCCAAATTTTAGCTCTGTAGGTTAAACAGAGGCTTATTTATTGCGTTTTCAATTTTTGGGATGTATGGGAGGTGGGCGTGTCCGTGGGTGGATGACACCCATTTTTCAAAAACATCTTTGTGTTGATACAAAACACATACATACCAAATTGTATTGTTGTAGGTTAATTATGAGCTGAGTTATGCAGTTTTCAATTTTTGCGTTGTATTGGAGGTAATCGTGTCCGTGGGCGGATTCCAAAAATATTCAATAGTGCAGATCCTTGGGTCCATGTGACTATGTGTACTAAGTTTCATTCAATTATCTCAACTCCTTCTTCTTATCCTGTGTATACGGACAACACACAGACGGACAGACGGACAGACGGACGGACGGACATGGATAGCTCGACTCACGTGGTGACGCTGATCAAGAATATATATACTTTTCTATACCGGACTCGCTTCGTTATATGCGTTACAAACGTTTGCACAAAGTTAATATACCCTGACCTTTCAGGTTTAGGGTATAACAATGGCAAAAAATTCTAAATCACAAGTGGTAAAAACTGAAGTCCCACAACTGAATTCTAGTCAAAAGTTAGAGAGTATAAAAATTCGCTGAATGAAGATCCGTTCCAAGAACTTTCAGTTTGGTTTTAAGTTTTCTAATTTTGCCACTAAACAACGCTGAGGTAGAAAGAATATTTAGTACAATGAAATTTAAAAAAAAAGCAAAGAAACCGTATTCAAACTGTCATTCTAAATTCTCTTCTAAAGATACGATATGCTCTAAAAAGAAATAACACATGCTGTCATAATTTTGAAATCACAGATGATATTATAAGTTTTGCAAATGGTCGTTAGTTATATGTAAACACATACAACATGTTTACATAAAAGTTATATGTAAATTCTGATTCTTCACAAGAGAATCACCGCATATTTTTTGAGATGTAGATTTAAAAAATGATAGAGGTTCAATGTTTTTTAACAAACCGAGTCCGAGGCACTTGAAAGAATAATACCTAATTTTAAGATTGAAATAAAGAATTTGTTTTTGTTAATCGTTTTATTTTGAAAGCTTTTTGGTGCTTTTTTTCAACTGTAAGATTTTTATGCTCTTATGTATTTAAACGTGAAAGACTAAATTCTATTTAAGACCCCATTAAAGTTTTTTAACGAAAAAAAATTAAAATGAATTGTAAAGGGACTGTTTATTTTATTTAATTTTTGTTTTTACATAATAATTATATAATTCTTAAAAAACATTTTTAATGTTTTTTAATAAAAACTATTAACATACCAGAATCCGTCATTTAATCAAGCACTTTTCGCAGCTTGTTCATTCAAAAAACAAAAATAATAATATTTTTTAACAATAATGGTGCTTGAAAAAACGATTTTGTTAATTTTAAAACTTCATTGGTTTAAGGTTATGAAATAAAAACTATTTCTCGGAAATAAAAACTGAAGGATTAAAAGTAGCAAAGGTATTTATTTTGCAAGTGAAAAAAATTTGGTAGCGATCCTTGGAGTCATTCGACTTAAGTCTTCCTGAATCATGCATTCGAAAAATATAAAAACAATAAAATTTACTTTAAAAAAAAAAAAAAACAAATTGGCCATTTCAGCCCTTGAAAGGACTTTGACCGAGCTTCTTAGGATCGATTGTGTTGTGTGTGTTATTAAAATTTGCACACAATTGACCGAGAACTGGACCTACATGTTTTATGCCGACTCCGAACGGCTCATGTTCTGAAGAAGCTTTACATGGCATTATTTACTCTCTGAGGTTTGCCATTGTTTGCAGAGAGGTGGTGACCGATCAGAAAAATTTTTTATTGAAAAAACTTTTCGCCACGGCTGGGGATTGAACCCTGCATGCCACGATCACCACTAAATTTACTTTTAGTGGTTAAAAAACTTTAATTGGTCCTTAAATCAATTTCAATATATTTAGTTTTTGGTATTGTTCCATTTTATATCATATTCATATTATACACATATATAAACAAACGATTGTATTTTCACACAATCATGTTTAAGAAAACAATACCATTAACAACTCTAGCCTTTTTTTAGCTTTTTTTTAAGCCGTCTAGCCTTTTCTAGCCATTTTTTAAAGACCATCTAACTTCTTTCCTCAAAAAATTCTGGCAACACTGGTTGGGAGAGAGCTTTTTAGTTAATCGAGTGTGAGTTTTTCTCAAAAGTAAAAATTGTTTCTTTTTTGTTTATATTTAATGCATGCCTTTTCAAAGGAGACCACAAAATATGATCTTTTCTCAAAATATGGGGAAAAAATGATTTTTGTTGTAAAAAGAAACAAAAATCAAAATTGCATTTTTTAATTTTTTTTTTTCAAAGTCTATAGCGTATTTCAGATGAATTTACTGTGTCTAGACAACTAATTAGTAAAAAAATAATAAAATTCAAAAATAATTTACTTGAAAGAAATTACTTTATATCTCCAATCAGTAAAAAGTTATAGCATCGAACTTATTTATCTCGATTATTTGGCATATCTATATATATATAAAAAGGCGTAGGAAACACAGTTAAAAACCATTTGTTCACGTGTTTCTCAACCGATTTTGATAATTTTTTTAAATGAATCACTTGCCCCATGCCGAAGAGTCATGGACTTTCGAAATCAACTCTCAACAGAAGCATTTTTAGGGCTCACATCCATCGAACTTGTCGGTGTGCAGGATCATAGGGCATGCATGTCTATTAGGAGTTGCTTTCTCAAGTCCAATGGTTTTTGGAATACAATTAAATTTATCGACCAGTTTCCAGGCACTCAGCACCCAAGATTTCTACTGAGTAACCCTTTTTTTCTATCATATCATGCAGAATTCGATAGCCATTATCGCCATATAAAAATTAATTATTTTCCGGGCATGACAAGTGCCCTAGGGATTCGCGTTTTCAAGTATTAATAGCTTACTATGACAAGGCGCCGTTTGCAAATTCTGCTATAAGCACCTTATTCATCACCGATTCCCCAGTACCAATTTGTGGACATTTAATTTAAGGTTAAACTCCATCCACCTCCATTGATGAGGAGCGAGACCTATCTAAAATCTCTTGCATATAGGATATGCCAGCCTGGTTGTACTGAGACGCAACTCCGCACCGGCTCGTTGTCTAGCTTGCAACAGTAAGCTTACCACAGCCAGCACGAAACTTCCCGAAGGGCCAGCCCACGATGTACAGTTTCATGTTTCATGTAACATGTGTTACAGATTTTCGTACAGTTTCTACAGTCAGCATACAAACTTAACTAACAAATTCTAGTCTAATACGGCCAAAACCTAGTCTGAACTATAGTATTTTTATTGAATTGTAGGCGGTAAAAGAGAGCGTGGCAAAATTTATGTAGCCTATGTTTAGCGAAGTAATTTAACCCTCTAACGGGTAAGGCTGCCCTGAGGCAGCCATCACTTTTCAGATCCTTACTTCTTATTCAAACAATTATTTAAATAAATTATGGATGGCAGCACTCGAGACTAAACAAAGCTTCAGCTTTTGCAGCCTTGAAGCTCAATCATATGTTTTGTTTAGCTTTTGTGATCATTTGAGTTTGGTTTTTGTACAGAAACGTGTTGCAAACGAAGTTTGAGAAAAGTCAATTTGAAGTTTGAGAAAAGTCAATTTAAAAAAAAATACAAAAATTACTTATAAACGGCGGGAAGCTCCAATTATTTTTAGGTAAGTAGCTGAAAGTGTTCAGCTTAGAAATATGTAATATTTTATTCAAAACTGGTGTCGCATGTTGCTTTTGGAGCAGAAAAGTAATAGCAGCCTACAGGCAGCCTTGCTGGGTTGGGGCAAATTGTACTTCGTAACATATTCATATCATTTATTATTGTTTTCCTCATAATTTTTATAGAAATGAGCAACACACGAAAATTCAAGCTGTCTGATATATCTGATGAGCAGATTTTAAAATGTATGGATGAAATTGCATCGGATGAAGGGGAGAACGATGACAGAACAGGTGACTTCAGTAGTGATGATGAATGCAACGATTCCAGATATTATAGGGCGTATTCTATTGAATATATGAGTAGTGCTTACGGTGTTGATATGGCTAGTGTAATTTGGAAGATAATAAAGCCGTAAGATTGATATCAACCTATGTGGGCAGAGAGCGATTTGCAACCGCAGCTGAAACTGAGCAGCCGTCAAAGGCGACACGATATGATCGGAAAAAGAAGGAGTACATTAGTGTGGAATGCCCCCAGGTTGTGAAGGAATACAACGCGCATATGGGAGGTGTTGATTTGATGGACGGGCTCATGGGACGATACCACATTCGCGTAACAACCCGAAATCCAATGAAAAAGATATTTTACCACTTATTGGACATGACAGCCACAAATTCGTATACAATGTATCGTCGAGTCGAGGCTGAAAGAAGCTATGATTCAACATCCAATGTAGACGCGAAATTGCTGCAGCTTCCCAATTTTAGGGAAGAAATTGCGGCAGGTTTGGTAACTTACTCTCGAAAAAGAACTGCAGGCAGAAAGAGCCGAAGGACTACACCACAACCAGACTACAAAATTGGATTAAAGGCAAAACATCCTGTTGCTGATGTACGTTTTGACGGATATATGCAATTCCTGAAATGGTTGTCAAAAGACACCGGCAAAAAGAAGTGCAAGCTATGCAAAACGTCACAGACGCAATGTATCTGTGAAAAATGCAACCTACATTTATGCTGCTCAGCTTCAAAAAAATTGTTTTACGCAATATCATTTTCAAAACAAATAAAAACATTTCCAAATTAATTGAAATAAATTAAAATTTCATAAAAACTTCTCTGATCTACCTGACTATTTTTTTAAGACTGACCGGGTAAGGCTACCCTGAGGCTGCCTTTCATTATTTTCACCTGTCTGCTAAGTACGATAAAAAATTGCACATTTTACATCACTTTTCGTTTTCTACAGTCACTTTTGACGTACATAGCAATTATGAACAAAATCCGTCCGCTGGATCAATTTTGCCCGTTAGAGGGTTAAGGAATCGTTTGATATAGGTTTTATAAAAATCCGTTTAGTAGCTTAGGAGTCTATTCGGAACATACATATATACATACAAACAAACAAAAATATTATATTGATTTGTCGAATCATAGTACTATGTCATATTGGATACATCATCTTACATTATGTTGCATATTTTTTAAATCTGAGAAAGGATTCGAAAGCAGTGACCAATAAAATTGCTTTAAAGACGAGCAGTTTAACTTTATAGTGGTCCACAAATTTTCACCGAGAAATAGAATAGAACAAAATTTTAAAATTATTTTTACCTTACTTTAGAATCAATATTTTGTTTTAAACAAATGCTGATTTTGAAAATATAACAATTAGCTTCATTAGCTTGACAATCATGAAGTTCAAATTTAATTTTTCCATTTTCATGTTAATTTTAATGGTAAAAATAATATTATTACGAATAACCATTTTTTAATTTATAATATTGTATATTATATATAATATATAATATATAATATTTTAAAAAATTTAACAGTAAGCTCTTTTCTTTACTAGAAGAAAAACAACATAATATTTTTGAAAACAATTCACTTTCTAGAAAATTCTTTTATTACCAATAATGTTCCTCGCAAGTTCTATGCATCATCGTTTCTTAATTCTTAGGTAGGCCTTCATATAAAACTTTTTGTTGAAAATTTTGCCGCCAAAGGAAGATTGTTCAGGGTATATTTTATGACTTGTAATTTATATCTGGATGGCTTTTTACGGCAAGATGCCTTTGGAAAAGCTGTTCAGAATGTCTCAGGCTTTTTCTTTTGTAAACATACCAATCAAGTCAAAATTTCAAAAAAAAAACCTATCTTTTATCTGACTTTTTTACAGTTTTTAGAGTACAAAACGGAAAAACTTGCCAAACCTGTGCAAAAATATTCCATATAACACTTAACGTTTAAACTGGCTATATAAACATGTGTCTAATTTTTTGCAAAAACTATGGCTTTACCCATCAGTATAAACTAGGTATTAGGTTCTTCAGGTTATTAAATGTTATTTTCGCATAAACTTTTTGATACACGGAGAGAAATTTGAGCTAAAAACAATCCCAAATCAATTTATTTTGGGAGTGATTCTGAGCTTAGCCATAATATTCTTGAAATCAAGCCTTAATGTGATGGTTAATCAAAAAAACACGCTCATTTGTGCTCAATTTATGACATTTTGGTGTTGATATAAAAAAAAAACATATACTCATTTGTGTCCGTCATTTGTGAATTGTGAATAAAACAAGTTAACATGCTCTCATATGTCTAATCTAAGAAATTTTGCGAAGTGACATTTTATGAATTTTAATAATACAAGGCAAAAGAAGACAAAATGTAAGGGGCTCAGACATCAAAGGAATCGAAAAAAAAATGACTTGACACAAATTCAAAATTATATTTACATTGTCCAAATTAGATATTTGATCCAAGTCGGCAGGAAAATATAATTTTTTAATTTATGCTCTGCACTTTTATACTAACAGCAACAAAAATCAACTGATTGTGAGAAAAACAACAACAACAAAAATTAATTTTTATGCTCAAGCCCAAGATGACACTTATTAAGCACAAATTGACGTGTGTATCAAAAACATTTCAAGCCCAATTTCTGGCATTAACTGCGTGCGTGAATAGCATGTTTTTAGATGATTTTGAGCTCTATTGAACTGATTTCAGTTACGAACGCTTTGAGCTTGATCTTAGCCATTTTTTTCTCTCTGTGTAGGTTTCTGTTACTCTTCGAAATTTGCGGCAATTAAATTCCAACACAAACGAATGAAGTTTTTTCCAAAATTAATGTTCTAAATTAGCGGCAATCAATCAATACCAATTCATTACATTTTACAAAAAATTATGGTCATTATAAGATATGATGATCATATGTTATATAAAAGGAATTCACATTAAAAACAATTTCGAAAGTTGTTTATCTGATGTGGCAACTTTTGATAAACTTGATTTTTAAATACATATATATATTTTTCAATCATATCAAAACCTCCTCAAAATAAAGTCTTGGCTACAGCCCTGGTCGAGGCCATTCAGGAGGCCACCCTATCTATATATATCTATTCTATATTCTATTCTATACTATTATATAAAATTGAAGTGGAAATTTTAAGTGCGCAATAGACTCCAAAACTATTGGACCGATTTTTATGAAAAAAATTTTAAAATATCATAGTTGTGCTACAGAATGCCATAAGCGGGGTTTATTTAAGAAAATTTAACAATAAATATACTTAATTAAGTTGTTAAATTTTTTAGGAAATTACCACCGATACTAAGCATTGTTTGGTCGTTTGCTTTTCACGCGTTTGTGTTACGAGAGTTTCAACTACATGTAGCTATCAACCCTTCTCTTTAAAGTTCATTGATCTCGCTCTCCACACTCATTCGAAGAGTAACCAAAAGCAGTTGGCGCTCTTTGACGTGATGGTAATACAAGTTAAATAAAGCTTGCTGTGCTGTTGTTTTCTATATTTCTAAAGACTTTTGAAAATTCCAACGGGGTATAAATCCTAAATGATGTAGTTTGTTTGTCTACATGTTGGTTTTAACATTATATTAAAAAAATGCCCCCACAAAATTTGACCTTCCACATTCGACGGCTACCGAAATTATACAAAGCTTTAAAAATATCCCCACTAGGTGACTCTAGTTTCAGATAGAATAGTATTCATTTTCTCAGATAGTCAAGCAACGTTTCACCCATTTTGACACAGAGGGGTAGTTTGCTACTCCTGTGCTGAAGTAGGATTTTCTAAGAAACTATAATTTATTAAACTTAGATACTATTTGTTTTTTAAATAATATTTGGGATGTTGGCTATCATTATTGTATTACAATGATCTTGTATCAATCATACCTACCACAAAACCCTTAAAATAACTGAAAGCCTCCAATGTAAATTATTTAAAAATTAAAAAATAACATTACCAATAGTTCACAATAAATAAAATTTTTTCAATGAAACTATATATTTTCTTCAAATAAACTTCTTTCTACAAATCTATATAATTAATAGGCTAAGGTTTTTTTTGTGACTTCAACTCCTCCCAGACCAATGGACCGATTCTATCGATTTAGATGTCATTAAATCAGGTTTAGGCTGTATATGTGCAAACCACTTTTAAAAATTGTGATTTCACTTCAGAGGGTTCCCAACCTTTTAAAACAGAAATAAAATTTTTGTACAAAAATCCGTTATTTTATCGACTTGAAATTTAGTTTGAGAAGAGCTTATGAATTGATCGAATTTGAATTTTTTTCAAAACTAAAAATTTTGAACCAAAATTATCTTTTATGCATTCCTCAAATGTCAATTGTCCGAAAAATGCAGTTCCAAAATAAAAAATTCCACTTTCCGAGCAAACAACTCAGTCAAATTTCAACGGTTTTCAAAATTTTTTTGTTTTTCTAAATTTTTGTTCAATTTTCTTTGAAATGTGTTGACAATTACAGTAATTATCTTACCAAATGTATTTTTAATGAATTTTCTTAATATTTTCTTTAGTTGTTTAACGTGTATTTTTATCAAACGCCAAGACAGAGAAAAAACTCTCTGAAATTTAAAGTTCTGTATTTGGAAGCGAATATCTCTGCCATTTTTTAAAAAATTTCATTTATTTTTTTTTTGTATTTAATTGCAATTAATTGACTTTAAAATAATTATAAAGTTTTTACCGTTACTTAATTATTTATATTTAAATCATTGCCTTTAAAAAGAGTCCAATAAAACGAATGTTTCCTCAAAAAATGTATTAAAAATTGTTTTTGTTGTAAAAATAAAAAAATTTCAAATTTGCATTTTTGATTTTCTTTCATTGTATGTAGTCTATTTAAGACGAATTTGTTTTTGTTTGACAGAAAAATTAATAAATACTATGTGTTATCGAAAAAACAAGGCTACCCCCTATGGTTTTTTGCTCGAAATTTTTTTTTTTTAAATGTTGTTCTTATAATTTTTAAATCTTCAACAAGCTTCAAAAACAATATATTTGAAAAAAATTTCATTATAGCTACAACCAATTAAAAGTTATAGCCACGAATCTGTTTTAATCATCCTGCTTATCTATATAATTAATAGGCTAAGGTTTTTTTTGTGACTTCAACTCCTCCCAGACCAATGGACCGATTCTATCGATTTAGATGTCATTAAATCAGGTTTAGGCTGTATATGTGCAAACCACTTTTAAAAATTGTGATTTCACTTCAGGGGGTTCCCAACCTTTTAAAACAGAAATAAAATTTTTGTACAAAAATCCGTTATTTTATCGACTTGAAATTTAGTTTGAGAAGAGCTTATGAATTGATCGAATTTGAATTTTTTTCAAAACTAAAAATTTTGAACCAAAATTATCTTTTATGCATTCCTCAAATGTCAATTGTCCGAAAAATGCAGTTCCAAAATAAAAAATTCCACTTTCCGAGCAAACAACTCAGTCAAATTTCAACGGTTTTCAAAAAAAAAATTTTTTTAGGTTTTTTGGCGTTTTTTTATCTAAAGGTGTTATAAATCGATGTTGTAAGTGTTCTGTAAGTACCTTTTATTAATTTCTGAAATATCTCTTAGTATTATGTCTTAAATTTATTTTTCACTGCGTTTTTTTTTTTAAATTAGTGAGTTTTATAGCTGGAAGAGTTAAGCTGCGATGTTTTCGAATAATTATAATGTTGTCTCAGTAGTAATATAAGTGTAAGTCCATTTTCGTATTTTGAATGTTACATTAAAAAATTTAGTGTCAGATCATACGTTTCAAGTCAAACCATTCAGATAATGATCTTTTATATCATTATTGAGACTGAATATGTCGTTATTGAGTATAATAACTTCTTGAATAGAATATCATATATTAAACGTATATAATGTTTCTAACAGTTAATTTTTATTGAATTGCTCGAATTCGGGCAACAGGTTTACTAGTATAAGTTATTAATAAATGAAGTGGGATTTCAATGAATAATAATATCGAAGTAATCAAAAACTATAAAACCAATGCTAGAAATTTTTGCAGCATTCGCTACTGTTTTTTTACTTTTCTGACTTTATCGTTATGACGTTGGAAAGTTTATTTTCTTTGGCTCATTTGATTTCGTTATTAACTGTGAATCCTAACATCCGGTCACACACAATGAAATTCGACCGGAAATGATGTGAGCAGTATTAGTGAAAAATGAAAGCAAGAATAAAAACTATTACAGAATCTAGCAAAGATTTGAGTCATCGTCATAACTTTCAGACATGGCTCTTCTTCCCCCACATAGCCGTATTCATCCACTCTTCGCATTAGCCGCCTTGAATGAATGCTCGCCCGCTCTAGTTACGCCATGATCCCGGCCTTGTTTATTATATAATAATATATCGCATAATAATGAAGTGACAAACGTTACAAATCAAAACACTCGACACACGCCGCTGCGCAGGGTGTCCTGAAGTCAAAGTCGAGCGACGGGTCCTTTGCGGATGATAACTCATAAATTATGAAGACTTCGTTTGGCGTAAATTTCGCTTTTTATCATGATAATGTGGAATTTGTTGTTGTTGTTGTTTTGTATTTGTCAGCCGTTGCCAGAGATGGTCGTTTGGCCAATTTTATTGAATCGAGCGTGTGTTCGAGTAAGTTTTGGACACTGTTGATGATGGAACAAACATGAAATATGAAAGACGAGTGGCGTTCACGCTCAACTTAGTTTAGCAGTTTTTTTGAAGAAAAAAAATTAAATATAACATAAAGATGAGCAGCTGCAAGGGAGAAAATGAGGCAACAGAAAGCACTCATTTTATGTGAGAATTTAACACAATTCGGTCCAATATTAAAGTTTGAGGTTGGATTTTATGTAATAATATAAATTAAACTTTGAATGGACAAAACAATTATATCAAAAAATTTTCTTTTTTTTTTCAAAGTCTAGAACCAAAATCATGTGCTTGTTTGCTATTGGTTCACTGCAAAAACTATTTTCACAGCTCAAAAGTAATTTCTCAATAGTTAGAGGAAGAAAAAAAAAATGGCGCCAATGCTGTGTCTAGTTTTTCACTCCCCATGCGACGACCTCTTCAATCTTAATGAATCCTTTACGACACTTTTCTACAAGAATATTTTTAATGTTGCCTTCGATAAGAATGAGAAAACAAAATGAAAGCAATTAAACGCAGCATAGCACAGAGATAAGGAGATTCATTTACGACTCTAGACATCCACACCCACTCTTCGTCACGCAAAACTCTTCAAACTGCTTGTTAAACAGTGGTTGTTGCCAAGCTGCAGCGTTAACGGCGAATCCTTGCTTTTTGCATAAAACCTACATTTTCCGCAATAAAATGTGAAATCTTCGTAACTGTTAATGAAGTCAATATGATGGTCATCTCAGCAGTAGAAACTGAATTTGTTAACTTAAAACTTACGGTCTATGGAAGTATGAACTAGTTAGGAATTATATTCGACTTGAAAAAGTAACTCTGAATTATCTTGATGTCCACTCCTAAATCCTGAAAATTAATACTTTTAACTGCACCAAAATTTTGAGCGCCCACATAATCTTCATACATGTATGAAACATTTCTGTGTCATAGTTATCTGTGCTCTAAGTCTTCATTAAGGGAATATGACACCAAAAAAAAAGTTTTCAATCCCTACAAACATTCTATGAGGCTCTTCAGAAAATGAATCTTAAACGAGTGTCTTTTATGCGTGTTTTACGATGACTATTAAATTGACTCATGAAAGAGTCTGTAATATGATTGTTAAATGATTGCTCAAAAATAAGAATCATACAAGAGTCATTATTGTATCTGATTTATGAGTACTCATAAAAGAGACTCATTAAAGAGTCCTTAATATGACGGTGATATGATTGTTAATAAAATAGACTTATAAAAGGATCATGTATTGGTTGATATATGCGTAATCATAAAGAAGACTCATAAAAGAGTCTTATATACGTGTATTTCATGAGTAAATAGAATCGGATTATTGTAAAAGCCGAAAACCATACCTAATAAATAAATAAGAACTTAATCGAGCATATTTTTTTTCAATTGTATAATACATAAGTCCGTTCTGCGCACAAGCATGCTATCCTGACGTCGCTTTTCGGAGAATTGTTTGTTTGTGTCGATACAGATGCATTAAAATTAAACTACAACAAATGTTCGTTGCAAAAAGACTTCCTATATGAGTCTTAAAAGAGGACTAAATATGAGTATTAAAAGAATACTTAATATGAGTCTTAAAAAAGTACGCAATATGAGTCTTAAAAGAGTATCAAATATGAGTCTTAAAACCGTCATTACTATGAGTCCAAAAAGACTCATAAAGCAATAATTTTTATGAATCATATTTTTGGGCCCACAACATACGAAAATGTACTCATAAAAGAGTCTTTTTTGAGCGCATTATGACGAAAAACCGTCGTGGTGACCGTGGCATGCAGGTTAAGTATGTGGCTTAGCATTCTCGGAGCCCGAGTTCGATCACCAGTCGCGGCGAAAAGTTTTTTCATAAAAAAATTTTTCTGACCGGTCACCACCTCTCTGCAGACAATGGCAAACCTCAGAGAGTAAATAATGCCATGTAAAGCTTCTTGAGAACATAACTTTAGCCGTTCGGAGTCGTCATAAAACATGTAGGTCTAGTTCTCGGTCAATTGTGTGCAAACATTTATTAACACACACAGCACAATTGATCGTAAGAAGCTCCGTCAAAGTCCTTTCAAGGGGTGAAATGGCCATTTTGTTTTTTTTTTTTTATGACGAAAAACCTCATTTATATGAGGCTTGAAAGAGTCTTTTAAGGGTCATAATGTTTGCTGGGATGTTTTAAAATGCCATAAGTTAAATAAAAAATAAGATATTATTTTGAAAACGTACACTTATATTTTAAGGAAAACGAAAAAATTTGTTTTGTTTTTTTTTTATACAATATTTAAAAAACATTTATTAAAAATTGCGGGCGTGATAAAATAAAAACGACTCCACCGATCGTACTGCAATTTTAATAAGTATGTTGTTTTACCATTAATGCATGCAATGAGCTACGGATAGAAAAATCAATTTTGACCCCAAAAATTGGCCATTTCGAAAAACATCACCATTTTGTTATATTTCTTCCAAAATGGTTTCTTTTCTTTAGAGTCGGTATAACCGAAGTCCACATACCTACATATGTGACTAAAAAAATCCGAAAAAATTATTCAATATTTTTACCTCAAAATATATGTGTAATTCTTCAAAACGATATCTTATTTTTTATTCAACTTTGCGCATTTTAAAACATAAAAACAAATTTTTTTTAAGGTATGTTCCCTTAATACGACTCTTTTTATACTATGTTACGATATTTTTTTAAGGGGCGACATGACATTAGCCGTTTTTTTAATCGACTTTTTTTATAATTTTGTATTTTAGTAAATATTCCTCATGGAAAATTTATGAAAAAATTCCTACGGGTTCTTTTTTTTAAACTTGATTCGCCATCATATGACGCGAGCTTTCTTTAAAAAATTTTTTTTCGATTTTTTATGAATTTTTAAAGTCAATATTTTTTTCGAAAAAAGACATTTTCAAATTTGGAACATCACCAAAAATTTAAAAAAAAAGTTCTGTCATACGATAACCAATTTTGTTTTTTTCTCTGCCGCCAGTTTGGCAGAGTGAAACAATGTTGGAGTGAAAAATACATTTTTTTGAATTGTTATTCTTGTAATTTGTTCAATTCTCTACAAAAACAAATTCTCTAAATTTTTGGAAAAATATTTGTTTTTGACTGAATTATGAATTTTTAAACAAGGTCTGTTTTCTTCGCCGCGAATGTTGTGTCACACCATAATACGAAATTAAATTTTTCAACAATCTTAAATTTTGTACAACTCGGTGTTTTATTTTCCTACCACCAGCGAAATGTTTCCGAATGACACACAGGCAAGCACACCACATTTATTTCACCACGCTTAAAGAAAAGGTTGTAAGATACGATGCGATTCTTACTTTGAGAAATTTGCCACTTGAGGCGCTGAATGCATATAAACTGATTAAAGTGAATACAACAACCTTTCAAGCATGCTTGTGAGAGGATGTCATCTGAAATAAACGATTCATTTTAATTGACATACATGCAGCATTGCCAAGATGAAAATTTTTATATCGCTACTTTTGATCTCAGCTCGTCAGATATTTAAGAGAATCTTATAGCTTGAACACATTGCACACAACTAGCGACGAACCGCATGTCTCGATACTGTCGGTGTACAGTAATGGTAGGCGACTTGATTATAATAAACACGACAGCGGCAACTTCAACAGCAATTCCAATTAATTGACAATAGGTGCGTTTTGTTAGTATCGCTACATACGCTTGCCCAAAAAAACGCTCATCTTCGCTTAACATTTGCATCCCAAACTTGGCAGCATTGCGTATCACTTGTCAAATATTTATTATTGTAATCATTTATGTAATAATTGTAATAATTTATTATCCCAAGGGACATTATGTTATCGAGATGAATCGCTCTGTACCAAAATATTAAAAAATAGAAAAAGTGCGATATCTCGTAAACGGAGAGAGATAGGCCAAAAATAAGCAATTTTTACGGGTTCCAAAGGGAAATTATATTATTGAGAGGAATCGCACTGTACCACAATATTAAAAAATAGAAAAAGTGCGATATCTCGTAAACGGAGCGAGATAGGCCACAAATAAGAAATTTTTACGAGTTCCAAAGGGAAATTATATTATCGAGATGAATCGAACTGTACCAAAATATTAAAAAATAGAAAAAGCGCGATATCTCGTAAACGGAGAGAGATAGGCCAAAAATAAGCAATTTTCGAGATCACTCGCATTTTGCCAAAATATTAAAAAAAATAGAAAAAGCGCGATATCTCGTAAACGGAGAGAGATAGGCCAAAAATAAGCAATTTTTGAGATCACTCGCATTTTGCCAAAACATTAAAAAAAATAGAAAAAGCGCGATATCTCGTAAACGGAGAGAGATAGGCCAAAAATAAGCAATTTTCGAGATCACTCGCATTTTTTCCAAAATATTAAAAATTAGAAAAGCGCGATATCTCGTAAACGGAGAGAGATAGGCCAAAAATAAGCAATATTCGAGATCACTCGCATTTTTTCAAAATATTAAAAATTAGAAAAGCGCGATATCTCTTAAACGGAGAGAGATAGGCCAAAAATAAGCAATTTTCACGCGTTTCTAAGAGAAGATGAATCGAACTGTACCAAAATATTAAAAAATAGAAAAAGCGCGATATCTCGTAAACGGAGAGAGATAGGCCAAAAATAAGCAATTTTTCTAAGGGGAATTATATTAACGAGATGAATCGAACTGCACCCAAATATTAAAAAATAGAAAAAGCGCGATATCTCGTAAACGGAGAGAGATAGGCCAAAAATAAGCAATATTCGAGATCACTCGCATTTTGCCAATATATTAAAAAATAGAATAAGCGCGATATCTCGTAAACGGAGAGAGATAGGCCAAAAATAAGCAATTTTCACGGTTTTCTAAGGGGAATTATATTAACGAGATGAATCGAACTGCACCAAAATATTAAAAAATAGAAAAAGCGCGATATCTCGTAAACGGAGAGAGATAGGCCAAAAATAAGCAATTTTCGAGATCACTCGCATTTTTTCCAAAATATTAAAAATTAGAAAAGCGCGATATCTCGTAAACGGAGAGAGATAGGCCAAAAATAAGCAATTTTCGAGATCACTCGCATTTTTTCCAAAATATTAAAAATTAGAAAAGCGCGATATCTCGTAAACGGAGAGAGATAGGCCAAAAATAAGCAATTTTCACGCGTTTCTAAGAGAAGATGAATCGAACTGTACCAAAATATTAAAAAATAGAAAAAGCGCGATATCTCGTAAACGGAGAGAGATAGGCCAAAAATAAGCAATTTTCGAGATCACTCGCATTTTTTCCAAAATATTAAAAATTAGAAAAGCGCGATATCTCGTAAACGGAGAGAGATAGGCCAAAAATAAGCAATTTTCGAGATCACTCGCATTTTGCCAAAACATTAAAAAATAGAAAAAGCGCGATATCTTGTAAACGGAGAGAGATAGGCCAAAAATAAACAATTTTCACGGTTTTCTAAGGGGAATTATATTAACGAGATGAATCGAACTGCACCCAAATATTAAAAAATAGAAAAAGCGCGATATCTCGTAAACGGAGAGAGATAGGCCAAAAATAAGCAATATTCGAGATCACTCGCATTTTGCCAATATATTAAAAAATAGAAAAAGCGCGATATCTCGTAAACGGAGAGAGATAGGCCAAAAATAAGCAATTTTCACCGGTTTCTAAGGGGAATTATATTAACGAGATGAATCGAACTGTACAAAAGTATTAAAAAATAGAAAAGCGCGATATCTCGTAAACGGAGAGAGATAGGCCAAAAATAAGCAATTTTCACGAGTTTCTAAGGGGAATTATATTAACGAGATGAATCGAACTGCACCCAAATATTAAAAAATAGAAAAAGCGCGATATCTCGTAAACGGAGAGAGATAGGCCAAAAATAAGCAATTTTCACGAATTTCTAAGGGGAATTATATTAACGAGATGAATCGAACTGCACCAAAATATTAAAAAATAGAAAAAGCGCGATATCTCGTAAACGGAGAGAGATAGGCCAAAAATAAGCAATATTCGAGATCACTCGCATTTTTTCAAAATATTAAAAATTAGAAAAGCGCGATATCTCTTAAACGGAGAGAGATAGGCCAAAAATAAGCAATTTTCACGCGTTTCTAAGAGAAGATGAATCGAACTGTACCAAAATATTAAAAAATAGAAAAAGCGCGATATCTCGTAAACGGAGAGAGATAGGCCAGAAATAAGCAATTTTCGAGATCACTCGCATTTTTTCCAAAATATTAAAAATTAGAAAAGCGCGATATCTCGTAAACGGAGAGAGATAGGCCAAAAATAAGCAATTTTCGAGATCACTCGCATTTTGCCAAAATATTAAAAAATAGAAAAAGCGCGATATCTTGTAAACGGAGAGAGATAGGCCAAAAATAAGCAATTTTCACGGTTTTCTAAGGGGAATTATATTAACGAGATGAATCGAACTGCACCCAAATATTAAAAAATAGAAAAAGCGCGATATCTCGTAAACGGAGAGAGATAGGCCAAAAATAAGCAATTTTCACGGGTTTCTAAGGGGAATTATATTAACGAGATGAATCGAACTGTACAAAAGTATTAAAAAATAGAAAAGCGCGATATCTCGTAAACGGAGAGAGATAGGCCAAAAATAAGCAATTTTCACGAGTTTCTAAGGGGAATTATATTAACGAGATGAATCGAACTGCACCCAAATATTAAAAAATAGAAAAAGCGCGATATCTCTTAAACGGAGAGAGATAGGCCAAAAATAAGCAATATTCGGGATCACTCGCATTTTGCCAATATATTAAAAAATAGAAAAAGCGCGATATCTCGTAAACGGAGAGAGATAGGCCAAAAATAAGCAATTTTCGAGATCACTCGCATTTTGCCAAAAAATTAAAAAATAGAAAAAGCGCGATATCTTGTAAACGGAGAGAGATAGGCCAAAAATAAACAATTTTCACGGTTTTCTAAGGGGAATTATATTAACGAGATGAATCGAACTGTACAAAAGTATTAAAAAATAGAAAAGCGCGATATCTCGTAAACGGAGAGAGATAGGCCAAAAATAAGCAATTTTCACGTATTTCTAAGGGGAAATATATTAACGAGATGAATCGAACTGCACCCAAATATTAAAAAATAGAAAAAGCGCGATATCTCTTAAACGGAGAGAGATAGGCCAAAAATAAGCAATATTCGGGATCACTCGCATTTTGCCAATATATTAAAAAATAGAAAAAGCGCGATATCTCGTAAACGGAGAGAGATAGGCCAAAAATAAGCAATTTTCGAGATCACTCGCATTTTGCCAAAAAATTAAAAAATAGAAAAAGCGCGATATCTTGTAAACGGAGAGAGATAGGCCAAAAATAAACAATATTCGAGATCACTCGCATTTTGCCAATATATTAAAAAATAGAAAAAGCGCGATATCTCGTAAACGGAGAGAGATAGGCCAAAAATAAGCAATTTTCGAGATCACTCGCATTTTGCCAAAAAATTAAAAAATAGAAAAAGCGCGATATCTTGTAAACGGAGAGAGATAGGCCAAAAATAAACAATATTCGAGATCACTCGCATTTTGCCAATATATTAAAAAATAGAAAAAGCGCGATATCTCGTAAACGGAGAGAGATAGGCCAAAAATAAGCAATTTTCACGGATTTCTAAGGGGAATTATATTAACGAGATGAATCGAACTGCACCCAAATATTAAAAAATAGAAAAAGCGCGATATCTCGTAAACGGAGAGAGATAGGCCAAAAATAAGCAATATTCGCAATTTTCAACGGTTTCTAAGGGGAATTATATTAACGAGATGAATTGAACTGTACCAACATATTAAAAAATAGAAAAAGCGCGATATCTCGTAAACGGAGAGAGATAGGCCAAAAATAAGCAATTTTCACGTGTTTCTAAGGGGAATTATATTAACGAGATGAATCGAACTGCACCCAAATATTAAAAAATAGAAAAAGCGCGATATCTCGTAAACGGAGAGAGATAGGCCAAAAATAAGCAATTTTCGAGATCACTCGCATTTTGCCAAAAAATTAAAAAATAGAAAAAAGCGCGATATCTTGTAAACGGAGAGAGATAGGCCAAAAATAAGCAATTTTCACGGTTTTCTAAGGGGAATTATATTAACGAGATGAATCGAACTGCACCCAAATATTAAAAAATAGAAAAAGCGCGGTATCTCGTAAACGGAGAGAGATAGGCCAAAAATAAGCAATATTCGAGATCACTCGCATTTTGTCAATATATTAAAAAATAGAAAAAGCGCGATATCTCGTAAACGGAGAGAGATAGGCCAAAAATAAGCAATATTCGAGATAACTCGCATTTTGCCAATATATTAAAAAATAGAAAAAGCGCGATATCTCGTAAACGGAGAGAGATAGGCCAAAAATAAGCAATATTCGCAATTTTCAACGGTTTCTAAGGGGAATTATATTAACGAGATGAATTGAACTGTACCAACATATTAAAAAATAGAAAAAGCGCGATATCTCGTAAACGGAGAGAGATAGGCCAAAAATAAGCAATTTTCACGTGTTTCTAAGGGGAATTATATTAACGAGATGAATCGAACTGCACCCAAATATTAAAAAATAGAAAAAGCGCGATATCTCGTAAACGGAGAGAGATACGCCAAAAATAAGCAATATTCGAGATCACTCGCATTTTGCCAATATATTAAAAAATAGAAAAAGCGCGATATCTCGTAAACGGAGAGAGATAGGCCAAAAATAAGCAATTTTCACGAGTTTCTAAGGGGAATTATATTAACGAGATGAATCGAACTGCACCCAAATATTAAAAAATAGAAAAAGCGCGATATCTCGTAAACGGAGAGAGATAGGCCAAAAATAAGCAATTTTCGAGATCACTCGCATTTTGCCAAAATATAAAAAAAATAGAAAAAGCGCGATATCTCGTAAACGGAGAGAGATAGGCCAAAAATAAGCAATTTTCACGGGTTTCTAAGGGGAATTATATTAACGAGATGAATCGAACTGCACCCAAATATTAAAAAATAGAAAAAGCGCGATATCTCGTAAACGGAGAGAGATAGGCCAAAAATAAGCAATTTTCACGTGTTTCTAAGGGGAATTATATTAACGAGATGAATCGAACTGCACCCAAATATTAAAAAATAGAAAAAGCGCGATATCTCGTAAACGGAGAGAGATAGGCCAAAAATAAGCAATTTTCGAGATCACTCGCATTTTGCCAAAATATAAAAAAAATAGAAAAAGCGCGATATCTCGTAAACGGAGAGAGATAGGCCAAAAATAAGCAATTTTCACGTGTTTCTAAGGGGAATTATATTAACGAGATGAATCGAACTGCACCCAAATATTAAAAAATAGAAAAAGCGCGATATCTCGTAAACGGAGAGAGATAGGCCAAAAATAAGCAATTTTCACGGGTTTCTAAGGGGAATTATATTAACGAGATGAATCGAACTGCACCCAAATATTAAAAAATAGAAAAAGCGCGGTATCTCGTAAACGGAGAGAGATAGGCCAAAAATAAGCAATTTTCACGGGTTTCTAAGGGGAATTATATTAACGAGATGAATCGAACTGCACCCAAATATTAAAAAATAGAAAAAGCGCGATATCTCGTAAACGGAGAGAGATAGGCCAAAAATAAGCAATATTCGAGATCACTCGCATTTTGCCAATATATTAAAAAATAGAAAAAGCGCGATATCTCGTAAACGGAGAGAGATAGGCCAAAAATAAGCAATTTTCGAGATCACTCGCATTTTGCCAAAATATAAAAAAAATAGAAAAAGCGCGGTATCTCGTAAACGGAGAGAGATAGGCCAAAAATAAGCAATATTCGAGATCACTCGCATTTTGCCAATATATTAAAAAATAGAAAAAGCGCGATATCTCGTAAACGGAGAGAGATAGGCCAAAAATAAGCAATATTCGCAATTTTCAACGGTTTCTAAGGGGAATTATATTAACGAGATGAATTGAACTGTACCAACATATTAAAAAATAGAAAAAGCGCGATATCTCGTAAACGGAGAGAGATAGGCCAAAAATAAGCAATTTTCACGTGTTTCTAAGGGGAATTATATTAACGAGATGAATCGAACTGCACCCAAATATTAAAAAATAGAAAAAGCGCGATATCTCGTAAACGGAGAGAGATAGGCCAAAAATAAGCAATATTCGAGATCACTCGCATTTTGCCAATATATTAAAAAATAGAAAAAGCGCGATATCTCGTAAACGGAGAGAGATAGGCCAAAAATAAGCAATTTTCACGGGTTTCTAAGGGGAATTATATTAACGAGATGAATCGAACTGCACCCAAATATTAAAAAATAGAAAAAGCGCGATATCTCGTAAACGGAGAGAGATAGGCCAAAAATAAGCAATTTTCGAGATCACTCGCATTTTGCCAAAATATTAAAAAAATAGAAAAAGCGCGGTATCTCGTAAACGGAGAGAGATAGGCCAAAAATAAGCAATATTCGAGATCACTCGCATTTTGCCAATATATTAAAAAATAGAAAAAGCGCGATATCTCGTAAACGGAGAGAGATAGGCCAAAAATAAGCAATTTTCACGGGTTTCTAAGGGGAATTATATTAACGAGATGAATCGAACTGCACCCAAATATTAAAAAATAGAAAAAGCGCGGTATCTCGTAAACGGAGAGAGATAGGCCAAAAACAAGCAATTTTCACGAGTTTCTAAGGGGAATTATATTAACGAGATGAATCGAACTGCACCCAAATATTAAAAAATAGAAAAAGCGCGATATCTCGTAAACGGAGAGAGATAGGCCAAAAATAAGCAATTTTCACGGGTTTCTAAGGGGAATTATATTAACGAGATGAATCGAACTGCACCCAAATATTAAAAAATAGAAAAAGCGCGATATCTCGTAAACGGAGAGAGATAGGCCAAAAATAAGCAATTTTCACGGGTTTCTAAGGGGAATTATATTAACGAGATGAATCGAACTGCACCCAAATATTAAAAAATAGAAAAAGCGCGATATCTCGTAAACGGAGAGAGATAGGCCAAAAATAAGCAATATTCGAGATCACTCGCATTTTGCCAATATATTAAAAAATAGAAAAAGCGCGATATCTCGTAAACGGAGAGAGATAGGCCAAAAATAAGCAATTTTCACGGGTTTCTAAGGGGAATTATATTAACGAGATGAATCGAACTGCACCCAAATATTAAAAAATAGAAAAAGCGCGGTATCTCGTAAACGGAGAGAGATAGGCCAAAAATAAGCAATTTTCACGGGTTTCTAAGGGGAATTATATTAACGAGATGAATCGAACTGTACCAAAATATTAAAAAATAGAAAAAGCGCGATATCTCGTAAACGGAGAGAGATAGGCCAAAAATAAGCAATTTTCGAGATCACTCGCATTTTGCCAAAATATTAAAAAAATAGAAAAAGCGCGGTATCTCGTAAACGGAGAGAGATAGGCCAAAAATAAGCAATATTCGAGATCACTCGCATTTTGCCAATATATTAAAAAATAGAAAAAGCGCGATATCTCGTAAACGGAGAGAGATGAATCGAACTGCACCCAAATATTAAAAAATAGAAAAAGCGCGGTATCTCGTAAACGGAGAGAGATAGGCCAAAAATAAGCAATTTTCACGGGTTTCTAAGGGGAATTATATTAACGAGATGAATCGAACTGCACCCAAATATTAAAAAATAGAAAAAGCGCGATATCTCGTAAACGGAGAGAGATAGGCCAAAAATAAGCAATTTTCGAGATCACTCGCATTTTGCCAAAATATTAAAAAAATAGAAAAAGCGCGGTATCTCGTAAACGGAGAGAGATAGGCCAAAAATAAGCAATATTCGAGATCACTCGCATTTTGCCAATATATTAAAAAATAGAAAAAGCGCGATATCTCGTAAACGGAGAGAGATGAATCGAACTGCACCCAAATATTAAAAAATAGAAAAAGCGCGGTATCTCGTAAACGGAGAGAGATAGGCCAAAAATAAGCAATTTTCACGGGTTTCTAAGGGGAATTATATTAACGAGATGAATCGAACTGCACCCAAATATTAAAAAATAGAAAAAGCGCGATATCTCGTAAACGGAGAGAGATAGGCCAAAAATAAGCAATTTTCGAGATCACTCGCATTTTGCCAAAATATAAAAAAATAGAAAAAGCGCGATATCTCGTAAACGGAGAGAGATAGGCCAAAAATAAGCAATTTTCACGGGTTTCTAAGGGGAATTATATTAACGAGATGAATCGAACTGCACCCAAATATTAAAAAATAGAAAAAGCGCGATATCTCGTAAACGGAGAGAGATAGGCCAAAAATAAGCAATATGAAGATGAATCGAACTGCACCCAAATATTAAAAAATAGAAAAAGCGCGGTATCTCGTAAACGGAGAGAGATAGGCCAAAAATAAGCAATTTTCACGGGTTTCTAAGGGGGATTATATTAACGAGATGAATCGAACTGTACCAAAATATTAAAAAATAGAAAAAGCGCGATATCTCGTAAACGGAGAGAGATAGGCCAAAAATAAGCAATTTTCGAGATCACTCGCATTTTGCCAAAATATAAAAAAAATAGAAAAAGCGCGGTATCTCGTAAACGGAGAGAGATAGGCCAAAAATAAGCAATATTCGAGATCACTCGCATTTTGCCAATATATTAAAAAATAGAAAAAGCGCGATATCTCGTAAACGGAGAGAGATAGGCCAAAAATAAGCAATATGAAGATGAATCGAACTGCACCCAAATATTAAAAAATAGAAAAAGCGCGGTATCTCGTAAACGGAGAGAGATAGGCCAAAAATAAGCAATTTTCACGGGTTTCTAAAGGGGATTATATTAACGAGATGAATCGAACTGTACCAAAATATTAAAAAATAGAAAAAGCGCGATATCTCGTAAACGGAGAGAGATAGGCCAAAAATAAGCAATTTTCGAGATCACTCGCATTTTGCCAAAATATAAAAAAAATAGAAAAAGCGCGGTATCTCGTAAACGGAGAGAGATAGGCCAAAAATAAGCAATATTCGAGATCACTCGCATTTTGCCAATATATTAAAAAATAGAAAAAGCGCGATATCTCGTAAACGGAGAGAGATAGGCCAAAAATAAGCAATTTTCGAGATCACTCGCATTTTGCCAATATATTAAAAAATAGAAAAAGCGCGATATCTCGTAAACGGAGAGAGATAGGCCAAAAATAAGCAATATTCGAGATCACTCGCATTTTGCCAATATATTAAAAAATAGAAAAAGCGCGATATCTCGTAAACGGAGAGAGATAGGCCAAAAATAAGCAATTTTCACGTGTTTCTAAGGGGAATTATATTAACGAGATGAATCGAACTGCACCAAAATATTAAAAAATAGAAAAAGCGCGATATCTCGTAAACGGAGAGAGATAGGCCAAAAATAAGCAATTTTCACGGGTTTCTAAGGGGAATTATATTAACGAGATGAATCGAACTGCACCCAAATATTAAAAAATAGAAAAAGCGCGATATCTCGTAAACGGAGAGAGATAGGCCAAAAATAAGCAATATTCGAGATCACTCGCATTTTGCCAAAATATTAAAAAATAGGAATATCTCGTAAACGGAGAGAGATAGGCCAAAAATAAGCAATTTTCACGTGTTTCTAAGGGGAATTATATTAACGAGATGAATCGAACTGCACCAAAATATTAAAAAATAGAAAAAGCGCGATATCTCGTAAACGGAGAGAGATAGGCCAAAAATAAGCAATATTCGAGATCACTCGCATTTTGCCAAAATATTAAAAAATAGGAATATCTCGTAAACGGAGAGAGATAGGCCAAAAATAAGCAATTTTCGAGATCACTCGCATTTTGCCAAAATATTAAAAAAATAGGAATATCTCGTAAACGGAGAGAGATAGGCCAAAAATAAGCAATTTTCACGGGTTTCTAAGGGGAATTATATTAACGAGATGAATCGAACTGTACCAAAATATTAAAAAATAGAAAAAGCGCGATATCTCGTAAACGGAGAGAGATAGGCCAAAAATAAGCAATATGAAGATGAATCGAACTGCACCCAAATATTAAAAAATAGAAAAAGCGCGGTATCTCGTAAACGGAGAGAGATAGGCCAAAAATAAGCAATTTTCACGGGTTTCTAAGGGGGATTATATTAACGAGATGAATCGAACTGTACCAAAATATTAAAAAATAGAAAAAGCGCGATATCTCGTAAACGGAGAGAGATAGGCCAAAAATAAGCAATTTTCGAGATCACTCGCATTTTGCCAAAATATAAAAAAAATAGAAAAAGCGCGGTATCTCGTAAACGGAGAGAGATAGGCCAAAAATAAGCAATATTCGAGATCACTCGCATTTTGCCAATATATTAAAAAATAGGAATATCTCGTAAACGGAGAGAGATAGGCCAAAAATAAGCAATTTTCACGTGTTTCTAAGGGGAATTATATTAACGAGATGAATCGAACTGCACCAAAATATTAAAAAATAGAAAAAGCGCGATATCTCGTAAACGGAGAGAGATAGGCCAAAAATAAGCAATATTCGAGATCACTCGCATTTTGCCAAAATATTAAAAAATAGGAATATCTCGTAAACGGAGAGAGATAGGCCAAAAATAAGCAATTTTAACTGGTTTCTAAGGGGAATTATATTTACGAGATGAATCGAACTGCACCAAAATATTAAAAAATAGAAAAAGCGCGATATCTCGTAAACGGAGAGAGATAGGCCAAAAATAAGCAATATTCGAGATCACTCGCATTTTGCCAAAATATTAAAAAATAGGAATATCTCGTAAACGGAGCGAGATAGGCCAAAAATAAGCAATTTTCACGAGTTTCTAAGGGGAATTATATTAACGAGATGAATCGAACTGTACCAAAATATTAAAAAATAGAAAAAGCGCGATATCTCGTAAACGGAGAGAGATAGGCCAAAAATAAGCAATATTCGAGATCACTCGCATTTTGCCAAAATATTAAAAAATAGGAATATCTCGTAAACGGAGAGAGATAGGCCAAAAATAAGCAATTTTCACGGGTTTCTAAGGGGAATTATATTAACGAGATGAATCGAACTGCACCAAAATATTAAAAAATAGAAAAAGCGCGATATCTCGTAAACGGAGAGAGATAGGCCAAAAATAAGCAATTTTCGAGATCACTCGCATTTTGCCAAAATATTAAAAAATAGGAATATCTCGTAAACGGAGAGAGATAGGCCAAAAATAAGCAATTTTCACGGTTTTCTAAGGGGAATTATATTAACGAGATGAATCGAACTGCACCAAAATATTAAAAAATAGAAAAAGCGCGATATCTCGTAAACGGAGAGAGATAGGCCAAAAATAAGCAATTTTCACGGGTTTCTAAGGGGAATTATATTTACGAGATGAATCGAACTGCACCAAAATATTAAAAAATAGAAAAAGCGCGATATCTCGTAAACGGAGAGAGATAGGCTAAAAATAAGCAATTTTCGAGATCACTCGCATTTTGCCAAAATATTAAAAAAATAGAAATATCTCGTAAACGGAGCGAGATAGGCCAAAAATAAGCAATTTTCACGGGTTTCTAAGGGGAATTATATTAACGAGATGAATCGAACTGCACCAAAATATTAAAAAATAGAAAAAGCGCGATATCTCGTAAACGGAGAGAGATAGGCCAAAAATAAGCAATTTTTGAGATCACTCGCATTTTGCCAAAACATTAAAAAATAGGAATATCTCGTAAACGGAGAGAGATAGGCCAAAAATAAAAAATTTTCACGAGTTTCTAAGGGGAATTATATTAACGAGATGAATCGAACTGCACCAAAATATTAAAAAATAGAAAAAGCGCGATATCTCGTAAACGGAGAGAGATAGGCCAAAAATAAGCAATTTTCGAGAACACTCGCATTTTTCCAAAAAAATAGAAAACGCGCGATATCTCGTAAACGGAGAGAGATAGGCCAAAAATAAGCAATTTTCACGGGTTTCTAAGGGGAATTATATTAACGAGATGAATCGAACTGCACCAAAATATTAAAAAATAGAAAAAGCGCGATATCTCGTAAACGGAGAGAGATAGGCCAAAAATAAGCAATTTTCGAGATCACTCGCATTTTGCCAAAATATTAAAAAAATAGAAATATCTCGTAAACGGAGAGAGATAGGCCAAAAATAAGCAATTTTCACGAGTTTCTAAGGGGAATTATATTAACGAGATGAATCGAACTGCACCAAAATATTAAAAAATAGAAAAAGCGCGATATCTCGTAAACGGAGAGAGATAGGCCAAAAATAAGCAATTTTCGAGATCACTCGCATTTTGCCAAAATATTAAAAACTATAGAAAAAGCGCGATATCTCGTAAACGGAGAGAGATAGGCCAAAAATAAGCAATTTTTGGGATCACTCGCATTTTGCCAAAATATCAAAAAAATAGGAATATCTCGTAAACGGAGAGAGATAGGCCAAAAATAAGCAATTTTCACGAGTTTCTAAGGGGAATTATATTAACGAGATGAATCGAACTGTACTAAAATATTAAAAAATAGAAAAAGCGCGATATCTCGTAAACGGAGAGAGATAGGCCAAAAATAAGCAATTTTCGAGATCACTCGCATTTTGCCAAAATATTAAAAACTATAGAAAAAGCGCGATATCTCGTAAACGGAGAGAGATAGGCCAAAAATAAGCAATTTTTGAGATCACTCGCATTTTGCCAAAATATAAAAAAAATAGGAATATCTCGTAAACGGAGAGAGATAGGCCAAAAATAAGCAATTTTCGAGATCACTCGCATTTTTCCACAAAAATAGAAAACGCGCGATATCTCGTAAACGGAGAGAGATAGGCCAAAAATAAGCAATTTTCACGTGTTTCTAAGGGGAATTATATTAACGAGATGAATCGAACTGCACCAAAATATTAAAAAATAGAAAAAGCGCGATATCTCGTAAACGGAGAGAGATAGGCCAAAAATAAGCAATTTTCGAGATCACTCGCATTTTGCCAAAATATAAAAAAAATAGGAATATCTCGTAAACGGAGAGAGATAGGCCAAAAATAAGCAATTTTCACCAGTTTCTAAGGGGAATTATATTAACGAGATGAATCGAACTGCACCAAAATATTAAAAAATAGAAAAAGCGCGATATCTCGTAAACGGAGATATTATTTATAGGCCAAAAATAAGCAATTTTCGAGATCACTCGCATTTTGCAAAAATATTAAAAACTATAGAAAAAGCGCGATATCTCGTAAACGGAGAGAGATAGGCCAAAAATAAGCAATTTTTGAGATCACTCGCATTTTGCCAAAACGTTAAAAAAAAAAAAAAAGCGCGATATCTCGTAAACGGAGAGAGATAGGCCAAAAATAAGCAATATTCGAGATCACTCGCATTTTGCCAAAATATTAAAAAATAGGAATATCTCGTAAACGGAGCGAGATAGGCCAAAAATAAGCAATTTTCACGAGTTTCTAAGGGGAATTATATTAACGAGATGAATCGAACTGCACCAAAATATTAAAAAATAGAAAAAGCGCGATATCTCGTAAACGGAGAGAGATAGGCCAAAAATAAGCAATATTCGAGATCACTCGCATTTTGCCAAAATATTAAAAAATAGGAATATCTCGTAAACGGAGCGAGATAGGCCAAAAATAAGCAATTTTCACGAGTTTCTAAGGGGAATTATATTAACGAGATGAATCGAACTGCACCAAAATATTAAAAAATAGAAAAAGCGCGATATCTCGTAAACGGAGAGAGATAGGCCAAAAATAAGCAATATTCGAGATCACTCGCATTTTGCCAAAATATTAAAAAATAGGAATATCTCGTAAACGGAGCGAGATAGGCCAAAAATAAGCAATTTTCACGAGTTTCTAAGGGGAATTATATTAACGAGATGAATCGAACTGCACCAAAATATTAAAAAATAGAAAAAGCGCGATATCTCGTAAACGGAGAGAGATAGGCCAAAAATAAGCAATTTTCGAGATCACTCGCATTTTGCCAAAATATTAAAAAAATAGGAATATCTCGTAAACGGAGAGAGATAGGCCAAAAATAAGCAATTTTCACGAGTTTCTAAGGGGAATTATATTAACGAGATGAATCGAACTGCACCAAAATATTAAAAAATAGAAAAAGCGCGATATCTCGTAAACGGAGAGAGATAGGCCAAAAATAAGCAATATTCGAGATCACTCGCATTTTGCCAAAATATTAAAAAATAGGAATATCTCGTAAACGGAGCGAGATAGGCCAAAAATAAGCAATTTTCACGAGTTTCTAAGGGGAATTATATTAACGAGATGAATCGAACTGCACCAAAATATTAAAAAATAGAAAAAGCGCGATATCTCGTAAACGGAGAGAGATAGGCCAAAAATAAGCAATATTCGAGATCACTCGCATTTTGCCAAAATATTAAAAAATAGGAATATCTCGTAAACGGAGCGAGATAGGCCAAAAATAAGCAATTTTCACGAGTTTCTAAGGGGAATTATATTAACGAGATGAATCGAACTGCACCAAAATATTAAAAAATAGAAAAAGCGCGATATCTCGTAAACGGAGAGAGATAGGCCAAAAATAAGCAATTTTCGAGATCACTCGCATTTTGCCAAAATATTAAAAAAATAGGAATATCTCGTAAACGGAGAGAGATAGGCCAAAAATAAGCAATTTTCACGAGTTTCTAAGGGGAATTATATTAACGAGATGAATCGAACTGCACCAAAATATTAAAAAATAGAAAAAGCGCGATATCTCGTAAACGGAGAGAGATAGGCCAAAAATAAGCAATTTTCGAGATCACTCGCATTTTGCCAAAACATTAAAACAAATAAAAAAAGCGCGATATCTCGTAAACGGAGAGAGATAGGCCAAAAATAAGCAATTTTCGAGATCACTCGCATTTTGCCAAAATATTAAAAAAATAGGAATATCTCGTAAACGGAGAGAGATAGGCCAAAAATAAGCAATTTTCGAGATCACTCGCATTTTGCCAAAATATTACAAACTATAGAAAAAGCGCGATATCTCGTAAACGGAGAGAGATAGGCCAAAAATAAGCAATTTTAACTGGTTTCTACGGGGAATTATATTAACGAGATGAATCGAACTGCACCAAAATATTAAAAAATAGAAAAAGCGCGATATCTCGTAAACGGAGAGAGATAGGCCAAAAATAAGCAATTTTCGAGATCACTCGCATTTTTCCAAAAAAATAGAAAACGCGCGATATCTCGTAAACGGAGAGAGATAGGCCAAAAATAAGCAATTTTAACTGGTTTCTAAGGGGAATTATATTAACGAGATGAATCGAACTGCACCAAAATATTAAAAAATAGAAAAAGCGCGATATCTCGTAAACGGAGAGAGATAGGCCAAAAATAAGCAATTTTCGAGATCACTCGCATTTTTCCAAAATAATAGAAAACGCGCGATATCTCGTAAACGGAGAGAGATAGGCCAAAAATAAGCAATTTTCACGGGTTTCTAAGGGGAATTATATTTACGAGATGAATCGAACTGCACCAAAATATTAAAAAATAGAAAAAGCGCGATATCTCGTAAACGGAGAGAGATAGGCCAAAAATAAGCAATATTCGAGATCACTCGCATTTTGCCAAAATATTAAAAAATAGGAATATCTCGTAAACGGAGAGAGATAGGCCAAAAATAAGCAATTTTCACGGGTTTCTAAGGGGAATTATATTAACGAGATGAATCGAACTGCACCAAAATATTAAAAAATAGAAAAAGCGCGATATCTCGTAAACGGAGAGAGATAGGCCAAAAATAAGCAATTTTCGAGATCACTCGCATTTTGCCAAAATATTACAAACTATAGAAAAAGCGCGATATCTCGTAAACGGAGAGAGATAGGCCAAAAATAAGCAATTTTAACTGGTTTCTACGGGGAATTATATTAACGAGATGAATCGAACTGCACCAAAATATTAAAAAATAGAAAAAGCGCGATATCTCGTAAACGGAGAGAGATAGGCCAAAAATAAGCAATTTTCGAGATCACTCGCATTTTTCCAAAAAAATAGAAAACGCGCGATATCTCGTAAACGGAGAGAGATAGGCCAAAAATAAGCAATTTTAACTGGTTTCTAAGGGGAATTATATTAACGAGATGAATCGAACTGCACCAAAATATTAAAAAATAGAAAAAGCGCGATATCTCGTAAACGGAGAGAGATAGGCCAAAAATAAGCAATTTTCGAGATCACTCGCATTTTTCCAAAATAATAGAAAACGCGCGATATCTCGTAAACGGAGAGAGATAGGCCAAAAATAAGCAATTTTCACGGGTTTCTAAGGGGAATTATATTTACGAGATGAATCGAACTGCACCAAAATATTAAAAAATAGAAAAAGCGCGATATCTCGTAAACGGAGAGAGATAGGCCAAAAATAAGCAATATTCGAGATCACTCGCATTTTGCCAAAATATTAAAAAAATAGGAATATCTCGTAAACGGAGAGAGATAGGCCAAAAATAAGCAATTTTCACGGGTTTCTAAGGGGAATTATATTAACGAGATGAATCGAACTGCACCAAAATATTAAAAAATAGAAAAAGCGCGATATCTCGTAAACGGAGAGAGATAGGCCAAAAATAAGCAATTTTCGAGATCACTCGCATTTTGCCAAAATATTAAAAAATAGGAATATCTCGTAAACGGAGAGAGATAGGCCAAAAATAAGCAATTTTAACTGGTTTCTAAGGGGAATTGTATTAACGAGATGAATCGAACTGCACCAAAATATTAAAAAATAGAAAAAGCGCGATATCTCGTAAACGGAGAGAGATAGGCCAAAAATAAGCAATATTCGAGATCACTCGCATTTTTCCAAAATATTAAAAAAATAGGAATATCTCGTAAACGGAGAGAGATAGGCCAAAAATAAGCAATTTTAACTGGTTTCTAAGGGGAATTATATTTACGAGATGAATCGAACTGCACCAAAATATTAAAAAATAGAAAAAGCGCGATATCTCGTATACGGAGAGAGATAGGCCAAAAATAAGCAATATTCGAGATCACTCGCATTTTGCCAAAATATTAAAAACTATAGAAAAAGCGCGATATCTCGTAAACGGAGAGAGATAGGCCAAAAATAAGCAATTTTTGAGATCACTCGCATTTTGCCAAAACATTAAAAAAAAAAAAAGCGCGATATCTCGTAAACGGAGAGAGATAGGCCAAAAATAAGCAATATTCGAGATCACTCGCATTTTGCCAAAATATTAAAAAATAGGAATATCTCGTAAACGGAGAGAGATAGGCCAAAAATAAGCAATTTTCACGGGTTTCTAAGGGGAATTATATTAACGAGATGAATCGAACTGCACCAAAATATTAAAAAATAGAAAAAGCGCGATATCTCGTAAACGGAGAGAGATAGGCCAAAAATAAGCAATTTTCGAGATCACTCGCATTTTGCCAAAATATTAAAAAATAGGAATATCTCGTAAACGGAGAGAGATAGGCCAAAAATAAGCAATTTTAACTGGTTTCTAAGGGGAATTGTATTAACGAGATGAATCGAACTGCACCAAAATATTAAAAAATAGAAAAAGCGCGATATCTCGTAAACGGAGAGAGATAGGCCAAAAATAAGCAATATTCGAGATCACTCGCATTTTTCCAAAATATTAAAAAAATAGGAATATCTCGTAAACGGAGAGAGATAGGCCAAAAATAAGCAATTTTAACTGGTTTCTAAGGGGAATTATATTTACGAGATGAATCGAACTGCACCAAAATATTAAAAAATAGAAAAAGCGCGATATCTCGTAAACGGAGAGAGATAGGCCAAAAATAAGCAATTTTCGAGATCACTCGCATTTTTCCAACAAAATAGAAAACGCGCGATATCTCGTAAACGGAGAGAGATAGGCCAAAAATAAGCAATTTTCACGGGTTTCTAAGGGGAATTATATTAACGAGATGAATCGAACTGTACCAAAATATTAAAAAATAGAAAAAGCGCGATATCTCGTAAACGGAGAGAGATAGGCCAAAAATAAGCAATATGAAGATGAATCGAACTGCACCCAAATATTAAAAAATAGAAAAAGCGCGGTATCTCGTAAACGGAGAGAGATAGGCCAAAAATAAGCAATTTTTGAGATCACTCGCATTTTGCCAAAATATTAAAAAAATAGGAATATCTCGTAAACGGAGAGAGATAGGCCAAAAATAAGCAATTTTAACTGGTTTCTAAGGGGAATTATATTTACGAGATGAATCGAACTGCACCAAAATATTAAAAAATAGAAAACGCGCGATATCTCGTAAACGGAGAGAGATAGGCCAAAAATAAGCAATTTTCGAGATCACTCGCATTTTGCCAAAATATTAAAAAAAATAGAAAAAGCGCGATTAGAAAGATAGGCCAAAAATAAGCAATTTTTGAGATCACTCGCATTTTGCCAAAATATTAAAAAAATAGGAATATCTCGTAAACGGAGAGAGATAGGCCAAAAATAAGCAATTTTCGAGATCACTCGCATTTTGCCAAAATATTAAAAAAATAGGAATATCTCGTAAACGGAGAGATATAGGCCAAAAATAAGCAATTTTCGAGATCACTCGCATTTTTCCAAAATATTAAAAAAAATAGAAAAAGCGCGATTAGAAAGATAGGCCAAAAATAAGCAATTTTTGAGATCACTCGCATTTTGCCAAAATATTAAAAAAATAGAAATATCTCGTAAACGGAGAGAGATAGGCCAAAAATAAGCAATTTTCACGGGATTCTAAGGGGAACTATATTAACGAGATGAATCGAACTGCACCAAAATATTAAAAAATAGAAAAAGCGCGATATCTCGTAAACGGAGAGAGATAGGCCAAAAATAAGCAATTTTCGAGATCACTCGCATTTTGCCAAAATATTAAAAACTATAGAAAAAGCGCGATATCTCGTAAACGGAGAGAGATAGGCCAAAAATAAGCAATTTTCACGAGTTTCTAAGGGGAATTATATTAACGAGATGAATCGAACTGCACCAAAATATTAAAAAATAGAAAAAGCGCGATATCTCGTAAACGGAGAGAGATAGGCCAAAAATAAGCAATTTTCGAGATCACTCGCATTTTGCCAAAATATTAAAAACTATAGAAAAAGCGCGATATCTCGTAAACGGAGAGAGATAGGCCAAAAATAAGCAATTTTCACGGGTTTCTAAGGGGAATTATATTAACGAGATGAATCGAACTGCACCAAAATATTAAAAAATAGAAAAAGCGCGATATCTCGTAAACGGAGAGAGATAGGCCAAAAATAAGCAATTTTCGAGATCACTCGCATTTTGCCAAAATATTAAGAAAATAGGAATATCTCGTAAACGGAGAGATATAGGCCAAAAATAAGCAATTTTCGAGATCACTCGCATTTTTCCAACAAAATAGAAAACGCGCGATATCTCGTAAACGGAGAGAGATAGGCCAAAAATAAGCAATTTTCACGGGTTTCTAAGGGGAATTATATTAACGAGATGAATCGAACTGCACCAAAATATTAAAAAATAGAAAAAGCGCGATATCTCGTAAACGGAGAGAGATAGGCCAAAAATAAGCAATTTTCGAGATCACTCGCATTTTTCCAAAAAAATAGAAAACGCGCGATATCTCGTAAACGGAGAGAGATAGGCCAAAAATAAGCAATATTCGAGATCACTCGCATTTTGCCAAAATATTAAAAAAATAGGAATATCTCGTAAACGGAGAGAGATAGGCCAAAAATAAGCAATTTTCGAGATCACTCGCATTTTGCCAAAATATTAAAAAAATAGGAATATCTCGTAAACGGAGAGAGATAGGCCAAAAATAAGCAATTTTCGAGATCACTCGCATTTTGCCAAAATATTAAAAACTATAGAAAAAGCGCGATATCTCGTAAACGGAGAGAGATAGGCCAAAAATAAGCAATTTTTGAGATCACTCGCATTTTGCCAAAACATTAAAAATAATAGAAAAAGCGCGATATCTCGTAAACGGAGAGAGATAGGCCAAAAATAAGCAATTTTCACAGGTTTCTAAGGGGAATTATATTTACGAGATGAATCGAACTGCACCAAAATATTAAAAAATAGAAAAAGCGCGATATCTCGTAAACGGAGAGAGATAGGCCAAAAATAAGCAATTTTCGAGATCACTCGCATTTTGCCAAAATATTAAAAACTATAGAAAAAGCGCGATATCTCGTAAACGGAGAGAGATAGGCCAAAAATAAGCAATTTTCGAGATCACTCGCATTTTGCCAAAATATTAAAAACTATAGAAAAAGCGCGATATCTCGTAAACGGAGAGAGATAGGCCATAAAAAAGCAATTTTTGAGATCACTCGCATTTTGCCAAAACATTAAAAAAAATAGAAAAAGCGCGATATCTCGTAAACGGAGAGAGATAGGCCAAAAATAAGCAATATTCGAGATCACTCGCATTTTGCCAAAATATTAAAAAATAGGAATATCTCGTAAACGGAGAGAGATAGGCCAAAAATAAGCATTTTTCACTGGTTTCTAAGGGGAATTATATTAACGAGATGAATCGAACTGCACCAAAATATTAAAAAATAGAAAAAGCGCGATATCTCGTAAACGGAGAGAGATAGGCCAAAAATAAGCAATTTTCGAGATCACTCGCATTTTGCCAAAATATTAAAAAAATAGAAATATCTCGTAAACGGAGAGAGATAGGCCAAAAATAAGCAATTTTCGAGATCACTCGCATTTTGCCAAAATATTAAAAAAATAGGAATATCTCGTAAACGGAGAGAGATAGGCCAAAAATAAGCAATTTTCGAGATCACTCGCATTTTGCCAAAATATTAAAAAAATAGGAATATCTCGTAAACGGAGAGAGATAGGCCAAAAATAAGCAATTTTAACTGGTTTCTAAGGGGAATTATATTAACGAGATGAATCGAACTGCACCAAAATATTAAAAAATAGAAAAAGCGCGATATCTCGTAAACGGAGAGAGATAGGCAAAAAATAAGCAATTTTCACCAGTTTCTAAGGGGAATTATATTAACGAGATGAATCGAACTGCACCAAAATATTAAAAAATAGAAAAAGCGCGTTATCTCGTAAACGGAGATAGATAGGCCAAAAATAAGCAATTTTCGAGATCACTCGCATTTTGCCAAAATATTAAAAAAATAGGAATATCTCGTAAACGGAGAGAGATAGGCCAAAAATAAGCAATTTTAACTGGTTTCTAAGGGGAATTATATTAACGAGATGAATCGAACTGTACCAAAATATTAAAAAATAGAAAAAGCGCGATATCTCGGAAACGGAGAGAGATAGGCCAAAAATAAGCAATATTCGAGATCGCTCGCATTTTTCCAAAAAAATAGAAAACGCGCGCTATCTCGTAAACGGAGAGAGATAGGCCAAAAATAAGCAATTTTCACCGGGTTTCTAAGGGGAATTATATTAACGAGATGAATCGAACTGCACCAAAATATTAAAAAATAGAAAAAGCGCGATATCTCGTAAACGGAGAGAGATAGGCCAAAAATAAGCAATTTTCGAGATCACTCGCATTTTGCCAAAATATTAAAAAAAATAGAAAAAGCGCGATTAGAAAGATAGGCCAAAAATAAGCAATTTTTGAGATCACTCGCATTTTGCCAAAATATTAAAAAAATAGAAATATCTCGTAAACGGAGAGAGATAGGCCAAAAATAAGCAATTTTCACGGGTTTCTAAGGGGAATTATATTAACGAGATGAATCGAACTGCACCAAAATATTAAAAAATAGAAAAAGCGCGATATCTCGTAAACGGAGAGAGATAGGCCAAAAATAAGAAATTTTCGAGATCACTCGCATTTTGCCAAAATATTAAAAACTATAGAAAAAGCGCGATATCTCGTAAACGGAGAGAGATAGGCCAAAAATAAGCAATTTTCACGAGTTTCTAAGGGGAATTATATTAACGAGATGAATCGAACTGCACCAAAATATTAAAAAATAGAAAAAGCGCGATATCTCGTAAACGGAGAGAGATAGGCCAAAAATAAGCAATTTTCACGTGTTTCTAAGGGGAATTATATTAACGAGATGAATCGAACTGCACCAAAATATTAAAAAATAGAAAAAGCGCGATATCTCGTAAACGGAGAGAGATAGGCCAAAAATAAGCAATTTTCGAGATCACTCGCATTTTGCCAAAATATTAAAAACTATAGAAAAAGCGCGATATCTCGTAAACGGAGAGAGATAGGCCAAAAATAAGCAATTTTCGAGATCACTCGCATTTTGCCAAAATATCAAAAAAATAGGAATATCTCGTAAACGGAGAGAGATAGGCCAAAAATAAGCAATTTTCACCAGTTTCTAAGGGGAATTATATTAACGAGATGAATCGAACTGCACCAAAATATTAAAAAATAGAAAAAGCGCGATATCTCGTAAACGGAGATATTATTTATAGGCCAAAAATAAGCAATTTTCGAGATCACTCGCATTTTGCCAAAATATTAAAAACTATAGAAAAAGCGCGATATCTCGTAAACGGAGAGAGATAGGCCAAAAATAAGCAATTTTTGAGATCACTCGCATTTTGCCAAAACGTTAAAAAAAAAAAAAAAAGCGCGATATCTCGTAAACGGAGAGAGATAGGCCAAAAATAAGCAATATTCGAGATCACTCGCATTTTGCCAAAATATTAAAAAATAGGAATATCTCGTAAACGGAGCGAGATAGGCCAAAAATAAGCAATTTTCACGAGTTTCTAAGGGGAATTATATTAACGAGATGAATCGAACTGTACCAAAATATTAAAAAATAGAAAAAGCGCGATATCTCGTAAACGGAGAGAGATAGGCCAAAAATAAGCAATTTTCGAGATCACTCGCATTTTGCCAAAATATTAAAAAATAGGAATATCTCGTAAACGGAGAGAGATAGGCCAAAAATAAGCAATTTTCACGAGTTTCTAAGGGGAATTATATTAACGAGATGAATCGAACTGCACCAAAATATTAAAAAATAGAAAAAGCGCGATATCTCGTAAACGGAGAGAGATAGGCCAAAAATAAGCAATTTTCGAGATCACTCGCATTTTTCCAAAAAATAGAAAAAGCGCGATATCTCGTTAACGGAGAGAGATAGGCCAAAAATAAGCAATTTTCGAGATCACTCGCATTTTGCCAAAATATTAAAAACTATAGAAAAAGCGCGATATCTCGTAAACGGAGAGAGATAGGCCAAAAATAAGCAATTTTTGAGATCACTCGCATTTTGCCAAAACGTTAAAAAAAAAAAAAAGCGCGATATCTCGTAAACGGAGAGAGATAGGCCAAAAATAAGCAATATTCGAGATCACTCGCATTTTGCCAAAATATTAAAAAATAGGAATATCTCGTAAACGGAGCGAGATAGGCCAAAAATAAGCAATTTTCACGGGTTTCTAAGGGGAATTATATTAACGAGATGAATCGAACTGTACCAAAATATTAAAAAATAGAAAAAGCGCGATATCTCGTAAACGGAGAGAGATAGGCCAAAAATAAGCAATTTTCGAGATCACTCGCATTTTGCCAAAATATTAAAAAAATAGGAATATCTCGTAAACGGAGAGAGATAGGCCAAAAATAAGCAATTTTCACGAGTTTCTAAGGGGAATTACATTAACGAGATGAATCGAACTGCACCAAAATATTAAAAAATAGAAAAAGCGCGATATCTCGTAAACGGAGAGAGATAGGCCAAAAATAAGCAATTTTCGAGATCACTCGCATTTTGCCAAAACATTAAAACAAATAAAAAAAGCGCGATATCTCGTAAACGGAGAGAGATAGGCCAAAAATAAGCAATTTTCGAGATCACTCGCATTTTGCCAAAATATTAAAAAAATAGGAATATCTCGTAAACGGAGAGAGATAGGCCAAAAATAAATAAGCAATTTTCACGAGTTTCTAAGGGGAATTATATTAACGAGATGAATCGAACTGCACCAAAATATTAAAAAATAGAAAAAGCGCGATATCTCGTAAACGGAGAGAGATAGGCCAAAAATAAGCAATTTTCGAGATCACTCGCATTTTTCCAAAAAAATAGAAAACGCGCGATATCTCGTAAACGGAGAGAGATAGGCCAAAAATAAGCAATTTTCGAGATCACTCGCATTTTGCCAAAATATTAAAAAATAGGAATATCTCGTAAACGGAGAGAGATAGGCCAAAAATAAGCAATTTTCACGGGTTTCTAAGGGGAATTATATTAACGAGATGAATCGAACTGCACCAAAATATTAAAAAATAGAAAAAGCGCGATATCTCGTAAACGGAGAGAGATACGCCAAAAATAAGCAATTTTCGAGATCACTCGCATTTTGCCAAAACATTAAAAAAAATAGAAAAAGCGCGATATCTCGTAAACGGAGAGAGATAGGCCAAAAATAAGCAATTTTCGAGATCACTCGCATTTTTCCAAAAAAATAGAAAACGCGCGATATCTCGTAAACGGAGAGAGATAGGCCAAAAATAAGCAATTTTCGAGATCACTCGCATTTTGCCAAAATATTAAAAAATAGGAATATCTCGTAAACGGAGAGAGATAGGCCAAAAATAAGCAATTTTTGAGATCACTCGCATTTTGCCAAAACATTAAAAAAAATAGAAAAAGCGCGATATCTCGTAAACGGAGAGAGATAGGCCAAAAATAAGCAATTTTCGAGATCACTCGCATTTTTCCAAAAAAATAGAAAACGCGCGATATCTCGTAAACGGAGAGAGATAGGCCAAAAATAAGCAATTTTCGAGATCACTCGCATTTTGCCAAAATATTAAAAAATAGGAATATCTCGTAAACGGAGAGAGATAGGCCAAAAATAAGCAATTTTCACGAGTTTCTAAGGGGAATTATATTAACGAGATGAATCGAACTGCACCAAAATATTAAAAAATAGAAAAAGCGCGATATCTCGTAAACGGAGAGAGATAGGCCAAAAATAAGCAATTTTCGAGATCACTCGCATTTTTCCAAAAAAATAGAAAACGCGCGATATCTCGTAAACGGAGAGAGATAGGCCAAAAATAAGCAATTTTCGAGATCACTCGCATTTTGCCAAAATATTACAAACTATAGAAAAAGCGCGATATCTCGTAAACGGAGAGAGATAGGCCAAAAATAAGCAATTTTAACTGGTTTCTAAGGGGAATTATATTAACGAGATGAATCGAACTGCACCAAAATATTAAAAAATAGAAAAAGCGCGATATCTCGTAAACGGAGAGAGATAGGCCAAAAATAAGCAATTTTCGAGATCACTCGCATTTTTCCAAAAAAATAGAAAACGCGCGATATCTCGTAAACGGAGAGAGATAGGCCAAAAATAAGCAATTTTAACTGATTTCTAAGGGGAATTATATTAACGAGATGAATCGAACTGCACCAAAATATTAAAAAATAGAAAAAGCGCGATATCTCGTAAACGGAGAGAGATAGGCCAAAAATAAGCAATTTTCGAGATCACTCGCATTTTTCCAAAATAATAGAAAACGCGCGATATCTCGTAAACGGAGAGAGATAGGCCAAAAATAAGCAATTTTCACGCGTTTCTAAGGGGAATTATATTTACGAGATGAATCGAACTGCACCAAAATATTAAAAAATAGAAAAAGCGCGATATCTCGTAAACGGAGAGAGATAGGCCAAAAATAAGCAATATTCGAGATCACTCGCATTTTGCCAAAATATTAAAAAATAGGAATATCTCGTAAACGGAGAGAGATAGGCCAAAAATAAGCAATTTTCACGGATTTCTAAGGGGAATTATATTAACGAGATGAATCGAACTGCACCAAAATATTAAAAAATAGAAAAAGCGCGATATCTCGTAAACGGAGAGAGATAGGCCAAAAATAAGCAATTTTCGAGATCACTCGCATTTTGCCAAAATATTAAAAAAATAGAAATATCTCGTAAACGGAGAGAGATAGGCCAAAAATAAGCAATTTTCGAGATCACTCGCATTTTGCCAAAATATTAAAAAAATAGGAATATCTCGTAAACGGAGAGAGATAGGCCAAAAATAAGCATTTTTCACTGGTTTCTAAGGGGAATTATATTAACGAGATGAATCGAACTGCACCAAAATATTAAAAAATAGAAAAAGCGCGTTATCTCGTAAACGGAGATAGATAGGCCAAAAATAAGCAATTTTCGAGATCACTCGCATTTTGCCAAAATATTAAAAAAATAGAAATATCTCGTAAACGGAGAGAGATAGGCCAAAAATAAGCAATTTTCGAGATCACTCGCATTTTGCCAAAATATTAAAAAAATAGGAATATCTCGTAAACGGAGAGAGATAGGCCAAAAATAAGCAATTTTCGAGATCACTCGCATTTTGCCAAAATATTAAAAAAATAGGAATATCTCGTAAACGGAGAGAGATAGGCCAAAAATAAGCAATTTTAACTGGTTTCTAAGGGGAATTATATTAACGAGATGAATCGAACTGCACCAAAATATTAAAAAATAGAAAAAGCGCGATATCTCGTAAACGGAGAGAGATAGGCAAAAAATAAGCAATTTTCACCAGTTTCTAAGGGGAATTATATTAACGAGATGAATCGAACTGCACCAAAATATTAAAAAATAGAAAAAGCGCGTTATCTCGTAAACGGAGATAGATAGGCCAAAAATAAGCAATTTTCGAGATCACTCGCATTTTGCCAAAATATTAAAAAAATAGGAATATCTCGTAAACGGAGAGAGATAGGCCAAAAATAAGCAATTTTAACTGGTTTCTAAGGGGAATTATATTAACGAGATGAATCGAACTGTACCAAAATATTAAAAAATAGAAAAAGCGCGATATCTCGGAAACGGAGAGAGATAGGCCAAAAATAAGCAATATTCGAGATCGCTCGCATTTTTCCAAAAAAATAGAAAACGCGCGCTATCTCGTAAACGGAGAGAGATAGGCCAAAAATAAGCAATTTTCACGGGTTTCTAAGGGGAATTATATTAACGAGATGAATCGAACTGCACCAAAATATTAAAAAATAGAAAAAGCGCGATATCTCGTAAACGGAGAGAGATAGGCCAAAAATAAGCAATTTTCGAGATCACTCGCATTTTGCCAAAATAGTAAAAAAAATAGAAAAAGCGCGATTAGAAAGATAGGCCAAAAATAAGCAATTTTTGAGATCACTCGCATTTTGCCAAAATATTAAAAAAATAGAAATATCTCGTAAACGGAGAGAGATAGGCCAAAAATAAGCAATTTTCACGGGTTTCTAAGGGGAATTATATTAACGAGATGAATCGAACTGCACCAAAATATTAAAAAATAGAAAAAGCGCGATATCTCGTAAACGGAGAGAGATAGGCCAAAAATAAGAAATTTTCGAGATCACTCGCATTTTGCCAAAATATTAAAAACTATAGAAAAAGCGCGATATCTCGTAAACGGAGAGAGATAGGCCAAAAATAAGCAATTTTCACGACTTTCTAAGGGGAATTATATTAACGAGATGAATCGAACTGCACCAAAATATTAAAAAATAGAAAAAGCGCGATATCTCGTAAACGGAGAGAGATAGGCCAAAAATAAGCAATTTTCGAGATCACTCGCATTTTGCCAAAATATTAAAAAAATAGGAATATCTCGTAAACGGAGAGATATAGGCCAAAAATAAGCAATTTTCGAGATCACTCGCATTTTTCCAAAATATTAAAAAAAATAGAAAAAGCGCGATTAGAAAGATAGGCCAAAAATAAGCAATTTTTGAGATCACTCGCATTTTGCCAAAATATTAAAAAAATAGGAATATCTCGTAAACAGAGAGAGATAGGCCAAAAATAAGCAATTTTCGAGATCACTCGCATTTTGCCAAAATATTAAGAAAATAGGAATATCTCGTAAACGGAGAGATATAGGCCAAAAATAAGCAATTTTCGAGATCACTCGCATTTTTCCAACAAAATAGAAAACGCGCGATATCTCGTAAACGGAGAGAGATAGGCCAAAAATAAGCAATTTTCACGAGTTTCTAAGGGGAATTATATTAACGAGATGAATCGAACTGCACCAAAATATTAAAAAATAGAAAAAGCGCGATATCTCGTAAACGGAGAGAGATAGGCCAAAAATAAGCAATATTCGAGATCACTCGCATTTTGCCAAAATATTAAAAAAATAGGAATATCTCGTAAACGGAGAGAGATAGGCCAAAAATAAGCAATTTTAACTGGTTTCTAAGGGGAATTGTATTAACGAGATGAATCGAACTGCACCAAAATATTAAAAAATAGAAAAAGCGCGATATCTCGTAAACGGAGAGCGATAGGCCAAAAATAAGCAATATTCGAGATCACTCGCATTTTTCCAAAATATTAAAAAAATAGGAATATCTCGTAAACGGAGAGAGATAGGCCAAAAATAAGCAATTTTAACTGGTTTCTAAGGGGAATTGTATTAACGAGATGAATCGAACTGCACCAAAATATTAAAAAATAGAAAAAGCGCGATATCTCGTAAACGGAGAGCGATAGGCCAAAAATAAGCAATATTCGAGATCACTCGCATTTTTCCAAAATATTAAAAAAATAGGAATATCTCGTAAACGGAGAGAGATAGGCCAAAAATAAGCAATTTTAACTGGTTTCTAAGGGGAATTATATTTATGAGATGAATCGAACTGCACCAAAATATTAAAAAATAGAAAAAGCGCGATATCTCGAAAACGGAGAGAGATAGGCCAAAAATAAGCAATATTCGAGATCACTCGCATTTTGCCAAAATATTAAAAAATAGGAATATCTCGTAAACGGAGAGAGATAGGCCAAAAATAAGCAATTTTAACTGGTTTCTAAGGGGAATTGTATTAACGAGATGAATCGAACTGCACCAAAATATTAAAAAATAGAAAAAGCGCGATATCTCGTAAACGGAGAGCGATAGGCCAAAAATAAGCAATATTCGAGATCACTCGCATTTTTCCAAAATATTAAAAAAATAGGAATATCTCGTAAACGGAGAGAGATAGGCCAAAAATAAGCAATTTTAACTGGTTTCTAAGGGGAATTGTATTAACGAGATGAATCGAACTGCACCAAAATATTAAAAAATAGAAAAAGCGCGATATCTCGTAAACGGAGAGCGATAGGCCAAAAATAAGCAATATTCGAGATCACTCGCATTTTTCCAAAATATTAAAAAAATAGGAATATCTCGTAAACGGAGAGAGATAGGCCAAAAATAAGCAATTTTAACTGGTTTCTAAGGGGAATTATATTTACGAGATGAATCGAACTGCACCAAAATATTAAAAAATAGAAAAAGCGCGATATCTCGTAAACGGAGAGAGATAGGCCAAAAATAAGCAATTTTCGAGATCACTCGCATTTTTCCAAAAAAAAAGAAAACGCGCGATATCTCGTAAACGGAGAGAGATAGGCCAAAAATAAGCAATTTTTGAGATCACTCGCATTTTGCCAAAATATTAAAAAAATAGGAATATCTCGTAAACGGAGAGAGATAGGCCAAAAATAAGCAATTTTAACTGGTTTCTAAGGGGAATTATATTTACGAGATGAATCGAACTGCACCAAAATATTAAAAAATAGAAAACGCGCGATATCTCGTAAACGGAGAGCGATAGGCCAAAAATAAGCAATTTTCACAGATTTCTAAGGGGAATTATATTTACGAGATGAATCGAACTGCACCAAAATATTAAAAAATAGAAAAAGCGCGATATCTCGTAAACGGAGAGAGATAGGCCAAAAATAAGCAATTTTCGAGATCACTCGCATTTTGCCAAAATATTAAAAACTATAGAAAAAGCGCGATATCTCGTAAACGGAGAGAGATAGGCCAAAAATAAGCAATTTTCACGAGTTTCTAAGGGGAATTATATTAACGAGATGAATCGAACTGCACCAAAATATTAAAAAATAGAAAAAGCGCGATATCTCGTAAACGGAGAGAGATAGGCCAAAAATAAGCAATTTTCACGAGTTTCTAAGGGGAATTATATTAACGAGATGAATCGAACTGCACCAAAATATTAAAAAATAGAAAAAGCGCGATATCTCGTAAACGGAGAGAGATAGGCCAAAAATAAGCAATTTTCGAGATCACTCGCATTTTGCCAAAATATTAAAAAAAATAGAAAAAGCGCGATTAGAAAGATAGGCCAAAAATAAGCAATTTTTGAGATCACTCGCATTTTGCCAAAATATTAAAAAAATAGGAATATCTCGTAAACGGAGAGAGATAGGCCAAAAATAAGCAATTTTCGAGATCACTCGCATTTTGCCAAAATATTAAAAAAATAGGAATATCTCGTAAACGGAGAGATATAGGCCAAAAATAAGCAATTTTCGAGATCACTCGCATTTTTCCAAAATATTAAAAAAAATAGAAAAAGCGCGATTAGAAAGATAGGCCAAAAATAAGCAATTTTTGAGATCACTCGCATTTTGCCAAAATATTAAAAAAATAGAAATATCTCGTAAACGGAGAGAGATAGGCCAAAAATAAGCAATTTTCACGAGTTTCTAAGGGGAACTATATTAACGAGATGAATCGAACTGCACCAAAATATTAAAAAATAGAAAAAGCGCGATATCTCGTAAACGGAGAGAGATAGGCCAAAAATAAGCAATTTTCGAGATCACTCGCATTTTGCCAAAATATTAAAAACTATAGAAAAAGCGCGATATCTCGTAAACGGAGAGAGATAGGCCAAAAATAAGCAATTTTCACGAGTTTCTAAGGGGAATTATATTTACGAGATGAATCGAACTGCACCAAAATATTAAAAAATAGAAAAAGCGCAATATCTCGTAAACGGAGAGAGATAGGCCAAAAATAAGCAATTTTCGAGATCACTCGCATTTTTCCAAAACATTAAAAATAATAGAAAAAGCGCGATTAGAAAGATAGGCCAAAAATAAGCAATTTTTGAGATCACTCGCATTTTGCCAAAATATTAAAAAAATAGAAATATCTCGTAAACGGAGAGAGATAGGCCAAAAATAAGCAATTTTCACGAGTTTCTAAGGGGAACTATATTAACGAGATGAATCGAACTGCACCAAAATATTAAAAAATAGAAAAAGCGCGATATCTCGTAAACGGAGAGAGATAGGCCAAAAATAAGCAATTTTCGAGATCACTCGCATTTTGCCAAAATATTAAAAACTATAGAAAAAGCGCGATATCTCGTAAACGGAGAGAGATAGGCCAAAAATAAGCAATTTTCACGAGTTTCTAAGGGGAATTATATTTACGAGATGAATCGAACTGCACCAAAATATTAAAAAATAGAAAACGCGCGATATCTCGTAAACGGAGAGAGATAGGCCAAAAATAAGCAATTTTTGAGATCACTCGCATTTTGCCAAAACATTAAAAATAATAGAAAAAGCGCGATTAGAAAGATAGGCCAAAAATAAGCAATTTTTGAGATCACTCGCATTTTGCCAAAATATTAAAAAAATAGAAATATCTCGTAAACGGAGAGAGATAGGCCAAAAATAAGCAATTTTCACGAGTTTCTAAGGGGAACTATATTAACGAGATGAATCGAACTGCACCAAAATATTAAAAAATAGAAAAAGCGCGATATCTCGTAAACGGAGAGAGATAGGCCAAAAATAAGCAATTTTCGAGATCACTCGCATTTTGCCAAAATATTAAAAACTATAGAAAAAGCGCGATATCTCGTAAACGGAGAGAGATAGGCCAAAAATAAGCAATTTTCACGGGTTTCTAAGGGGAATTATATTAACGAGATGAATCGAACTGCACCAAAATATTAAAAAATAGAAAAAGCGCGATATCTCGTAAACGGAGAGAGATAGGCCAAAAATAAGCAATTTTCGAGATCACTCGCATTTTGCCAAATTATTAAAAACTATAGAAAAAGCGCGATATCTCGTAAACGGAGAGAGATAGGCCAAAAATAAGCAATTTTCACGGGTTTCTAAGGGGAATTATATTAACGAGATGAATCGAACTGCACCAAAATATTAAAAAATAGAAAAAGCGCGATATCTCGTAAACGGAGAGAGATAGGCCAAAAATAAGCAATTTTCACGAGTTTCTAAGGGGAATTATATTAACGAGATGAATCGAACTGCACCAAAATATTAAAAAATAGAAAAAGCGCGATATCTCGTAAACGGAGAGAGATAGGCCAAAAATAAGCAATTTTCGAGATCACTCGCATTTTGCCAAAATATTAAAAAAAATAGAAAAAGCGCGATTAGAAAGATAGGCCAAAAATAAGCAATTTTTGAGATCACTCGCATTTTGCCAAAATATTAAAAAAATAGGAATATCTCGTAAACGGAGAGAGATAGGCCAAAAATAAGCAATTTTCACGAATTTCTAAGGGGAACTATATTAACGAGATGAATCGAACTGCACCAAAATATTAAAAAATAGAAAAAGCGCGATATCTCGTAAACGGAGAGAGATAGGCCAAAAATAAGCAATTTTCGAGATCACTCGCATTTTGCCAAAATATTAAAAACTATAGAAAAAGCGCGATATCTCGTAAACGGAGAGAGATAGGCCAAAAATAAGCAATTTTCACGAGTTTCTAAGGGGAATTATATTTACGAGATGAATCGAACTGCACCAAAATATTAAAAAATAGAAAAAGCGCGATATCTCGTAAACGGAGAGCGATAGGCCAAAAATAAGCAATTTTCACAGGTTTCTAAGGGGATTATATTTACGAGATGAATCGAACTGCACCAAAATATTAAAAAATAGAAAAAGCGCGATATCTCGTAAACGGAGAGAGATAGGCCAAAAATAAGCAATTTTCGAGATCACTCGCATTTTGCCAAAATATTAAAAAAATAGGAATATCTCGTAAACGGAGAGAGATAGGGCAAAAATAAGCAATTTTAACTGGTTTCTAAGGGGAATTATATTTACGAGATGAATCGAACTGCACCAAAATATTAAAAAATAGAAAACGCGCGATATCTCGTAAACGGAGAGCGATAGGCCAAAAATAAGCAATTTTCACGGATTTCTAAGGGGAATTATATTTACGAGATGAATCGAACTGCACCAAAATATTAAAAAATAGAAAAAGCGCGATATCTCGTAAACGGAGAGAGATAGGCCAAAAATAAGCAATTTTCGAGATCACTCGCATTTTGCCAAAATATTTAAAACTATAGAAAAAGCGCGATATCTCGTAAACGGAGAGAGATAGGCCAAAAATAAGCAATTTTCACGGGTTTCTAAGGGGAATTATATTAACGAGATTAATCGAACTGCACCAAAATATTAAAAAATAGAAAAAGTGCGATATCTCGTAAACGGAGAGAGATAGGCCAAAAATAAGCAATTTTTGAGATCACTCGCATTTTGCCAAAATATTAAAAAAATAGGAATATCTCGTAAACGGAGAGAGATAGGCCAAAAATAAGCAATTTTAACTGGTTTCTAAGGGGAATTATATTTACGAGATGAATCGAACTGCACCAAAATATTAAAAAATAGAAAACGCGCGATATCTCGTAAACGGAGAGAGATAGGCCAAAAATAAGCAATTTTCACGGATTTCTAAGGGGAATTATATTTACGAGATGAATCGAACTGCACCAAAATATTAAAAAAATAGAAAACGCGCGATATCTCGTAAACGGAGAGCGATAGGCCAAAAATAAGCAATTTTCACGGATTTCTAAGGGGAATTATATTTACGAGATGAATCGAACTGCACCAAAATATTAAAAAATAGAAAAAGCGCGATATCTCGTAAACGGAGAGAGATAGGCCAAAAATAAGCAATTTTCACGAGTTTCTAAGGGGAATTATATTAACGAGATGAATCGAACTGCACCAAAATATTAAAAAATAGAAAAAGCGCGATATCTCGTAAACGGAGAGAGATAGGCCAAAAATAAGCAATTTTCGAGATCACTCGCATTTTGCCAAAATATTAAAAAAAATAGAAAAAGCGCGATTAGAAAGATAGGCCAAAAATAAGCAATTTTTGAGATCACTCGCATTTTGCCAAAATATTAAAAAAATAGGAATATCTCGTAAACGGAGAGAGATAGGCCAAAAATATCATCGGGGAATTATATTTACGAGATGAATCGAACTGCACCAAAATATTAAAAAATAGAAAACGCGCGATATCTCGTAAACGGAGAGAGATAGGCCAAAAATAAGCAATTTTCACGGATTTCTAAGGGGAATTATATTTACGAGATGAATCGAACTGCACCAAAATATTAAAAAAATAGAAAACGCGCGATATCTCGTAAACGGAGAGCGATAGGCCAAAAATAAGCAATTTTCACGGATTTCTAAGGGGAATTATATTTACGAGATGAATCGAACTGCACCAAAATATTAAAAAATAGAAAAAGCGCGATATCTCGTAAACGGAGAGAGATAGGCCAAAAATAAGCAATTTTCACGAGTTTCTAAGGGGAATTATATTAACGAGATGAATCGAACTGCACCAAAATATTAAAAAATAGAAAAAGCGCGATATCTCGTAAACGGAGAGAGATAGGCCAAAAATAAGCAATTTTCGAGATCACTCGCATTTTGCCAAAATATTAAAAAAAATAGAAAAAGCGCGATTAGAAAGATAGGCCAAAAATAAGCAATTTTTGAGATCACTCGCATTTTGCCAAAATATTAAAAAAATAGGAATATCTCGTAAACGGAGAGAGATAGGCCAAAAATAAGCAATTTTCGAGATCACTCGCATTTTGCCAAAATATTAAAAAATAGGAATATCTCGTAAACGGAGAGATATAGGCCAAAAATAAGCAATTTTCGAGATCACTCGCATTTTTCCAAAATATTAAAAAAAATAGAAAAAGCGCGATTAGAAAGATAGGCCAAAAATAAGCAATTTTTGAGATCACTCGCATTTTGCCAAAATATTAAAAAAATAGAAATATCTCGTAAACGGAGAGAGATAGGCCAAAAATAAGCAATTTTCACGGATTTCTAAGGGGAATTATATTTACGAGATGAATCGAACTGCACCAAAATATTAAAAAATAGAAAAAGCGCGATATCTCGTAAACGGAGAGAGATAGGCCAAAAATAAGCAATTTTCGAGATCACTCGCATTTTGCCAAAATATTAAAAACTATAGAAAAAGCGCGATATCTCGTAAACGGAGAGAGATAGGCCAAAAATAAGCAATTTTCACGGGTTTCTAAGGGGAATTATATTAACGAGATGAATCGAACTGCACCAAAATATTAAAAAATAGAAAAAGCGCGATATCTCGTAAACGGAGAGAGATAGGCCAAAAATAAGCAATTTTCACGAGTTTCTAAGGGGAATTATATTAACGAGATGAATCGAACTGCACCAAAATATTAAAAAATAGAAAAAGCGCGATATCTCGTAAACGGAGAGAGATAGGCCAAAAATAAGCAATTTTCGAGATCACTCGCATTTTGCCAAAATATTAAAAACTATAGAAAAAGCGCGATATCTCGTAAACGGAGAGAGATAGGCCAAAAATAAGCAATTTTCACGGGTTTCTAAGGGGAATTATATTAACGAGATGAATCGAACTGCACCAAAATATTAAAAAATAGAAAAAGCGCGATATCTCGTAAACGGAGAGAGATAGGCCAAAAATAAGCAATTTTCGAGATCACTCGCATTTTGCCAAAATATTAAAAACTATAGAAAAAGCGCGATATCTCGTAAACGGAGAGAGATAGGCCAAAAATAAGCAATTTTCACAGGTTTCTAAGGGGAATTATATTAACGAGATGAATCGAACTGCACCAAAATATTAAAAAATAGAAAAAGCGCGATATCTCGTAAACGGAGAGAGATAGGCCAAAAATAAGCAATTTTCACGGGTTTCTAAGGGGAATTATATTAACGAGATGAATCGAACTGCACCAAAATATTAAAAAATAGAAAAAGCGCGATATCTCGTAAACGGAGAGAGATAGGCCAAAAATAAGCAATTTTCGAGATCACTCGCATTTTGCCAAAATATTAAAAACTATAGAAAAAGCGCGATATCTCGTAAACGGAGAGAGATAGGCCAAAAATAAGCAATTTTCACGGATTTCTAAGGGGAATTATATTTACGAGATGAATCGAACTGCACCAAAATATTAAAAAAATAGAAAACGCGCGATATCTCGTAAACGGAGAGCGATAGGCCAAAAATAAGCAATTTTCACGGATTTCTAAGGGGAATTATATTTACGAGATGAATCGAACTGCACCAAAATATTAAAAAATAGAAAAAGCGCGATATCTCGTAAACGGAGAGAGATAGGCCAAAAATAAGCAATTTTCACGAGTTTCTAAGGGGAATTATATTAACGAGATGAATCGAACTGCACCAAAATATTAAAAAATAGAAAAAGCGCGATATCTCGTAAACGGAGAGAGATAGGCCAAAAATAAGCAATTTTCGAGATCACTCGCATTTTGCCAAAATATTAAAAACTATAGAAAAAGCGCGATATCTCGTAAACGGAGAGAGATAGGCCAAAAATAAGCAATTTTCACGGGTTTCTAAGGGGAATTATATTAACGAGATGAATCGAACTGCACCAAAATATTAAAAAATAGAAAAAGCGCGATATCTCGTAAACGGAGAGAGATAGGCCAAAAATAAGCAATTTTCGAGATCACTCGCATTTTGCCAAAATATTAAAAACTATAGAAAAAGCGCGATATCTCGTAAACGGAGAGAGATAGGCCAAAAATAAGCAATTTTCACAGGTTTCTAAGGGGAATTATATTAACGAGATGAATCGAACTGCACCAAAATATTAAAAAATAGAAAAAGCGCGATATCTCGTAAACGGAGAGAGATAGGCCAAAAATAAGCAATTTTCGAGATCACTCGCATTTTGCCAAAATATTAAGAAAATAGGAATATCTCGTAAACGGAGAGATATAGGCCAAAAATAAGCAATTTTCGAGATCACTCGCATTTTTCCAACAAAATAGAAAACGCGCGATATCTCGTAAACGGAGAGAGATAGGCCAAAAATAAGCAATTTTTGAGATCACTCGCATTTTGCCAAAACATTAAAAATAATAGAAAAAGCGCGATATCTCGTAAACGGAGAGAGATAGGCCAAAAATAAGCAATTTTCACGTGTTTCTAAGGGGAATTATATTTACGAGATGAATCGAACTGCACCAAAATATTAAAAAATAGAAAAAGCGCGATATCTCGTAAACGGAGAGAGATAGGCCAAAAATAAGCAATTTTCGAGATCACTCGCATTTTGCCAAAATATTAAAAACTATAGAAAAAGCGCGATATCTCGTAAACGGAGAGAGATAGGCCAAAAATAAGCAATTTTCGAGATCACTCGCATTTTGCCAAAATATTAAAAAAATAGGAATATCTCGTAAACGGAGAGAGATAGGCCAAAAATAAGCAATTTTCACAGGTTTCTAAGGGGAATTATATTAACGAGATGAATCGAACTGCACCAAAATATTAAAAAATAGAAAAAGCGCGATATCTCGTAAACGGAGAGAGATAGGCCAAAAATAAGCAATTTTTGAGATCACTCGCATTTTGCCAAAACATTAAAAACTATAGAAAAAGCGCGATATCTCGTAAACGGAGAGAGATAGGCCAAAAATAAGCAATTTTCACAGGTTTCTAAGGGGAATTATATTAACGAGATGAATCGAACTGCACCAAAATATTAAAAAATAGAAAAAGCGCGATATCTCGTAAACGGAGAGAGATAGGCCAAAAATAAGCAATTTTCGAGATCACTCGCATTTTGCCAAAATATTAAGAAAATAGGAATATCTCGTAAACGGAGAGATATAGGCCAAAAATAAGCAATTTTCGAGATCACTCGCATTTTTCCAACAAAATAGAAAACGCGCGATATCTCGTAAACGGAGAGAGATAGGCCAAAAATAAGCAATTTTTGAGATCACTCGCATTTTGCCAAAACATTAAAAATAATAGAAAAAGCGCGATATCTCGTAAACGGAGAGAGATAGGCCAAAAATAAGCAATTTTCACGTGTTTCTAAGGGGAATTATATTTACGAGATGAATCGAACTGCACCAAAATATTAAAAAATAGAAAAAGCGCGATATCTCGTAAACGGAGAGAGATAGGCCAAAAATAAGCAATTTTCGAGATCACTCGCATTTTGCCAAAATATTAAAAACTATAGAAAAAGCGCGATATCTCGTAAACGGAGAGAGATAGGCCAAAAATAAGCAATTTTCGAGATCACTCGCATTTTGCCAAAATATTAAAAAAATAGGAATATCTCGTAAACGGAGAGAGATAGGCCAAAAATAAGCAATTTTCACAGGTTTCTAAGGGGAATTATATTAACGAGATGAATCGAACTGCACCAAAATATTAAAAAATAGAAAAAGCGCGATATCTCGTAAACGGAGAGAGATAGGCCAAAAATAAGCAATTTTTGAGATCACTCGCATTTTGCCAAAATATTAAAAAATAGGAATATCTTAAACGGAGAGAGATAGGCCAAAAATAAGCAATTTTCACGGGTTTCTAAGGGGAATTATATTAACGAGATGAATCGAACTGCACCAAAATATTAAAAAATAGAAAAAGCGCGATATCTCGTAAACGGAGAGAGATAGGCCAAAAATAAGCAATTTTCGAGATCACTCGCATTTTGCCAAAATATTAAAAACTATAGAAAAAGCGCGATATCTCGTAAACGGAGAGAGATAGGCCAAAAATAAGCAATTTTTGAGATCACTCGCATTTTGCCAAAACATTAAAAATAATAGAAAAAGCGCGATATCTCGTAAACGGAGAGAGATAGGCCAAAAATAAGCAATTTTCACGGGTTTCTAAGGGGAATTATATTTACGAGATGAATCGAACTGCACCAAAATATTAAAAAATAGAAAAAGCGCGATATCTCGTAAACGGAGAGAGATAGGCCAAAAATAAGCAATTTTCGAGATCACTCGCATTTTGCCAAAATATTAAAAACTATAGAAAAAGCGCGATATCTCGTAAACGGAGAGAGATAGGCCAAAAATAAGCAATTTTCGAGATCACTCGCATTTTGCCAAAATATTAAAAAAATAGAAATATCTCGTAAACGGAGAGAGATAGGCCAAAAATAAGCAATTTTCACGGCTTTCTAAGGGGAATTTTATTAACGAGATGAATCGAACTGCACCAAAATATTAAAAAATAGAAAAAGCGCGATATCTCGTAAACGGAGAGAGATAGGCCAAAAATAAGCAATTTTTGAGATCACTCGCATTTTGCCAAAATATTAAAAAAATAGGAATATCTCGTAAACGGAGAGAGATAGGCCAAAAATAAGCAATTTTCACGGGTTTCTAAGGGGAATTATATTAACGAGATGAATCGAACTGCACCAAAATATTAAAAAATAGAAAAAGCGCGATATCTCGTAAACGGAGAGACGGAGAGAGATAGGCCAAAAATAAGCAATTTTCACGGGTTTCTAAGGGGAATTATATTAACGAGATGAATCGAACTGCACCAAAATATTAAAAAATAGAAAAAGCGCGATATCTCGTAAACGGAGAGAGATAGGCCAAAAATAAGCAATTTTTGAGATCACTCGCATTTTGCCAAAATATTAAAAAAATAGGAATATCTCGTAAACGGAGAGAGATAGGCCAAAAATAAGCAATTTTAACTGGTTTCTAAGGGGAATTATATTAACGAGATGAATCGAACTGCACCAAAATATTAAAAAATAGAAAAAGCGCGATATCTCGTAAACGGAGAGAGATAGGCCAAAAATAAGCAATTTTTGAGATCACTCGCATTTTGCCAAAACATTAAAAATAATAGAAAAAGCGCGATATCTCGTAAACGGAGAGAGATAGGCCAAAAATAAGCAATTTTAACTGGTTTCTAAGGGGAATTATATTAACGAGATGAATCGAACTGCACCAAAATATTAAAAAATAGAAAAAGCGCGATATCTCGTAAACGGAGAGAGATAGGCCAAAAATAAGCAATTTTCGAGATCACTCGCATTTTGCCAAAATATTAAAAACTATAGAAAAAGCGCGATATCTCGTAAACGGAGAGAGATAGGCCAAAAATAAGCAATTTTCGAGATCACTCGCATTTTGCCAAAATATTAAAAACTATAGAAAAAGCGCGATATCTCGTAAACGGAGAGAGATAGGCCATAAAAAAGCAATTTTTGAGATCACTCGCATTTTGCCAAAACATTAAAAAAAATAGAAAAAGCGCGATATCTCGTAAACGGAGAGAGATAGGCCAAAAATAAGCAATATTTGAGATCACTCGCATTTTGCCAAAATATTAAAAAATAGGAATATCTCGTAAACGGAGAGAGATAGGCCAAAAATAAGCATTTTTCACTGGTTTCTAAGGGGAATTATATTAACGAGATGAATCGAACTGCACCAAAATATTAAAAAATAGAAAAAGCGCGTTATCTCGTAAACGGAGATAGATAGGCCAAAAATAAGCAATTTTCGAGATCACTCGCATTTTGCCAAAATATTAAAAAAATAGAAATATCTCGTAAACGGAGAGAGATAGGCCAAAAATAAGCAATTTTCGAGATCACTCGCATTTTGCCAAAATATTAAAAAAATAGGAATATCTCGTAAACGGAGAGAGATAGGCCAAAAATAAGCAATTTTCGAGATCACTCGCATTTTGCCAAAATATTAAAAAAATAGGAATATCTCGTAAACGGAGAGAGATAGGCCAAAAATAAGCAATTTTAACTGTTTTCTAAGGGGAATTATATTAACGAGATGAATCGAACTGCACCAAAATATTAAAAAATAGAAAAAGCGCGATATCTCGTAAACGGAGAGAGATAGGCAAAAAATAAGCAATTTTCACCAGTTTCTAAGGGGAATTATATTAACGAGATGAATCGAACTGCACCAAAATATTAAAAAATAGAAAAAGCGCGATATCTCGTAAACGGAGAGAGATAGGCCAAAAATAAGCAATTTTTGAGATCACTCGCATTTTGCCAAAACATTACAAATAATAGAAAAAGCGCGATTAGAAAGATAGGCCAAAAATAAGCAATTTTTGAGATCACTCGCATTTTGCCAAAATATTAAAAAAATAGAAATATCTCGTAAACGGAGAGAGATAGGCCAAAAATAAGCAATTTTCACGAGTTTCTAAGGGGAACTATATTAACGAGATGAATCGAACTGCACCAAAATATTAAAAAATAGAAAAAGCGCGATATCTCGTAAACGGAGAGAGATAGGCCAAAAATAAGCAATTTTCGAGATCACTCGCATTTTGCCAAAATATTAAAAACTATAGAAAAAGCGCGATATCTCGTAAACGGAGAGAGATAGGCCAAAAATAAGCAATTTTCACGAGTTTCTAAGGGGAATTATATTAACGAGATGAATCGAACTGCACCAAAATATTAAAAAATAGAAAAAGCGCGATATCTCGTAAACGGAGAGAGATAGGCCAAAAATAAGCAATTTTCGAGATCACTCGCATTTTGCCAAAATATTAAAAAAATAGGAATATCTCGTAAACGGAGAGATATAGGCCAAAAATAAGCAATTTTCGAGATCACTCGCATTTTTCCAAAATATTAAAAAAAATAGAAAAAGCGCGATTAGAAAGATAGGCCAAAAATAAGCAATTTTTGAGATCACTCGCATTTTGCCAAAATATTAAAAAAATAGGAATATCTCGTAAACAGAGAGAGATAGGCCAAAAATAAGCAATTTTCGAGATCACTCGCATTTTGCCAAAATATTAAGAAAATAGGAATATCTCGTAAACGGAGAGATATAGGCCAAAAATAAGCAATTTTCGAGATCACTCGCATTTTTCCAACAAAATAGAAAACGCGCGATATCTCGTAAACGGAGAGAGATAGGCCAAAAATAAGCAATTTTCACCGGTTTCTAAGGGGAATTATATTAACGAGATGAATCGAACTGCACCAAAATATTAAAAAATAGAAAAAGCGCGATATCTCGTAAACGGAGAGAGATAGGCCAAAAATAAGCAATTTTCGAGATCACTCGCATTTTGCCAAAATATTAAAAACTATAGAAAAAGCGCGATATCTCGTAAACGGAGAGAGATAGGCCAAAAATAAGCAATTTTTGAGATCACTCGCATTTTGCCAAAACATTAAAAATAATAGAAAAAGCGCGATATCTCGTAAACGGAGAGAGATAGGCCAAAAATAAGCAATTTTCACGGGTTTCTAAGGGGAATTATATTTACGAGATGAATCGAACTGCACCAAAATATTAAAAAATAGAAAAAGCGCGATATCTCGTAAACGGAGAGAGATAGGCCAAAAATAAGCAATTTTCGAGATCACTCGCATTTTGCCAAAATATTAAAAACTATAGAAAAAGCGCGATATCTCGTAAACGGAGAGAGATAGGCCAAAAATAAGCAATTTTCGAGATCACTCGCATTTTGCCAAAATATTAAAAAAATAGGAATATCTCGTAAACGGAGAGAGATAGGCCAAAAATAAGCAATTTTCACGGGTTTCTAAGGGGAATTATATTAACGAGATGAATCGAACTGCACCAAAATATTAAAAAATAGAAAAAGCGCGATATCTCGTAAACGGAGAGAGATAGGCCAAAAATAAGCAATTTTCGAGATCACTCGCATTTTGCCAAAATATTAAAAACTATAGAAAAAGCGCGATATCTCGTAAACGGAGAGACGGAGAGAGATAGGCCAAAAATAAGCAATTTTCACGGGTTTCTAAGGGGAATTATATTAACGAGATGAATCGAACTGCACCAAAATATTAAAAAATAGAAAAAGCGCGATATCTCGTAAACGGAGAGAGATAGGCCAAAAATAAGCAATTTTTGAGATCACTCGCATTTTGCCAAAATATTAAAAAAATAGGAATATCTCGTAAACGGAGAGAGATAGGCCAAAAATAAGCAATTTTAACTGGTTTCTAAGGGGAATTATATTAACGAGATGAATCGAACTGCACCAAAATATTAAAAAATAGAAAAAGCGCGATATCTCGTAAACGGAGAGAGATAGGCCAAAAATAAGCAATTTTCGAGATCACTCGCATTTTGCCAAAATATTAAAAACTATAGAAAAAGCGCGATATCTCGTAAACGGAGAGAGATAGGCCAAAAATAAGCAATTTTCGAGATCACTCGCATTTTGCCAAAATATTAAAAACTATAGAAAAAGCGCGATATCTCGTAAACGGAGAGAGATAGGCCATAAAAAAGCAATTTTTGAGATCACTCGCATTTTGCCAAAACATTAAAAAAAATAGAAAAAGCGCGATATCTCGTAAACGGAGAGAGATAGGCCAAAAATAAGCAATATTTGAGATCACTCGCATTTTGCCAAAATATTAAAAAATAGGAATATCTCGTAAACGGAGAGAGATAGGCCAAAAATAAGCATTTTTCACTGGTTTCTAAGGGGAATTATATTAACGAGATGAATCGAACTGCACCAAAATATTAAAAAATAGAAAAAGCGCGTTATCTCGTAAACGGAGATAGATAGGCCAAAAATAAGCAATTTTCGAGATCACTCGCATTTTGCCAAAATATTAAAAAAATAGAAATATCTCGTAAACGGAGAGAGATAGGCCAAAAATAAGCAATTTTCGAGATCACTCGCATTTTGCCAAAATATTAAAAAAATAGGAATATCTCGTAAACGGAGAGAGATAGGCCAAAAATAAGCAATTTTAACTGTTTTCTAAGGGGAATTATATTAACGAGATGAATCGAACTGCACCAAAATATTAAAAAATAGAAAAAGCGCGATATCTCGTAAACGGAGAGAGATAGGCAAAAAATAAGCAATTTTCACCAGTTTCTAAGGGGAATTATATTAACGAGATGAATCGAACTGCACCAAAATATTAAAAAATAGAAAAAGCGCGATATCTCGTAAACGGAGAGAGATAGGCCAAAAATAAGCAATTTTTGAGATCACTCGCATTTTGCCAAAACATTACAAATAATAGAAAAAGCGCGATTAGAAAGATAGGCCAAAAATAAGCAATTTTTGAGATCACTCGCATTTTGCCAAAATATTAAAAAAATAGAAATATCTCGTAAACGGAGAGAGATAGGCCAAAAATAAGCAATTTTCACGAGTTTCTAAGGGGAACTATATTAACGAGATGAATCGAACTGCACCAAAATATTAAAAAATAGAAAAAGCGCGATATCTCGTAAACGGAGAGAGATAGGCCAAAAATAAGCAATTTTCGAGATCACTCGCATTTTGCCAAAATATTAAAAACTATAGAAAAAGCGCGATATCTCGTAAACGGAGAGAGATAGGCCAAAAATAAGCAATTTTCACGAGTTTCTAAGGGGAATTATATTAACGAGATGAATCGAACTGCACCAAAATATTAAAAAATAGAAAAAGCGCGATATCTCGTAAACGGAGAGAGATAGGCCAAAAATAAGCAATTTTCGAGATCACTCGCATTTTGCCAAAATATTAAAAAAATAGGAATATCTCGTAAACGGAGAGATATAGGCCAAAAATAAGCAATTTTCAAGATCACTCGCATTTTTCCAAAATATTAAAAAAAATAGAAAAAGCGCGATTAGAAAGATAGGCCAAAAATAAGCAATTTTTGAGATCACTCGCATTTTGCCAAAATATTAAAAAAATAGGAATATCTCGTAAACAGAGAGAGATAGGCCAAAAATAAGCAATTTTCGAGATCACTCGCATTTTGCCAAAATATTAAGAAAATAGGAATATCTCGTAAACGGAGAGATATAGGCCAAAAATAAGCAATTTTCGAGATCACTCGCATTTTTCCAACAAAATAGAAAACGCGCGATATCTCGTAAACGGAGAGAGATAGGCCAAAAATAAGCAATTTTCACCGGTTTCTAAGGGGAATTATATTAACGAGATGAATCGAACTGCACCAAAATATTAAAAAATAGAAAAAGCGCGATATCTCGTAAACGGAGAGAGATAGGCCAAAAATAAGCAATTTTCGAGATCACTCGCATTTTGCCAAAATATTAAAAAAATAGGAATATCTCGTAAACAGAGAGAGATAGGCCAAAAATAAGCAATTTTCGAGATCACTCGCATTTTGCCAAAATATTAAAAACTATAGAAAAAGCGCGATATCTCGTAAACGGAGAGAGATAGGCCAAAAATAAGCAATTTTTGAGATCACTCGCATTTTGCCAAAACGTTAAAAAAAAAAAAAAGCGCGATATCTCGTAAACGGAGAGAGATAGGCCAAAAATAAGCAATATTTGAGATCACTCGCATTTTGCCAAAATATTAAAAAATAGGAATATCTCGTAAACGGAGAGAGATAGGCCAAAAATAAGCAATTTTCACCAGTTTCTAAGGGGAATTATATTAACGAGATGAATCGAACTGCACCAAAATATTAAAAAATAGAAAAAGCGCGATATCTCGTAAACGGAGAGAGATAGGCCAAAAATAAGCAATATTTGAGATCACTCGCATTTTGCCAAAATATTAAAAAATAGGAATATCTCGTAAACGGAGAGAGATAGGCCAAAAATAAGCATTTTTCACTGGTTTCTAAGGGGAATTATATTAACGAGATGAATCGAACTGCACCAAAATATTAAAAAATAGAAAAAGCGCGATATCTCGTAAACGGAGAGAGATAGGCCAAAAATAAGCAATTTTTGAGATCACTCGCATTTTGCCAAAACATAAAACAAAATAGAAAAAGCGCGATATCTCGTAAACGGAGAGAGATAGGCCAAAAATAAGCAATTTTCACGGGTTTCTAAGGGGAATTATATTTACGAGATGAATCCAACTGCACCAAAATATTAAAAAATAGAAAAAGCGCGATATCTCGTAAACGGAGAGAGATAGGCCAAAAATAAGCAATTTTCGAGATCACTCGCATTTTGCCAAAATATTAAAAACTATAGAAAAAGCGCGATATCTCGTAAACGGAGAGAGATAGGCCAAAAATAAGCAATTTTCGAGATCACTCGCATTTTGCCAAAATATTAAAAAAATAGAAATATCTCGTAAACGGAGAGAGATAGGCAAAAAATAAGCAATTTTCACGGCTTTCTAAGGGGAATTATATTTACGAGATGAATCGAACTGCACCAAAATATTAAAAAATAGAAAAAGCGCGATATCTCGTAAACGGAGAGAGATAGGCCAAAAATAAGCAATTTTTGAGATCACTCGCATTTTGCCAAAATATTAAAAAAATAGAAATATCTCGTAAACGGAGAGAGATAGGCCAAAAATAAGCAATTTTCACGGCTTTCTAAGGGGAATTATATTTACGAGATGAATCGAACTGCACCAAAATATTAAAAAATAGAAAAAGCGCGATATCTCGTAAACGGAGAGAGATAGGCCAAAAATAAGCAATTTTCGAGATCACTCGCATTTTGCCAAAATATTAAAAAAATAGAAATATCTCGTAAACGGAGAGAGATAGGCCAAAAATAAGCAATTTTCGAGATCACTCGCATTTTGCCAAAATATTAAAAAAATAGGAATATCTCGTAAACGGAGAGAGATAGGCCAAAAATAAGCAATTTTCGAGATCACTCGCATTTTGCCAAAATATTAAAAAAATAGGAATATCTCGTAAACGGAGAGAGATAGGCCAAAAATAAGCAATTTTAACTGGTTTCTAAGGGGAATTATATTAACGAGATGAATCGAACTGCACCAAAATATTAAAAAATAGAAAAAGCGCGATATCTCGTAAACGGAGAGAGATAGGCCAAAAATAAGCAATTTTTGAGATCACTCGCATTTTGCCAAAACATTAAAAAAAATAGAAAAAGCGCGATATCTCGTAAACGGAGAGAGATAGGCCAAAAATAAGCAATTTTCACGGGTTTCTAAGGGGAATTATATTTACGAGATGAATCCAACTGCACCAAAATATTAAAAAATAGAAAAAGCGCGATATCTCGTAAACGGAGAGAGATAGGCCAAAAATAAGCAATTTTCGAGATCACTCGCATTTTGCCAAAATATTAAAAACTATAGAAAAAGCGCGATATCTCGTAAACGGAGAGAGATAGGCCAAAAATAAGCAATTTTCGAGATCACTCGCATTTTGCCAAAATATTAAAAAAATAGAAATATCTCGTAAACGGAGAGAGATAGGCCAAAAATAAGCAATTTTCACGGCTTTCTAAGGGGAATTATATTTACGAGATGAATCGAACTGCACCAAAATATTAAAAAATAGAAAAAGCGCGATATCTCGTAAACGGAGAGAGATAGGCCAAAAATAAGCAATTTTCGAGATCACTCGCATTTTGCCAAAATATTAAAAACTATAGAAAAAGCGCGATATCTCGTAAACGGAGAGAGATAGGCCATAAAAAGCAATTTTTGAGATCACTCGCATTTTGCCAAAACATTAAAAAAAAAAAAAAGCGCGATATCTCGTAAACGGAGAGAGATAGGCCAAAAATAAGCAATTTTCGAGATCACTCGCATTTTGCCAAAATATTAAAAAAATAGGAATATCTCGTAAACGGAGAGAGATAGGCCATAAATAAGCAATTTTAACTGGTTTCTAAGGGGAATTATATTAACGAGATGAATCGAACTGCACCAAAATATTAAAAAATAGAAAAAGCGCGATATCTCGTAAACGGAGAGAGATAGGCCAAAAATAAGCAATATTCGAGATCACTCGCATTTTGCCAAAATATTAAAAACTATAGAAAAAGCGCGATATCTCGTAAACGGAGAGAGATAGGCCAAAAATAAGCAATTTTTGAGATCACTCGCATTTTGCCAAAACATTAAAAAAAATAGAAAAAGCGCGATATCTCGTAAACGGAGAGAGATAGGCCAAAAATAAGCAATTTTCACGGGTTTCTAAGGGGAATTATATTTACGAGATGAATCCAACTGCACCAAAATATTAAAAAATAGAAAAAGCGCGATATCTCGTAAACGGAGAGAGATAGGCCAAAAATAAGCAATTTTCGAGATCACTCGCATTTTGCCAAAACATTAAAAAAAAAAAAAAAGCGCGATATCTCGTAAACGGAGAGAGATAGGCCAAAAATAAGCAATATTCGAGATCACTCGCATTTTGCCAAAATATTAAAAAAATAGGAATATCTCGTAAACGGAGAGAGATAGGCCAAAAATAAGCAATTTTCACGGGTTTCTAAGGGGAATTATATTAACGAGATGAATCGAACTGCACCAAAATATTAAAAAATAGAAAAAGCGCGATATCTCGTAAACGGAGAGAGATAGGCCAAAAATAAGCAATTTTCGAGATCACTCGCATTTTGCCAAAATATTAAAAAAATAGAAATATCTCGTAAACGGAGAGAGATAGGCCAAAAATAAGCAATTTTTGAGATCACTCGCATTTTTCCAAAACAATAGAAAACGCGCGATATCTCGTAAACGGAGAGAGATAGGCCAAAAATAAGCAATATTCGAGATCACTCGCATTTTGCCAAAATATTAAAAAAATAGGAATATCTCGTAAACGGAGAGAGATAGGCCAAAAATAAGCAATTTTAACTGGTTTCTAAGGGGAATTATATTAACGAGATGAATCGAACTGCACCAAAATATTAAAAAATAGAAAAAGCGCGATATCTCGTAAACGGAGAGAGATAGGCCAAAAATAAGCAATTTTCGAGATCACTCGCATTTTGCCAAAATATTAAAAAAATAGGAATATCTCGTAAACGGAGAGAGATAGGCCAAAAATAAGCAATTTTCGAGATCACTCGCATTTTGCCAAAATATTAAAAAAATAGGAATATCTCGTAAACGGAGAGAGATAGGCCATAAATAAGCAATTTTAACTGGTTTCTAAGGGGAATTATATTAACGAGATGAATCGAACTGCACCAAAATATTAAAAAATAGAAAAAGCGCGATATCTCGTAAACGGAGAGAGATAGGCCAAAAATAAGCAATTTTCGAGATCACTCGCATTTTGCCAAAATATTAAAAACTATAGAAAAAGCGCGATATCTCGTAAACGGAGAGAGATAGGCCAAAAATAAGCAATTTTTGAGATCACTCGCATTTTGCCAAAACATTAAAAAAAATAGAAAAAGCGCGATATCTCGTAAACGGAGAGAGATAGGCCAAAAATAAGCAATTTTCACGGGTTTCTAAGGGGAATTATATTTACGAGATGAATCCAACTGCACCAAAATATTAAAAAATAGAAAAAGCGCGATATCTCGTAAACGGAGAGAGATAGGCCAAAAATAAGCAATTTTCGAGATCACTCGCATTTTGCCAAAACATTAAAAAAAAAAAAAAGCGCGATATCTCGTAAACGGAGAGAGATAGGCCAAAAATAAGCAATATTCGAGATCACTCGCATTTTGCCAAAATATTAAAAAAATAGGAATATCTCGTAAACGGAGAGAGATAGGCCAAAAATAAGCAATTTTCACGGGTTTCTAAGGGGAATTATATTAACGAGATGAATCGAACTGCACCAAAATATTAAAAAATAGAAAAAGCGCGATATCTCGTAAACGGAGAGAGATAGGCCAAAAATAAGCAATTTTCGAGATCACTCGCATTTTGCCAAAATATTAAAAAAATAGAAATATCTCGTAAACGGAGAGAGATAGGCCAAAAATAAGCAATTTTTGAGATCACTCGCATTTTTCCAAAACAATAGAAAACGCGCGATATCTCGTAAACGGAGAGAGATAGGCCAAAAATAAGCAATATTCGAGATCACTCGCATTTTGCCAAAATATTAAAAAAATAGGAATATCTCGTAAACGGAGAGAGATAGGCCAAAAATAAGCAATTTTAACTGGTTTCTAAGGGGAATTATATTAACGAGATGAATCGAACTGCACCAAAATATTAAAAACTATAGAAAAAGCGCGATATCTCGTAAACGGAGAGAGATAGGCCAAAAATAAGCAATTTTCGAGATCACTCGCATTTTGCCAAAATATTAAAAAAATAGAAATATCTCGTAAACGGAGAGAGATAGGCCAAAAATAAGCAATTTTTGAGATCACTCGCATTTTTCCAAAAAAATAGAAAACGCGCGATATCTCGTAAACGGAGAGAGATAGGCCAAAAATAAGCAATATTCGAGATCACTCGCATTTTGCCAAAATATTAAAAACTATAGAAAAAGCGCGATTAGAAAGATAGGCCAAAAATAAGCAATTTTTGAGATCACTCGCATTTTGCCAAAATATTAAAAAAATAGGAATATCTCGTAAACGGAGAGAGATAGGCCATAAATAAGCAATTTTAACTGGTTTCTAAGGGGAATTATATTAACGAGATGAATCGAACTGCACCAAAATATTAAAAAATAGAAAAAGCGCGATATCTCGTAAACGGAGAGAGATAGGCAAAAAATAAGCAATTTTCACGAGTTTCTAAGGGGAATTATATTAACGAGATGAATCGAACTGCACCAAAATATTAAAAAATAGAAAAAGCGCGATATCTCGTAAACGGAGAGAGATAGGCCAAAAATAAGCAATATTCGAGATCACTCGCATTTTGCCAAAATATTAAAAACTATAGAAAAAGCGCGATTAGAAAGATAGGCCAAAAATAAGCAATTTTTGAGATCACTCGCATTTTGCCAAAATATTAAAAAAATAGGAATATCTCGTAAACGGAGAGAGATAGGCCATAAATAAGCAATTTTAACTGGTTTCTAAGGGGAATTATATTAACGAGATGAATCGAACTGCACCAAAATATTAAAAAATAGAAAAAGCGCGATATCTCGTAAACGGAGAGAGATAGGCCAAAAATAAGCAATTTTCACGGATTTCTAAGGGGAATTATATTTACGAGATTAATCGAACTGCACCAAAATATTAAAAAATAGAAAAAGTGCGATATCTCGTAAACGGAGAGAGATAGGCCAAAAATAAGCAATTTTCACGGATTTCTAAGGGGAATTATATTAACGAGATGAATCGAACTGTACCAAAATATTAAAAAATAGAAAAAGCGCGATATCTCGTAAACGGAGAGAGATAGGCCAAAAATAAGCAATTTTCACGGATTTCTAAGGGGAATTATATTAACGAGATGAATCGAACTGTACCAAAATATTAAAAAATAGAAAAAGCGCGATATCTCGTAAACGGAGAGAGATAGGCCAAAAATAAGCAATTTTAACGGGTTTCTAAGGGGAATTATATTAACGAGATGAATCGAACTGTACCAAAATATTAAAAAATAGAAAAAGCGCGATATCTCGTAAACGGAGAGAGATAGGCCAAAAATAAGCAATTTTCGAGATCACTCGCATTTTTCCAAAATATTAAAAATTAGAAAAGCGCGATATCTCGTAAACGGAGAGAGATAGGCCAAAAATAAGCAATTTTCGAGATCACTCGCATTTTGCCAAAATATTAAAAAATAGAAAAATATCTCGTAAACGGAGAGAGATAGGCCAAAAATAAGCAATATTCGAGATCACTCGCATTTTGCCAAAATATTAAAAACTATAGAAAAAGCGCGATATCTCGTAAACGGAGAGAGATAGGCCAAAAATAAGCAATATTCGAGATCACTCGCATTTTGCCAAAATATTAAAAACTATAGAAAAAGCGCGATTAGAAAGATAGGCCAAAAATAAGCAATTTTTGAGATCACTCGCATTTTTCCAAAACAATAGAAAACGCGCGATATCTCGTAAACGGAGAGAGATAGGCCAAAAATAAGCAATTTTCGAGATCACTCGCATTTTGCCAAAATATTTAAAAAATAGAAAAAGCGCGATATCTCGTAAACGGAGAGAGATAGGCCAAAAATAAGCAATTTTCGAGATCACTCGCATTTTGCCAAAATATTAAAAAATAGAAAAATATCTCGTAAACGGAGAGAGATAGGCCAAAAATAAGCAATATTCGAGATCACTCGCATTTTGCCAAAATATTAAAAAATAGAAAAAGCGCGATATCTCGTAAACGGAGAGAGATAGGCCAAAAATAAGCAATATTCGAGATCACTCGCATTTTGCCAAAATATTAAAAACTATAGAAAAAGCGCGATTAGAAAGATAGGCCAAAAATAAGCAATTTTTGAGATCACTCGCATTTTTCCAAAACAATAGAAAACGCGCGATATCTCGTAAACGGAGAGAGATAGGCCAAAAATAAGCAATTTTCGAGATCACTCGCATTTTGCCAAAATATTAAAAAATAGAAAACGCGCGATATCTCGTAAACGGAGAGAGATAGGCCAAAAATAAGCAATATTCGAGATCACTCGCATTTTGCCAAAATATTAAAAACTATAGAAAAAGCGCGATTAGAAAGATAGGCCAAAAATAAGCAATTTTTGAGATCACTCGCATTTTTCCAAAACAATAGAAAACGCGCGATATCTCGTAAACGGAGAGAGATAGGCCAAAAATAAGCAATTTTCGAGATCACTCGCATTTTGCCAAAATATTTAAAAAATAGAAAAAGCGCGATATCTCGTAAACGGAGAGAGATAGGCCAAAAATAAGCAATTTTCGAGATCACTCGCATTTTGCCAAAATATTAAAAAAATAGAAAAAGCGCGATATCTCGTAAACGGAGAGAGATAGGCCAAAAATAAGCAATTTTCACGGATTTCTAAGGGGAATTATATTAACGAGATGAATCGAACTGTACCAAAATATTAAAAAATAGAAAAAGCGCGATATCTCGTAAACGGAGAGAGATAGGCCAAAAATAAGCAATTTTAACGGGTTTCTAAGGGGAATTATATTAACGAGATGAATCGAACTGTACCAAAATATTAAAAAATAGAAAAAGCGCGATATCTCGTAAACGGAGAGAGATAGGCCAAAAATAAGCAATTTTAACGGGTTTCTAAGGGGAATTATATTAACGAGATGAATCGAACTGTACCAAAATATTAAAAAATATAAAAAGCGCGATATCTCGTAAACGGAGAGAGATAGGCCAAAAATAAGCAATTTTCGAGATCACTCGCATTTTGCCAAAATATTAAAAAATAGAAAAGCGCGATATCTCGTAAACGGAGAGAGATAGGCCAAAATTAAGCAATTTTCACGGATTTCTAAGGGGAATTATATTAACGAGATGAATCGAACTGTACCAAAATATTAAAAAATAGAAAAAGCGCGATATCTCGTGAACGGAGAGAGATAGGCCAAAAATAAGCAATATTCGAGATCACTCGCATTTTGCCAAAATATTAAAAACTATAGAAAAAGCGCGATATTTCGTAAACGGAGAGAGATAGGCCAAAAATAAGCAATATTCGAGATCACTCGTATTTTGCCAATATATTAAAAAATAGAAAAAGCGCGATATCTCGTAAACGGAGAGAGATAGGCCAAAAATAAGCAATTTTCACGGGTTTCTAAGGGGAATTATATTAACGAGATGAATCGAACTGTACCAAAATATTAAAAAATAGAAAAAGCGCGATATCTCGTGAACGGAGAGAGATAGGCCAAAAATAAGCAATATTCGAGATCACTCGCATTTTGCCAAAATATTTAAAAACAATAGAAAAAGCGCGATATCTCGTAAACGGAGAGAGATAGGCCAAAAATAAGCAATTTTCGAGATCACTCGCATTTTGCCAAAATATTAAAAAATAGAAAAAGCGCGATATCTCGTAAACGGAGAGAGATAGGCCAAAAATAAGCAATATTCGAGATCACTCGCATTTTGCCAAAATATTAAAAAATAGAAAAAGCGCGATATCTCGTAAACGGAGAGAGATAGGCCAAAAATAAGCAATATTCGAGATCACTCGCATTTTGCCAAAATATTAAAACAATAGAAAAAGCGCGATATCTCGTAAACGGAGAGAGATAGGCCAAAAATAAGCAATATTCGAGATCACTCGCATTTTGCCAAAATATTAAAAAATAGAAAAAGCGCGATATCTCGTAAACGGAGAGAGATAGGCCAAAAATAAGCAATTTTCACATGTTTCTAAGGGGAATTATATTAACGAGATGAATCGAACTGTACCAAAATATTAAAAAATATAAAAAGCGCGATATCTCGTAAACGGAGAGAGATAGGCCAAAAATAAGCAATATTCGAGATCACTCGCATTTTGCCAAAATATTAAAACAATAGAAAAAGCGCGATATCTCGTAAACGGAGAGAGATAGGCCAAAAATAAGCAATTTTCACATGTTTCTAAGGGGAATTATATTAACGAGATGAATCGAACTGTACCAAAATATTAAAAAATATAAAAAGCGCGATATCTCGTAAACGGAGAGAGATAGGCCAAAAATAAGCAATTTTCGAGATCACTCGCATTTTGCCAAAATATTAAAAAATAGAAAAAGCGCGATATCTCGTAAACGGAGAGAGATAGGCCAAAAATAAGCAATTTTCGAGATCACTCGCATTTTGCCAAAATATTAAAACAATAGAAAAAGCGCGATATCTCGTAAACGGAGAGAGATAGGCCAAAAATAAGCAATTTTCGAGATCACTCGCATTTTGCCAAAATATTAAAAAATAGAAAAAGCGCGATATCTCGTAAACGGAGAGAGATAGGCCAAAAATAAGCAATATTCGAGATCACTCGCATTTTGCCAAAATATTAAAAAATAGAAAAAGCGCGATATCTCGTAAACGGAGAGAGATAGGCCAAAAATAAGCAATATTCGAGATCACTCGCATTTTGCCAAAATATTAAAACAATAGAAAAAGCGCGATATCTCGTAAACGGAGAGAGATAGGCCAAAAATAAGCAATATTCGAGATCACTCGCATTTTGCCAAAATATTAAAAAATAGAAAAAGCGCGATATCTCGTAAACGGAGAGAGATAGGCCAAAAATAAGCAATTTTCACATGTTTCTAAGGGGAATTATATTAACGAGATGAATCGAACTGTACCAAAATATTAAAAAATATAAAAAGCGCGATATCTCGTAAACGGAGAGAGATAGGCCAAAAATAAGCAATTTTCGAGATCACTCGCATTTTGCCAAAATATTAAAAAATAGAAAAAGCGCGATATCGCGTAAACGGAGAGAGATAGGCCAAAAATAAGCAATTTTCACGGGTTTCTAATGGGAATTATATTAACGAGATGAATCGAACTGCACCAAAATATTAAAAAATAGAAAAAGCGCGATATCTCGTAAACGGAGAGAGATAGGCCAAAATTAAGCAATTTTCACGGATTTCCAAGGGGAATTATATTAACGAGATGAATGGCTCTGTACCAAAATATTAAAAAATAGAAAAAGCGCGATATCTCGTAAACGGAGAGAGATAGGCCAAAAATAAGCAATTTGCACGAGTTTCTAAGGGGAATTATATTAACGAGATGAATCGAACTGTACCAAAATATTAAAAAATAGAAAAAGCGCGATATCTCGTAAACGGAGAGAGATAGGCCAAAAATAAGCAATTTTCGAGATCACTCGCATTTTGCCAAAATATTAAAACAATAGAAAAAGCGCGATATCTCGTAAACGGAGAGAGATAGGCCAAAAATAAGCAATTTTCACTGGTTTCTAAGGGGAATTATATTAACGAGATGAATCGAACTGTACCAAAATATTAAAAAATAGAAAAAGCGCGATATCTCGTAAACGGAGAGAGATAGGCCAAAAATAAGCAATTTTCGAGATCACTCGCATTTTGCCAAAATATTAACAAAATAGAAAAAGCGCGATATCTCGTAAACGGAGAGAGATAGGCCAAAAATAAGCAATTTTCACGGATTTCTAAGGGGAATTATATTAACGAGATGAATCGAACTGTACCAAAATATTAAAAAATAGAAAAAGCGCGATATCTCGTAAACGGAGAGAGATAGGCCAAAAATAAGCAATTTTCGAGATCACTCGCATTTTGCCAAAATATTAAAAAAATAGAAAAAGCGCGATATCTCGTAAACGGAGAGAGATAGGCCAAAAATAAGCAATTTTCACGGATTTCTAAGGGGAATTATATTAACGAGATGAATCGAACTGTACCAAAATATTAAAAAAATAGAAAAAGCGCGATATCTCGTAAACGGAGAGAGATAGGCCAAAAATAAGCAATTTTCGAGATCACTTGCCAGAATATTAATAAAATAGAAAAAGCGCGATATCTCGTAAACAGAGAGGTAGGCCAAAAATAAGCAATTTTCGAGATCACTCGCATTTTGCCAAAATATTTAAAAAATAGAAAAAGCGCGATATCTCGTAAACGGAGAGAGATAGGCCAAAAATAAGCAATTTTCGAGATCACTCGCATTTTGCCAAAATATTAAAAAATAGAAAAATATCTCGTAAACGGAGAGAGATAGGCCAAAAATAAGCAATATTCGAGATCACTCGCATTTTGCCAAAATATTAAAAAATAGAAAAAGCGCGATATCTCGTAAACGGCGAGAGATAGGCCAAAAATAAGCAATTTTCACGGGTTTCTAATGGGAATTATATTAACGAGATGAATCGAACTGTACCAAAATATTAAAAAATAGAAAAAGCGCGATATCTCGTAAACGGAGAGAGATAGGCCAAAAATAAGCAATTTTCACGGATTTCTAAGGGGAATTATATTAACGAGATGAATCGAACTGTACCAAAATATTAAAAAATAGAAAAAGCGCGATATCTCGTAAACGGAGAGAGATAGGCCAAAAATAAGCAATTTTCGGGATCACTCGCATTTTGCCTAAATATTAAAAAAATAGAAAAAGCGCGATATCTCGTAAACGGAGAGAGATAGGCCAAAAATAAGCAATTTTCACGGATTTCTAAGGGGAATTATATTAACGAGATGAATCGAACTGTACCAAAATATTAAAAAATAGAAAAAGCGCGATATCTCGTAAACGGAGAGAGATAGGCCAAAAATAAGCAATTTTCGGGATCACTTGCCAAAATTTTAAAAAAATAGAAAAAGCGTGATATCTCGTAAACGGAGAGAGATAGGCCAAAAATAAGCAATATTCGAGATCACTCGCATTTTGCCAAAATATTAAAAAAATAGAAAAAGCGCGATATCTCGTAAACGGAGAGAGATAGGCCAAAAATAACCAATTTTCACGGGTTTCTAAGGGGAATTATATTAACGAGATGAATTATATTAACGAGATGAATCGAACTGTACCAAAATATTAAAAAATAGAAAAAGCGCGATATCTCGTAAACGGAGAGAGATAGGCCAAAAATAAGCAATTTTCGGGATCACTCGCATTTTGCCAAAATATTAAAACAATAGAAAAAGCGCGATATCTCGTAAACGGAGAGAGATAGGCCAAAAATAAGCAATTTTCGAGATCACTTGCCAAAATATTATAAAAATAGAAAAAGCGCGATATCTCGTAAACGGAGAGAGATAGGCCAAAAATAAGCAATATTCGAGATCACTCGCATTTTGCCAAAATATTAAAAAAATAGAAAAAGCGCGATATCTCGTAAACGGAGAGAGATAGGCCAAAATTAAGCAATTTTCACGAGTTTCTAAGGGGAATTATATTAACGAGATGAATTATATTAACGAGATGAATCGAACTGTACCAAAATATTAAAAAATAGAAAAAGCGCGATATCTAGAGATAGGCCAAAAATAAGCAATTTTCGAGATCACTCGCATTTTGCCAAAATATTAAAAAAATAGAAAAAGCGCGATATCTCGTAAACGGATATTAAAAAAAATATTTTAACGGGTTTCTAAGGGGAATTATATTAACGAGATGAATTATATTAACGAGATGAATCGAACTGTACCAAAATATTAAAAAATAGAAAAAGCGCGATATCTCGTAAACGGAGAGAGATAGGCCAAAAATAAGCAATTTTCACGAGTTTCTAAGGGGAATTATATTAACGAGATGAATCGAACTGTACCAAAATATTAAAAAATAGAAAAAGCGCGATATCTCGTAAACGGAGAGAGATAGGCCAAAAATAAGCAATTTTCACGGGTTTCTAAGGGTTTCTAAGCGGGTTTCTAAGCTAAAAATAAGCAATTTTCGAGATCACTTGCCAAAATATTAAAAAAATAGAAAAAGCGCGATATCTCGTAAACGGAGAGAGATAGGCCAAAAATAAGCAATATTCGAGATCACTCGCATTTTGCCAAAATATTAAAAAAATAGAAAAAGCGCGATATCTCGTAAACGGAGAGAGATAGGCCAAAATTAAGCAATTTTCACGAGTTCACGAATTCTAAGGGGAATTATATTAACGAGATGAATTATATTAACGAGATGAATCGAACTGTACCAAAATATTAAAAAATTGAAAAAGCGCGATATCTCGTAAACGGAGAGAGATAGGCCAAAAATAAGCAATATTCGAGATCACTCGCATTTTGCCAAAATATTAAAAAAATAGAAAAAGCGCGATATCTCGTAAACGGATATTAAAAAAAAATATTTTAACGGGTTTCTAAGGGGAATTATATTAACGAGATGAATTATATTAACGAGATGAATCGAACTGTACCAAAATATTAAAAAATAGAAAAAGCGCGATATCTCGTAAACGGAGAGAGATAGGCCAAAAATAAGCAATTTTCACGGATTTCTAAGGGGAATTATATTAACGAGATGAATCGAACTGTACCAAAATATTAAAAAATAGAAAAAGCGCGATATCTCGTAAACGGAGAGAGATAGGCCAAAAATAAGCAATTTTCGAGATCACTTGCCAAAATATTAAAAAAATAGAAAAAGCGCGATATCTCGTAAACGGAGAGAGATAGGCCAAAAATAAGCAATATTCGAGATCACTCGCATTTTGCCAAAATATTAAAAAAATAGAAAAAGCGCGATATCTCGTAAACGGAGAGAGATAGGCCAAAAATAAGCAATTTTCACGGTTTTCTAAGGGGAATTATATTAACGAGATGAATCGAACTGTACCAAAAGGGTTTCTAAGGGGAATTATATTAACGAGATGAATTATATTAACGAGATGAATCGAACTGTACCAAAATATTAAAAAATAGAAAAAGCGCGATATCTCGTAAACGGAGAGAGATAGGCCAAAAATAAGCAATTTTCACGAGTTTCTAAGGGGAATTATATTAACGAGATGAATCGAACTGTACCAAAATATTAAAAAATAGAAAAAGCGCGATATCTCGTAAACGGAGAGAGATAGGCCAAAAATAAGCAATTTTCACGGGTTTCTAAGGGTTTCTAAGCGGGTTTCTAAGCTAAAAATAAGCAATTTTCGAGATCACTTGCCAAAATATTAAAAAAATAGAAAAAGCGCGATATCTCGTAAACGGAGAGAGATAGGCCAAAAATAAGCAATATTCGAGATCACTCGCATTTTGCCAAAATATTAAAAAAATAGAAAAAGCGCGATATCTCGTAAACGGAGAGAGATAGGCCAAAAATAAGCAATTTTCGAGATCACTTGCCAGAATATTAATAAAATAGAAAAAGCGCGATATCTCGTAAACAGAGAGGTAGGCCAAAAATAAGCAATTTTCGAGATCACTCGCATTTTGCCAAAATATTTAAAAAATAGAAAAAGCGCGATATCTCGTAAACGGAGAGAGATAGGCCAAAAATAAGCAATTTTCGAGATCACTCGCATTTTGCCAAAATATTAAAAAATAGAAAAATATCTCGTAAACGGAGAGAGATAGGCCAAAAATAAGCAATATTCGAGATCACTCGCATTTTGCCAAAATATTTAAAAAATAGAAAAAGCGCGATATCTCGTAAACGGAGAGAGATAGGCCAAAAATAAGCAATTTTCGAGATCACTTGCCAGAATATTAATAAAATAGAAAAAGCGCGATATCTCGTAAACGGCGAGAGATAGGCCAAAAATAAGCAATTTTCACGGGTTTCTAATGGGAATTATATTAACGAGATGAATCGAACTGTACCAAAATATTAAAAAATAGAAAAAGCGCGATATCTCGTAAACGGAGAGAGATAGGCCAAAAATAAGCAATTTTCACGGATTTCTAAGGGGAATTATATTAACGAGATGAATCGAACTGTACCAAAATATTAAAAAATAGAAAAAGCGCGATATCTCGTAAACGGAGAGAGATAGGCCAAAAATAAGCAATTTTCGAGATCACTCGCATTTTTCCAAAATATTAAAAATTAGAAAAGCGCGATATCTCGTAAACGGAGAGAGATAGGCTAAAATTAAGCAATTTTCACGAGTTTCTAAGGGGAATTATATTAACGAGATGAATCGAACTGTACCAAAATATTAAAAAATAGAAAAAGCGCGATATCTCGTAAACGGAGAGAGATAGGCCAAAAATAAGCAATTTTCACGGATTTCTAAGGGGAATTATATTAACGAGATGAATCGAACTGTACCAAAATATTAAAAAATAGAAAAAGCGCGATATCTCGTAAACGGAGAGAGATAGGCCAAAAATAAGCAATTTTCGGGATCACTCGCATTTTGCCAAAATATTAAAAAAATAGAAAAAGCGCGATATCTCGTAAACGGAGAGAGATAGGCCAAAAATAAGCAATTTTCGAGATCACTCGCATTTTGCCAAAATATTAAAAAAATAGAAAAAGCGCGATATCTCGTAAACGGAGAGAGATAGGCCAAAAATAAGCAATTTTCGGGATCACTCGCATTTTGCCAAAATATTAAAAAAATAGAAAAAGCGCGATATCTCGTAAACGGAGAGAGATAGGCCAAAAATAAGCAATTTTCGGGATCACTCGCATTTTGCCAAAATATTAAAAAAATAGAAAAAGCGCGATATCTCGTAAACGGAGAGAGATAGGCCAAAAATAAGCAATTTTCGAGATCACTCGCATTTTGCCAAAATATTAAAAAAATAGAAAAAGCGCGATATCTCGTAAACGGAGAGAGATAGGCCAAAAATAAGCAATTTTCACGGATTTCTAAGGGGAATTATATTAACGAGATGAATCGAACTGTACCAAAATATTAAAAAATAGAAAAAGCGCGATATCTCGTAAACGGAGAGAGATAGGCCAAAAATAAGCAATTTTCGGGATCACTCGCATTTTGCCAAAATATTAAAAAAATAGAAAAAGCGCGATATCTCGTAAACGGAGAGAGATAGGCCAAAAATAAGCAATTTTCGAGATCACTTGCCAAAATATTAAAAAAATAGAAAAAGCGCGATATCTCGTAAACGGAGAGAGATAGGCCAAAAATAAGCAATTTTCACGGGTTTCTAATGGGAATTATATTAACGAGATGAATCGAACTGTACCAAAATATTAAAAAATAGAAAAAGCGCGATATCTCGTAAACGGAGAGAGATAGGCCAAAAATAAGCAATTTTCACGGATTTCTAAGGGGAATTATATTAACGAGATGAATCGAACTGTACCAAAATATTAAAAAATAGAAAAAGCGCGATATCTCGTAAACGGAGAGAGATAGGCCAAAAATAAGCAATTTTCGGGATCACTCGCATTTTGCCAAAATATTAAAAAAATAGAAAAAGCGCGATATCTCGTAAACGGAGAGAGATAGGCCAAAAATAAGCAATTTTCGAGATCACTCGCATTTTGCCAAAATATTAAAAAAATAGAAAAAGCGCGATATCTCGTAAACGGAGAGAGATAGGCCAAAAATAAGCAATTTTCGGGATCACTCGCATTTTGCCAAAATATTAAAAAAATAGAAAAAGCGCGATATCTCGTAAACGGAGAGAGATAGGCCAAAAATAAGCAATTTTCGGGATCACTCGCATTTTGCCAAAATATTAAAAAAATAGAAAAAGCGCGATATCTCGTAAACGGAGAGAGATAGGCCAAAAATAAGCAATTTTCGAGATCACTCGCATTTTGCCAAAATATTAAAAAAATAGAAAAAGCGCGATATCTCGTAAACGGAGAGAGATAGGCCAAAAATAAGCAATTTTCACGGATTTCTAAGGGGAATTATATTAACGAGATGAATCGAACTGTACCAAAATATTAAAAAATAGAAAAAGCGCGATATCTCGTAAACGGAGAGAGATAGGCCAAAAATAAGCAATTTTCACGGATTTCTAAGGGGAATTATATTAACGAGATGAATCGAACTGTACCAAAATATTAAAAAATAGACAAAGCGCGATATCTCGTAAACGGAGAGAGATAGGCCAAAAATAAGCAATTTTCACTGGTTTCTAAGGGGAATTATATTAACGAGATGAATCGAACTGTACCAAAATATTAAAAAATAGAAAAAGCGCGATATCTCGTAAACGGAGAGAGATAGGCCAAAAATAAGCAATTTTCACGGGTTTCTAAGGGGAATTATATTAACGAGATGAATCGAACTGTACCAAAATATTAAAAAATAGAAAAAGCGCGATATCTCGTAAACGGAGAGAGATAGGCCAAAAATAAGCAATTTTCGAGATCACTCGCATTTTGCCAAAATATTAAAAAAAAAAGAAAAAGCGCGATATCTCGTAAACGGAGAGAGATAGGCCAAAAATAAGCAATATTCGAGATCACTCGCATTTTGCCAAAATATTAAAAAAATTGAAAAAGCGCGATATCTCGTAAACGGAGAGAGATAGGCCAAAAATAAGCAATTTTCGAAATCACTCGCATTTTTCCAAAATATTAAAAATTAGAAAAGCGCGATATCTCGTAAACGGAGAGAGATAGGCCAAAAATAAGCAATTTTCGAGATCACTCGCATTTTTCCAAAATATTAAAAAATAGAAAAAGCGCGATATCTCGTAAACGGAGAGAGATAGGCCAAAAATAAGTAATTTTCACGGGTTTCTAAGGGGAATTATATTAACGAGATGAATCGAACTGTACCAAAATATTAAAAAATAGAAAAAGCGCGATATCTCGTAAACGGAGAGAGATAGGCCAAAAATAAGCAATATTCGAGATCACTCGCATTTTGCCAAAATATTAACAAAATAGAAAAAGCGCGATATCTCGTAAACGGAGAGAGATAGGCCAAAAATAAGCAATTTTCGAAATCACTCGCATTTTGCCAACATATTAAAAAAATAGAAAAAGCGCGATATCTCGTAAACGGAGAGAGATAGGCCAAAAATAAGCAATTTTCACGGATTTCTAAGGGGAATTATATTAACGAGATGAATTATATTAACGAGATGAATCGAACTGTACCAAAATATTAAAAAATAGAAAAAGCGCGATATCTCGTAAACGGAGAGAGATAGGCCAAAAATAAGCAATTTTCGGGATCACTTGCCAAAATTTTAAAAAAATAGAAAAAGCGTGATATCTCGTAAACGGAGAGAGATAGGCCAAAAATAAGCAATATTCGAGATCACTCGCATTTTGCCAAAATATTAAAAAAATAGAAAAAGCGCGATATCTCGTAAACGGAGAGAGATAGGCCAAAAATAACCAATTTTCACGGGTTTCTAAGGGGAATTATATTAACGAGATGAATTATATTAACGAGATGAATCGAACTGTACCAAAATATTAAAAAATAGAAAAAGCGCGATATCTCGTAAACGGAGAGAGATAGGCCAAAAATAAGCAATTTTCGGGATCACTCGCATTTTGCCAAAATATTAAAACAATAGAAAAAGCGCGATATCTCGTAAACGGAGAGAGATAGGCCAAAAATAAGCAATTTTCGAGATCACTTGCCAAAATATTATAAAAATAGAAAAAGCGCGATATCTCGTAAACGGAGAGAGATAGGCCAAAAATAAGCAATATTCGAGATCACTCGCATTTTGCCAAAATATTAAAAAAATAGAAAAAGCGCGATATCTCGTAAACGGAGAGAGATAGGCCAAAATTAAGCAATTTTCACGAGTTTCTAAGGGGAATTATATTAACGAGATGAATTATATTAACGAGATGAATCGAACTGTACCAAAATATTAAAAAATAGAAAAAGCGCGATATCTAGAGATAGGCCAAAAATAAGCAATTTTCGAGATCACTCGCATTTTGCCAAAATATTAAAAAAATAGAAAAAGCGCGATATCTCGTAAACGGATATTAAAAAAAAATATTTTAACGGGTTTCTAAGGGGAATTATATTAACGAGATGAATTATATTAAAATATTAAAAAATAGAAAAAGCGCGATATCTCGTAAACGGAGAGAGATAGGCCAAAAATAAGCAATTTTCACGGGTTTCTAAGGGGAATTATATTAACGAGATGAATCGAACTGTACCAAAATATTAAAAAATAGAAAAAGCGCGATATCTCGTAAACGGAGAGAGATAGGCCAAAAATAAGCAATTTTCGAGATCACTTGCCAAAATATTAAAAAAATAGAAAAAGCGCGATATCTCGTAAACGGAGAGAGATAGGCCAAAAATAAGCAATATTCGAGATCACTCGCATTTTGCCAAAATATTAAAAAAATAGAAAAAGCGCGATATCTCGTAAACGGAGAGAGATAGGCCAAAAATAAGCAATTTTCACGGTTTTCTAAGGGGAATTATATTAACGAGATGAATCGAACTGTACCAAAATATTAAAAAAATAGAAAAAGCGCGATATCTCGTAAACGGAGAGAGATAGGCCAAAAATAAGCAATTTTCGAGATCACTCGCATTTTGCCAAAATATTAAAAAAATAGAAAAAGCGCGATATCTCGTAAACGGAGAGAGATAGGCCAAAAATAAGCAATTTTCACGGTTTTCTAAGGGGAATTATATTAACGAGATGAATCGAACTGTACCAAAATATTAAAAAAATATAAAAAGCGCGATATCTCGTAAACGGAGAGAGATAGGCCAAAAATAAGCAATTTTCGAGATCACTCGCATTTTGCCAAAATATTAAAAATAATAGAAAAAGCGCGATATCTCGTAAACGGAGAGAGATAGGCCAAAAATAAGCAATTTTCACGGCTTTCTAAGGGGAATTATATTAACGAGATGAATCGAACTGTACCAAAATATTAAAAAATAGAAAAAGCGCGATATCTCGTAAACGGAGAGAGATAGGCCAAAAATAAGCAATTTTCGAGATCACTCGCATTTTGCCAAAATATTAAAAAAATAGAAACAGCGCGTTATCTCGTAAACGGAGAGAGATAGGCCAAAAATAAGCAATTTTCACGGCTTTCTAAGGGGAATTATATTAACGAGATGAATCGAACTGTACCAAAATATTAAAAAATAGAAAAAGCGCGATATCTCGTAAACGGAGAGAGATAGGCCAAAAATAAGCAATTTTCACGGTTTTCTAAGGGGAATTATATTAACGAGATGAATCGAACTGTACCAAAATATTAAAAAATAGAAAAAGCGCGATATCTCGTAAACGGAGAGAGATAGGCCAAAAATAAGCAATTTTCGAGATCACTTGCCAAAATATTAAAAAAATAGAAAAAGCGCGATATCTCGTAAACGGAGAGAGATAGGCCAAAAATAAGCAATTTTAACGGGTTTCTAAGGGGAATTATATTAACGAGATGAATCGAACTGTACCAAAATATTAAAAAATAGAAAAAGCGCGATATCTCGTAAACGGAGAGAGATAGGCCAAAAATAAGCAATTTTCACGAGTTTCTAAGGGGAATTATATTAACGAGATGAATCGAACTGTACCAAAATATTAAAAAATAGAAAAAGCGCGATATCTCGTAAACGGAGAGAGATAGGCCAAAAATAAGCAATTTTCACGAGTTTCTAAGGGGAATTATATTAACGAGATGAATCGAACTGTACCAAAATATTAAAAAATAGAAAAAGCGCGATATCTCGTAAACGGAGAGAGATAGGCCAAAAATAAGCAATTTTCGAGATCACTCGCATTTTGCCAAAATATTAAAAAAATAGAAAAAGCGCGATATCTCGTAAACGGAGAGAGATAGGCCAAAAATAAGCAATTTTAACGGGCTTCTAAGGGGAATTATATTAACGAGATGAATCGAACTGTACCAAAATATTAAAAAATAGAAAAAGCGCGATATCTCGTAAACGGAGAGAGATAGGCCAAAAATAAGCAATTTTCACGCGTTTCTAAGGGGAATTATATTAACGAGATGAATCGAACTGTACCAAAATATTAAAAAATAGAAAAAGCGCGATATCTCGTAAACGGAGAGAGATAGGCCAAAAATAAGCAATTTTCACGGCTTTCTAAGGGGAATTATATTAACGAGATGAATCGAACTGTACCAAAATATTAAAAAATAGAAAAAGCGCGATATCTCGTAAACGGAGAGAGATAGGCCAAAAATAAGCAATTTTCGAGATCACTCGCATTTTGCCAAAATATTAAAAAAATAGAAACAGCGCGATATCTCGTAAACGGAGAAAGATAGGCCAAAAATAAGCAATTTTCACGGCTTTCTAAGGGGAATTATATTAACGAGATGAATCGAACTGTACCAAAATATTAAAAAATAGAAAAAGCGCGATATCTCGTAAACGGAGAGAGATAGGCCAAAAATAAGCAATTTTCACGGGTTTCTAAGGGGAATTATATTAACGAGATGAATCGAACTGTACCAAAATATTAAAAAATAGAAAAAGCGCGATATCTCGTAAACGGAGAGAGATAGGCCAAAAATAAGCAATTTTCGAGATCACTTGCCAAAATATTAAAAAAATAGAAAAAGCGCGATATCTCGTAAACGGAGAGAGATAGGCCAAAAATAAGCAATTTTAACGAGTTTCTAAGGGGAATTATATTAACGAGATGAATCGAACTGTACCAAAATATTAAAAAATAGAAAAAGCGCGATATCTCGTAAACGGAGAGAGATAGGCCAAAAATAAGCAATTTTCACGAGTTTCTAAGGGGAATTATATTAACGAGATGAATCGAACTGTACCAAAATATTAAAAAATAGAAAAAGCGCGATATCTCGTAAACGGAGAGAGATAGGCCAAAAATAAGCAATTTTCACGAGTTTCTAAGGGGAATTATATTAACGAGATGAATCGAACTGTACCAAAATATTAAAAAATAGAAAAAGCGCGATATCTCGTAAACGGAGAGAGATAGGCCAAAAATAAGCAATTTTAACGGGCTTCTAAGGGGAATTATATTAACGAGATGAATCGAACTGTACCAAAATATTAAAAAATAGAAAAAGCGCGATATCTCGTAAACGGAGAGAGATAGGCCAAAAATAAGCAATTTTCGAGATCACTTGCCAAAATATTAAAAAAATAGAAAAAGCGCGATATCTCGTAAACGGAGAGAGATAGGCCAAAAATAAGCAATTTTCGAGATCACTCGCATTTTGCCAAAATATTAAAAAATAGAAAAATATCTCGTAAACGGAGAGAGATAGGCCAAAAATAAGCAATATTCGAGATCACTCGCATTTTGCCAAAATATTAAAAAATAGAAAAAGCGCGATATCTCGTAAACGGCGAGAGATAGGCCAAAAATAAGCAATTTTCGAGATCACTCGCAGTTTGCCAAAATATTAAAAATAAAAGAAAAAGCGCGATATCTCGTAAACGGAGAGAGATAGGCCAAAAATAAGCAATTTTCGAGATCACTTGCCAAAATATTAAAAAAATAGAAAAAGCGCGATATCTCGTAAACGGAGAGAGATAGGCCAAAAATAAGCAATTTTAACGGGTTTCTAAGGGGAATTATATTAACGAGATGAATCGAACTGTACCAAAATATTAAAAAATAGAAAAAGCGCGATATCTCGTAAACGGAGAGAGATAGGCCAAAATAAGCAATTTTCACAGGTTTCTAAGGGGAATTATATTAACGAGATGAATCGAACTGTACCAAAATATTAAAAAATAGAAAAAGCGCGATATCTCGTAAACGGAGAGAGATAGGCCAAAAATAAGCAATTTTCGAGATCACTCGCATTTTGCCAAAATATTAAAAAAATAGAAAAAGCGCGATATCTCGTAAACGGAGAGAGATAGGCCAAAAATAAGCAATTTTAACGGGTTTCTAAGGGGAATTATATTAACGAGATGAATCGAACTGTACCAAAATATTAAAAAATAGAAAAAGCGCGATATCTCGTAAACGGAGAGAGATAGGCCAAAAATAAGCAATTTTCACGAGTTTCTAAGGGGAATTATATTAACGAGATGAATCGAACTGTACCAAAATATTAAAAAATAGAAAAAGCGCGATATCTCGTAAACGGAGAGAGATAGGCCAAAAATAAGCAATTTTCACGAGTTTCTAAGGGGAATTATATTAACGAGATGAATCGAACTGTACCAAAATATTAAAAAATAGAAAAAGCGCGATATCTCGTAAACGGAGAGAGATAGGCCAAAAATAAGCAATTTTCGAGATCACTCGCATTTTGCCAAAATATTAAAAAAATAGAAAAAGCGCGATATCTCGTAAACGGAGAGAGATAGGCCAAAAATAAGCAATTTTAACGGGCTTCTAAGGGGAATTATATTAACGAGATGAATCGAACTGTACCAAAATATTAAAAAATAGAAAAAGCGCGATATCTCGTAAACGGAGAGAGATAGGCCAAAAATAAGCAATTTTCACGCGTTTCTAAGGGGAATTATATTAACGAGATGAATCGAACTGTACCAAAATATTAAAAAATAGAAAAAGCGCGATATCTCGTAAACGGAGAGAGATAGGCCAAAAATAAGCAATTTTCGAGATCACTTGCCAAAGTATTAACAAAATAGAAAAAGCGCGATATCTCGTAAACGTAGAGAGATAGGCCAAAAATAAGCAATTTTCGAGATCACTTGCCAAAATATTACAAAAATAGAAAAAGCGCGATATCTCGTAAACGGAGAGAGATAGGCCAAAAATAAGCAATTTTCGAGATCACTCGCATTTTGCCAAAATATTAAAAAAATAGAAAAAGCGCGATATCTCGTAAACGGAGAGAGATAGGCCAAAAGTAAGCAATTTTCACTGGTTTCTAAGGGGAATTATATTAACGAGATGAATCGAACTGTACCAAAATATTAAAAAATAGAAAAAGCGCGATATCTCGTAAACGGAGAGAGATAGGCCAAAAATAAGCAATTTTCGAGATCACTCGCATTTTGCCAAAATATTAAAAAAATAGAAAAAGCGCGATATCTCGTAAACGGAGAGAGATAGGCCAAAAATAAGCAATTTTCACGGGTTTCTAAGGGGAATTATATTAACGAGATGAATCGAACTGTACCAAAATATTAAAAAATAGAAAAAGCGCGATATCTCGTAAACGGAGAGAGATAGGCCAAAAATAAGCAATTTTCGAGATCACTTGCCAAAATATTAAAAAAATAGAAAAAGCGCGATATCTCGTAAACGGAGAGAGATAGGCCAAAAATAAGCAATTTTAACGGGTTTCTAAGGGGAATTATATTAACGAGATGAATTATATTAACGAGATGAATCGAACTGTACCAAAATATTAAAAAATAGAAAAAGCGCGATATCTCGTAAACGGAGAGAGATAGGCCAAAAATAAGCAATTTTCGAGATCACTCGCATTTTGCCAAAATATTAAAAAAATAGAAAAAGCGCGATATCTCGTAAACGGAGAGAGATAGGCCAAAAGTAAGCAATTTTCACTGGTTTCTAAGGGGAATTATATTAACGAGATGAATTATATTAACGAGATGAATCGAACTGTACCAAAATATTAAATAAAAACTTTTTAACAAAAAAAAAAAACCTACTTCAAAATCACTAGAAAGTAAAAAATAATTTTAAATTACTTTTACTATTTATTTCTTGGTCAAATTTGTATTTTTATAATAAATATATTTATTTTTTAACCGACTTCAAAAAGGAGGAGGTTCTCAAGTTGGTTGGTTTCTCTGTTTTTTTTTTTTTTTTTTTTTTTTTTTTTTTTTTGTGAATGTATGTACATCGATTACTCCTAAAGTACTTGCCCGATTACCGTAATTTTTTGTCAACATATAGAGACCATCAACGCGGAGGTGCCCGACTATAAAAGGGGGCGGTATTCGACAAAGGGGCGTGTCTAAATAAGAAAAACACTTTATCTCAGTCAATATTGCCACTACAGAAATAAAATTCACTGTAAAGTTAAAAGGACAGGCACAAATATAAAAAACTACAAACACTTAAGTGGGCGTTGTTCTAAAAAAGGGTGTGGCAATATTGGAAAAACTCTGTATCTCGTATAAAATGAACACTACAGTACTGAAATTTAGCACAGAGGTAGGCACAATTGTTGAAAATAACTATCAAGAAAGTGGGCGTTATTCGACAAAGGGGTGTGGCAATATAAGACAATTACTGTATCTCGAATAATATTGACCCTAGGGTACAGAAATTTACTACAGCGGTAGGCACAATAAGTACAAATTTTTGTAAAAAAAAAATGGGCGTTATTACATAAGGGGTGTGGCAATATTGAAAAAACACTGTATCTCGATTACTATTGGCACTAGAATACTAAAATTTAGTACAGAGGTATTCACAAGTATAAAAACTTACTGCCAATAATGTGGGCGGTATTCGATAAAGGGGCGTGTCACTATAAGAAAATCACTGTATCTCAGTAAATATTGACACTAGGGTACTGACATTTACAGCAAACATGCAAGGTTAGGTACAATTATCAAAAATTACGGTCAATTAAGTGAGCGTTATTCGACAAAGAGGTGTGGCAATATTATAAAAACTCTGTATCTCGAATAATATTGACACTAGAGTACTAAAGTTTACTACAGAGGTAGGCACAAGTATTAAAAATTAATTTCAATTAAGTGGGCGTTGTATGATAAAGGGGTGTGGAAATATTTGAAACATATTGTATCTCGAATAATACTGACACTTGAATACTGATATTTAGTACTGAGGTAAGCACAATTATTACAATATGATCTCAGTTAATATTGACACTAAGGTATTGAAATCAATACGAGAAAAGGTAGAGTTTTAGTTAAACATAATCAAGAAAGTAGATTAGATTCAACAAAGGGGCGTGTCACAATAGAAAAACACTGCATTTCAGTAAATATTGAAACTTAGGTACTTATATTTGGTAGGTGGGTAGGTAGAATAATTAAAAAGGGGGAGAGATTATAAATAGCGTGAGGCACTTTAAGGAAATACTGTATATCGGTTAATACTGATGCTAGGGAACTGAAATTTGGTGCAGGTCAAGGTTGAATTATTTTAAAGTATGATCAATAAATTACATAGGCGGGATTCAAAATAGGGCGTGACACTTTAATAAAAATTGTAAAGAGGCAGAAATTGAAAATAACCAACAAACCATGAAATAGTGAAATATTTTAAATTTTCCTTAATAATTCTTGCATATGTATTAAAAAATTCAAAAGAGAAAAGGATAAGAAACGACAGAAAAACACATTTTTTAAATTATGAGCTTAAATAATTGTATTTACAAACTTTTCCTTAAATTTATCATATTCTCTAAAAAGAAAGAAATAAAAACTTTTTAACAAAAAAAAAAACCTACTTCAAAATCACTACAAAGTAAAAAATAATTTTAAATTACTTTTCCTATTAATCGTGGTAAGATCTGATAATTTATTTATATACATTATTATATTGGAAATCTTATTATTTTAACTTTTTCTTATTTGTTTTATTATTATCATAAATATATTATTTTTTTTTATGATAATAAAAGCTTCGAAGTCGGCGCTAATAAAATCAGTTTCTTTGAGAAGCTGCAACACACACTCAAACAGTAGATTGATAATGTTTATGTATGCAAAGCTTTTAAAATTACTTTTAAACTTAAATTAATAAAAAAAGTTGAAATTAGGGCAGGGATGGTAAAAATATCCTGATTTAATGACAAACATTAGCGCCGACTACAAAGCTTTTATTATCATAAAAAAAATAATATATTTATGATAATAATAAAACAAATAAGAAAAAGTTAAAATAATAAGATTTCCAATATAATAATGTATATAAATAAATTATCAGATCTTACCACGATTAATAGGAAAAGTAATTTAAAATTATTTTTTACTTTGTAGTGATTTTGAAGTAGGTTTTTTTTTTTGTTAAAAAGTTTTTATTTATGATAATAAAAGCTTCAAGTCAGCGCTAATCATTGATGTAAAATCATGATTTTTTCGCCATCCCTACTCTATTTAAGACTTTTTTATTTGTAAATATCCTGCTTGGGTGACGCTGTATTAATTTGTAATCTTAATTTTTCTTAAATCTTAATTAAAATGCTATATGTGTGTTGCAGCTGCATAAAAATCTGATTATATTAGCGCCGACTTCGAAGCTCTTATTATCATAAAAAAATAAATATATTTATTATAAAAATACAAATTTGACCAAGAAATAAATAGTAAAAGTAATTTAAAATTATTTTTTACTTTCTAGTGATTTTGAAGTAGGTTTTTTTTTTTTGTTAAAAAGTTTTTATTTCTTTCTTTTTAGAGAAAATGATGTATATTAAAAAAGTGTATAAATTAATTAAACACCAATTATTTATGCTCATAATATGGAAAATGCTTTTCTGTCGTTTCTTATTCTGGTCTTTGTCAGTGTGTTTATCAGTACCTACTCTTGTATTTTTATCACTACCCCATTGTCAATATTGACTGAAATATAGTGTGTTTATAATATTGACACGCCTCTTTGTCGAGAATATCACACTCTTTGTCATAGTGTTTTCAATAGTTCTACCCATTCTAACAATGAATTTTACCACCCTTAAGTCAATATGATACAGTTTTTTACACAATGCCACACCCCTTAGTCGAATAACGCCCAATTCTTCGGTAGTAATTTGTAATAATTGTGCCTGCGTCTGTACTTTTTCAGTTAGTAGTGTCAGTATTCGATTTAGTGTTTTCTAATATTGCCACACCTCTTTGTTGACTAACGCCCACTTAATTCACTGCTATTTTTTACCTACCCTTGCATTTTTTCTGTGAATTTTATTAACTCTAGTACTCTAGAGTCAATATGTACTGAAATACAGTGTTTTTCTTACAGTGACACGCTCCTTTATCGAATACCGCCCACATTACTGACAGTAATTTGTTATATTTGTACCTACCTTTGTACTAAATTTTAGTATCGTAGTGTCAATAGTAATCGAGATACAGTGTTTTTGCCACTCCCCTTCTCGACTAACGCCCATTTTTTTTTTACAAAAATTTGTAGTAATTTTTCCTACCTTTGTAATAAATTTCTGTACCCTAGTATCAATATTATTCGAGACACAGTAATTCTCTTATATTGCCACACCCCTTTGTCGAATTACGCCCACTTTTGTTATAGTAATTTCCAATAATTGTACCTACCTCTGTACTTAATTTCAGTACTCTAGTGTCAATTTTCGTCGAGATACAGAGTTTTTACAATATTGCCACACCCTTTTTTAGAATTACGCCCACTTAAGTGATCGTCATTTTTAATACTTGTGCTTGCCCTTGTAATTTTATCGTGAATTTTATTACCGTAGTGTCAATATTTACTGAGATACAGTGTTTTTCTTATACAGACACGCCCCTTTTCCGAATACCGCCCCCTTTCATAAACGGGCACCTCCGCGTTGACAATCTCTATATATTGACAAAAAAATTACGGCAATCGGGCAAGTACTTTAGGAGTAATCGATGTACATACATTCACAAAAAAAAAAAAAAAAAAAAAAAAAAACAGAGAAACCAACCAACTTGAGAACCTCCTCCTTTTTGAAGTCGGTTAAAAATAGAAAAAGCGCGATATCTCGTAAACTGAGAGAGGAGATAGGCCAAAAATAAGCAATATTCGAGATCACTCGCATTTTGCCAAAATATTAAAAAAATAGAAAAAGCGCGATATCTCGTAAACTGAGAGAGGAGATAGGCCAAAAATAAGCAATTTTCACGGGTTTCTAAGGGGAATTATATTAACGAGATGAATCGAACTGTACCAAAATATTAAAAAATAGAAAAAGCGCGATATCTCGTAAACGGAGAGAGATAGGCCAAAAATAAGCAATTTTCGAGATCACTTGCCAAAACATTACAAAATAGAAAAAGCGCGATATCTCGTAAACGGAGAGAGATAGGCCAAAAATAAGCAATTTTCACGGATTTCTAAGGGGAATTATATTAACGAGATGAATCGAACTGTACCAAAATATTAAAAAATAGAAAAAGCGCGATATCTCGTAAACGGAGAGAGATAGGCCAAAAATAAGCAATTTTCGAGATCACTTGCCAAAACATTACAAAATAGAAAAAGCGCGATATCTCGTAAACGGAGAGAGATAGGCCAAAAATAAGCAATTTTCACGGATTTCTAAGGGGAATTATATTAACGAGATGAATCGAACTGTACCAAAATATTAAAAAAATAGAAAAAGCGCGATATCTCGTAAACGGAGAGAGATAGGCCAAAAATAAGCAATTTTCACGGATTTCTAAGGGGAATTATATTAACGAGATGAATCGAACTGTAGCAAAATATTAAAAAAATAGAAAAAGCGCGATATCTCGTAAACGGAGAGAGATAGGCCAAAAATAAGCAATATTCGAGATCACTCGCATTTTGCCAAAATATTAAAAAAATAGAAAAAGCGCGATATCTCGTAAACTGAGAGAGGAGATAGGCCAAAAATAAGCAATTTTCACGGGTTTCTAAGGGGAATTATATTAACGAGATGAATCGAACTGTACCAAAATATTAAAAAATAGAAAAAGCGCGATATCTCGTAAACGGAGAGAGATAGGCCAAAAATAAGCAATTTTCGAGATCACTTGCCAAAACATTACAAAATAGAAAAAGCGCGATATCTCGTAAACGGAGAGAGATAGGCCAAAAATAAGCAATTTTCACGGATTTCTAAGGGGAATTATATTAACGAGATGAATCGAACTGTACCAAAATATTAAAAAAATAGAAAAAGCGCGATATCTCGTAAACGGAGAGAGATAGGCCAAAAGTAAGCAATTTTCACTGGTTTCTAAGGGGAATTATATTAACGAGATGAATCGAACTGTACCAAAATATTAAAAAATAGAAAAAGCGCGATATCTCGTAAACGGAGAGAGATAGGCCAAAAATAAGCAATTTTCGAGATCACTCGCATTTTGCCAAAATATTAAAAAAATAGAAAAAGCGCGATATCTCGTAAACGGAGAGAGATAGGCCAAAAATAAGCAATTTTCACGGCTTTCTAAGGGGAATTATATTAACGAGATGAATCGAACTGTACCAAAATATTAAAAAATAGAAAAAGCGCGATATCTCGTAAACGGAGAGAGATAGGCCAAAAATAAGCAATTTTCACGGTTTTCTAAGGGGAATTATATTAACGAGATGAATCGAACTGTACCAAAATATTAAAAAATAGAAAAAGCGCGATATCTCGTAAACGGAGAGAGATAGGCCAAAAATAAGCAATTTTCGAGATCACTTGCCAAAATATTAAAAAAATAGAAAAAGCGCGATATCTCGTAAACGGAGAGAGATAGGCCAAAAATAAGCAATTTTAACGGGTTTCTAAGGGGAATTATATTAACGAGATGAATCGAACTGTACCAAAATATTAAAAAATAGAAAAAGCGCGATATCTCGTAAACGGAGAGAGATAGGCCAAAAATAAGCAATTTTCACGAGTTTCTAAGGGGAATTATATTAACGAGATGAATCGAACTGTACCAAAATATTAAAAAATAGAAAAAGCGCGATATCTCGTAAACGGAGAGAGATAGGCCAAAAATAAGCAATTTTCACGAGTTTCTAAGGGGAATTATATTAACGAGATGAATCGAACTGTACCAAAATATTAAAAAATAGAAAAAGCGCGATATCTCGTAAACGGAGAGAGATAGGCCAAAAATAAGCAATTTTCGAGATCACTCGCATTTTGCCAAAATATTAAAAAAATAGAAAAAGCGCGATATCTCGTAAACGGAGAGAGATAGGCCAAAAATAAGCAATTTTAACGGGCTTCTAAGGGGAATTATATTAACGAGATGAATCGAACTGTACCAAAATATTAAAAAATAGAAAAAGCGCGATATCTCGTAAACGGAGAGAGATAGGCCAAAAATAAGCAATTTTCACGCGTTTCTAAGGGGAATTATATTAACGAGATGAATCGAACTGTACCAAAATATTAAAAAATAGAAAAAGCGCGATATCTCGTAAACGGAGAGAGATAGGCCAAAAATAAGCAATTTTCACGGCTTTCTAAGGGGAATTATATTAACGAGATGAATCGAACTGTACCAAAATATTAAAAAATAGAAAAAGCGCGATATCTCGTAAACGGAGAGAGATAGGCCAAAAATAAGCAATTTTCGAGATCACTCGCATTTTGCCAAAATATTAAAAAAATAGAAACAGCGCGATATCTCGTAAACGGAGAAAGATAGGCCAAAAATAAGCAATTTTCACGGCTTTCTAAGGGGAATTATATTAACGAGATGAATCGAACTGTACCAAAATATTAAAAAATAGAAAAAGCGCGATATCTCGTAAACGGAGAGAGATAGGCCAAAAATAAGCAATTTTCACGGGTTTCTAAGGGGAATTATATTAACGAGATGAATCGAACTGTACCAAAATATTAAAAAATAGAAAAAGCGCGATATCTCGTAAACGGAGAGAGATAGGCCAAAAATAAGCAATTTTCGAGATCACTTGCCAAAATATTAAAAAAATAGAAAAAGCGCGATATCTCGTAAACGGAGAGAGATAGGCCAAAAATAAGCAATTTTAACGAGTTTCTAAGGGGAATTATATTAACGAGATGAATCGAACTGTACCAAAATATTAAAAAATAGAAAAAGCGCGATATCTCGTAAACGGAGAGAGATAGGCCAAAAATAAGCAATTTTCACGAGTTTCTAAGGGGAATTATATTAACGAGATGAATCGAACTGTACCAAAATATTAAAAAATAGAAAAAGCGCGATATCTCGTAAACGGAGAGAGATAGGCCAAAAATAAGCAATTTTCACGAGTTTCTAAGGGGAATTATATTAACGAGATGAATCGAACTGTACCAAAATATTAAAAAATAGAAAAAGCGCGATATCTCGTAAACGGAGAGAGATAGGCCAAAAATAAGCAATTTTAACGGGCTTCTAAGGGGAATTATATTAACGAGATGAATCGAACTGTACCAAAATATTAAAAAATAGAAAAAGCGCGATATCTCGTAAACGGAGAGAGATAGGCCAAAAATAAGCAATTTTCGAGATCACTTGCCAAAATATTAAAAAAATAGAAAAAGCGCGATATCTCGTAAACGGAGAGAGATAGGCCAAAAATAAGCAATTTTCGAGATCACTCGCATTTTGCCAAAATATTAAAAAATAGAAAAATATCTCGTAAACGGAGAGAGATAGGCCAAAAATAAGCAATATTCGAGATCACTCGCATTTTGCCAAAATATTAAAAAATAGAAAAAGCGCGATATCTCGTAAACGGCGAGAGATAGGCCAAAAATAAGCAATTTTCGAGATCACTCGCAGTTTGCCAAAATATTAAAAATAAAAGAAAAAGCGCGATATCTCGTAAACGGAGAGAGATAGGCCAAAAATAAGCAATTTTCGAGATCACTTGCCAAAATATTAAAAAAATAGAAAAAGCGCGATATCTCGTAAACGGAGAGAGATAGGCCAAAAATAAGCAATTTTAACGGGTTTCTAAGGGGAATTATATTAACGAGATGAATCGAACTGTACCAAAATATTAAAAAATAGAAAAAGCGCGATATCTCGTAAACGGAGAGAGATAGGCCAAAATAAGCAATTTTCACAGGTTTCTAAGGGGAATTATATTAACGAGATGAATCGAACTGTACCAAAATATTAAAAAATAGAAAAAGCGCGATATCTCGTAAACGGAGAGAGATAGGCCAAAAATAAGCAATTTTCGAGATCACTCGCATTTTGCCAAAATATTAAAAAAATAGAAAAAGCGCGATATCTCGTAAACGGAGAGAGATAGGCCAAAAATAAGCAATTTTAACGGGTTTCTAAGGGGAATTATATTAACGAGATGAATCGAACTGTACCAAAATATTAAAAAATAGAAAAAGCGCGATATCTCGTAAACGGAGAGAGATAGGCCAAAAATAAGCAATTTTCACGAGTTTCTAAGGGGAATTATATTAACGAGATGAATCGAACTGTACCAAAATATTAAAAAATAGAAAAAGCGCGATATCTCGTAAACGGAGAGAGATAGGCCAAAAATAAGCAATTTTCACGAGTTTCTAAGGGGAATTATATTAACGAGATGAATCGAACTGTACCAAAATATTAAAAAATAGAAAAAGCGCGATATCTCGTAAACGGAGAGAGATAGGCCAAAAATAAGCAATTTTCGAGATCACTCGCATTTTGCCAAAATATTAAAAAAATAGAAAAAGCGCGATATCTCGTAAACGGAGAGAGATAGGCCAAAAATAAGCAATTTTAACGGGCTTCTAAGGGGAATTATATTAACGAGATGAATCGAACTGTACCAAAATATTAAAAAATAGAAAAAGCGCGATATCTCGTAAACGGAGAGAGATAGGCCAAAAATAAGCAATTTTCACGCGTTTCTAAGGGGAATTATATTAACGAGATGAATCGAACTGTACCAAAATATTAAAAAATAGAAAAAGCGCGATATCTCGTAAACGGAGAGAGATAGGCCAAAAATAAGCAATTTTCGAGATCACTTGCCAAAGTATTAACAAAATAGAAAAAGCGCGATATCTCGTAAACGTAGAGAGATAGGCCAAAAATAAGCAATTTTCGAGATCACTTGCCAAAATATTACAAAAATAGAAAAAGCGCGATATCTCGTAAACGGAGAGAGATAGGCCAAAAATAAGCAATTTTCGAGATCACTCGCATTTTGCCAAAATATTAAAAAAATAGAAAAAGCGCGATATCTCGTAAACGGAGAGAGATAGGCCAAAAGTAAGCAATTTTCACTGGTTTCTAAGGGGAATTATATTAACGAGATGAATCGAACTGTACCAAAATATTAAAAAATAGAAAAAGCGCGATATCTCGTAAACGGAGAGAGATAGGCCAAAAATAAGCAATTTTCGAGATCACTCGCATTTTGCCAAAATATTAAAAAAATAGAAAAAGCGCGATATCTCGTAAACGGAGAGAGATAGGCCAAAAATAAGCAATTTTCACGGGTTTCTAAGGGGAATTATATTAACGAGATGAATCGAACTGTACCAAAATATTAAAAAATAGAAAAAGCGCGATATCTCGTAAACGGAGAGAGATAGGCCAAAAATAAGCAATTTTCGAGATCACTTGCCAAAATATTAAAAAAATAGAAAAAGCGCGATATCTCGTAAACGGAGAGAGATAGGCCAAAAATAAGCAATTTTAACGGGTTTCTAAGGGGAATTATATTAACGAGATGAATTATATTAACGAGATGAATCGAACTGTACCAAAATATTAAAAAATAGAAAAAGCGCGATATCTCGTAAACGGAGAGAGATAGGCCAAAAATAAGCAATTTTCGAGATCACTCGCATTTTGCCAAAATATTAAAAAAATAGAAAAAGCGCGATATCTCGTAAACGGAGAGAGATAGGCCAAAAGTAAGCAATTTTCACTGGTTTCTAAGGGGAATTATATTAACGAGATGAATTATATTAACGAGATGAATCGAACTGTACCAAAATATTAAATAAAAACTTTTTAACAAAAAAAAAAAACCTACTTCAAAATCACTAGAAAGTAAAAAATAATTTTAAATTACTTTTACTATTTATTTCTTGGTCAAATTTGTATTTTTATAATAAATATATTTATTTTTTAACCGACTTCAAAAAGGAGGAGGTTCTCAAGTTGGTTGGTTTCTCTGTTTTTTTTTTTTTTTTTTTTTTTTTTTTTTTTTTGTGAATGTATGTACATCGATTACTCCTAAAGTACTTGCCCGATTACCGTAATTTTTTGTCAACATATAGAGACCATCAACGCGGAGGTGCCCGACTATAAAAGGGGGCGGTATTCGACAAAGGGGCGTGTCTAAATAAGAAAAACACTTTATCTCAGTCAATATTGCCACTACAGAAATAAAATTCACTGTAAAGTTAAAAGGACAGGCACAAATATAAAAAACTACAAACACTTAAGTGGGCGTTGTTCTAAAAAAGGGTGTGGCAATATTGGAAAAACTCTGTATCTCGTATAAAATGAACACTACAGTACTGAAATTTAGCACAGAGGTAGGCACAATTGTTGAAAATAACTATCAAGAAAGTGGGCGTTATTCGACAAAGGGGTGTGGCAATATAAGACAATTACTGTATCTCGAATAATATTGACCCTAGGGTACAGAAATTTACTACAGCGGTAGGCACAATAAGTACAAATTTTTGTAAAAAAAAAATGGGCGTTATTACATAAGGGGTGTGGCAATATTGAAAAAACACTGTATCTCGATTACTATTGGCACTAGAATACTAAAATTTAGTACAGAGGTATTCACAAGTATAAAAACTTACTGCCAATAATGTGGGCGGTATTCGATAAAGGGGCGTGTCACTATAAGAAAATCACTGTATCTCAGTAAATATTGACACTAGGGTACTGACATTTACAGCAAACATGCAAGGTTAGGTACAATTATCAAAAATTACGGTCAATTAAGTGAGCGTTATTCGACAAAGAGGTGTGGCAATATTATAAAAACTCTGTATCTCGAATAATATTGACACTAGAGTACTAAAGTTTACTACAGAGGTAGGCACAAGTATTAAAAATTAATTTCAATTAAGTGGGCGTTGTATGATAAAGGGGTGTGGAAATATTTGAAACATATTGTATCTCGAATAATACTGACACTTGAATACTGATATTTAGTACTGAGGTAAGCACAATTATTACAATATGATCTCAGTTAATATTGACACTAAGGTATTGAAATCAATACGAGAAAAGGTAGAGTTTTAGTTAAACATAATCAAGAAAGTAGATTAGATTCAACAAAGGGGCGTGTCACAATAGAAAAACACTGCATTTCAGTAAATATTGAAACTTAGGTACTTATATTTGGTAGGTGGGTAGGTAGAATAATTAAAAAGGGGGAGAGATTATAAATAGCGTGAGGCACTTTAAGGAAATACTGTATATCGGTTAATACTGATGCTAGGGAACTGAAATTTGGTGCAGGTCAAGGTTGAATTATTTTAAAGTATGATCAATAAATTACATAGGCGGGATTCAAAATAGGGCGTGACACTTTAATAAAAATTGTAAAGAGGCAGAAATTGAAAATAACCAACAAACCATGAAATAGTGAAATATTTTAAATTTTCCTTAATAATTCTTGCATATGTATTAAAAAATTCAAAAGAGAAAAGGATAAGAAACGACAGAAAAACACATTTTTTAAATTATGAGCTTAAATAATTGTATTTACAAACTTTTCCTTAAATTTATCATATTCTCTAAAAAGAAAGAAATAAAAACTTTTTAACAAAAAAAAAAACCTACTTCAAAATCACTACAAAGTAAAAAATAATTTTAAATTACTTTTCCTATTAATCGTGGTAAGATCTGATAATTTATTTATATACATTATTATATTGGAAATCTTATTATTTTAACTTTTTCTTATTTGTTTTATTATTATCATAAATATATTATTTTTTTTTATGATAATAAAAGCTTCGAAGTCGGCGCTAATAAAATCAGTTTCTTTGAGAAGCTGCAACACACACTCAAACAGTAGATTGATAATGTTTATGTATGCAAAGCTTTTAAAATTACTTTTAAACTTAAATTAATAAAAAAAGTTGAAATTAGGGCAGGGATGGTAAAAATATCCTGATTTAATGACAAACATTAGCGCCGACTACAAAGCTTTTATTATCATAAAAAAAATAATATATTTATGATAATAATAAAACAAATAAGAAAAAGTTAAAATAATAAGATTTCCAATATAATAATGTATATAAATAAATTATCAGATCTTACCACGATTAATAGGAAAAGTAATTTAAAATTATTTTTTACTTTGTAGTGATTTTGAAGTAGGTTTTTTTTTTTGTTAAAAAGTTTTTATTTATGATAATAAAAGCTTCAAGTCAGCGCTAATCATTGATGTAAAATCATGATTTTTTCGCCATCCCTACTCTATTTAAGACTTTTTTATTTGTAAATATCCTGCTTGGGTGACGCTGTATTAATTTGTAATCTTAATTTTTCTTAAATCTTAATTAAAATGCTATATGTGTGTTGCAGCTGCATAAAAATCTGATTATATTAGCGCCGACTTCGAAGCTCTTATTATCATAAAAAAATAAATATATTTATTATAAAAATACAAATTTGACCAAGAAATAAATAGTAAAAGTAATTTAAAATTATTTTTTACTTTCTAGTGATTTTGAAGTAGGTTTTTTTTTTTTGTTAAAAAGTTTTTATTTCTTTCTTTTTAGAGAAAATGATGTATATTAAAAAAGTGTATAAATTAATTAAACACCAATTATTTATGCTCATAATATGGAAAATGCTTTTCTGTCGTTTCTTATTCTGGTCTTTGTCAGTGTGTTTATCAGTACCTACTCTTGTATTTTTATCACTACCCCATTGTCAATATTGACTGAAATATAGTGTGTTTATAATATTGACACGCCTCTTTGTCGAGAATATCACACTCTTTGTCATAGTGTTTTCAATAGTTCTACCCATTCTAACAATGAATTTTACCACCCTTAAGTCAATATGATACAGTTTTTTACACAATGCCACACCCCTTAGTCGAATAACGCCCAATTCTTCGGTAGTAATTTGTAATAATTGTGCCTGCGTCTGTACTTTTTCAGTTAGTAGTGTCAGTATTCGATTTAGTGTTTTCTAATATTGCCACACCTCTTTGTTGACTAACGCCCACTTAATTCACTGCTATTTTTTACCTACCCTTGCATTTTTTCTGTGAATTTTATTAACTCTAGTACTCTAGAGTCAATATGTACTGAAATACAGTGTTTTTCTTACAGTGACACGCTCCTTTATCGAATACCGCCCACATTACTGACAGTAATTTGTTATATTTGTACCTACCTTTGTACTAAATTTTAGTATCGTAGTGTCAATAGTAATCGAGATACAGTGTTTTTGCCACTCCCCTTCTCGACTAACGCCCATTTTTTTTTTACAAAAATTTGTAGTAATTTTTCCTACCTTTGTAATAAATTTCTGTACCCTAGTATCAATATTATTCGAGACACAGTAATTCTCTTATATTGCCACACCCCTTTGTCGAATTACGCCCACTTTTGTTATAGTAATTTCCAATAATTGTACCTACCTCTGTACTTAATTTCAGTACTCTAGTGTCAATTTTCGTCGAGATACAGAGTTTTTACAATATTGCCACACCCTTTTTTAGAATTACGCCCACTTAAGTGATCGTCATTTTTAATACTTGTGCTTGCCCTTGTAATTTTATCGTGAATTTTATTACCGTAGTGTCAATATTTACTGAGATACAGTGTTTTTCTTATACAGACACGCCCCTTTTCCGAATACCGCCCCCTTTCATAAACGGGCACCTCCGCGTTGACAATCTCTATATATTGACAAAAAAATTACGGCAATCGGGCAAGTACTTTAGGAGTAATCGATGTACATACATTCACAAAAAAAAAAAAAAAAAAAAAAAAAAACAGAGAAACCAACCAACTTGAGAACCTCCTCCTTTTTGAAGTCGGTTAAAAATAGAAAAAGCGCGATATCTCGTAAACTGAGAGAGGAGATAGGCCAAAAATAAGCAATATTCGAGATCACTCGCATTTTGCCAAAATATTAAAAAAATAGAAAAAGCGCGATATCTCGTAAACTGAGAGAGGAGATAGGCCAAAAATAAGCAATTTTCACGGGTTTCTAAGGGGAATTATATTAACGAGATGAATCGAACTGTACCAAAATATTAAAAAATAGAAAAAGCGCGATATCTCGTAAACGGAGAGAGATAGGCCAAAAATAAGCAATTTTCGAGATCACTTGCCAAAACATTACAAAATAGAAAAAGCGCGATATCTCGTAAACGGAGAGAGATAGGCCAAAAATAAGCAATTTTCACGGATTTCTAAGGGGAATTATATTAACGAGATGAATCGAACTGTACCAAAATATTAAAAAATAGAAAAAGCGCGATATCTCGTAAACGGAGAGAGATAGGCCAAAAATAAGCAATTTTCGAGATCACTTGCCAAAACATTACAAAATAGAAAAAGCGCGATATCTCGTAAACGGAGAGAGATAGGCCAAAAATAAGCAATTTTCACGGATTTCTAAGGGGAATTATATTAACGAGATGAATCGAACTGTACCAAAATATTAAAAAAATAGAAAAAGCGCGATATCTCGTAAACGGAGAGAGATAGGCCAAAAATAAGCAATTTTCACGGATTTCTAAGGGGAATTATATTAACGAGATGAATCGAACTGTAGCAAAATATTAAAAAAATAGAAAAAGCGCGATATCTCGTAAACGGAGAGAGATAGGCCAAAAATAAGCAATATTCGAGATCACTCGCATTTTGCCAAAATATTAAAAAAATAGAAAAAGCGCGATATCTCGTAAACTGAGAGAGGAGATAGGCCAAAAATAAGCAATTTTCACGGGTTTCTAAGGGGAATTATATTAACGAGATGAATCGAACTGTACCAAAATATTAAAAAATAGAAAAAGCGCGATATCTCGTAAACGGAGAGAGATAGGCCAAAAATAAGCAATTTTCGAGATCACTTGCCAAAACATTACAAAATAGAAAAAGCGCGATATCTCGTAAACGGAGAGAGATAGGCCAAAAATAAGCAATTTTCACGGATTTCTAAGGGGAATTATATTAACGAGATGAATCGAACTGTACCAAAATATTAAAAAATAGAAAAAGCGCGATATCTCGTAAACGGAGAGAGATAGGCCAAAAATAAGCAATTTTCACAGATTTCTAAGGGGAATTATATTAACGAGATGAATCGAACTGTACCAAAATATTAAAAAAATAGAAAAAGCGCGATATCTCGTAAACGGAGAGAGATAGGCCAAAAATAAGCAATTTTCACGAGTTTCTAAGGGGAATTATAATAACGAGATGAATCGAACTGTACCAAAATATTAAAAAATAGAAAAAGCGCGATATCTCGTAAACGGAGAGAGATAGGCCAAAAATAAGCAATTTTCACGGGTTTCTAAGGGGAATTATATTAACGAGATGAATCGCTCTGTACCAAAATATTAAAAAATAGAAAAAGCGCGATTTCTCGTAAACGGAGAGAGATAGGCCAAAAATAAGCAATTTTAACGAGTTTCTAAGGGGAATTATATTAACGCGATGAATCGAACTGTACCAAAATATTAAAAAATAGAAAAAGCGCGATATCTCGTAAACGGAGAGAGATAGGCCAAAAATAAGCAATTTTCGAGATCACTCGCATTTTGCCAAAATATTAAAAAAAATAGAAAAAGCGCGATATCTCGTAAACAGAGAGAGATAGGCCAAAATTAAGCAATTTTCACGGATTTCTAAGGGGAATTATATTAACGAGATGAATCGCTCTGTACCAAAATATTAAAAAAATAGAAAAAGCGCGATATCTCGTAAACGGAGAGAGATAGGCCAAAAATAAGCAATTTTCGAGATCACTTGCCAAAACATTACAAAATAGAAAAAGCGCGATATCTCGTAAACGGAGAGAGATAGGCCAAAAATAAGCAATTTTCACGGATTTCTAAGGGGAATTATATTAACGAGATGAATCGAACTGTACCAAAATATTAAAAAAATAGAAAAAGCGCGATATCTCGTAAACGGAGAGAGATAGGCCAAAAATAAGCAATTTTCACGGATTTCTAAGGGGAATTATATTAACGAGATGAATCGAACTGTACCAAAATATTAAAAAAATAGAAAAAGCGCGATATCTCGTAAACGGAGAGAGATAGGCCAAAAATAAGCAATTTTCACGAGTTTCTAAGGGGAATTATAATAACGAGATGAATCGAACTGTACCAAAATATTAAAAAATAGAAAAAGCGCGATATCTCGTAAACGGAGAGAGATAGGCCAAAAATAAGCAATTTTCACGGGTTTCTAAGGGGAATTATATTAACGAGATGAATCGAACTGTACCAAAATATTAAAAAAAATAGAAAAAGCGCGATATCTCGTAAACGGAGAGAGATAGGCCAAAAATAAGCAATTTTCACGGCTTTCTAAGGGGAATTATATTAACGAGATGAATCGAACTGTACCAAAATATTAAAAAATAGAAAAAGCGCGATATCTCGTAAACGGAGAGAGATAGGCCAAAATAAGCAATTTTCACGGCTTTCTAAGGGGAATTATATTAACGAGATGAATCGAACTGTACCAAAATATTAAAAAATAGAAAAAGCGCGATATCTCGTAAACGGAGAGAGATAGGCCAAAAATAAGCAATTTTCGAGATCACTTGCCAAAACATTACAAAATAGAAAAAGCGCGATATCTCGTAAACGGAGAGAGATAGGCCAAAAATAAGCAATTTTCACGGATTTCTAAGGGGAATTATATTAACGAGATGAATCGAACTGTACCAAAATATTAAAAAAATAGAAAAAGCGCGATATCTCGTAAACGGAGAGAGATAGGCCAAAAATAAGCAATTTTCACGGATTTCTAAGGGGAATTATATTAACGAGATGAATCGAACTGTACCAAAATATTAAAAAAATAGAAAAAGCGCGATATCTCGTAAACGGAGAGAGATAGGCCAAAAATAAGCAATTTTCACGAGTTTCTAAGGGGAATTATAATAACGAGATGAATCGAACTGTACCAAAATATTAAAAAATAGAAAAAGCGCGATATCTCGTAAACGGAGAGAGATAGGCCAAAAATAAGCAATTTTCACGGGTTTCTAAGGGGAATTATATTAACGAGATGAATCGAACTGTACCAAAATATTAAAAAAATAGAAAAAGCGCGATATCTCGTAAACGGAGAGAGATAGGCCAAAAATAAGCAATTTTCACGGCTTTCTAAGGGGAATTATATTAACGAGATGAATCGAACTGTACCAAAATATTAAAAAATAGAAAAAGCGCGATATCTCGTAAACGGAGAGAGATAGGCCAAAATAAGCAATTTTCACGGCTTTCTAAGGGGAATTATATTAACGAGATGAATCGAACTGTACCAAAATATTAAAAATAGAAAAATAGAAAATATTAAAAAAATAGAAAAAGCGCGATATCTCGTAAACGGAGAGAGATAGGCCAAAAATAAGCAATATTCGAGATCACTTGCCAAAATATTAAAAAAATAGAAAAAGCGCGATATCTCGTAAACGGAGAGAGATAGGCCAAAAATAAGCAATTTTCACGGGTTTCTAATGGGAATTATATTAACGAGATGAATCGAACTGTACCAAAATATTAAAAAATAGAAAAAGCGCGATATCTCGTAAACGGAGAGAGATAGGCCAAAAATAAGCAATTTTCGAGATCACTCGCATTTTCCAAAATATTAAAAATTAGAAAAGAGCGATATCTCGTAAACGGAGAGAGATAGGCCAAAAATAAGCAATTTTCACGGATTTCTAAGGGGAATTATATTAACGAGATGAATCGAACTGTACCAAAATATTAAAAAAATAGAAAAAGCGCGATATCTCGTAAACGGAGAGAGATAGGCCAAAAATAAGCAATTTTCACGAGTTTCTAAGGGGAATTATAATAACGAGATGAATCGAACTGTACCAAAATATTAAAAAAGAGAAAAAGCGCGATATCTCGTAAACGGAGAGAGATAGGCCAAAAATAAGCAATTTTCACGGGTTTCTAAGGGGAATTATATTAACGAGATGAATCGAACTGTACCAAAATATTAAAAAAATAGAAAAAGCGCGATATCTCGTAAACGGAGAGAGATAGGCCAAAAATAAGCAATTTTCACGGCTTTCTAAGGGGAATTATATTAACGAGATGAATCGAACTGTACCAAAATATTAAAAAATAGAAAAAGCGCGATATCTCGTAAACGGAGAGAGATAGGCCAAAATAAGCAATTTTCACGGCTTTCTAAGGGGAATTATATTAACGAGATGAATCGAACTGTACCAAAATATTAAAAATAGAAAAATAGAAAATATTAAAAAAATAGAAAAAGCGCGATATCTCGTAAACGGAGAGAGATAGGCCAAAAATAAGCAATATTCGAGATCACTTGCCAAAATATTAAAAAAATAGAAAAAGCGCGATATCTCGTAAACGGAGAGAGATAGGCCAAAAATAAGCAATTTTCACGGGTTTCTAATGGGAATTATATTAACGAGATGAATCGAACTGTACCAAAATATTAAAAAATAGAAAAAGCGCGATATCTCGTAAACGGAGAGAGATAGGCCAAAAATAAGCAATTTTCGAGATCACTCGCATTTTCCAAAATATTAAAAATTAGAAAAGAGCGATATCTCGTAAACGGAGAGAGATAGGCCAAAAATAAGCAATTTTCACGGATTTCTAAGGGGAATTATATTAACGAGATGAATCGAACTGTACCAAAATATTAAAAAAATAGAAAAAGCGCGATATCTCGTAAACGGAGAGAGATAGGCCAAAAATAAGCAATTTTCACGAGTTTCTAAGGGGAATTATAATAACGAGATGAATCGAACTGTACCAAAATATTAAAAAATAGAAAAAGCGCGATATCTCGTAAACGGAGAGAGATAGGCCAAAAATAAGCAATTTTCACGGGTTTCTAAGGGGAATTATATTAACGAGATGAATCGCTCTGTACCAAAATATTAAAAAAATAGAAAAAGCGCGATTTCTCGTAAACGGAGAGAGATAGGCCAAAAATAAGCAATTTTAACGAGTTTCTAAGGGGAATTATATTAACGCGATGAATCGAACTGTACCAAAATATTAAAAAATAGAAAAAGCGCGATATCTCGTAAACGGAGAGAGATAGGCCAAAAATAAGCAATTTTCGAGATCACTCGCATTTTGCCAAAATATTAAAAAAAATAGAAAAAGCGCGATATCTCGTAAACAGAGAGAGATAGGCCAAAATTAAGCAATTTTCACGGATTTCTAAGGGGAATTATATTAACGAGATGAATCGCTCTGTACCAAAATATTAAAAAAATAGAAAAAGCGCGATATCTCGTAAACGGAGAGAGATAGGCCAAAAATAAGCAATTTTCACGGATTTCTAAGGGGAATTATATTAACGAGATGAATCGAACTGTACCAAAATATTAAAAAAATAGAAAAAGCGCGATATCTCGTAAACGGAGAGAGATAGGCCAAAAATAAGCAATTTTCACGGATTTCTAAGGGGAATTATATTAACGAGATGAATCGAACTGTACCAAAATATTAAAAAATAGAAAAAGCGCGATATCTCGTAAACGGAGAGAGATAGGCCAAAAATAAGCAATTTTCACGGGTTTCTAAGGGGAATTATATTAACGAGATGAATCGAACTGTACCAAAATATTAAAAAAATAGAAAAAGCGCGATATCTCGTAAACGGAGAGAGATAGGCCAAAAATAAGCAATTTTCACGGGTTTCTAAGGGGAATTATATTAACGAGATGAATCGAACTGTACCAAAATATTAAAAAATAGAAAAAGCGCGATATCTCGTAAACGGAGAGAGATAGGCCAAAAATAAGCAATTTTCACGGGTTTCTAAGGGGAATTATATTAACGAGATGAATCGAACTGTACCAAAATATTAAAAAAATAGAAAAAGCGCGATATCTCGTAAACGGAGAGAGATAGGCCAAAAATAAGCAATTTTCACGGCTTTCTAAGGGGAATTATATTAACGAGATGAATCGAACTGTACCAAAATATTAAAAAATAGAAAAAGCGCGATATCTCGTAAACGGAGAGAGATAGGCCAAAATAAGCAATTTTCACGGCTTTCTAAGGGGAATTATATTAACGAGATGAATCGAACTGTACCAAAATATTAAAAATAGAAAAATAGAAAATATTAAAAAAATAGAAAAAGCGCGATATCTCGTAAACGGAGAGAGATAGGCCAAAAATAAGCAATATTCGAGATCACTTGCCAAAATATTAAAAAAATAGAAAAAGCGCGATATCTCGTAAACGGAGAGAGATAGGCCAAAAATAAGCAATTTTCACGGGTTTCTAATGGGAATTATATTAACGAGATGAATCGAACTGTACCAAAATATTAAAAAATAGAAAAAGCGCGATATCTCGTAAACGGAGAGAGATAGGCCAAAAATAAGCAATTTTCGAGATCACTCGCATTTTCCAAAATATTAAAAATTAGAAAAGAGCGATATCTCGTAAACGGAGAGAGATAGGCCAAAAATAAGCAATTTTCACGGGTTTCTAAGGGGAATTATATTAACGAGATGAATCGAACTGTACCAAAATATTAAAAAATAGAAAAAGCGCGATATCTCGTACACGGAGAGAGATAGGCCAAAATAAGCAATTTTCACGGGCTTCTAAGGGGAATTATATTAACGAGATGAAGCGAACTGTACCAAAATATTAAAAACTAGCAGGCCACAGTCGTCCGAGGCTTCGCCACGGACATTTTTTCTTTATCAATAATACCTTTGTATATTTGAAAAATTTCAATAATAAAAAATGTTAAAATATTTGCATATTATTTGTATTTGGAAGCAAATTATATTAAATAGAATAATGGTAATAAAGTGAAGATATTTCTTTTTTTTTATTTAATGCTTCAGTATAAACAACGTTTTTTGATTCATTGGCGTTGCCAGGAATAAGAAAACTCTTATTTTCTGCTGTACCGACTCGTTTACCATAATCTACTTCTACGATTTTCAACGTTTTTTATTGAATATTTATTATACTCCACCCGCAAAGCGTAGCGGGCACAATAATTTTGTCACGAAATTTTTTTCACGACCATGAGTCGATTAAGCCATGTCCGTCTGTCTGTCTGTTCATTCGTTTATCCACACGATAACAGCCGTGTCTTTATTGCAAATCTCTTTAAAGTCCAGAGTCGTTCGGTAAATCGAAAAGTTAATTAAGTCGGTAATACTATTTTCGAGTTTTTTATCATATAACAAAGCTAATAAATTTGTCAACTTGAAACAAATATCCTTACATTTTTTGTCTGAATTATGCACTCCAATAAATTTGAATTTTTGAACTTGTTTTAGGTATTATTAATTATTATTATTAAATGTTTAGAAAGCTGCTGGTTAAAATCTGTTCACACTCTAAATGAAAAATCCAAGATTATGTCAATACATTCCTATAATGTTTTTTAAAAAGGAAACCCTACAATATGTACATTAACCCGAGGGGACTATTTGAGAATTAGATAAGTTAATACATAATAATGTTATTACAAATTCAAAAACAAACGAAGCACGCTTAGAAAGCAAATGTTTGTTCAATAGAATACCTACAATTTCAAATGTTCGCAATATAGAGTCAACAACGAACATTAAATAAGGGTTCGTTATATTGGAAGTTCGTTAAATCGGTGTTCGCTAAATTGGAGCACCACTGTAATGCTTAAATTTGAAACATATACCCTGAAGTTGAAATTCAACAAAATTTTGTGAATACTTCCATAGAAAGTGACGTCACCAAAATATCAAAACCTTCATAATTAACACAAAAAATAATGTGTTGAATTGAAAGTTCATACATTAGTCTTGTTTTCTTGATAAATAAAACGTTCTCTGAGTTTGAAATATGAAAATTCGAATAAACTTAAACCTGAGTAATTTGACTTCGGGCCAGTCGAAGATCATTTTTTAATGGTTTTATTTTTCATTTGTCTTTTATTCATCATTAAAGTGATGAATTAAAGTATATTCCTATATATATATTCCTCACTTTATATTCCATAAAGTTTTTTAAAAAAGCTTTTGTACTTCAAGTATTCATCTTAAGAAGTGCTCAAACATGCTAGTATAGTAGACATTTCATCCAATATCCCAGAAAAATTTTTCGTTAGGTCTTGTTTTTTAATCGATTCTAAAATGCATTACATAAATGCTAATGCAAGAACTTAAATTTAATCCGTAATATATTCACGGCAAAGCATTCACATCAACTTGAAAGTTGTTATTCAAGTATTAATTTCGTGAAATCAGTTATAAACCAGCCATTTTAAGCGCTTAATCTTTTCAAGTGACAGCGCTTTCGATTACCTCTGGCTATATAACAATGGCTTTATAAAAATAATGGGTTCTGTAAGCGATGAATGAAATTTTCTGGATTACTTTTTCGATTATATGTAAGCGAAGATTTTGCTGGGATGTTCTCCAGCAATACATTTCTCCAGAGCTTTTTAGAAAAACGTGCTCATGTCATAAATGTCAGGAATAAAAATATACTTTATAATTTTGTGATTACTAAGTTCTGAGACTATACATTGACAAACAAACCTTATTTGCAGCTCTTAACCTGCTAGAACATAATTTTAAGTAGTAATATAATTTTGGGTATCCTGTAACATAAAACAATTTAAAAGCTAAATTTATTAATTGCTTTAAAATTTCTAAAAAAAAAATTAAATTGATTAAAATTCATTACATTTTGTATTTAAATTAAATTAATGATGTTTTATAACAATTTTAGGGCGTTCTGATGTTTTTTTATTTTATTTTGAAGATGTCTATTTAAAACTCTAAGAAGGTTTCCTAACTCCTTTACTTTACTAAAATACATAATTATTATTCTGTTCAAATCAACCAACAAAAACTGTAAAAAATACAGTTTTTAAGTAAAACTATTCTAAAAATTATTCTAATTTTCATGACTCTTGACCTTGTTCTCCCAGGGAAAGTTTGCTTTGGGAATTATGTAGATAATGACTATGAAACAAATTTCTTATATCAATTTGGTATCACTGCGATATTGTGATACTGTGATATTTATGGTCGAGAATAAGGCAGTCAAATGTAACAGACCTCAGTCTTGTCTAGTAAAGTCGAAGCTGAAATGTCGAAATGTATAAAGAGTACTATAAAGAAATTTATAAAAATTAGGAAAAAAGTTTATAAATTAATTTTAATATTTTGTTCTAATTTTCACTTAACTTTTATATAGAAGACGTGGATTGATTTCGAAAAAATGTTTAAATTGATAGTTATTCAGGGTCACTGAGGGGAAATTTGTTAACGTTTTACTTCCCGGTCCTATTTTTTCATTTATTATGCAAAATTATTCAAAATAGATCTTGGGGATTTAATCACTATTGCAAGTCAAAATTTTGCGTAAACAAAACATTTTTGAATAATTCCTTGATTGCGGAAAATTTTTCAGTTTTGTATAAGTTACCAAATTATTTTTCAAATGATATCAAATATATTAATATCGATGAGATTAACTTTTAATTTTGTATATTGTTACCGACTTTTTTAAATAATACAATGAATTAAAATATATATATGTTTACTCATTTGCACTTTAACAAAATAATCATAACAGTAAACTTCTATTTAAAAAAATTATATGCATTTCGTAGTACTTTTTTATATGCAATTATATGCATTTCGTAGCATTGCTTTTATGAGGTTAAGTATAACCTTCTTAAAGGGTGCACAATTTAGTTTCGGCCCCAGGTGCTAGAAACCCTAGCTATGCCACTGATTCACTCCAATCGCAGTCGTGTAAGCAAATAATTGCATGCATAATTTACCAACAATTTTCTCTTTGAGTCGCTGCTCTTGCTCTCCTAGCGCGGAGCATCGCTCTTGCATTTTCTGTTAAACTTGTCAAACTTGTTTTACGTCGAGGCATTTATTTGTAGTTAAGGGAAATACGAACACTTCATTTTTCAAACTTTTAATTTATCTTTAATCTATACAAAATATGCTATCACACTTGTGAATGCCGCATTTTGAAATATTAAAAAATTGGAAAACTACAATAATAATATGTGTAAAGAAATTGCATGCGGCGAAACAAATATGCACACATTGGTTTGCAGCTCATCATTCTACAGCAATAACAGCACAGCAAGGTTTATTTAACTTGTATTCCCATCACGTTAAAGAGCGCCAACTGCTTTTGGTTACTCTTCGAATGAGTGTGGAGAGCGAGATCAATAAACTTCAAAGAGAAGGGTTGATAGCAACATGTAGTTGAAACTCTCGTAACACAAACGCGTGAAAAGCAAACGACCAAGCAATGCTTAGCATAGGTGGTAATTTCCTAAAAAACTTAACAACTTAATTAAATATATTTATTGTTAAATTTTCTTAAATAAACCCCACCTATGGCATTCTGTAGCACAAATATGATATTTTAAAATTTTTTTCATAAAAATCGGTCCAGTAGTTTTGGAGTCATTGCTGCACTTAATATTTCCACTTCAATTTTATATAATAGTATAGATAGTATAGATAGAAAAATAGAAAATATTAAAAAAATAGAAAAAGCGCGATATCTCGTAAACGGAGAGAGATAGGCCAAAAATAAGCAATTTTCACGGGTTTCTAATGGGAATTATATTAACGAGATGAATCGAACTGTACCAAAATATTAAAAAATAGAAAAAGCGCGATATCTCGTAAACGGAGAGAGATAGGCCAAAAATAAGCAATTTTCAAGATCACTCGCATTTTTCCAAAATATTAAAAATTAGAAAAGAGCGATATCTCGTAAACGGAGAGAGATAGGCCAAAAATAAGCAATTTTCACGGGTTTCTAAGGGGAATTATATTAACGAGATGAATCGAACTGTACCAAAATATTAAAAAAATAGAAAAAGCGCGATATCTCGTAAACGGAGAGAGATAGGCCAAAAATAAGCAATTTTCGAGATCACTCGCATTTTTCCAAAATATTAAAAATTAGAAAAGAGCGATATCTCGTAAACGGAGAGAGATAGGCCAAAAATAAGCAATTTTCACGGGTTTCTAAGGGGAATTATATTAACGAGATGAATCGAACTGTACCAAAATATTAAAAATAGAAAAAGCGCGATATCTCGTAAACGGAGAGAGATAGGCCAAAATAAGCAATTTTCACGGTTTTCTAAGGGGAATTATATTAACGAGATGAATCGAACTGTACCAAAATATTAAAAATAGAAAAATAGAAAATATTAAAAAAATAGAAAAAGCGCGATATCTCGTAAACGGAGAGAGATAGGCCAAAAATAAGCAATTTTCACGGATTTCTAAGGGGAATTATATTAACGAGATGAATCGAACTGTACCAAAATATTAAAAAATAGAAAAAGCGCGATATCTCGTAAACGGAGAGAGATAGGCCAAAAATAAGCAATTTTCGAGATCACTTGCCAAAATATTAAAAAATAGAAAAAGCGCGATATCTCGTAAACGGAGAGAGATAGGCCAAAAATAAGCAATATTCGAGATCACTCGCATTTTGCCAAAATATTAAAAAAATAGAAAAAGCGCGATATCTCGTAAACTGAGAGAGGAGATAGGCCAAAAATAAGCAATTTTCACGGGTTTCTAATGGGAATTATATTAACGAGATGAATCGAACTGTACCAAAATATTAAAAAATAGAAAAAGCGCGATATCTCGTAAACGGAGAGAGATAGGCCAAAAATAAGCAATTTTCGAGATCACTTGCCAAAACATTACAAAATAGAAAAAGCGCGATATATCGTAAACGGAGAGAGATAGGCCAAAAATAAGCAATTTTCACGGGCTTCTAAGGGGAATTATATTAACGAGATGAATCGAACTGTACCAAAATATTAAAAAATAGAAAAAGCGCGATATCTCGTAAACGGAGAGAGATAGGCCAAAAATAAGCAATTTTCGAGATCACTTGCCAAAACATTACAAAATAGAAAAAGCGCGATATATCGTAAACGGAGAGAGATAGGCCAAAAATAAGCAATTTTCACGGGCTTCTAAGGGGAATTATATTAACGAGATGAATCGAACTGTACCAAAATATTAAAAAATAGAAAAAGCGCGATATCTCGTAAACGGAGAGAGATAGGCCAAAAATAAGCAATTTTCGAGATCACTTGCCAAAATATTAAAAAATAGAAAAAGCGCGATATCTCGTAAACGGAGAGAGATAGGCCAAAAATAAGCAATATTCGAGATCACTCGCATTTTGCCAAAATATTAAAAAAATAGAAAAAGCGCGATATCTCGTAAACGGAGAGAGATAGGCCAAAAATAAGCAATTTTCGAGATCACTTGCCAAAATATTAAAAAAATAGAAAAAGCGCGATATCTCGTAAACGGAGAGAGATAGGCCAAAATAAGCAATTTTCACGGTTTTCTAAGGGGAATTATATTAACGAGATGAATCGAACTGTACCAAAATATTAAAAATAGAAAAATAGAAAATATTAAAAAAATAGAAAAAGCGCGATATCTCGTAAACGGAGAGAGATAGGCCAAAAATAAGCAATTTTCACGGATTTCTAAGGGGAATTATATTAACGAGATGAATCGAACTGTACCAAAATATTAAAAAATAGAAAAAGCGCGATATCTCGTAAACGGAGAGAGATAGGCCAAAAATAAGCAATTTTCGAGATCACTTGCCAAAATATTAAAAAATAGAAAAAGCGCGATATCTCGTAAACGGAGAGAGATAGGCCAAAAATAAGCAATATTCGAGATCACTCGCATTTTGCCAAAATATTAAAAAAATAGAAAAAGCGCGATATCTCGTAAACTGAGAGAGGAGATAGGCCAAAAATAAGCAATTTTCACGGGTTTCTAATGGGAATTATATTAACGAGATGAATCGAACTGTACCAAAATATTAAAAAATAGAAAAAGCGCGATATCTCGTAAACGGAGAGAGATAGGCCAAAAATAAGCAATTTTCGAGATCACTTGCCAAAATATTAAAAAATAGAAAAAGCGCGATATCTCGTAAACGGAGAGAGATAGGCCAAAAATAAGCAATTTTCACGGATTTCTAAGGGGAATTATATTAACGAGATGAATCGAACTGTACCAAAATATTAAAAAATAGAAAAAGCGCGATATCTCGTAAACGGAGAGAGATAGGCCAAAAATAAGCAATTTTCGAGATCACTTGCCAAAATATTAAAAAAAATAGAAAAAGCGCGATATCTCGTAAACGGAGAGAGATAGGCCAAAAATAAGCAATTTTCACGGATTTCTAAGGGGAATTATATTAACGAGATGAATCGAACTGTACCAAAATATTAAAAAATAGAAAAAGCGCGATATCTCGTAAACGGAGAGAGATAGGCCAAAAATAAGCAATTTTCGAGATCACTTGCCAAAACATTACAAAATAGAAAAAGCGCGATATCTCGTAAACGGAGAGAGATAGGCCAAAAATAAGCAATTTTCGAGATCACTTGCCAAAATATTAAAAAATAGAAAAAGCGCGATATCTCGTAAACGGAGAGAGATAGGCCAAAAATAAGCAATTTTCACGAGTTTCTAAGGGGAATTATATTAACGAGATGAATCGAACTGTACCAAAATATTAAAAAATAGAAAAAGCGCGATATCTCGTAAACGGAGAGAGATAGGCCAAAAATAAGCAATTTTAACTGGTTTCTAAGGGGAATTATATTAACGAGATGAATCGAACTGTACCAAAATATTAAAAAATAGAAAAAGCGCGATATCTCGTAAACGGAGAGAGATAGGCCAAAAATAAGCAATTTTCACGAGTTTCTAAGGAGAATTATATTAACGAGATGAATCGAACTGTACCAAAATATTAAAAAAATAGAAAAAGCGCGATATCTCGTAAACGGAGAGAGATAGGCCAAAAATAAGCAATTTTCACGAGTTTCTAAGGGGAATTATATTAACGAGATGAATCGAACTGTACCAAAATATTAAAAAATAGAAAAAGCGCGATATCTCGTAAACGGAGAGAGATAGGCCAAAAATAAGCAATTTTCGAGATCACTCGCATTTTTCCAAAATATTAAAAATTAGAAAAGAGCGATATCTCGTAAACGGAGAGAGATAGGCCAAAAATAAGCAATTTTCACGCGTTTCTAAGGGGAATTATATTAACGAGATGAATCGAACTGTACCAAAATATTAAAAAAATAGAAAAAGCGCGATATCTCGTAAACGGAGAGAGATAGGCCAAAAATAAGCAATTTTCGAGATCACTCGCATTTTTCCAAAATATTAAAAATTAGAAAAGAGCGATATCTCGTAAACGGAGAGAGATAGGCCAAAAATAAGCAATTTTCACGGGTTTCTAAGGGGAATTATATTAACGAGATGAATCGAACTGTACCAAAATATTAAAAATAGAAAAAGCGCGATATCTCGTAAACGGAGAGAGATAGGCCAAAAATAAGCAATTTTCACGAGTTTCTAAGGGGAATTATATTAACGAGATGAATCGAACTGTACCAAAATATTAAATATTAATAGAAAAAGCGCGATATCTCGTAAACGGAGAGAGATAGGCCAAAAATAAGCAATATTCGAGATCACTCGCATTTTGCCAAAATATTAAAAAATAGAAAAAGCGCGATATCTCGTAAACGGAGAGAGGAGATAGGCCAAAAATAAGCAATTTTCACGGGTTTCTAATGGGAATTATATTAACGAGATGAATCGAACTGTACCAAAATATTAAAAAATAGAAAAAGCGCGATATCTCGTAAACGGAGAGAGATAGGCCCAAAATAAGCAATTTTCACGGATTTCTAAGGGGAATTATATTAACGAGATGAATCGAACTGTACCAAAATATTAAAAAAATAGAAAAAGCGCGATATCTCGTAAACGGAGAGAGATAGGCCAAAAATAAGCAATATTCGAGATCACTCGCATTTTGCCAAAATATTAAAAAATAGAAAAAGCGCGATATCTCGTAAACGGAGAGAGGAGATAGGCCAAAAATAAGCAATTTTCACGGGTTTCTAATGGGAATTATATTAACGAGATGAATCGAACTGTACCAAAATATTAAAAAATAGAAAAAGCGCGATATCTCGTAAACGGAGAGAGATAGGCCAAAAATAAGCAATATTCGAGATCACTCGCATTTTGCCAAAATATTAAAAAAATAGAAAAAGCGCGATATCTCGTAAACGGAGAGAGGAGATAGGCCAAAAATAAGCAATTTTCACGGGTTTCTAATGGGAATTATATTAACGAGATGAATCGAACTGTACCAAAATATTAAAAAATAGAAAAAGCGCGATATCTCGTAAACGGAGAGAGATAGGCCAAAAATAAGCAATTTTCACGGATTTCTAAGGGGAATTATATTAACGAGATGAATCGAACTGTACCAAAATATTAAAAAAATAGAAAAAGCGCGATATCTCGTAAACGGAGAGAGATAGGCCAAAAATAAGCAATATTCGAGATCACTCGCATTTTGCCAAAATATTAAAAAAATAGAAAAAGCGCGATATCTCGTAAACGGAGAGAGGAGATAGGCCAAAAATAAGCAATTTTCACGGGTTTCTAAGGGGAATTATATTAACGAGATGAATCGAACTGTACCAAAATATTAAATATTAATAGAAAAAGCGCGATATCTCGTAAACGGAGAGAGATAGGCCAAAAATAAGCAATATTCGAGATCACTCGCATTTTGCCAAAATATTAAAAAATAGAAAAAGCGCGATATCTCGTAAACGGAGAGAGGAGATAGGCCAAAAATAAGCAATTTTCACGGGTTTCTAATGGGAATTATATTAACGAGATGAATCGAACTGTACCAAAATATTAAAAAATAGAAAAAGCGCGATATCTCGTAAACGGAGAGAGATAGGCCAAAAATAAGCAATTTTCACGAGTTTCTAAGGGGAATTATATTAACGAGATGAATCGAACTGTACCAAAATATTAAATATTAATAGAAAAAGCGCGATATCTCGTAAACGGAGAGAGATAGGCCAAAAATAAGCAATATTCGAGATCACTCGCATTTTGCCAAAATATTAAAAAATAGAAAAAGCGCGATATCTCGTAAACGGAGAGAGGAGATAGGCCAAAAATAAGCAATTTTCACGGGTTTCTAATGGGAATTATATTAACGAGATGAATCGAACTGTACCAAAATATTAAAAAATAGAAAAAGCGCGATATCTCGTAAACGGAGAGAGATAGGCCAAAAATAAGCAATATTCGAGATCACTCGCATTTTGCCAAAATATTAAAAAAATAGAAAAAGCGCGATATCTCGTAAACGGAGAGAGGAGATAGGCCAAATATAAGCAATTTTCACGGGTTTCTAAGGGGAATTATATTAACGAGATGAATCGAACTGTACCAAAATATTAAAAAATAGAAAAAGCGCGATATCTCGTAAACGGAGAGAGATAGGCCAAAAATAAGCAATATTCGAGATCACTCGCATTTTGCCAAAATATTAAAAAATAGAAAAAGCGCGATATCTCGTAAACGGAGAGAGGAGATAGGCCAAAAATAAGCAATTTTCACGGGTTTCTAATGGGAATTATATTAACGAGATGAATCGAACTGTACCAAAATATTAAAAAATAGAAAAAGCGCGATATCTCGTAAACGGAGAGAGATAGGCCAAAAATAAGCAATTTTCACGAGTTTCTAAGGGGAATTATATTAACGAGATGAATCGAACTGTACCAAAATATTAAATATTAATAGAAAAAGCGCGATATCTCGTAAACGGAGAGAGATAGGCCAAAAATAAGCAATATTCGAGATCACTCGCATTTTGCCAAAATATTAAAAAATAGAAAAAGCGCGATATCTCGTAAACGGAGAGAGGAGATAGGCCAAAAATAAGCAATTTTCACGGGTTTCTAATGGGAATTATATTAACGAGATGAATCGAACTGTACCAAAATATTAAAAAATAGAAAAAGCGCGATATCTCGTAAACGGAGAGAGATTGGCCAAAAATAAGCAATTTTCACGGATTTCTAAGGGGAATTATATTAACGAGATGAATCGAACTGTACCAAAATATTAAAAAAATAGAAAAAGCGCGATATCTCGTAAACGGAGAGAGATAGGCCAAAAATAAGCAATATTCGAGAACACTCGCATTTTGCCAAAATATTAAAAAAATAGAAAAAGCGCGATATCTCGTAAACGGAGAGAGGAGATAGGCCAAATATAAGCAATTTTCACGTGTTTCTAAGGGGAATTATATTAACGAGATGAATCGAACTGTACCAAAATATTAAAAAATAGAAAAAGCGCGATATCTCGTAAACGGAGAGAGATAGGCCAAAAATAAGCAATTTTCGAGATCACTTGCCAAAATATTAAAAAAATAGAAAAAGCGCGATATCTCGTAAACGGAGAGAGATAGGCCAAAAATAAGCAATTTTCACGGATTTCTAAGGGGAATTATATTAACGAGATGAATCGAACTGTACCAAAATATTAAAAAAATAGAAAAAGCGCGATATCTCGTAAACGGAAAGAGATAGGCCAAAAATAAGCAATATTCGAGATCACTCGCATTTTGCCAAAATATTAAAAAAATAGAAAAAGCGCGATATCTCGTAAACGGAGAGAGATAGGCCAAAAATAAGCAATTTTCACGGATTTCTAAGGGGAATTATATTAACGAGATGAATCGAACTGTAGCAAAATATTAAAAAAATAGAAAAAGCGCGATATCTCGTAAACGGAGAGAGATAGGCCAAAAATAAGCAATATTCGAGATCACTCGCATTTTGCCAAAATATTAAAAAAATAGAAAAAGCGCGATATCTCGTAAACGGAGAGAGGAGATAGGCCAAAAATAAGCAATTTTCACGGGTTTCTAATGGGAATTATATTAACGAGATGAATCGAACTGTACCAAAATATTAAAAAATAGAAAAAGCGCGATATCTCGTAAACGGAGAGAGATAGGCCAAAAATAAGCAATTTTCACGGATTTCTAAGGGGAATTATATTAACGAGATGAATCGAACTGTACCAAAATATTAAAAAATAGAAAAAGCGCGATATCTCGTAAACGGAGAGAGATAGGCCAAAAATAAGCAATTTTCGAGATCACTTGCCAAAATATTAACAAATAGATAAAGCGCGATATCTCGTAAACGGAGAGAGATAGGCCAAAAATAAGCAATTTTCACGGATTTCTATGGGGAATTATATTAACGAGATGAATCGAACTGTACCAAAATATTAAAAAATAGAAAAAGCGCGATATCTCGTAAACGGAGAGAGATAGGCCAAAAATAAGCAATTTTCGAGATCACTCGCATTTTTCCAAAATATTAAAAATTAGAAAAGCGCGATATCTCGTAAACGGAGAGAGATAGGCCAAAAATAAGCAATTTTCACGGCTTTCTAAGGGGAATTATATTAACGAGATGAATCGAACTGTACCAAAATATTAAAAAATAGAAAAAGCGCGATATCTCGTAAACGGAGAGAGATAGGCCAAAAATAAGCAATTTTCGAGATCACTCGCATTTTTCCAAAGTATTAAAAATTAGAAAAGCGAGATATCTCGTAAACGGAAAGAGATAGGCCAAAAATAAGCAATTTTCACCGGCTTCTAAGGGGAATTATATTAACGAGATGAATCGAACTGTACCAAAATATTAAAAAATAGAAAAAGCGCGATATCTCGTAAACGGAAAGAGATAGGCCAAAAATAAGCAATTTTCACCGGCTTCTAAGGGGAAATATATTAACGAGATGAATCGAACTGTACCAAATTATAAAAAAATAGAAAAAGCGCGATATCTCGTAAACGGAGAGAGATAGGCCAAAAATAAGCAATTTTCACTGATTTCTAAGGGGAATTATATTAACGAGATGAATCGAACTGTACCAAAATATTAAAAAATAGAAAAAGCGCGATATCTCGTAAACGGAGAGAGATAGGCAAAAAATAAGCAATTTTCGAGATCACTTGCCAAAATATTAACAAAATAGAAAAATCGCGATATCTCGTAAACGGAGAAGGATTGGCCAAAAATAAGCAATTTTCGAGATCACTTGCCAAAATATTAAAAAAATAGAAAAAGCGCGATATCTCGTAAACGGAGAGAGATAGGCCAAAAATAAGCAATATTCGAGATCACTCGCATTTTGCCAAAATATTAAAAAAAAAAAAAGCGCGATATCTCGTAAACGGAGAGAGATAGGCCAAAAATAAGCAATTTTCGAGATCACTTGCCAAAATATTAAAAAAATAGAAAAAGCGCGATATCTCGTAAACGGAGAGAGATAGGCCAAAAATAAGCAATATTCGAGATCACTCGCATTTTGCCAAAATATTAAAAAAAAAAAAAGCGCGATATCTCGTAAACGGAGAGAGATAGGCCAAAAATAAGCAATTTTCGAGATCACTTGCCAAAATATTAAAAAAATAGAAAAAGCGCGATATCTCGTAAACGGAGAGAGATAGGCCAAAAATAAGCAATATTCGAGATCACTCGCATTTTGCCAAAATATTAAACAAAAAAAAAGCGCGATATCTCGTAAACGGAGAGAGATAGGCCAAAAATAAGCAATTTTCACGAGTTTCTAAGGGGAATTATTTTAACGAGATGAATCGAACTGTACCAAAATATTAAAAAATAGAAAAAGCGCGATATCTCGTAAACGGAGAGAGATAGGCCAAAAATAAGCAATTTTCGAGATCACTTGCCAAAATATTAACAAAATAGAAAAAGCGCGATATCTCGTAAACGGAGAGAGATAGGCCAAAAATAAGCAATTTTCACGTGTTTCTAAGGGGAATTATATTAACGAGATGAATCGAACTGTACCAAAATATTAAAAAATAGAAAAAGCGCGATATCTCGTAAACGGAGAGAGATAGGCCAAAAATAAGCAATTTTCGAGATCACTTGCCACAATGTTACATAAATAGAAAAAGCGCGATATCTCGTAAACGGAGAGAGATAGGCCAAAAATAAGCAATATTCGAGATCACTCGCATTTTGCCAAAATATTAAAAAATAGAAAAAGCGCGATATCTCGTAATCGGAGAGAGATAGGCCAAAAATAAGCAATATTCGAGATCACTCGCATTTTGCCAAAATATTAAAAAAATAGAAAAAGCGCGATATCTCGTAAACGGAGAGAGATAGGCCAAAAATAAGCAATTTTCACGTGTTTCTAAGGGGAATTATATTAACGAGATGAATCGAACTGTACCAAAATATTAAAAAATAGAAAAAGCGCGATATCTCGTAAACGGAGAGAGATAGGCCAAAAATAAGCAATTTTCGAGATCACTTGCCACAATGTTACATAAATAGAAAAAGCGCGATATCTCGTAAACGGAGAGAGATAGGCCAAAAATAAGCAATATTCGAGATCACTCGCATTTTGCCAAAATATTAAAAAATAGAAAAAGCGCGATATCTCGTAATCGGAGAGAGATAGGCCAAAAATAAGCAATATTCGAGATCACTCGCATTTTGCCAAAATATTAAAAAAATAGAAAAAGCGCGATATCTCGTAAACGGAGAGAGATAGGCCAAAAATAAGCAATTTTCGGGATCACTCGCATTTTGCCAAAATATTAAAAAAATAGAAAAAGCGCGATATCTCGTAATCGGAGAGAGATAGGCCAAAAATAAGCAATATTCGAGATCACTCGCATTTTGCCAAAATATTAAAAAAATAGAAAAAGCGCGATATCTCGTAAACGGAGAGAGATAGGCCAAAAATAAGCAATTTTCGAGATCACTTGCCAAAATATTAAAAAATAAAAAAAGCGCGATATCTCGTAAACGGAGAGAGATAGGCCAAAAATAAGCAATATTCGAGATCACTCGCATTTTGCCAAAATATTAAAAAAATAGAAAAAGCGCGATATCTCGTAATCGGAGAGAGATAGGCCAAAAATAAGCAATATTCGAGATCACTCGCATTTTGCCAAAATATTAAAAAAAATAGAAAAAGCGCGATATCTCGTAAACGGAGAGAGATAGGCCAAAAATAAGCAATTTTCGAGATCACTCGCATTTTGCCGAAATATTAAAAAATTAGAAAAAGCGCGATATCTCGTAAACGGAGAGAGATAGGCCAAAAATAAGCAATTTTCGAGATCACTCGCATTTTTCCAAAAAAATAGAAAAAGCGCGATATCTCGTAAACGGAAAGAGATAGGCCAAAAATAAGCAATTTTCACGAGTTTCTAAGGGGAATTATATTAACGAGATGAATCGAACTGTACCAAAATATTAAAAAAATAGAAAAAGCGCGATATCTCGTAAACGGAGAGAGATAGGCCAAAAATAAGCAAATTCATCTCGTAAACGGAGAGAGATAGGCCAAAAATAAGCAATTTTCACGGGTTTCTAAGGGGAATTATATTAACGAGATGAATCGAACTGTACCAAAATATTAAAAAATAGAAAAAGCGCGATATCTCGTAAACGGAGAGAGATAGGCCAAAAATAAGCAATTTTCGAGATCACTTGCCAAAATATTAAAAAAAAATAGAAAAAGCGCGATATCTCGTAAACGGAGAGAGATAGGCCAAAAATAAGCAATTTTCGAGATCACTTGCCAAAATATTAAAAAAATAGAAAAAGCGCGATATCTCGTAAACGGAGAGAGATAGGCCAAAAATAAGCAATATTCGAGATCACTCGCATTTTGCCAAAATATTAAAAAAATAGAAAAAGCGCGATATCTCGTAATCGGAGAGAGATAGGCCAAAAATAAGCAATTTTCGAGATCACTTGCCAAAATATTAAAAAAATAGTAAAAGCGCGATATCTCGTAAACGGAGAGAGATAGGCCAAAAATAAGCAATTTTCGAGATCACTCGCATTTTGCCGAAATATTAAAAAATTAGAAAAAGCGCGATATCTCGTAAACGGAGAGAGATAGGCCAAAAATAAGCAATTTTCACGGGTTTCTAAGGGGAATTATATTAACGAGATGAATCGAACTGTACCAAAATCTTAAAAAAATAGAAAAAGCGCGATATCTCGTAAACGGAGAGAGATAGGCCAAAAATAAGCAATTTTCGAGATCACTTGCCAAAATGTTACTTAAATAGAAAAAGCGCGATATCTCGTAAACGGAGAGAGATAGGCCAAAAATAAGCAATATTCGAGATCACTCGCATTTTTCCAAAATATTAAAAAAATAGAAAAAGCGCGATATCTCGTAAACGGAGAGAGATAGGCCAAAAATAAGCAATATTCGAGATCACTCGCATTTTGCCAAAATATTAAAAAATAGAAAAAGCGCGATATCTCGTAATCGGAGAGAGATAGGCCAAAAATAAGCAATATTCGAGATCACTCGCATTTTGCCAAAATATTAAAAAAATAGAAAAAGCGCGATATCTCGTAATCGGAGAGAGATAGGCCAAAAATAAGCAATATTCGAGATCACTCGCATTTTGCCAAAATATTAAAAAAATAGAAAAAGCGCGATATCTCGTAAACGGAGAGAGATAGGCCAAAAATAAGCAATTTTCGAGATCACTTGCCAAAATATTAAAAAATAGAAAAAGCGCGATATCTCGTAAACGGAGAGAGATAGGCCAAAAATAAGCAATATTCGAGATCACTCGCATTTTGCCAAAATATTAAAAAAATAGAAAAAGCGCGATATCTCGTAATCGGAGAGAGATTATCAAGGCCAAAAATAAGCAATATTCGAGATCACTCGCATTTTGCCAAAATATTAAAAAAATAGAAAAAGCGCGATATCTCGTAAACGGAGAGAGATAGGCCAAAAATAAGCAATATTCGAGATCACTCGCATTTTGCCAAAATATTAAAAAAATAGAAAAAGCACGATATCTCGTAAACGGAGAGAGATAGGCCAAAAATAAGCAATTTTCACGGATTTCTAAGGGGAATTATATTAACGAGATGAATCGAATGTACCAAAATATTAAAAAATAGAAAAAGCGCGATATCTCGTAAACGGAGAGAGATAGGCCAAAAATAAGCAATTTTCGAGATCACCTGCCAAAATATTAAAAAATAGAAAAATCGCGATATCTCGTAAACGGAGAGAGATAGGCCAAAAATAAGCAATTTTCGAGATCACTCGCATTTTGCCAAAATATTAAAAAAATAGAAAAAGCGCGATATCTCGTAAACGGAGAGAGATAGGCCAAAAATAAGCAATTTTCGAGATCACTTGCCAAAATGTTACATAAATAGAAAAAGCGCGATATCTCGTAAACGGAGAGAGATAGGCCAAAAATAAGCAATATTCGAGATCACTCGCATTTTGCCAAAATATTAAAAAAATAGAAAAAGCGCGATATCTCGTAAACGGAGAGAGATAGGCCAAAAATAAGCAATTTTCGAGATCACTTGCCAAAATATTAAAAAAATAGAAAAAGCGCGATATCTCGTAAACGGAGAGAGATAGGCCAAAAATAAGCAATATTCGAGATCACTCGCATTTTGCCAAAATATTAAACAAAAAAAAAGCGCGATATCTCGTAAACGGAGAGAGATAGGCCAAAAATAAGCAATTTTCACGGGTTTCTAAGGGGAATTATTTTAACGAGATGAATCGAACTGTACCAAAATATTAAAAAATAGAAAAAGCGCGATATCTCGTAAACGGAGAGAGATAGGCCAAAAATAAGCAATTTTCGAGATCACTTGCCAAAATGTTACATAAATAGAAAAAGCGCGATATCTCGTAAACGGAGAGAGATAGGCCAAAAATAAGCAATATTCGAGATCACTCGCATTTTGCCAAAATATTAAAAAAATAGAAAAAGCGCGATATCTCGTAATCGGAGAGAGATAGGCCAAAAATAAGCAATTTTCGAGATCACTTGCCAAAATATTAAAAAAATAGAAAAAGCGCGATATCTCGTAAACGGAGAGAGATAGGCCAAAAATAAGCAATTTTCGAGATCACTCGCATTTTGCCGAAATATTAAAAAATTAGAAAAAGCGCGATATCTCGTAAACGGAGAGAGATAGGCCAAAAATAAGCAATTTTCACGGGTTTCTAAGGGGAATTATATTAACGAGATGAATCGAACTGTACCAAAATCTTAAAAAAATAGAAAAAGCGCGATATCTCGTAAACGGAGAGAGATAGGCCAAAAATAAGCAATTTTCGAGATCACTTGCCAAAATGTTACTTAAATAGAAAAAGCGCGATATCTCGTAAACGGAGAGAGATAGGCCAAAAATAAGCAATATTCGAGATCACTCGCATTTTTCCAAAATATTAAAAAAATAGAAAAAGCGCGATATCTCGTAAACGGAGAGAGATAGGCCAAAAATAAGCAATATTCGAGATCACTCGCATTTTGCCAAAATATTAAAAAATAGAAAAAGCGCGATATCTCGTAATCGGAGAGAGATAGGCCAAAAATAAGCAATATTCGAGATCACTCGCATTTTGCCAAAATATTAAAAAAATAGAAAAAGCGCGATATCTCGTAAACGGAGAGAGATAGGCCAAAAATAAGCAATTTTCGGGATCACTCGCATTTTGCCAAAATATTAAAAAAATAGAAAAAGCGCGATATCTCGTAATCGGAGAGAGATAGGCCAAAAATAAGCAATATTCGAGATCACTCGCATTTTGCCAAAATATTAAAAAAATAGAAAAAGCGCGATATCTCGTAAACGGAGAGAGATAGGCCAAAAATAAGCAATTTTCGAGATCACTTGCCAAAATATTAAAAAATAGAAAAAGCGCGATATCTCGTAAACGGAGAGAGATAGGCCAAAAATAAGCAATATTCGAGATCACTCGCATTTTGCCAAAATATTAAAAAAATAGAAAAAGCGCGATATCTCGTAATCGGAGAGAGATTATCAAGGCCAAAAATAAGCAATATTCGAGATCACTCGCATTTTGCCAAAATATTAAAAAAATAGAAAAAGCACGATATCTCGTAAACGGAGAGAGATAGGCCAAAAATAAGCAATTTTCGAGATCAATTGCCAAAATATTAAAAAATAGAAAAAGCGCGATATCTCGTAAACGGAGAGAGATAGGCCAAAAATAAGCAATTTTCGAGATCACTCGCATTTTGCCGAAATATTAAAAAATTAGAAAAAGCGCGATATCTCGTAAACGGAGAGAGATAGGCCAAAAATAAGCAATTTTCACCAGTTTCTAAGGGGAATTATATTAACGAGATGAATCGAACTGTACCAAAATCTTAAAAAAATAGAAAAAGCGCGATATCTCGTAAACGGAGAGAGATAGGCCAAAAATAAGCAATTTCCACGGATTTCTAAGGGGAATTATATTAACGAGATGAATCGAACTGTACCAAAATATTAAAAAATAGAAAAAGCGCGATATCTCGTAAACGGAGAGAGATAGGCCAAAAATAAGCAATTTTCGAGATCACTTGCCAAAATGTTACATAAATAGCAAAAGCGCGATATCTCGTAAACGGAGAGAGATAGGCCAAAAATAAGCAATATTCGAGATCACTCGCATTTTGCCAAAATATTAAAAAAAATAGAAAAAGCGCGATATCTCGTAAACGGAGAGAGATAGGCCAAAAATAAGCAATTTTCGAGATCACTCGCATCTTGCCGAAATATTAAAAAATTAGAAAAAGCGCGATATCTCGTAAACGGAGAGAGATAGGCCAAAAATAAGCAATTTTCGAGATCACTCGCATTTTTCCAAAAAAATAGAAAAAGCGCGATATCTCGTAAACGGAAAGAGATAGGCCAAAAATAAGCAATTTTCACGGGTTTCTAAGGGGAATTAAATTAACGAGATGAATCGAACTGTACCAAAATATTAAAAAAATAGAAAAAGCGCGATATCTCGTAAACGGAGAGAGATAGGCCAAAAATAAGCAATTTTCACGGTTTCTAAGGGGAATTATATTAGCGAGATGAATCGAACTGTACCAAAATCTTAAAAAATTAGAAAAAGCGCGATATCTCGTAAACGGAGAGAGATAGGCCAAAAATAAGCAATTTCCACGGATTTCTAAGGGGAATTATATTAACGAGATGAATCGAACTGTACCAAAATATTAAAAAATAGAAAAAGCGCGATATCTCGTAAACGGAGAGAGATAGGCCAAAAATAAGCAATTTTCACGAGTTTCTAAGGGGAATTATAATAACGAGATGAATCGAACTGTACCAAAATATTAAAAAATAGAAAAAGCGCGATATCTCGTAAACGGAGAGAGATAGGCCAAAAATAAGCAATTTTCGAGATCACTCGCATTTTTCCAAAATATTAAAAAAATAGAAAAAGCGCGATATCTCGTAAACGGAGAGAGATAGGCCAAAAATAAGCAATTTTCACGTGTTTCTAAGGGGAATTATAATAACGAGATGAATCGAACTGTACCAAAATATTAAAAAATAGAAAAAGCGCGATATCTCGTAAACGGAGAGAGATATATCTCGTAAACGGAGAGAGATAGGCCAAAAATAAGCAATTTTCGAGATCACTTGCCAAAATATTAAAAAATAGAAAAAGCGCGATATCTCGTAAACGGAGAGAGATAGGCCAAAAATAAGCAATATTCGAGATCACTCGCATTTTGCCAAAATATTAAAAAAATAGAAAAAGCGCGATATCTCGTAAACGGAGAGAGGAGATAGGCCAAATATAAGCAATTTTCACGGGTTTCTAAGGGGAATTATATTAACGAGATGAATCGAACTGTACCAAAATATTAAAAAATAGAAAAAGCGCGATATCTCGTAAACGGAGAGAGATAGGCCAAAAATAAGCAATTTTCGAGATCACTTGCCAAAATATTAAAAAAATAGAAAAAGCGCGATATCTCGTAAACGGAGAGAGATAGGCCAAAAATAAGCAATTTTCACGGATTTCTAAGGGGAATTATATTAACGAGATGAATCGAACTGTACCAAAATATTAAAAAATAGAAAAAGCGCGATATCTCGTAAACGGAGAGAGATAGGCCAAAAATAAGCAATTTTCGAGATCACTCGCATTTTGCCGAAATATTAAAAAATTAGAAAAAGCGCGATATCTCGTAAACGGAGAGAGATAGGCCAAAAATAAGCAATTTTCGAGATCACTCGCATTTTTCCAAAAAAATAGAAAAAGCGCGATATCTCGTAAACGGAAAGAGATAGGCCAAAAATAAGCAATTTTCGGGATCACTCGCATTTTGCCAAAATATTAAAAAAATAGAAAAAGCGCGATATCTCGTAATCGGAGAGAGATAGGCCAAAAATAAGCAATTTTCGGGATCACTCGCATTTTGCCAAAATATTAAAAAAATAGAAAAAGCGCGATATCTCGTAATCGGAGAGAGATAGGCCAAAAATAAGCAATATTCGAGATCACTCGCAATTTGCCAAAATATTAAAAAATAGAAAAAGCGCGATATCTCGTAAACGGAGAGAGATAGGCCAAAAATAAGCAATTTTCGGGATCACTTGCCAAAATATTAAAAAATAGAAAAAGCGCGATATCTCGTAAACGGAGAGAGATAGGCCAAAAATAAGCAATTTTCGAGATCACTTGCCAAAATATTAAAAAAAAAAAAAGCGCGATATCTCGTAAACGGAGAGAGATAGGCCAAAAATAAGCAATATTCGAGATCACTCGCATTTTGCCAAAATATTAAAAAAATAGAAAAAGCGCGATATCTCGTAATCGGAGAGAGATAGGCCAAAAATAAGCAATTTTCGAGATCACTCGCATTTTGCCAAAATATTAAAAAAATAGAAAAAGCGCGATATCTCGTAAACGGAGAGAGATAGGCCAAAAATAAGCAATTTTCGAGATCACTTGCCAAAATATTAAAAAATAGAAAAAGCGCGATATCTCGTAAACGGAGAGAGATAGGCCAAAAATAAGCAATATTCGAGATCACTCGCATTTTGCCAAAATATTAAAAAAATAGAAAAAGCGCGATATCTCGTAAACGGAGAGAGATAGGCCAAAAATAAGCAATATTCGAGATCACTCGCATTTTGCCAAAATATTAAAAAAATAGAAAAAGCGCGATATCTCGTAATCGGAGAGAGATAGGCCAAAAATAAGCAATTTTCGAGATCACTTGCCAAAATATTAAAAAATAGAAAAAGCGCGATATCTCGTAAACGGAGAGAGATAGGCCAAAAATAAGCAATATTCGAGATCACTCGCATTTTGCCAAAATATTAAAAAAATAGAAAAAGCGCGATATCTCGTAAACGGAGAGAGATAGGCCAAAAATAAGCAATTTTCGAGATCACTCGCATCTTGCCGAAATATTAAAAAATTAGAAAAAGCGCGATATCTCGTAAACGGAGAGAGATAGGCCAAAAATAAGCAATTTTCGAGATCACTCGCATTTTTCCAAAAAAATAGAAAAAGCGCGATATCTCGTAAACGGAAAGAGATAGGCCAAAAATAAGCAATTTTCGGGATCACTCGCATTTTGCCAAAATATTAAAAAAATAGAAAAAGCGCGATATCTCGTAATCGGAGAGAGATAGGCCAAAAATAAGCAATTTTCGGGATCACTCGCATTTTGCCAAAATATTAAAAAAATAGAAAAAGCGCGATATCTCGTAATCGGAGAGAGATAGGCCAAAAATAAGCAATATTCGAGATCACTCGCAATTTGCCAAAATATTAAAAAATAGAAAAAGCGCGATATCTCGTAAACGGAGAGAGATAGGCCAAAAATAAGCAATTTTCGGGATCACTTGCCAAAATATTAAAAAATAGAAAAAGCGCGATATCTCGTAAACGGAGAGAGATAGGCCAAAAATAAGCAATTTTCGAGATCACTTGCCAAAATATTAAAAAATAGAAAAAGCGCGATATCTCGTAAACGGAGAGAGATAGGCCAAAAATAAGCAATATTCGAGATCACTCGCATTTTGCCAAAATATTAAAAAAATAGAAAAAGCGCGATATCTCGTAATCGGAGAGAGATAGGCCAAAAATAAGCAATTTTCGAGATCACTTGCCAAAATATTAAAAATAGAAAAAGCGCGATATCTCGTAAACGGAGAGAGATAGGCCAAAAATAAGCAATATTCGAGATCACTCGCATTTTGCCAAAATATTAAAAAAATAGAAAAAGCGCGATATCTCGTAAACGGAGAGAGATAGGCCAAAAATAAGCAATTTTCGAGATCACTTGCCAAAATATTAAAAAATAGAAAAAGCGCGATATCTCGTAAACGGAGAGAGATAGGCCAAAAATAAGCAATATTCGAGATCACTCGCATTTTGCCAAAATATTAAAAAAATAGAAAAAGCGCGATATCTCGTAAACGGAGAGAGATAGGCCAAAAATAAGCAATTTTCGAGATCACTTGCCAAAATATTAAAAAATAGAAAAAGCGCGATATCTCGTAAACGGAGAGAGATAGGCCAAAAATAAGCAATTTTCACGGCTTTCTAAGGGGAATTATATTAACGAGATGAATCGAACTGTACCAAAATATTAAAAAATAGAAAAAGCGCGATATCTCGTAAACGGAGAGAGATAGGCCAAAAATAAGCAATTTTCTAGATCACTCGCATTTTTCCAAAAATTAGAAAAAGCGCGATATCTCGTAAACGGAGAGAGATAGGCCAAAAATAAGCAATATTCGAGATCACTCGTATTTTGCCAATATATTAAAAAATAGAAAAAGCGCGATATCTCGTAAACGGAGAGAGATAGGCCAAAAATAAGCAATTTTCGAGATCACTTGCATTTTGCCCAAATATTAAATTAAAAGGAAAAGCGCGATATCTCGTAAACGGAGAGAGATAGGCCAAAAATAAGCAATTTTCTAGATCACTCGCATTTTTCCAAAAAAATAGAAAAAGCGCGATATCTCGTAAACGGAGAGAGATAGGCCAAAAATAAGCAATATTCGAGATCACTCGTATTTTGCCAATATATTAAAAAATAGAAAAAGCGCGATATCTCGTAAACGGAGAGAGATAGGCCAAAAATAAGCAATTTTCGAGATCACTCGCATTTTGCCCAACTATTAAAGTAAAAGGAAAAGCGCGATATCTCGTAAACGGAGAGAGATAGGCCAAAAATAAGCAATTTTCGAGATCACTCGCATTTTTCCAAAAAATAGAAAAAGCGCTATATCTCGTAAACGGAGAGAGATAGGCCAAAAATAAGCAATTTTCGAGATCACTCGCATTTTGCCAAAATTTTAAAAAAATAGGAAAAGCGCGATATCTCGTAAACGGAGAGAGATAGGCCAAAAATACGCAATTTTCACGGATTTCTAAGGGGAATTATATTAACGAGATGAATCGAACTGTACCAAAATATTAAAAAATAGAAAAAGCGCGATATCTCGTAAACGGAGAGAGATAGGCCAAAAATAAGCAATTTTCGAGATCACTCGCATTTTGCCAAAATATTAAAAAAATAGAAAAAGCGCGATATCTCGTAAACGGAGAGAGATAGGCCAAAAATAAGCAATTTTCGAGATCACTCGCATTTTTCCAAAAAACTAGAAAAAGCGCGATATCTCGTAAACGGAGAGAGAAACGGAGAGAGATAGGCCAAAAATACTTAATTTTCGAGATCACTCGCATTTTGCCACAATTTTAAAAAAATAGGAAAAGCGCGATATCTCGTAAACGGAGAGAGATAGGCCAAAAATAAGCAATTTTCACGAGTTTCTAAGGGGAATTATATTAACGAGATGAATCGAACTGTACCAAAATATTAAAAAATAGAAAAAGCGCGATATCTCGTAAACGGAGAGAGATAGGCCAAAAATAAGCAATTTTCGAGATCACTCGCATTTTGCCAAAATTTTAAAAAAATAGAAAAAGCGCGATATCTCGTAAACGGAGAGAGATAGGCCAAAAATAAGCAATTTTCACGGGTTTCTAAGGGGAATTATATTAACGAGATGAATCGAACTGTACCAAAATATTAAAAAATAGAAAAAGCGCGATATCTCGTAAACGGAGAGAGATAGGCCAAAAATAAGCAATATTCGAGATCACTCGCATTTTGCCAAAATATTAAAAAAATAGAAAAAGCGCGATATCTCGTAAACGGAGAGAGATAGGCCAAAAATAAGCAATTTTCGAGATCACTTGCCAAAATATTAAAAATAGAAAAAGCGCGATATCTCGTAAACGGAAAGAGATAGGCCAAAAATAAGCAATTTTCACGGATTTCTAAGGGGAATTATATTAACGAGATGAATCGAACTGTACCAAATTATAAAAAAATAGAAAAAGCGCGATATCTCGTAAACGGAGAGAGATAGGCCAAAAATAAGCAATTTTCACGGCTTTCTAAGGGGAATTATATTAACGAGATGAATCGAACTGTACCAAAATATTAAAAAATAGAAAAAGCGCGATATCTCGTAAACGGAGAGAGATAGGCCAAAAATAAGCAATTTTCGGGATCACTCGCATTTTGCCAAAATATTAAAAAAATAGAAAAAACGCGATATCTCGTAATCGGAGAGAGATAGGCCAAAAATAAGCAATATTCGAGATCACTCGCATTTTGCCAAAATATTAAAAAATAGAAAAAGCGCGATATCTCGTAAACGGAGAGAGATAGGCCAAAAATAAGCAATTTTCGGGATCACTTGCCAAAATATTAAAAAATAGAAAAAGCGCGATATCTCGTAAACGGAGAGAGATAGGCCAAAAATAAGCAATTTTCGAGATCACTTGCCAAAATATTAAAAAATAGAAAAAGCGCGATATCTCGTAAACGGAGAGAGATAGGCCAAAAATAAGCAATATTCGAGATCACTCGCATTTTGCCAAAATATTAAAAAAATAGAAAAAGCGCGATATCTCGTAATCGGAGAGAGATAGGCCAAAAATAAGCAATTTTCGAGATCACTTGCCAAAATATTAAAAATAGAAAAAGCGCGATATCTCGTAAACGGAGAGAGATAGGCCAAAAATAAGCAATATTCGAGATCACTCGCATTTTGCCAAAATATTAAAAAAATAGAAAAAGCGCGATATCTCGTAAACGGAGAGAGATAGGCCAAAAATAAGCAATTTTCGAGATCACTTGCCAAAATATTAAAAAATAGAAAAAGCGCGATATCTCGTAAACGGAGAGAGATAGGCCAAAAATAAGCAATATTCGAGATCACTCGCATTTTGCCAAAATATTAAAAAAATAGAAAAAGCGCGATATCTCGTAAACGGAGAGAGATAGGCCAAAAATAAGCAATTTTCGAGATCACTTGCCAACATATTAAAAAATAGAAAAAGCGCGATATCTCGTAAACGGAGAGAGATAGGCCAAAAATAAGCAATTTTCACGGCTTTCTAAGGGGAATTATATTAACGAGATGAATCGAACTGTACCAAAATATTAAAAAATAGAAAAAGCGCGATATCTCGTAAACGGAGAGAGATAGGCCAAAAATAAGCAATTTTCTAGATCACTCGCATTTTTCCAAAAATTAGAAAAAGCGCGATATCTCGTAAACGGAGAGAGATAGGCCAAAAATAAGCAATATTCGAGATCACTCGTATTTTGCCAATATATTAAAAAATAGAAAAAGCGCGATATCTCGTAAACGGAGAGAGATAGGCCAAAAATAAGCAATTTTCGAGATCACTTGCATTTTGCCCAAATATTAAATTAAAAGGAAAAGCGCGATATCTCGTAAACGGAGAGAGATAGGCCAAAAATAAGCAATTTTCTAGATCACTCGCATTTTTCCAAAAAAATAGAAAAAGCGCGATATCTCGTAAACGGAGAGAGATAGGCCAAAAATAAGCAATATTCGAGATCACTCGTATTTTGCCAATATATTAAAAAATAGAAAAAGCGCGATATCTCGTAAACGGAGAGAGATAGGCCAAAAATAAGCAATTTTCGAGATCACTCGCATTTTGCCCAACTATTAAAGTAAAAGGAAAAGCGCGATATCTCGTAAACGGAGAGAGATAGGCCAAAAATAAGCAATTTTCGAGATCACTCGCATTTTTCCAAAAAATAGAAAAAGCGCTATATCTCGTAAACGGAGAGAGATAGGCCAAAAATAAGCAATTTTCGAGATCACTCGCATTTTGCCAAAATTTTAAAAAAATAGGAAAAGCGCGATATCTCGTAAACGGAGAGAGATAGGCCAAAAATACGCAATTTTCACGGTTTTCTAAGGGGAATTATATTAACGAGATGAATCGAACTGTACCAAAATATTAAAAAATAGAAAAAGCGCGATATCTCGTAAACGGAGAGAGATAGGCCAAAAATAAGCAATTTTCGAGATCACTCGCATTTTGCCAAAATTTTAAAAAAATAGAAAAAGCGCGATATCTCGTAAACGGAGAGAGATAGGCCAAAAATAAGCAATTTTCACGGGTTTCTAAGGGGAATTATATTAACGAGATGAATCGAACTGTACCAAAATATTAAAAAATAGAAAAAGCGCGATATCTCGTAAACGGAGAGAGATAGGCCAAAAATAAGCAATTTTCGAGATCACTTGCCAAAATGTTACATAAATAGAAAAAGCGCGATATCTCGTAAACGGAGAGAGATAGGCCAAAAATAAGCAATATTCGAGATCACTCGCATTTTGCCAAAATATTAAAAAAAATAGAAAAAGCGCGATATCTCGTAAACGGAGAGAGATAGGCCAAAAATAAGCAATATTCGAGATCACTCGTATTTTGCCAATATATTAAAAAATAGAAAAAGCGCGATATCTCGTAAACGGAGAGAGATAGGCCAAAAATAAGCAATTTTCGAGATCACTCGCATTTTGCCCAACTATTAAAGTAAAAGGAAAAGCGCGATATCTCGTAAACGGAGAGAGATAGGCCAAAAATAAGCAATTTTCGAGATCACTCGCATTTTGCCCAACTATTAAAGTAAAAGGAAAAGCGCGATATCTCGTAAACGGAGAGAGATAGGCCAAAAATAAGCAATTTTCGAGATCACTCGCATTTTTCCAAAAAATAGAAAAAGCGCTATATCTCGTAAACGGAGAGAGATAGGCCAAAAATACGCAATTTTCACGAGTTTCTAAGGGGAATTATATTAACGAGATGAATCGAACTGTACCAAAATATTAAAAAATAGAAAAAGCGCGATATCTCGTAAACGGAGAGAGATAGGCCAAAAATAAGCAATTTTCGAGATCACTCGCATTTTGCCAAAATATTAAAAAAATAGAAAAAGCGCGATATCTCGTAAACGGAGAGAGATAGGCCAAAAATAAGCAATTTTCGAGATCACTCGCATTTTTCCAAAAAACTAGAAAAAGCGCGATATCTCGTAAACGGAGAGAGAAACGGAGAGAGATAGGCCAAAAATACTTAATTTTCGAGATCACTCGCATTTTGCCACAATTTTAAAAAAATAGGAAAAGCGCGATATCTCGTAAACGGAGAGAGATAGGCCAAAAATAAGCAATTTTCACGGGTTTCTAAGGGGAATTATATTAACGAGATGAATCGAACTGTACCAAAATATTAAAAAATAGAAAAAGCGCGATATCTCGTAAACGGAGAGAGATAGGCCAAAAATAAGCAATTTTCGAGATCACTTGCCAAAATGTTACATAAATAGAAAAAGCGCGATATCTCGTAAACGGAGAGAGATAGGCCAAAAATAAGCAATATTCGAGATCACTCGCATTTTGCCAAAATATTAAAAAAAATAGAAAAAGCGCGATATCTCGTAAACGGAGAGAGATAGGCCAAAAATAAGCAATTTTCGAGATCACTCGCATTTTGCCAAAATATTAAAAAAAATAGAAAAAGCGCGATATCTCGTAAACGGAGAGAGATAGGCCAAAAATAAGCAATTTTCGAGATCACTCGCATTTTGCCGAAATATTAAAAAATTAGAAAAAGCGCGATATCTCGTAAACGGAGAGAGATAGGCCAAAAATAAGCAATATTCGAGATCACTCGCATTTTGCCAAAATATTAAAAAAAATAGAAAAAGCGCGATATCTCGTAAACGGAGAGAGATAGGCCAAAAATAAGCAATTTTCGAGATCACTCGCATTTTGCCGAAATATTAAAAAATTAGAAAAAGCGCGATATCTCGTAAACGGAGAGAGATAGGCCAAAAATAAGCAATTTTCGAGATCACTCGCATTTTTCCAAAAAAATAGAAAAAGCGCGATATCTCGTAAACGGAAAGATATAGGCCAAAAATAAGCAATTTTCACGGGTTTCTAAGGGGAATTATATTAACGAGATGAATCGAACTGTACCAAAATATTAAAAAATAGAAAAAGCGCGATATCTCGTAAACGGAGAGAGATAGGCCAAAAATAAGCAATTTTCGAGATCACTCGCATTTTGCCGAAATATTAAAAAATTAGAAAAAGCGCGATATCTCGTAAACGGAGAGAGATAGGCCAAAAATAAGCAATTTTCGAGATCACTCGCATTTTTCCAAAAAAATAGAAAAAGCGCGATATCTCGTAAACGGAAAGAGATAGGCCAAAAATAAGCAATTTTCACGGGTTTCTAAGGGGAATTATATTAACGAGATGAATCGAACTGTACCAAAATATTAAAAAAATAGAAAAAGCGCGATATCTCGTAAACGGAGAGAGATAGGCCAAAAATAAGCAATTTTCACGGTTTCTAAGGGGAATTATATTAACGAAATGAATCGAACTGTACCAAAATCTTAAAAAATTAGAAAAAGCGCGATATCTCGTAAACGGAGAGAGATAGGCCAAAAATAAGCAATTTTCGAGATCACTCGCATTTTTCCAAAAAACTAGAAAAAGCGCGATATCTCGTAAACGGAGAGAGAAACGGAGAGAGATAGGCCAAAAATACTTAATTTTCGAGATCACTCGCATTTTGCCACAATTTTAAAAAAATAGGAAAAGCGCGATATCTCGTAAACGGAGAGAGATAGGCCAAAAATAAGCAATTTTCACCGGTTTCTAAGGGGAATTATATTAACGAGATGAATCGAACTGTACCAAAATATTAAAAAATAGAAAAAGCGCGATATCTCGTAAACGGAGAGAGATAGGCCAAAAATAAGCAATTTTCGAGATCACTTGCCAAAATATTAACAAAATAGAAAAAGCGCGATATCTCGTAAACGGAGAGAGATAGGCCAAAAATAAGCAATTTTCACGGATTTCTAAGGGGAATTATATTAACGAGATGAATCGAACTGTACCAAAATATTAAAAAATAGAAAAAGCGCGATATCTCGTAAACGGAGAGAGATAGGCCAAAAATAAGCAATTTTCGAGATCACTTGCCAAAATATTAACAAAATAGAAAAAGCGCGATATCTCGTAAACGGAGAGAGATAGGCCAAAAATAAGCAATTTTCGAGATCACTCGCATTTTGCCAACATATTAAAAAAATAGAAAAAGCGCGATATCTCGTAAACGGAGAGAGATAGGCCAAAAATAAGCAATTTTCGAGATCACTTGCCAAAATACTAACAAAATAGAAAAAGCGCGATATCTCGTAAACGGAGAGAGATAGGCCAAAAATAAGCAATTTTCGAGATCACTTGCCAAAATATTAACAAAATAGAAAAAGCGCGATATCTCGTAAACGGAGAGAGATAGGCCAAAAATAAGCAATTTTCGAGATCACTCGCATTTTGCCAACATATTAAAAAAATAGAAAAAGCGCGATATCTCGTAAACGGAGAGAGATAGGCCAAAAATAAGCAATATTCGAGATCACTCGCATTTTGCCAAAATATTAAAAAAAATAGAAAAAGCGCGATATCTCGTAAACGGAGAGAGATAGGCCAAAAATAAGCAATTTTCGAGATCACTCGCATTTTTCCAAAAAAATAGAAAAAGCGCGATATCTCGTAAACGGAAAGAGATAGGCCAAAAATAAGCAATTTTCACGAGTTTCTAAGGGGAATTATATTAACGAGATGAATCGAACTGTACCAAAATATTAAAAAAATAGAAAAAGCGCGATATCTCGTAAACGGAGAGAGATAGGCCAAAAATAAGCAATTTTCGCGGTTTCTAAGGGGAATTATATTAACGAGATGAATCGAACTGTACCAAAATATTAAAAAATAGAAAAAGCGCGATATCTCGTAAACGGAGAGAGATAGGCCAAAAATAAGCAATTTTCGAGATCACTTGCCAAAATATTAACAAAATAGAAAAAGCGCGATATCTCGTAAACGGAGAGAGATAGGCCAAAAATAAGCAATTTTCGAGATCACTCGCATTTTGCCAACATATTAAAAAAATAGAAAAAGCGCGATATCTCGTAAACGGAGAGAGATAGGCCAAAAATAAGCAATTTTCGAGATCACTCGCATTTTGCCAACATATTAAAAAAATAGAAAAAGCGCGATATCTCGTAAACGGAGAGAGATAGGCCAAAAATAAGCAATTTTCGAGATCACTTGCCAAAATACTAACAAAATAGAAAAAGCGCGATATCTCGTAAACGGAGAGAGATAGGCCAAAAATAAGCAATTTTCGAGATCACTTGCCAAAATATTAACAAAATAGAAAAAGCGCGATATCTCGTAAACGGAGAGAGATAGGCCAAAAATAAGCAATTTTCGAGATCACTCGCATTTTGCCAACATATTAAAAAAATAGAAAAAGCGCGATATCTCGTAAACGGAGAGAGATAGGCCAAAAATAAGCAATATTCGAGATCACTCGCATTTTGCCAAAATATTAAAAAAAATAGAAAAAGCGCGATATCTCGTAAACGGAGAGAGATAGGCCAAAAATAAGCAATTTTCGAGATCACTCGCATTTTTCCAAAAAAATAGAAAAAGCGCGATATCTCGTAAACGGAAAGAGATAGGCCAAAAATAAGCAATTTTCACGAGTTTCTAAGGGGAATTATATTAACGAGATGAATCGAACTGTACCAAAATATTAAAAAAATAGAAAAAGCGCGATATCTCGTAAACGGAGAGAGATAGGCCAAAAATAAGCAATTTTCGAGATCACTTGCCAAAATATTAAAAAATAGAAAAAGCGCGATATCTCGTAAACGGAGAGAGATAGGCCAAAAATAAGCAATATTCGAGATCACTCGCATTTTGCCAAAATATTAAAAAAAAATAGAAAAAGCGCGATATCTCGTAAACGGAGAGAGAGATAGGCCAAAAATAAGCAATTTTCGAGATCACTCGCATTTTGCCGAAATATTAAAAAATTAGAAAAAGCGCGATATCTCGTAAACGGAGAGAGATAGGCCAAAAATAAGCAATTTTCGAGATCACTCGCATTTTTCCAAAAAAATAGAAAAAGCGCGATATCTCGTAAACGGAAAGAGATAGGCCAAAAATAAGCAATTTTCACGGGTTTCTAAGGGGAATTATATTAACGAGATGAATCGAACTGTAAACGGAGAGAGATAGGCCAAAAATAAGCAATTTCCACGGATTTCTAAGGGGAATTATATTAACGAGATGAATCGACCTGTACCAAAATATTAAAAAATAGAAAAAGCGCGATATCTCGTAAACGGAGAGAGATAGGCCAAAAATAAGCAATTTTCGAGATCACTTGCCAAAATGTTACATAAATAGAAAAAGCGCGATATCTCGTAAACGGAGAGAGATAGGCCAAAAATAAGCAATATTCGAGATCACTCGCATTTTTCCAAAATATTAAAAAAATAGAAAAAGCGCGATATCTCGTAAACGGAGAGAGATAGGCCAAAAATAAGCAATATTCGAGATCACTCGCATTTTGCCAAAATATTAAAAAATAGAAAAAGCGCGATATCTCGTAAACGGAGAGAGATAGGCCAAAAATAAGCAATTTTCGAGATCACTTGCCAAAATATTAAAAAATAGAAAAAGCGCGATATCTCGTAAACGGAGAGAGATAGGCCAAAAATAAGCAATATTCGAGATCACTCGCATTTTGCCAAAATATTAAAAAAAATAGAAAAAGCGCGATATCTCGTAAACGGAGAGAGATAGGCCAAAAATAAGCAATTTTCGCGATCACTCGCATTTTGCCAAAATATTAAAAAAAATAGAAAAAGCGCGATATCTCGTAAACGGAGAGAGATAGGCCAAAAATAAGCAATTTTCGAGATCACTCGCATTTTTCCAAAAAAATAGAAAAAGCGCGATATCTCGTAAACGGAAAGAGATAGGCCAAAAATAAGCAATTTTCACGGGTTTCTAAGGGGAATTATATTAACGAGATGAATCGAACTGTACCAAAATATTAAAAAAATAGAAAAAGCGCGATATCTCGTAAACGGAGAGAGATAGGCCAAAAATAAGCAAATTCATCTCGTAAACGGAGAGAGATAGGCCAAAAATAAGCAATTTTCACGAGTTTCTAAGGGGAATTATATTAACGAGATGAATCGAACTGTACCAAAATATTAAAAAATAGAAAAAGCGCGATATCTCGTAAACGGAGAGAGATAGGCCAAAAATAAGCAATTTTCGAGATCACTCGCATTTTGCCGAAATGTTAAAAAATTAGAAAAAGCGCGATATCTCGTAAACGGAGAGAGATAGGCCAAAAATAAGCAATTTTCACGGGTTTCTAAGGGGAATTATATTAACGAGATGAATCGAACTGTACCAAAATATTAAAAAAATAGAAAAAGCGCGATATCTCGTAAACGGAGAGAGATAGGCCAAAAATAAGCAATTTTCACGGTTTCTAAGGGGAATTATATTAACGAGATGAATCGAACTGTACCAAAATCTTAAAAAATTAGAAAAAGCGCGATATCTCGTAAACGGAGAGAGATAGGCCAAAAATAAGCAATTTTCACGGATTTCTAAGGGGAATTATATTAACGAGATGAATCGAACTGTACCAAAATATTAAAAAATAGAAAAAGCGCGATATCTCGTAAACGGAGAGAGAAAGGCCAAAAATAAGCAATTTTCGAGATCACACGCATTTTTCCAAAATATTAAAAAAATAGAAAAAGCGCGATATCTCGTAAACGGAGAGAGATAGGCCAAAAATAAGCAATTTTCACGAGTTTCTAAGGGGAATTATAATAACGAGATGAATCGAACTGTACCAAAATATTAAAAAATAGAAAAAGCGCGATATCTCGTAAACGGAGAGAGATAGGCCAAAAATAAGCAATTTTCGAGATCACTTGCCAAAATGTTACATAAATAGAAAAAGCGCGATATCTCGTAAACGGAGAGAGATAGGCCAAAAATAAGCAATATTCGAGATCACTCGCATTTTGCCAAAATATTAAAAAAATAGAAAAAGCGCGATATCTCGTAAACGGAGAGAGATAGGCCAAAAATAAGCAATTTTCGAGATCACTTGCCAAAATATTAAAAAATTGAAAAAGCGCGATATCTCGTAAACGGAGAGAGATAGGCCAAAAATAAGCAATTTTCGGGATCACTCGCATTTTGCCAAAATATTAAAAAAATAGAAAAAGCGCGATATCTCGTAATCGGAGAGAGATAGGCCAAAAATAAGCAATATTCGAGATCACTCGCATTTTGCCAAAATATTAAAAAATAGAAAAAGCGCGATATCTCGTAAACGGAGAGAGATAGGCCAAAAATAAGCAATATTCGAGATCACTCGCATTTTGCCAAAATATTAAAAAATAGAAAAAGCGCGATATCTCGTAAACGGAGAGAGATAGGCCAAAAATAAGCAATATTCGAGATCACTCGCATTTTGCCAAAATATTAAAAAATAGAAAAAGCGCGATATCTCGTAATCGGAGAGAGATAGGCCAAAAATAAGCAATATTCGAGATCACTCGCATTTTGCCAAAATATTAAAAAAAATAGAAAAAGCGCGATATCTCGTAAACGGAGAGAGATAGGCCAAAAATAAGCAATTTTCGAGATCACTTGCCAAAATATTAAAAAATAGAAAAAGCGCGATATCTCGTAAACGGAAAGAGATAGGCCAAAAATAAGCAATTTTCACGGATTTCTAAGGGGAATTATATTAACGAGATGAATCGAACTGTACCAAATTATAAAAAAATAGAAAAAGCGCGATATCTCGTAAACGGAGAGAGATAGGCCAAAAATAAGCAATTTTCGAGATCACTTGCCAAAATATTAAAAAATAGAAAAAGCGCGATATCTCGTAAACGGAAAGAGATAGGCCAAAAATAAGCAATTTTCACGGATTTCTAAGGGGAATTATATTAACGAGATGAATCGAACTGTACCAAATTATAAAAAAATAGAAAAAGCGCGATATCTCGTAAACGGAGAGAGATAGGCCAAAAATAAGCAATTTTCACGGCTTTCTAAGGGGAATTATATTAACGAGATGAATCGAACTGTACCAAAATATTAAAAAATAGAAAAAGCGCGATATCTCGTAAACGGAGAGAGATAGGCCAAAAATAAGCAATTTTCTAGATCACTCGCATTTTTCCAAAAAAATAGAAAAAGCGCGATATCTCGTAAACGGAGAGAGATAGGCCAAAAATAAGCAATTTTCGAGATCACTCGCATTTTTCCAAAAAAATAGAAAAAGCGCGATATCTCGTAAACGGAGAGAGATAGGCCAAAAATAAGCAATTTTCGAGATCACTCGCATTTTGCCCAACTATTAAAGTAAAAGGAAAAGCGCGATATCTCGTAAACGGAGAGAGATAGGCCAAAAATAAGCAATATTCGAGATCACTCGCATTTTGCCAAAATTTTAAAAAATAGGAAAAGCGCGATATCTCGTAAACGGAGAGAGATAGGCCAAAAATAAGCAATTTTCACCGTTTTCTAAGGGGAATTATATTAACGAGATGAATCGAACTGTACCAAAATATTAAAAAATAGAAAAAGCGCGATATCTCGTAAACGGAGAGAGATAGGCCAAAAATAAGCAATTTTCGAGATCACTCGCATTTTTCCAAAAAATAGAAAAAGCGCGATATCTCGTAAACGGAGAGAGATAGGCCAAAAATAAGCAATTTTCGAGATCACTCGCATTTTGCCAATATATAAATAAATAGAAAAAGCGCGATATCTCGTAAACGGAGAGAGATAGGCTAAAAATAAGCAATTTTCACGGTTTTCTAAGGGGAATTATATTAATGAGATGAATCGAACTGTACCAAAATATTAAAAAATAGAAAAATCGCGATATCTCGTAAACGGAGAGAGATAGGCCAAAAATACGCAATTTTCGAGATCACTCGCATTTTGCCAAAATTTTAAAAAAATAGGAAAAGCGCGATATCTCGTAAACGGAGAGAGATAGGCCAAAAATAAGCAATTTTCACGGGTTTCTAAGGGGAATTATATTAACGAGATGAATCGAACTGTACCAAAATATTAAAAAATAGAAAAAGCGCGATATCTCGTAAACGGAGAGAGATAGGCCAAAAATAAGCAATTTTCGAGATCACTCGCATTTTGCCAAAATATTAAAAAAATAGAAAAAGCGCGATATCTCGTAAACGGAGAGAGATAGGCCAAAAATAAGCAATTTTCGAGATCACTTGCATTTTGCCCAAATATTAAGTTAAAAGGAAAAGCGCGATATCTCGTAAACGGAGAGAGATAGGCCAAAAATAAGCAATTTTCAAGATCACTCGCATTTTGCCCAACTATTAAAGTAAAAGGAAAAGCGCGATATCTCGTAAACGGAGAGAGATAGGCCAAAAATAAGCAATTTTCGAGATCACTCGCATTTTGCCAAAATTTTAAAAAATAGGAAAAGCGCGATATCTCGTAAACGGAGAGAGATAGGCCAAAAATAAGCAATTTTCACCGTTTTCTAAGGGGAATTATATTAACGAGATGAATCGAACTGTACCAAAATATTAAAAAATAGAAAAAGCGCGATATCTCGTAAACGGAGAGAGATAGGCCAAAAATAAGCAATTTTCTAGATCACTCGCATTTTTCCAAAAAAATAGAAAAAGCGCGATATCTCGTAAACGGAGAGAGATAGGCCAAAAATAAGCAATATTCGAGATCACTCGTATTTTGCCAATATATTAAAAAATAGAAAAAGCGCGATATCTCGTAAACGGAGAGAGATAGGCCAAAAATAAGCAATTTTCGAGATCACTTGCATTTTGCCCAAATATTAAATTAAAAGGAAAAGCGCGATATCTCGTAAACGGAGAGAGATAGGCCAAAAATAAGCAATTTTCGAGATCACTCGCATTTTGCCCAACTATTAAAGTAAAAGGAAAAGCGCGATATCTCGTAAACGGAGAGAGATAGGCCAAAAATAAGCAATTTTCGAGATCACTCGCATTTTGCCAAAATTTTAAAAAATAGGAAAAGCGCGATATCTCGTAAACGGAGAGAGATAGGCCAAAAATAAGCAATTTTCACCGTTTTCTAAGGGGAATTATATTAACGAGATGAATCGAACTGTACCAAAATATTAAAAAATAGAAAAAGCGCGATATCTCGTAAACGGAGAGAGATAGGCCAAAAATAAGCAATTTTCGAGATCACTCGCATTTTTCCAAAAAATAGAAAAAGCGCGATATCTCGTAAACGGAGAGAGATAGGCCAAAAATAAGCAATTTTCGAGATCACTCGCATTTTGCCAATATATAAATAAATAGAAAAAGCGCGATATCTCGTAAACGGAGAGAGATAGGCTAAAAATAAGCAATTTTCACGGTTTTCTAAGGGGAATTATATTAATGAGATGAATCGAACTGTACCAAAATATTAAAAAATAGAAAAATCGCGATATCTCGTAAACGGAGAGAGATAGGCCAAAAATACGCAATTTTCGAGATCACTCGCATTTTGCCAAAATTTTAAAAAAATAGGAAAAGCGCGATATCTCGTAAACGGAGAGAGATAGGCCAAAAATAAGCAATTTTCACGGGTTTCTAAGGGGAATTATATTAACGAGATGAATCGAACTGTACCAAAATATTAAAAAATAGAAAAAGCGCGATATCTCGTAAACGGAGAGAGATAGGCCAAAAATAAGCAATATTCGAAATCACTCGTATTTTGCCAATATATTAAAAAATAGAAAAAGCGCGATATCTCGTAAACGGAGAGAGATAGGCCAAAAATAAGCAATTTTCGAGATCACTTGCATTTTGCCCAAATATTAAATTAAAAGGAAAAGCGCGATATCTCGTAAACGGAGAGAGATAGGCCAAAAATAAGCAATTTTCTAGATCACTCGCATTTTTCCAAAAAAATAGAAAAAGCGCGATATCTCGTAAACGGAGAGAGATAGGCCAAAAATAAGCAATATTCGAGATCACTCGTATTTTGCCAATATATTAAAAAATAGAAAAAGCGCGATATCTCGTAAACGGAGAGAGATAGGCCAAAAATAAGCAATTTTCGAGATCACTCGCATTTTTCCAAAAAAATAGAAAAAGCGCGATATCTCGTAAACGGAGAGAGATAGGCCAAAAATAAGCAATTTTCGAGATCACTCGCATTTTGCCCAACTATTAAAGTAAAAAGAAAAGCGCGATATCTCGTAAACGGAGAGAGATAGGCCAAAAATAAGCAATTTTCCAGATCACTCGCATTTTGCCAAAATTTTAAAAAATAGGAAAAGCGCGATATCTCGTAAACGGAGAGAGATAGGCCAAAAATAAGCAATTTTCACCGTTTTCTAAGGGGAATTATATTAACGAGATGAATCGAACTGTACCAAAATATTAAAAAATAGAAAAAGCGCGATATCTCGTAAACGGAGAGAGATAGGCCAAAAATAAGCAATTTTCGAGATCACTCGCATTTTGCCAATATATAAATAAATAGAAAAAGCGCGATATCTCGTAAACGGAGAGAGATAGGCTAAAAATAAGCAATTTTCACGGTTTTCTAAGGGGAATTATATTAATGAGATGAATCGAACTGTACCAAAATATTAAAAAATAGAAAAATCGCGATATCTCGTAAACGGAGAGAGATAGGCCAAAAATAAGCAATTTTCGAGATCACTTGCATTTTGCCCAAATATTAAGTTAAAAGGAAAAGCGCGATATCTCGTAAACGGAGAGAGATAGGCCAAAAATAAGCAATTTTCGAGATCACTCGCATTTTGCCAAAATTTTAAAAAAATAGAAAAAGCGCGATATCTCGTAAACGGAGAGAGATAGGCCAAAAATAAGCAATTTTCACGGGTTGTTAAGGGGAATTATATTAACGAGATGAATCGAACTGTACCAAAATATTAAAAAATAGAAAAAGCGCGATATCTCGTAAACGGAGAGAGATAGGCCAAAAATAAGCAATTTTCGAGATCACTCGCATTTTTCCAAAAAATAGAAAAAGCGCGATATCTCGTAAACGGAGAGAGATAGGCCAAAAATAAGCAATTTTCGAGATCACTCGCATTTTGCCAATATATAAATAAATAGAAAAAGCGCGATATCTCGTAAACGGAGAGAGATAGGCTAAAAATAAGCAATTTTCACGGTTTTCTAAGGGGAATTATATTAATGAGATGAATCGAACTGTACCAAAATATTAAAAAATAGAAAAATCGCGATATCTCGTAAACGGAGAGAGATAGGCCAAAAATAAGCAATTTTCGAGATCACTTGCATTTTGCCCAAATATTAAGTTAAAAGGAAAAGCGCGATATCTCGTAAACGGAGAGAGATAGGCCAAAAATAAGCAATTTTCGAGATCACTCGCATTTTGCCAAAATTTTAAAAAAATAGAAAAAGCGCGATATCTCGTAAACGGAGAGAGATAGGCCAAAAATAAGCAATTTTCACGGGTTTCTAAGGGGAATTATATTAACGAGATGAATCGAACTGTACCAAAATATTAAAAAATAGAAAAAGCGCGATATCTCGTAAACGGAGAGAGATAGGCCAAAAATAAGCAATTTTCGAGATCACTCGCATTTTGCCAATATATAAATAAATAGAAAAAGCGCGATATCTCGTAAACGGAGAGAGATAGGCTAAAAATAAGCAATTTTCACGGTTTTCTAAGGGGAATTATATTAATGAGATGAATCGAACTGTACCAAAATATTAAAAAATAGAAAAAGCGCGATATCTCGTAAACGGAGAGAGATAGGCCAAAAATAAGCAATTTTCGAGATCACTTGCATTTTGCCCAAATATTAAGTTAAAAGGAAAAGCGCGATATCTCGTAAACGGAGAGAGATAGGCCAAAAATAAGCAATTTTCGAGATCACTCGCATTTTGCCAAAATTTTAAAAAAATAGGAAAAGCGCGATATCTCGTAAACGGAGAGAGATAGGCCAAAAATAAGCAATTTTCGAGATCACTCGCATTTTTCCAAAAAATAGAAAAAGCGCGATATCTCGTAAACGGAGAGAGATAGGCCAAAAATAAGCAATTTTCGAGATCACTCGCATTTTGCCAATATATAAATAAATAGAAAAAGCGCGATATCTCGTAAACGGAGAGAGATAGGCTAAAAATAAGCAATTTTCACGGTTTTCTAAGGGGAATTATATTAATGAGATGAATCGAACTGTACCAAAATATTAAAAAATAGAAAAATCGCGATATCTCGTAAACGGAGAGAGATAGGCCAAAAATACGCAATTTTCGAGATCACTCGCATTTTGCCAAAATTTTAAAAAAATAGGAAAAGCGCGATATCTCGTAAACGGAGAGAGATAGGCCAAAAATAAGCAATTTTCACGGGTTTCTAAGGGGAATTATATTAACGAGATGAATCGAACTGTACCAAAATATTAAAAAATAGAAAAAGCGCGATATCTCGTAAACGGAGAGAGATAGGCCAAAAATAAGCAATTTTCGAGATCACTCGCATTTTGCCAAAATATTAAAAAAATAGAAAAAGCGCGATATCTCGTAAACGGAGAGAGATAGGCCAAAAATAAGCAATTTTCGAGATCACTTGCATTTTGCCCAAATATTAAGTTAAAAGGAAAAGCGCGATATCTCGTAAACGGAGAGAGATAGGCCAAAAATAAGCAATTTTCAAGATCACTCGCATTTTGCCCAACTATTAAAGTAAAAGGAAAAGCGCGATATCTCGTAAACGGAGAGAGATAGGCCAAAAATAAGCAATTTTCGAGATCACTCGCATTTTGCCAAAATTTTAAAAAATAGGAAAAGCGCGATATCTCGTAAACGGAGAGAGATAGGCCAAAAATAAGCAATTTTCACCGTTTTCTAAGGGGAATTATATTAACGAGATGAATCGAACTGTACCAAAATATTAAAAAATAGAAAAAGCGCGATATCTCGTAAACGGAGAGAGATAGGCCAAAAATAAGCAATTTTCGAGATCACTCGCATTTTTCCAAAAAATAGAAAAAGCGCGATATCTCGTAAACGGAGAGAGATAGGCCAAAAATAAGCAATTTTCGAGATCACTCGCATTTTGCCAATATATAAATAAATAGAAAAAGCGCGATATCTCGTAAACGGAGAGAGATAGGCTAAAAATAAGCAATTTTCACGGTTTTCTAAGGGGAATTATATTAATGAGATGAATCGAACTGTACCAAAATATTAAAAAATAGAAAAATCGCGATATCTCGTAAACGGAGAGAGATAGGCCAAAAATACGCAATTTTCGAGATCACTTGCATTTTGCCCAAATATTAAATTAAAAGGAAAAGCGCGATATCTCGTAAACGGAGAGAGATAGGCCAAAAATAAGCAATTTTCACGAGTTTCTAAGGGGAATTATATTAACGAGATGAATCGAACTGTACCAAAATATTAAAAAACAAGTAAAGAAAGTCTAAAGTCGGTCTATGCCGACTATGAAATACCCTAAACCCACTTTTCAAAAAAAAAAAAATTAATTGTAAATGGGCGTGTCCGTGGGCGGATGAAGTCCATTTTTAACCGACTTCAAAAAGGAGGAGGTTCTCAAGTTGGTTGGTTTCTCTGTTTTTTTTTTTTTTTTTTTTTTTTTTTTTTTTTTGTGAATGTATGTACATCGATTACTCCTAAAGTACTTGCCCGATTGCCGTAATTTTTTGTCAACATATAGAGATTATCAACGCGGAGGTGCCCGTTTATGAAAGGGGGCGGTACTCGGAAAAGGGGCGTGTCTCTATAAGAAAAACAATGTATCTCAGTAAATATTGACACTACGGTAATAAAATTCACGGTAAAATTACAAGGGCAAGCACAAGTATTAAAAATGACGATCACTTAAGTGGGCGTAATTCTAAAAAAGGGTGTGGCAATATTGTAAAAACTCTGTATCTCAAAGAAAATTGACACTAGAGTACTGAAATTAAGTACAGAGGTAGGTACAATTATTGGAAATTACTATAACAAAAGTGGGCGTAATTCGACTAAGGGGTGTGGCAATATAAGAGAATTACTGTGTCTTGAATAATATTGATACTAGGGTACAGAAATTTATTACAAAGGTAGGAAAAATTACTACAAATTTTTGTAAAAAAAAAAATGGGCGTTAATCGAGAAGGGGAGTGGCAATATTTAAAAAAACACTGTATCTCGATTACTATTGATACTACGATACTAAAATTTAGTACAAAGGTAGGTACAAATATAACAAATTACTGTCAGTAATGTGGGCGGTATTCGATAAAGGGGCGTGTCACTGTAAGAAAAACACTGTATTTCAGTAAATATTGACACTAGAGTACTAGAGTTAATAAAATTCACAGAAAAAATGCAAGGGTAGGTAAAAAATAGCAGTCAATTAAGTGGGCGTTAGTCGACAAAGAGGTGTGGCAATATTAGAAAAACTCTGTATCTCGAATAATATTGACACTAGAGTACTAAAGTTAACTACAGGGGTAGGCACAGTTATAAAAAAATTAATTTCAATACAGTGGACCTTGTTTGATAAAGGGGTGTGGCAATATATAAAATACACTGTATCGCGAATAATATTGACACTAGAGTACTGAAATTTAGTATAGAGGTAGGCACACTTATAACAAGTTATTGTGAATAAAGTGGGCATCATTCGACAAAGGGGTGTGGCAATATTAGAAAACACTAAATCGAATACTGACACTACTAACTGAAGAAGTACAGACGTAGGCACAATTATTACAAATTACTACCGAAGAATTGGGCGTTATTCGACTAAGGGGTGTGGCAGTGTGTAAACAACTGTATCATATTGGCTTAAGGGTGGTAAAATTCATTGTTAGAATGGGTAGAACTATTGAAAACACTATAACAAAGAGTGTGATATTCTCAACAAAGAGGCGTGTCAATATTATAAACACACTATATTTCAGTCAATATTGACATTGGGGTAGTGATAAAAATACAAGAGTAGGTACTGATAAACATACTGACAAAGACCAGAATAAGAAACGACAGAAAAGCATTTTCCATATTATGAGCATAAATAATTGGTGTTTAATTAATTTATACACTTTTTTAATATACATCATTTTCTCTAAAAAGAAAGAAATAAAAACTTTTTAACAAAAAAAAAAAACCTACTTCAAAATCACTAGAAAGTAAAAAATAATTTTAAATTACTTTTACTATTTATTTCTTGGTCAAATTTGTATTTTTATAATAAATATATTTATTTTTTTATGATAATAAGAGCTTCGAAGTCGGCGCTAATATAATCACATTTTTTGTGCAGCTGCAACACACATATAGCATTTTAATTAAGATTTAAGAAAAATTAAGATTACAAATTAATACAGCGTCACCAAGCAGGATATTTACAAATAAAAAAGTCTTAAATAGAGTAGGGATGGCGAAAAAATCATGATTTTACGTCAATGATTAGCGCTGACTTGAAGCTTTTATTATCATAAAAAAATAAATATATTTATTATAAAAATACAAATTTGACCAAGAAATAAATAGTAAAAGTAATTTAAAATTATTTTTTACTTTCTAGTGATTTTGAAGTAGGTTTTTTTTTTTTGTTAAAAAGTTTTTTCCAAACCATCTTTGTCTTGTCATAAAAAACATACGTGCCAAATTTTAGCTCTGTAGGTTAAACACATGCTTATTTATTGCGTTTTCAATTTTTGGGTTGTATGGTAGGTAGGCGTGTCCGTGATCGGATGACGTCCATTTTCCGAAGACATATTTGTGTTGGTATGAAACACATACATATCAAATTTTATTGTTGTAGGCTAATTATGAGCTGAGCTATGCAGTTTTCAATTTTCGCGTTGTATGGGAAGTAGGCGTGTCCGTGGGCGGACGATGTCCATTTTTCAAAACCATCTTTTTTTTGTTATAAAAAACATACGTGCCAAATTTTAGCTCTGTAGGTTAAGCAGAGGCTTATTTATTGCGTTTTCAATTTTTGGGTTGTATGGGAGGTGGGCGTGTCCGTGAGCGGATGACGTCCATTTTTCAAAGACATCTTTGTGTTAATATAAAACACACACATACCAAATTTTGTTGTTGTAGACTTATTATGAGCTGAGTTATGCAGTTTTAAATTTTTGCGTTGTATGGGAGGTAGGCGTGTCCGTGGGCGGATTCCAAAAACATTCAATAGTGCAGATCCTTGGGTACATGTGACCATGTGTACCGAGTTTCATCCAATTATCTCAACTCCTTCTTCTTATCCTGTGTATACGGACAACACACAGACGGACGGACGGACGGACGGACGGACATGGATAGCTCGACTCACGTGGTGACGCTGATCAAGAATATATATACTTTCCTATACCGGACTCGCTTCGTTCTATGCGTTACAAACGTTTGCACAAAGTTAATATACCCTGACCTTTCAGGTTTAGGGTATAAATAGAAAAAGCGCGATATCTCGTAAACGGAGAGAGATAGGCCAAAAATAAGCAATTTTCACCGTTTTCTAAGGGGAATTATATTAACGAGATGAATCGAACTGTACCAAAATATTAAAAAATAGAAAAAGCGCGATATCTCGTAAACGGAGAGAGATAGGCCAAAAATAAGCAATTTTCGAGATCACTTGCATTTTGCCCAAATATTAAATTAAAAGGAAAAGCGCGATATCTCGTAAACGGAGAGAGATAGGCCAAAAATAAGCAATTTTCACGGGTTTCTAAGGGGAATTATATTAACGAGATGAATCGAACTGTACCAAAATATTAAAAAACAAGTAAAGAAAGTCTAAAGTCGGTCTAGGCCGACTATGAAATACCCTAAACCCACTTTTCAAAAAAAAAAAAATTAATTGTAAATGGGCGTGTCCGTGGGCGGATGAAGTCCATTTTTCCAAACCATCTTTGTCTTGTCATAAAAAACATACGTGCCAAATTTTAGCTCTGTAGGTTAAACACATGCTTATTTATTGCGTTTTCAATTTTTGGGTTGTATGGTAGGTAGGCGTGTCCGTGATCGGATGATGTCCATTTTCCGAAGACATATTTGTGTTGGTATGAAACACATACATATCAAATTTTATTGTTGTAGGCTAATTATGAGCTGAGCTATGCAGTTTTCAATTTTCGCGTTGTATGCGAAGTAGGCGTGTCCGTGGGCGGACGATGTCCATTTTTCAAAACCATCTTTTTTTTGTTATAAAAAACATACGTGCCAAATTTTAGCTCTGTAGGTTAAGCAGAGGCTTATTTATTGCGTTTTCAATTTTTGGGTTGTATGGGAGGTGGGCGTGTCCGTGAGCGGATGACGTCCATTTTTCAAAGACATCTTTGTGTTAATATAAAACACACACATACCAAATTTTGTTGTTGTAGACTTATTATGAGCTGAGTTATGCAGTTTTAAATTTTTGCGTTGTATGGGAGGTAGGCGTGTCCGTGGGCGGATTCCAAAAATATTCAATAGTGCAGATCCTTGGGTACATGTGACCATGTGTACCAAGTTTCATCCAATTATCTCAACTCCTTCTTCTTATCCTGTGTATACGGACAACACACAGACGGACGGACGGACGGACGGACGGACATGGATAGCTCGACTCACGTGGTGACGCTGATCAAGAATATATATACTTTCCTATACCGGACTCGCTTCGTTCTATGCGTTACAAACGTTTGCACAAAGTTAATATACCCTGACCTTTCAGGTTTAGGGTATAAATAGAAAAAGTGCGATATCTCGTAAACGGAGAGAGATAGTCCAAAAATAAGCAATTTTCGAGATCACTCGCATTTTTCCAAAAAAATAGAAAAAGCGCGATATCTCGTTAACGGAGAGAGATAGGCCAAAAATAAGCAATTTTCACGAGTTTCTAAGGGGAATTATATTAACGAGATGAATCGAACTGTACCAAAATATTAAAAAATAGAAAAAGCGCGATATCTCGTAAACGGAGAGAGATAGGCCAAAAATAAGCAATTTTCACGACTTTCTAAGGGAAACTCTATTATCAAGAGGAATCGCTCTGTACCAAAATATTAAAAAATAGAAAAAGTGCGATATCTCGTAAACGGAGCGAAATAAGCCAAAAATAAGCAACTTTTCCGGGTTCTTAAGGTAAATTAAATTATCGAGGGGAAATTATATTATCGAGATGAATCGCACTGTACCAAAATATTAAAAAATAGATAAAATGCGATATCTCGTAAACGGATATCGCACTAGATAGGCCAAATATAAGCAATTTTTAAGGGAACTTAATTACCGAGAGGAATCGCATTGTGCCAAAATATTAAAAAATAGAAAAAGCGCGATATCTCGTAATCTCGCAATTTTTACGAGTTCATGATTGGATTTATAAAAATTAAAAATCACTCATACGATAAGGAAGTAGTATCGACATCTCAAGAACCTGCAACTAAAAACAAAAGAAAAAAATGTTATTCCTCTCAAGAAAACTTGCTTGATTTTTTAAAGTTAAGAGAGGAAGGAAAAGTCAGATCGATTTGAAAAGATGCTTTTACAGTTAATTGAAAAGTAATCATACAAGAGTTAAATCCCGGTTCAGTCATAAAACACCTTATTAATTCTATAGCTACAATGTTGCCTTAAAATTAATTGATTATTGTAATGGCGATATTCGAAAATATGGAGTAAGAAAACAAAACATCTTAGTTAAATATGAGTGAAGTAACCAATTTTCCGTACAAAGGCAAATCATTGTATCATAAAAAACACCACAAAAATCAAATACATTATAAAATTATATACCAAATGAAAGATCAATTTTCAAGCTTTAATAATGTTCTCTTTATAATTCATAGTATTAACGGTAATTTTTAAGAAAATAACGGTTTTGTATAAGAAAATATTTTTTATTGCATAAAAATACTTATAAAATATAAAGTAGGGGAGAGTGGTACTAGTTGTCACAAAATTTGAATGAACCGCTGTAACTCCCACAAATCAAGCAATAATGGCACTGCAAAACTTGTAAACATAAATTCAATCTTTTATTCTTCAATCCTGATGTGAATAACATATATTATTTTAAAATAAATTAAAAAATTTCCTTGATAAAAAATTTCACTCGTCTGTGACAAGTTACCCCACTCGTTGGGTAAGTTGTCCCAATGCGTAGTCCCCGTTGTCACACTTCTTAATCGTCACTGCTGCCACACTCCGAAACACAATTTAACCAGCAATGTATTAAACTATCACTTTCAATGCATTATGTGCACAACGTTTGCATTTTATACATTGACGACAAATATTATTAGATTTGCCGCTCGACAACGATCTACAGATAGTGAATCCAAGTTATCTTCATTGATACTAGCTGTATTCGGCATGCATCATGATATCTGAAGATGTCCGACCTCGGTTTGTAAGTCGTTTGCGATTTCTTTGCATATTTCCTTAATTTCAAATAAATCATAGAATACTTTCAAAATAGTTATATGAAATTATATGTGACAACAAGCCCCACAAGTGCTGTGACAACCTGTACCATTTGGGAAAAAATGTTAACAATGTTCTGTAAATTTAAATATAAAGTTTTATCTTAAAATTCATAAATATTTGCAAAATATAATATTAATTGTATTGGAAATTTATTTAAAGTTGAATATAACAGACTTCTATTTGTTTAATTACAAAATTTAAAAAATATAAAAATGCAAAAATCCAACTTAGTTTCTTAAATTTCTTTTAATTTTTGCAAAACAAAACTAACGGCACTTAAACTTTCTTGGGATGCTAGACATTGCAATAGCGTATAGATGGCATTGATATTCCATTCGATAACGTGTTGAATCAAAAGATATCGGCGTTGTGACAACTAGTACTTGAGACAACGGGGACGAGTCTCCCCTACTCAACAGATTTCATTCATTTAAAATTTGTAGAAAGCCTTATATAAACACTTTTAAATAACATCTTAATCATTAATATCGGTTGTACATTTAAAATAATATAGCCGATTTTTTTCATCGTTGGCAGCTTACTGTAGCCTATTCACATGTGCATAGGAAACTTCATAATGCCCGGCACTGGTATAAAGGTTTGATAACCCAAACGTAACGTAACGTAAAACAATGGTGCGTCTGAAAAGTTATCAATTTTATGAAATTTTAATTTGCATAACAAATAGGTGGCAACTACAAATAATTATTTACAATTTAATGAAATTAAATATTTAAAATAAATTACCAGCATATTACTGTGACCATAAAAGCCATATGCGGGCAGACGATTTTTTTTAACTGGAGTTATCACGGTATCGTTAAGTTATCGTTGACTTTCATTGGCTTTTTACTGGGGGATTCATATTGCTCACAACCATACCTAATTAATTGTCAAAAATAAATTCAAAATAATAAAATTCTAGTAATTCCAAAAGTTAATGCAGTTCAAGCAAAACAGCACCAAATGAGATTCTTTACTTATTATAATATCAACCTGCTTTGTTTATTGATATGTATATGACCTTCACAAAAAAATCATAAATTAACATGATATTATTTTGTGACATTTCTCAAATCCACAAATGACAGTATTAGGTATTTTTCGATTTTAATAACAGTCTGCTGACTTTTCTTAGGAGATCGTAAAAGATAGCATAGAAACGCGGCATAAAGTTATTCGCATAAGTTTATGCAACTGTGTCTGTGTGTATTGTTTTTAACTTATGGTTATAATAGCAACTCAATTTAAAACATGCTTTAATAGTTCAGCCAACGCTTTCATAAACAAAATAAATTAAAATTTATACAAAAAAGTTTACTTTGATATCAGTTCCTGAATGTATGGCACTTTAGCCTCCTAACGTTCGAAAAAGAAAACACAAATGCTAGAAATCACTTTTTCGAAACACTTCCTAGTTTGTGAAATACAACCAACTTCGTGCTGCTACCATTGCAACCGTGCGGCAGCCATGATGTTTCCTGTTCTTTTTCGTCATCGCAGTCAAAGCAAAAAGGTGAGATTTTATTTTCTCTAGTGAATTTGTTGAGCTAACATGTGTAAAATTTATCACCGCGTTGTGTAATTTAGAAGAATATTAAGAAGCCAACATTGAGCTTAAATTTAAGATGATAAAAACATGGTTAATGCAGCGCTGTAAAGTGTTTTCGGTAAATATTTATTTCAACAAAGATGATAACATTTTACACGTGTTGTTGCCTCAGTCACTCCCTGGCGGAGTCTTGACTGTCGCAAAATAATATTTCCATGATGAATGAATGAGCGGAAGAGTTCTTGAAGACTATATTCATCACCCAAGACTGAATAAATGATCGAAAACTCTAAATTTGTATGAATATTTTAATATGAACTAATTGATTTTTCTTGTCTTTATCCATGTGCTCTAATTTGATATTCCAACTGACTGACAACTAAGCAGACTATTCGAGATGGCATCTTCGTCGCACCTTAACTGGTTGATCATCCGCAACAACAACTCATTCCTGTTGAAGAAGCGTGATGTGAAGAAACCTTTCAGCACTGTAAGTATATGACTATTTGCAGATATTGACTGTAATGCATGGGGAAAAGTTGATTCTATGATGTCTTTATTCACAATGATAGTTGAAAACCACGTGATAGTAACTAATTGCTTACTGATTCAACTTTTCCCCCTCTTAAAAAACATGCACATAATTATTATTTTCTAAATTTTTTCCCTACTAATTACAGCTTGTTCTATATCTTCCCAGGAACCCAACAACTTGACCAATGTCAGCTCATACCGTTACAGCGGAGTTGTGCACAAGAAGACTGTCGGCATTGTACCAGCTGCTGATAAGAAAGGCTACACTGTCGTTTTGAAGAAGGCAAAGTACGCTCAGCGTCCTGCTAAGAACACCGTGCGTGTCAACATGAAGGCTGGTCCACGTAGGTCTCTAAAGAAGCTGAGAAATTTGCTGACTGGTGCTAAATACCGCAAGGATTTGACACAAGTAAGTAACAAAGTATTATTTCTTTTGGTTATGTTGTTTTTGGACATGATGATTTATATATTTTACTACAAACCAAGATCTCTGAAGAGCAGTGTTGAAAATTTTGTCTGAAGTCTTTGCAACATTTTAATTTTTTTTAAGACTATAACATGGAGAAATTCTAATATATTTCTTTTTTCTATTGCAGGCTGCAGTTCGCCGCGCTTCTGCTGTCATGAGGTCTCAAAAGCCTGTCCAAGCCAAAAAGGCCAAGAAAGCTGAATAAAGCGTTGAGTTTGTTTTAAGATTTTATAAATATAGACAATAGATGAAACGTGAAAAATTGTATACATTTCATTAATTATATTTGGTGTAACAGGAAATAACTAGCAAAGACAACAACCTTAACGTAGAGTTTCATATAGTTTCTGTTTAGATGGCGCTTGCTCGTGGTGAATATAAATGCACGAATGTTGAATTTTTCTGTGCCCCAGGTTTTTGTCTGCAATTTCAGAATTATCTCTGAAAATTTTTAATGCAATTTTCTTATCAACAGTCCATATTCATGAAAAAAGCCTGCTGTTTTTCGATCGGATATCTTAAAAATGAAAACTCAATTCTGAATGAAGAATTATTCATAATCAGCCCAATTATGAAGAACTTCCATCTGAATTCGAAAAAGGTAGGTAGTTTCTGTTTTTAATTAATGCAGAACTTTTTGAAAATTTTTAATGCAAATTTGTTATCAACCGTCAATAAGTAATAAAAAAGAGTGGTGATGTTATTATCTGCTATCTTAAAAATGAATACACCTTTTTCCAATTCTTATTCCAGAATAAGAATGACTATTTGAATAATTTTTCACGCTGAATTGGAAAAAAAAAATTTTCAAAAACGTCGAGCTTTATTTTAAAATAAAGATTTAAAATATAAAATTGGAAAGAATTTAGGAAAAAACGCTGTAATTGCAGTTATTGAAAGACGATTTAAATAACCCAGCAAACAAGATACAAAATTGTCTAACATTTGAGAAATTCGTAATTCTGAAGTCGATTTTCAACATTTTTGTCATTTAAAAGTTCACTTAACACTTCAGTGAACTTAACCAAATATATCTGATTAAAACTGAAACAGTTTAATATAGATACTAGGTCTATCCCGTCAAAAATGACAGGTCCGATTTTAATAGGGAAAAAAACATGAAATATTTTAGATTTTCTTTTAGCTGAATTAGAAATTTGCGATGGTCACATATTCGATTTTAAATTATGCAAATAAGAATTTTTAGTTCAAATATTTATAAAATACTTTAAAGTAGGACGAAATAAGTTTAAAAATATTTTGTAAAAACTGAAAATTTCAAAATGAAAAAAATATAAAAAGTTTTTTCAAAAAAAAATCAAGCGTTCCGCACTCACATTTTACGGAATTATGTTATAGTATAATATAATATAATATAATAATAATAATAATTTGGTCAGAAATTTTACGAAGTTGAAGAAAATTTGCGTCACAAATTGTTGTGGTATTGTTAATCTGGAATTTTAAAAGTACAACTGAGGCGAATCATCAGGATTTTGGAGCGGACAAAAATAAAAAATTCTTGCAAACATGAATTTTTTCAGACGCACCCTTTTTCACATAATAATAATTTTACAAATTTGTGCTTCATTTGTATAAAACTTTGCTGTCAAATGCAGCAAAACAACTGTTTCGAAGTTTTGTTGGAATTACCATTCCCATATATTTATTCATGGGAGATTCATGATGGGATAATTTTGTTCATGGGAGAAAACAAATTTTTCAGAGCTGAATCTCCTGGGAGTCTTCACATGATTGCGCTGAATAAGTTGAAATTTAAAATTGATGAAGCTTAAGCAGCAAAACCATCTTAATATTATATATCGTCATAAGAAATCAAAAAGCCCTAACTTACCAAAAATTCAAAATCGACTTTATGATTGATTATAATGCACCTTATCAAAATACATGTTCATGTCAAATTTTACACTCCTACTTCTAAAATCAACGATAATTAATTTACGAAACTAACCTGAAAAAATGTTGAAAAAAAAGAGTTTTTTTTTTTTAATTTAGAAAGTTTCATGCTTCTGTCAAATTTTTCAAATGCAACTTAGGGCTTTTTTGATTTCATATGACGTTTTATAAAATTCAATGAAGCAAATAACGTTTTAATGAGTGTTTTTTACTGTAAACATATTAGTTTTAATATTAAATTGAGTGTAACGGTGCATCTCTATGATGCAGGTGGTCATTAAGCCTTACATTTCAGAGCGTGGGATCGAGATGCTTGTTAAATTACATAGTACCGAGTCATGATTTGTTGAATGTAAATCATAATGTGCATTTAACATTATTTTCAAGTAATGTTTGCAATTAGAACCAAAAAAGTCTATTTTTCGAAAAAATATCGAAAGATGGTTTTGACATACATTTTACATTTTACATTTTACATTTTACAACATCTATCATGTTTTTCAATAGGATAGAAATACTGTATAGACTGATCTCCTGTGATCGGCTTTATTGATCTAGGTTGTATTTCCTCATGCGATGCAGATGTTTTCAAACCGTTATCTCTACAGTAATGAAATAAAATTCTAGAATTTGACGGTTACTCAAAAAAAGGCTCGTACTCAAAAAGAGATTTTGGCATAATTGAAGAATAATGGAAAACAACATTTGTTGTTTTTTTTTAATTACATAGATTACATAGATTTAATTACATATTTTTTTATATAATTATAGCAATATGGGTAGCAAGAGGTCATACCATGACCTATTCAACTAGGTATTAATTATAAAAATCCATTTATTACTCTTTGCATTGACAGTTTTGAATTTGTGCTAAATCGTAACTGTCAAACGTTCGCTATGAATTCGGAGAATTCAAAACAGTAGTTAAGGATAGCTAATTGCAAACAGTAAAATTTATTTCTTTAGCAATGTCGGGCTTCAATTTAATAAAAATTTTTGAACTCTTTGAAAGTAAAGCGAGTGGAAAAGTTTCGGCAAGTGCCATACAGCAACCAACTCCAGGATTGGTGTCTGCTACCACAAGAGAATATATTGAAGTGTCCCAATGGACAATTAAAAAAAATAAGGCAATTAAAAACAATCAGTCAACTGATGGCACTGGGGATGGCACGAGCAGTTTTTAAATAATCTCAAGAAAAGAGTGGGAGGTAATACCAAGATAGTCCTGAAGAAAAAAACCTTTTTTCAGAACTCGAAGCTGTCCCTATTCACTGCCAAATAGTGTCATTTTCATATTTGTTGTGCTCATGAACACATCGCTAAACTTCATAAGCGGAAAAGTAGGAATTTCTCGGAGAAGTAGGAATTTCGAGAAGAAGTGCTGCAGACTGGGCTTCCTTCTATCGGGAATTGGTTATCTATGCGATGATCACCCAGCATGACAAAATTGGTGGAGTTAGCACAGTCGTTGAGTTGAACGAATCGAAAATTGGGCGCAGAAAGTACAACCGTAGCCATTTGGTAGAGGAGCATTGGGTGTCTGAGGTGTTGAGGGGCAGATTGGCAGATAGTTTTTGGTCCCTTTCGAGGAACGAAGCCAGTTGATGCTTTTTAAAATAATAAAAGACTGGATCCTGCCAGGGAAGGTAAGTGGAACTTGCACTATATAATTCGAAATAATTTTAATCTATTTTAATAGACGTATGCTCTGAACCAGTAGCGTAGCAAGGGGGGCGGGGGCGGTCCGCTCCGGATGCACGCCAAAATGGGGTGCAAAATTTGGTAAAAGAACTTTTTACTATATAATTTTTTATTTTTTTAATAAAAAGAACACACCTGGGTTTTATATTTTTTACCATCACCAAGACTTCGTTTTTATTGAAACGAACTTTAACTTTATATTAAATTTTGTTCAATATTAACGCTCACACTAAAACCCAAGTTAATTCCATATGTAGTTTTTCATTGGTTAGGGGGACAATTTCCAAACAAATTACATATATTAAAATTTTCATGATATTAAGGGGACGTGACACCTTCAAACATTTTTTTATTTTAATGTTTTAACATGCGTATAAGTTGAATAGAAAATAAGATATCATTTTGAAAAATTAAATTTATATTTTTTCGTAAAAAAATTACTAAAAAATATATACATACATACTTAAATTTCAAAATGATATATTATTTTGACGTAGAATTACGTCTTACAGCGCGGTTTGTATGGGGTAGTTTTAACAGATTTTTCAAGGTCATTAGGCAACGTTTTTGGCGAATACTTTAGGGTATACCTACAGCCTTTAATACTCTTCGTTCAAAGATAATATATATGCTAAAATATCAGATATATCCTGCGCTGAATGAATATCTAACTTTGGATTTTGTCACTATTATATTAAAGTCACAAAATAGTAAAATATAAGAAGAAAAATGCATGTTTTTATATAAGAAAATCAATCATTAGCTACTTATGTGCCTGCTGCTTTCTTTGTTTTTCTTTCGTTGTTTATGCTTGTATGCTTTGGTTTTGCACGAACTAGTTCGCATTGGGTTTATGTGTGCACTAATGTTCTAGTATACTATTTTGAAACCAGAGTTCATGAACCTCTTTTCAACTCAGTCAATGAACTCAATCTGTCAAATTTAACGAAATGGGTCTGTGATCCGGTTAGATTTAACTCTTATGAAAAAAACAAGTTGGATCATATTTCTTTTTATGCTTTTACCCAACAGATGGCGTAAAATTTTAATTTTTGTTTTTAATGCAAATTAATTTGGATTCCACATCCCACTAGCACTAGCGAGTGTAGTTTGCAAACTATGCATCGAACAGAAAGTGTAGCTAGCAAACTAAATATCAGACAGAGGCGAGAGGAAAGGGCATGTGCTCAGCGTGAAATATAGTAACCATACGATTTTTTAAAAATAGGGGTCTTAATTTTAATTTGAAATTAGTAGTTAAACTGACTGTAGCTCGCAAACTATATATCGGGCAGGGACGAAAGTGCATTTGCTTCGCCTTCTTTTCAACTAAGTCAATGAACTCAACCTGTCAAACTTAACAAAATTATCGAAAAAATTTGAAATTTTGCTTGTTTCTTTTTGCTTGCTCATTTAATCATACTAACTATTTAACTTTTTTTTTGTTTTGGCATCGATAAGTAGTCCATAATTGAGTGTTATTCATTAATTTTTTAATTTTTGGAAGATCAATAAAAATACGTGCAAAGTGAACAAAACAATCCGACCAAAGAGACAAAGTAGAAGAGGTTACAACTCAAACGGAATTCTACGTCTACACTTACGATACTATCGAAACTGTTTCTTTTTTTTTATTCAACTTATAGGCATTTTAAAACATTGAAAGACATTTTGTTTTTTGAAGGTGTCACGGCCCCTTAAGATGGAGTACAAAAGGAAAAATGAAAAAACATTTTTTTTATATTCCATTTAGTTTTATAAAAAAGCACTTGTGCAAACTTGCTAGCATAGTAGACATTTCTAAAACCATTAAGTTTCGAAAACCTGCATGATTTTCAGAGTATGATGAATGGAGGCGTCAGTTGTTTTGTAAGCACTACATTTCTCCAAAACTTTTGAGAAAAGTATATTCATGACATAAAGTCGAAAATAAAAATTGACTTTATGATTTTGTGATTACTAACTGCTGAGACAATATATCATGAAACAAACCTCATTTACAGCTTTTAACCTGCTAGAATATAATTTTGAATAGTAATATGTTTTGGGTATAAGTACTGTTACATAAAACTACTAGTTTAGAAATCATTAATAAACTTTTTACTTACTTACAAAATTTCGAAAAAATTAAATTGATTTAAATTCATTACATTTTTTATTTAAATTAAATAAATGGCGTTCAATGACAATGTATGGAGTTCTGACTTTTTTTTATTTTATTTTGAAGATGTCTATTAAAAACTCTAAGATGGCTTTCTAACTCCTTTATTTTACTAAAATAATTATTATTATGTTCAAATCAACCAACAAAAACTATCAAAAATACAGTTTTTAAGAGAAGATAAGATTCACAGTTCCTTAAAAATTATTGTAATTTTTAAAATTAAATTTTGTTCTCAATCACCCAATGTGAAGAATCAATAGATTTCTTGGAATTGCCAGCTCTTTTTGAGCCATTCATGACTCTTGACCTTGTCCAACCTGGACAAGTTTGCTTTGGGAATTATGTAGATAATGAGAATGAAACAAATTTCTGATATCGATCAGGTATCACTGTAATATTGTGATACTGAGATATTTATGGTGATATTTATAAAACAGTCAAATGTTAGAGACCTCAATCTTGTCTATAAAAGATTGAGGTCCAAGCGGAGATTAATTCACGGTTGTGATGACCGTGGCATGCAGGTTAAGTGTGTGGCTTAGCATGCTCGGAGCCTGAGTTCGATACCCAGTTGCGGCGAAAAGTTTTTCCAATAAAAAATTTTTTCTGATCGGTCACCACCTCTCTGCAGACAATGGCAAACCTCAGAGAGTATATAATGCCATGTAAAGCTTCTTGAGAACATGAACTTTAGCCGTTCGGAGTCGGCATAAAACATGTAGGTCCAGTTCTCGGTCAATTGTGTGCAAACATGTAACAACACACACAACACAATTGATCATAAGAAGTTCGGTGAAAGTCCTTTCAAGGGCTGAAATGGCCAATTTGTTTTTGTTTTTTTTTTTTGTTTTATGAGATTAATATAGATATAGATATAGATATAGATATAGATATAGATATAGATATAGATATAGATAGAAAGAAATTGATAAAAATTATGAAAAATGTTTATAAATAAATTTTAATATTTTATTTTAACTTTTCATTTAAATTTTATGTAGAAAATGGGGTAGATTTCGAAAAAATATTTATATTTATAGTTATTCAGGGTCACTAGGGAAAATTTGTCAACGTTTTGCTTCCAGGTCCTATTTTTTCTTCAATTATGCAAAAGTTTTCGTAAATTTTTCAAAGTTTTCTATATTAAACTAATTTAAGTTTTTATAACTTCATAATGTCAATTCTTCAATTATTTGAAACTGATATTGTGTGGTTTACTGATACTGGTAAATTTTTCTCTCACAACTTATAAGCCCGGTAGACAAAAATATTGGAAAAATTCAGAAAAAAATTCTTTATTAAGTTTCTGAAAATTTTAGATTCTTACTTCTATTATCAAATATTCATGGATAGCATATTTTTGTTTATATTGTTCATCTCTTCTAAAATATGTTATTTTTGTGGAGGTTGATTCGAAAATATTCATCGACTTATTTTATAAAAAAAAAAATTTTCTAAAGGGGTGCAAAATTTAGTTTTCCCCCGGGTGCCACCAACCCTAGCTACGCCACTGCTATGAACCACTAAATAAATATCGTGGACCCAGTAACTGGTACGCACATAAACAATGTGGAAGGCATGTGGCGGCATGCCAAAGCCTCTACGTCTCAATATTTCCGAAAAAAAACATTTTGTTGGCTATCTAGCTAAATTCATGTTTCCGAACAAATGTAAGACGAACGGCAACAATCCGTTACTTGCATTTTTTAAAATAGCTGGAGAGCTGCATAACCCCCAGGCACTATTAAATAATGAAGGATGAGATACGTATTCTGATTCCGAATGAAAACAAAAATAAAAACACTTTCAAACTCAAAATATAGTAATTTTTATTCAATTATTTTCATTCTTATTCCAACATGAAAAATTGTTTTGAAAAATTGCGCGACTTCTATGAAAACATTTATTTTTCTAGTTCCAAAGAAAAACACTTCAAAAGGACGTAGAAAATTTGTACACCTGAAATGCTTTGAGTAAAAAAAGAGTTATATCTTCCAAATTAATGCACATATCTTTATGATAATAGCTCGTTGAAAATTCATTAGCATTATCTTTCTTTTGATATCCATATAGTTTACCTTTGTTCGAAAACAAAAAAAAAATCACAGGTTTTTAAACCCATTTCCACAAATATTGATCGCTATAACTTCTATACCACTTGCGAGCGACGTTTAATGTTGTCCCATTTAACTTGTTAGCTCAAAACACATTTAAAAAAAAAATACGATTTTCACTATTCTTCAATTGCTTCATGTAAAATTAAATTAGGAACATACCACGGTAACGGGTGTTACATTTACAGTCTTTTAAACATCAATAATGAACAAGTTTTAGGTTTAGTTTTGAATCTATCACAAAAATTTATTTACAAAAATATAACGATTGCATTAAAAATAAATAAATAAAGCTATTTTTATTCTTCCACAGTCCAATTCTGTTCTTGCTGCTTTTAGTTTTTTTTAATAATGTTTTCAATGGTAAAGGATGTATTAGCCTTGGAACTACTACATGAAGTGTTTGCCGTTGTTCCAACGTAAGCCGTTGACATTGAACTTGGTATGGTGGGTGTAAAAGCACTCGGTGAATGTAGATCCACCTGGCGTGAGCTTTCACCACCAGAACTACTGCTATTGGAATAGGTGCCGCCGGATATATCGAAAGAGTCAAAGTCCACAAATGAGTTACTCGTACTTACGGCGCCTAACGAAGCCACAGATGTTGAGGTTGAAACTGCTGCTGAGTGCCGCGATTGCGTCTGGAAGTTATCTGTGACAATTGAAGATGTGCTGCCGGTACCATTTCTGAAGAGTATATTTAAGGGTGTTATGGAGGCGAGATACTGTCGATGTAGTTCCGTTATGTGGTCCGAGTAGTTAAGTGTCATCGTGGAATTGTTGTTGTTGCACATCAGATCAAAGTCACCACGTGTTGGTTGAGTTTCTTCGGGCTCATCAGCGGAGTAAACATGGCCAGGTGAATTCTGCTGAGAAAGTTTTGAGAATATTAAGCATGGCATCACTAACTGTAGGCAAATATAAGGTTCAAAAACCTTTAAGGTATCGGTAAGCGCATCTCCACTTTTATGGCATTGACGTTGTCGTCGTGTGCGTCGTCTTCGATAGTTACCCTGCTCAAACATGTCATTGGCTGAGGAATCAAGCATCCAGTAGCTGCCCTTTCCGGCGCTGTCATTATCGTCGATCGTGTTCTTGTCGCGTGGCACTTTCACGAAACAATCATTAAGCGACAAATTGTGACGAATCGAGTTTTGCCAGCCCTGTTTATTTTCGCGATAATAGGGGAATCTGCAAATAAATGAGAAAAATAAATTTAATATTTGCATATAAATTTTTGCAAATAGACAGTATTGTGAAAAAGAAAAGCAGCTCTGACTATACATTTAAATGATGCCATTTATTTACTTGAATGACCAATAAGTTGAATAAGAATTGAGCTTACTTTTTAAGTTGAAGTAGTAATTAAATACCAAAAAATTTTTAAAACATTTATGCTTTATTTGTGATAAAATAAAACCAAAAGCAAAATATAGTCTAAAAGGGCCTGTGCAAGACCTAAGTAACTACAAGTTTCACCATTGTTTGAGGATTTTAAACATTAGTTCATTATTAATCAATTTAATTTAATCAGCTGTAGTAAATAATAATCAGGGCCCGAATTTTGTTGACTTTGTCTTTTATTTGTTTGCCTTTATAACAATTCAGTGATAAAAAAACAGCTTTGAGTGTTTTTGACAAGATTTTTTTTTACCTTTTTTACAAAATTTTGCTTTTTCTTGCCTTTCTAGCATTTTTCAAATTTTGTTTATATTATCTTTATGTTAGCAATTTTTTCTTATTGTATTATTTTTTTTGGTGGCAAAATTTCAACAAATATTTGAAGTGCTTCAATTTCGTTGTTAAAAAAATTAACACTTCGTCGTTGTGCTTAAAACAATTCCTAAAATTTAAAATTGCCCGAAAAATAATTTTATAAAATTAAAAAAAACAAGTTGATTTTTAAACACTACTCTTATCTTTAACAATAATAATTTTTTTGTTTTGTTTTTGTTCTTATTAAAATTTAAAATTAACGTTTAAATTTAATTTTTAAATGTTTTTAATTTTAAAAATCTTGGGTGATAAAAACATTTGAGTTCCAAAAAAGAGTTGCAAAGAGTTTTAAAATTACATAGAAATATAAAAAGTTACAGGGTTATAAATAGACATATAACGTGAAATTCTGTATAATAACCATTTTTTACATTTGTATAAAAAACCAACGGATGTAACCCGGTGCTACTCGGGGATATGTCTCGAGCACAGAAAGAGGACGATTTTCAAAACTGCTCACATTTTAACATTTTTTAAATTATCAATTGAATTTTAAAATTTTTTAAATTATCGTTTTTTGCGGTTTTGCCCCCTCCGTCGAAAGTGTTTAGTCAAATTTCCGTAAAACTGTACCTGCCAGACATGATTAAAAAAAAAAAAAATTATATCTTCAACGTCTCGATCTGACGTCTGGTTTCTGAGGAAAATGGTCACAAAAAAAAAAAACCCATTTCAGCCCTTGAAAGGACTTTGACCGAGCTTCTTATGATCAATTGTGTTGTGTGTGTTATTAAATGTTTGCACACAATTGACCGAGAACTGGACCTACATGTTTTATGGCGACTCTGAACGGCTAAAGTTCATGTTCTCAAGAAGTTTTACATGGCAAAACTTTTCGCCACGGCTGGGGATCGAATCCGGGCTCCGAGCATGCTAAGCCACACACTTAACCTGCATGCCACGGTCACCACACACTCAAAATGGTCACCCACACTCAGAAATAAACACATATCTTTCTCCGGTGAAAAATTTCTCTATTTTCGATAATAGCAATTTTCTCTTTTTCAAATAAAATTTTCTTCAATTAGAATAAATTTTCACATTTTCGAAGAAATATTTCTTCACTTCTACGAAATGGAAATATTTCAATGTCTCTTATAATGATAAATATTTTTCTCGCACAAAAAAATTCTCATTTTTAGAGAAAAATTTATTGAAAATGGAAAATTGTTCCTATATTTTGATAAAAAATGCACTATGAGAAGTATTTTCTTCAATAAAAACAAATGTTTTCTCAAAAATAAAAAGTCTTTCCCTAAAAACGATATATTTTTATATATTTCTCTTTTTCATAGAAGCTTTTTATCATTCTTAAAGCTTCTATGAAATAAAGACATTCTCTGGAGCAAAGTCTATAGACTTTTACGCTATAGACCATTTTTCTCTAAATATGATGCCTTTTATATCATATTACGAGAAAGTTTTTCTGAGTGCAGTTTGAAAAGTCATTTCGAGAAAAATGCGTTTAAAGTTTTTCTTAGCATGCATTTAATATGCAATTTTATTTCAAAAAAATTCCAATTTTAAAAATCCTATAGCATCGACCGTGGTGACCGTGGCATGCAGGTTAAGTGTGTGGCTTAGTATGCTCGGAGCCCGGGTTCGATCCCCAGCCGCGGCGAAAAGTTTTTTCAATAAAAATTTTTCTGATCGGTTACCACCTCTCTGCAGACAATGGCAAACCTAAGAGAGTAAAAAATGCCATGTAAAGCTTCTTGAGAACATGAGCCGTTCGGAGTCGGCATAAAACATGTAGGTCCAGTTCTCGGTAAATTGTGTGCAAACATTTAATAACACACACAACACAATTGATCATAAGAAGCTCGGTCAAAGTCCTTTCAAGGGCTGAAATGGCCAATTTGTTTTTGTTTTTTTTTTTTTATAAGCATCGATTCGATTTGTGGATTGTCTTCGTTCAACTTCGGCTTTGGTTGATACTGTTCGGTTAATTTTTTTTTTATCTTTATATAGCTCGTATTCGTTAAACTTATTTTTTTTCATTAGTCTTTGGTTCTTAACTTCGTTTGCTTTCGGCTCATTTATTGATTTTTGTCGAAAGAACTTTTAAAAGCATAGGATCTATTTCAGTAACAGATACAAATGCCAACCAAGTTTCATCAATATCGGTTCATCCGTTTAGACGTGAATGAGCCAAATATGGATTGATTGAATAAAGCGCCCTCTCACGGAAGTTTTCTGAAATTTAAATAGCCTCAATTCTGTTACAGAGTCAAGTTATTTCACGTACCAAAATTTTAGTAAAATCGGTGGTCATTAAGGAGTTATTGAGTCTTAACAATTTACTACTTAAAGTGCCCACTTGCCTTGGAATTTTTTATAGCCTATGTTTTATCTTGGTTGCAGTTGAACGTTCATACCAAATTTCATTGAAATCGGTTTAGGCGCTTAGGTGTTTTTTTAGTTTTTTAAAACGCACACTTAAAGCGCCCTCTTACGGAAGTCTTTGGAATTTTTATAGCCTATGTTATCTTGGGCGCAGTCAAACCTTTATACCAAATTTCATTGAAATCGGTCCAGGTGTTTAGGAGTTATTATAGAGTGCCACGCCCACATAATTCCACCCACTTTTAAACTATACTTTATCTTGGGTGGAGTTGAACGTTCTTCCAAATTTCATTGAAATCGGTCTAGGAGTTTAGGAGTAATAGAGTCTTAAAAACGCTCTACTTAATGCGCCCTCTTGCGGAAGTCTTTGGAATTTTTTATAGGCTATGTTATATCTTGGGCGCAGTTGAACCTTCATACCAAGTTTCATCAAAATCGGTCCAGGCGTTTAGAAGTTATTATGGAGTGCCACGCCCACAGACTTGCGCTCACTTTTTTACACCCCCTATGTACTTTCTCTTTATCAAACGTACCCGGTGTCCAAATTTCAGCTCAATCGGATAAACGGTTCGCCAGCCTATACGGAACAGACAGACAGACAGACAGACTGACATCTCCAAACTTGACCTGATAGAAAATAACGGACTGTGGATTTGAAACAAGCACCCAAAAACCATGTACGCCTGTGTTATCAATTCAATGATAGTTCAAACTTAAAATTCGGTCAATAACTGTTTGAGATATTTTCGAAAACATATATTTTCGACGCTTTTGCCGATTTTTTGTCAATTCTGTGAATTCATGCCAAATTTTTTCCTGCAAAATAATTTTTTTATTTCCGTCGATGAAAAATTTGATCAAAATCGTAAATGTCATTCCGAAACCCGGCTCGTTTAAAAGGGAATTGCTGCTTGACTAAAAAAATCAAAATCAACTGTTCACCGGATCTCAAAATTTAATAAACTGAGAAAAATTGTTAAATTTTTCCAAAAGTTAAAAAAAAGAAAGTTAGAAGAGGGCTCGAAAACTGAATCGCAAAGAGGGTTTTTAGCAATAACTAGATCATGAATATTATACTGTGGCTGAAAAGGGTGGAGTATCCTCAAAATTTAAAAAACAAAAGCAGACAAAATTTCGAAATACTTAAATGGCAGGTCGTTTGCAAATGTGGCCTTTGTAGTAGGGAATTTGTAACTTATGGCACCATCAACAGCGAACTTTACTTTATATGCAGAGAGTGTCTGGAGCGAAATTTGCTACTTTTTATAAGTCAGCACAAAGGTTCAGTACTATTTTGGTTAGACCTAGAAACAGCTCAATACGGTACAAAAAAATGCAAATCCTCTAAACTGCCCCGAACTTCGGCCATAGAATGATTTGCGGCTATTATGAAAATAAATCTTAAAAAGTTCAAACAAGCAGCAAAAACCATGGAAATATTTCGTTATAAATAGCGTCGGGTCTAAACTACAATCAACGAAAAACGGTAAAAACCTAATGTACGTGTTCGTTTTTGAGTGAAACTCAAATGTAGGTTTATTTTATAACGTTCCTTCAATAACACTGTGCGAAAAGTTTTCGGGATTGAATGATTCAAGCACCCAGTAGATATTCAAAATCACAAAAGGTTTGGTGCAGTAAGCTAACAATTTCTGCACACATGACCATTCAAAGTTTTTGAGATTCAATTGAATTTCAACATGTTTTTTAAAAGAGGTTGGGAGGTTAGAATTTGTTTGGCTTTATCTATTACTTTTCAAAACAAACTATATTAAGAATCGTGTTGGCGACTTTTTTGCATTTTTCACCCACTATTTTTGTGGATTTTCTAACTTTTGCAGAGGTAGAAAAAACTCTTTGTATTGGTGGTTCATATCCAATATAATTGCTATTATTGCTGTCGTTCTGAACCGTTTCTAAGTTAAAGGTACTTTTATAAATACTTAATTTTCGTTAACAAATTCTGGTATTTTTTATGAAAGGATTAAGAAAAAACAGTTAAGGACATTGAATTAATTTGTTTGCACATTTTCAAATTGGTATATAATTTAAAAAAATATTTTTGTAACGTCATGGTTGGCCATAATGAAAAATTCTTAGAGCACCAAGAAAAATCTTGTGGCTGAAATAATTTTCTTTAAGGCCAAGCAATTTTTTAAAAAATTCTACCTTATTCTGTTTAGTTTTTGAATTATCTTGCCCGACGATTGCCCATTGGTACTTCAGAAATTTTATTATGGCAAAGGAATGACGTCACAATAATGAAAAATATATTTATTTTTTTTTATAATAAACACTTTTTAAAAATATGCAAAAGTTTTTAATACAATTTTTAACCGTTTTTTTGTAAACATCTGATAAAAAACATCAATATTTTTTCATACAAATGTATATAAGTTCACTTAAAAATTTTTTTAATTTTACTCGGGAAGCTAAATATATTAAATTTTCAAGAAGTGTTTTTCTTATTTGAAACAAACATTTTTGACGATTTGATGTTAATAGAAATTCTGAATGCAGTTGAAAATATCACGACAGTACCAGGCGATAGAAAAAAATTGATAATGTAAATCCAAATTCAAGCCTAAAATAATAGTATTTGCAAATGGAACAGTTGTTTTTTAAAGGACTAAAAACATATGCAGGTGTTGTCAAAATAATAATAGTATTTTCAAAGTTAAATTAAAATATCATGTGGTTTTACTGTCTGACTTTTAAAGCCATTGTTGTAAAACATCGTTATATGAGAAGAAATGCAATGAATATGTTAGGTTATGTCCACTTGATTTTGCTTCAGTTGTTGCTGTGGTTTGAAGGTGATGCTTTCATCATTCGTATCATCCGTAGTTTGAAAAAAGCGGTCAGCTTTTTAACAGGTAGTTAGATATTCAGAGAAGGGTTCTCCACCTGTCACAAAAAAAAGATATGAGTTCAATGTGAAAACGAGTGTTGTAACCCTTCTTTAAGCGGTCAAAGTAGTACAGTGGTAAGCGTGCTTGACTGCCAGCCCAGAAGTCCCGTGTTCGAATTCCGACCAGGCCATGGTTCTACGCGTTTAGCGTTTAGAAGTTGCTGTTGAGGTTAGAAAAATTTGTGAATTGGATTGCTCGATAACTTGAATTGACTGAGGTGAAGGCATAACACTTGCCTCAGCTTCAAGTTATCATGTTGATGCAGCTTTCCGTTACACATAGAACGTTCTTCACTTGTTTCCCTTGATTTCACTATATTTACTAATAAGCTATGACCCCATTTTCGAAGCAAGGCAGATTTGACTGAAAAGATTTTATAACTGAAATCCTTGGTTCAAAGCTAAAAAAAAATTTCAACCAAGAAAAATGGAGATCATTTTGTAGTCAGATGAATCCAATATTGTACTGTATGATGGAAAACGGTCACTAGAGAATTTCAAAACCAAAAATTGAATACAATCTGAAATTCACTTAAAAACGGTAAGGCACGGAGGGTTCAGTATTCAAATATTAGGCATGTTTTTCATTTTATGGAGTTGGGCCTATTTACTACACGTATGTCAATAATACAAAGAAATCATACTTCCATATGGCTGCGAAGAAATGCTACTGCTTTAGGTCCTCCAACACGATAATGAGCAAAGTCATGAGGCAGTGTTATTGAGGCAATGGAGTTTAGGTTAGGAAATATAAATAAGGTTTATGGTTATCACCATAACCAAGTTCACATATCCAATTGAGAATTTGTGGTCCGCCGTTAAGAAGTCGGTTGCTCACAGTAACCCAAATAATAAGAATCAGCTTTTGGAAGTTGTAAAAGCAGATATATTATGAAATATATAAAGTAATCAGACTGATATATAATGCACTACTGCTTTTTATCGTCCTTATTTAAACAATTAATAATAATTAAAATTTAAATAGGATCCAGCAAAATTGTTGATACAAATTTGAGATGCATTCTTAGATGCACTGCTTCCAGAAGCCATTCTAAAAATCCAATTGTGCTTCTCCTCAGCCTTATCGAAAAGTGCTTTCAGGAGGCATTCTCATAAACTACTAAAAGGCTATTTAAATAGCTTCCAAGAATGATTCCACGGCATGTCTTTTGTAAGGTAATGTTTAGATATTTTTTTAGAAGCAATTTGTCATGTCTTCTGAATCGTGGAATACCTTCTTAAAGTTTTCCTGGAAAACGCCTACTAGAATCCTTTCATTGAATGCCTCAAATAAATCTTCCAATGAAAATTTCTAGATGCACTTCTAGAGAAGACTAAGGAAAGCATTCCTTCCAATGACATGCATGTGTTAAAGGAATGCCTTCTGAGTAAGAAAGTAAAGACTGTCCTTTTGTTTTTGGTTATTTATTAAGAAGTGTTACCTCTATAGCAACATATTTGCTAGCTAAATAAAGTATAAATATTGCAGATTAAAAAAAAATGCTCATTGGTAAAATAAAAGAGCTACTGAAAAGATGTCGTCTCAACAAGAAGAAATTATTTGCAAATACCTGGAAAATCCAAACACCATTTACAAAAAGATCGCTAAGGAAGTTGGCGTGTGTGTAAAAACTATCGGAAGGACCATAAAACGATACAAACAGCTTACCCCTTTATCAAAAACGCCAGGCTTAGGGAGAAAAAGTGGTCCATCGAATCAAGCGGTGGCCCAGAACGAGGCACTTCGGTTCGTGATATGGCAGCAAAAGCGGGAAAATCAAAGTCAAATGTTCAACGGATTAAAAAATTGTACAATCTAAGGAGCTATAAAGTACAAAAAGTACCTGATAGGTCAGAAGAAAAGGACGCCGAAGCCAAGAGTAGGGCTCGAAAACTGTATCGCGATTACCTGCCCAAATTTGATTGCGTGATCATGGACGATGAAACGTACTGCAAACCGGAATTCAAGCAGTTACCTGTACACGGATATTATAAGAAATACATGGAGTGGCAGGCCATTTGCAAATGTGGCCTTCGAAGTAAGGAATTTGTGACAGATCGCACAATCAACACCGAAATTTACATCAGAGAATGTCTGGAGTTGCGTTTGCTGCCTTTTATACATCAGCACCAAGATTCAGTACTATTTTGGCCTGACCTAGCAACATGTCACTATGCCCAGAGAACGATGGATTGGTACCAAGCCAATAATGTCACTGTGGTACCAAAAGAAGCCAATCCTCCGAATTGCCCCGAACTTCGTCTAATCGGAAGATATTGGGCTTTAATGAAAATATATCTTAAGAAGACCAAACAAACTGCGAAAAACATCGAAATATTTCGACGTAAATGGCGTCGGGCATACACTAAGGTCAACGAAAGCTCGGTAAAAAACCGAATGGAGGCCCTTAATCAAAAAGTGCATAATTTTTTTTAACTGTATTTTTTCAGTGCAAATAAAATTTTCATTTATTTTGTAATGTTCACTTAATAATAAACTGAAAGAATTTTTAAAAAATATCATTAGTTTTTATACAATAAAAAAAACAACAAAAGAACAGTTATTTCTGGTACCAAAATAAGGGCCAAAAAGTATTCGCTTTACCAACATTTCGACCTACTTATGCATATGTCTAGATTAAATTTAACTTTTCTTAAGAAACTTAAAGAAAAGAAGAAGAAAGGAAATAAAAATTCCATCAAAAAAACAAATAAACATTGTGAAACTGACAGTTCACTTTATAGGGTTTTCTAACTTTGTTCATGTTTTAGAGAAGTTAATGGAAAAAAGTGTTTACATCAAAAAGTTTTCACTAATGCAGAGTTCACGTTTTTGCGAATTACTAGATTGAAGAACTTTTAAGTTAGTTGTTATAAAAGTTTAAATCTCATTTATTACATCTAGTCTCAAATTTATAGTATGTGCACTACTATTATTTTTAACGCAGCTGTATATATATATTTTTTTTTTCAACTACATACTCGGATCAATTTCTCTAAGAATCAAGTTAGTTTCTTTGTCATATTTCTTTAATTTCTATTGTTTTTTTTTTACTCAAGTCTATGAAATACTTGTTCACATTTACTTTTCCATGATAAACTTGTAGATTCCACTGAGAGTTAAACGTTGATTTGGAGCACTGCTTATTGCCATAGCGATGAGAGCGATGTATGAAAATGGCGGCTTTTCCGGTCGATGTGTGTTTTGCAGAAAGGACAATGGAAGCGACCAAAAGCTATTGTGTATTCGTAGAAATGGATTTAAGCTTTGGTAGTAGTATGCAGCGGCGGCGGAATCAGGCAACAAATGTCCAGCCGACGGTGCTGATACACAGAGGTATTCCGGATGTAAGCTCGAAAGCGCGGAGTTTGATAATTGTAAATCGTCAAGCGGTGAATTTGTATAGTAGTTAGAGGGCAACATTTTTTTATAAATTTTTTCCAATTTTTTCTCAATTCTTATATATCACACTAAAACAAAACAAGGAGAAAAAAAAAATCCCGTATACCGTACAATGAACACTACACGTTGAGCTCTTAGCACCGACTGAAACATTCAAATTGGAAAATTTACTCAGCTTCTTCTGAGGCAAAGATATAATCGTATCCTCTTGTAATGCCGGCGATATGAGGTTTTCTTTTCACGGTTGAACTCAAAATGTGTAACACGTTGTGGCGCTCGTTGGTGACAGGAACCAAAATACGATGTGAAAGCAGTATAAAAACAAACTTAAATGTGTTCAAAACATTCAAGAAGAACGGTTTTTCTCTGATCGAATGCCTTGCAAACCGTGCAGATCGTTTGCTGCTCATCAATGTAAACAAAAGACGCACGTATCTTACAGATACTAAATATATGCTAGAGCACAGTGTTTTCTCTTGGAAAAACAATAAAGTTTTCCAGGCGAGGAAGTGAGAGCAAGTCAGAGATTATATTCCTTATAGTTCGTTCGTTTGCAGGCAGACAGACACACTTTTAGATGCTGCAGTTTGAATAACTGCCGCTGATGTTGTTGTAGTTGTTGTTAAACAAACAAAAGATCTCAAAAATCTGTTAAATATAGGCATAACATCCCGATATAGAGAGCAGTAGTCACAGAGTGGAAAAGATTGGATTATATGTAGTGAGATTGGTGATTTAAGGATTAGTAATTGCTGAAAGATCGTATCAAAATTTTTTCGAAGATCTATCTACTCAGTGAACTTTGAGCTGCGTTATTGTCGAGAAAAGCTGTCAGCTTTTTTATTTATTCTATAAAACCTCCATTAAATTAGCTGCTAGTTCTTGTTGTTGTGCCCGTTGCATTGTTTTTTTTTTTTTTTTTGACACGTTGTTGCATCCATTAAACTAACGATCGTGCGTGCGGTCAGAATGAAATGCAACCCGCTGTGTGGATTCTCTTTGATTTCGATAATCCGTAATCGTAATGGTGGAGACTACAGGGCACATGTTGTTTTGGGGGTTTCCTAGCAAATTGTTAAGGGAGGCGGCAAATATTTCAAGAGAATAAAAACTTCTATGTAAACAAATAAATCTATGGCAAACAGCATCAAAGTGAATATTTTTCTCAAATCAGAGCAAAAAATGTTTAGCATTAAAAAAAAAACATTCATCGATTTAACGAGCTAAAGTTGTTAATTTTATTTTTTTATATTTTTATAATCATCTTATTTCGATTGAAATTAAATCAAAACACAGCGTGTTGGCAACAGTGGCATGAAATATTTAAACGAATATGCAATTTCAATGAAATATTTGTTGTTGAAATCTTTGGTTTTGAAATATTGCGTGAGGTTATTGTATTGTGTTTTCGTTTTTTTTTTTTTTATTAAATTTTGTGGGCAATTGTGGGGGGAGGAAGGGGGTTACGGAGTAAATAAAATAAGTTAAAAACAAGATGTTTGTTGTTAAAAATTGTAAACATGAGAACTCAATTTGTAATTTAATAATTCGATATTACAATCTTAGTACCCGTTATAAAGAAAAGTAACCGGTTACGGTTGAAATCTGTCAGCGTCTAATTTGATGGAGCATTTGGAAATACATGGATGGGATTATGGCCTATCGGATGGAATGGGATTATCTTGTTATATGTTATATATCTATGTATTTCAAAAAATGAATGAAATATAAATTAAATTATAGTACCCGAGAAACAATTTGCGACAGTATCAAAGTACTTAGGCCAAAAAGTCCTCAGTACCAGACTCAATTTCATTTTAAAAGCTGCGTTTAGTATCAAAAAACTGCATAGTTTATGAAAGAAACTGAATCGAATATTGATATTAGGTCAAATGACAACGAGCTCTAGCGAACAAGACCTTAGAAAAATGTATATACTTTACCGAAAGTAATATCGTAACTGGACCAAATCTTAACTATAATGTACCCAAAACATAACAAGGACGTACCTTGAAAGTCACATGAAATAGTACAGTAGTTAGTCTGTATTATGTTAATAAAGTGTTAAAAAACGAGCGACAATATTCGGACACAATAAACCGACGAGTGCCCGATTTGGTGTTCGTTCGTACTCTATGGCTGCCGAAGATGTTCCGGAAGTAGCACTTTTTGCGATGGAGAAGTCGGGCCTTCACCAACACGAGCACCTCACATATATCTGCTACTTAATTGACACAAAATATGAAATTATTTGTCGGGTTATGCTTTCAGTAATATAAAAGACAGGCCCGGCCCGTAGCCAAGGGGAGAGTTTTCGTGGGTTCAAGACCTTAGTTACCGAAAAAGAGGACAGAAATCTATTCAACTCAAATAAATAAAAGCAAATGTTGAGTTTATCATTAAAATGCTTTTAGAGGAAATTCAAAATTTATTAAGAAAGTGTTGATTGGTAACAAATTTTCAAATAACAAAGGATCTAATTGAATTTTGGTCATAATACAATAGTAAAAAGTCACAAAAGCTGCTTTTTCTCCCAATATGAGCCAATTTAATCCTAAAAAAACTAATTATAAAATTTTTTGGACGAACACACATATTTTTAATTTCACACATTTTGATAAATAAAAGTTTAAAGTTCTTTTCTTGGCTGATCTCAAATTTTTGAGTATGTCTTGAAACTCATAATCACCGCGAACGGTATTTTGAAGTTTCATGTCAAAATTGATAAAATCCTATGGACAGGAAAATAAATATTTATCTTTATCACTCAAAATAGTATTAAATCATTAGAAAATACATTTAGAGAATTTTTCTCGGAACCTTTATGTTTAGGAAAATTTACTTTAACCCTTTATTGCATGATTTAAAAAAAAAAGAAGAAAAACAGCAAATTGTCATATGAAAAAAATCATCACGCTAACTGGTTTTGTGTATATTTTTTACTTTTTAATGGTTTGATGGAAATTTCCATCACAATGCAATGAAGGATTAAACCTGTTTTGTTTGAAATTTTTTAATTTTGTTTGAAATTTTATAATTTTATGTACTTTTTATTTGTCGAATAAAAAAAACGTCATATTGCATCATCATCTAGCATTTCATAAATCTGGTGTGGATTCGTAAGCAGTGACCAATAAAATTGCTTTAAGAACGGACAGTTTAACTTGTCCAAAAACTGCCGTCAGGGAAAAGAATTAAACAAAATTTTAAAATAATAATTTCTTACTTTACCTTAGATTCTATATTTTTTTAACAAATTTTGATTTAAAAACATCTTAATTAACTTACTGTCTCATTAACGTTTCACTAATCATGAAACTAAAATTTATTTCTTTCAATTGTTTGTTATTTTAAATAATCGAAATAATATTTTATCATGACTAACCATTATTTTATTGTTTATATTAAGCCGTCAAAGTTTTAAAAAATGTTGAATAAATAATATTTTTCTTCACACAAAATAAATAACTTTTTTTAAAAAAAATTACTGTCTATTAAATTTTATTCACACACATGTAACTTGTACCAAAATTGCACTAAAATCGGTGATAAAAAATATCACTTTTCGTTTCAAACAATTTCGAAGACCTGCACGATGAGCATGATTTCATCTTTTTTCTGGTATGTGGAATAGAACTGCAGCATACATTTTTAAGTTTTCGGCAAGCATTCATACAAATTTTTTTGTTTAAAAAATGTTGTCGCTAAAGGACGATTGTTCAGGTTATATATCCTATTTTATGACTTGTTATTTGTGTCTGATAGACTTTTTCGGCAAGATTTCTTTGATAAAGTTGTTTGGAACGTCTCAGGCCTTATCTCTTTTAAACATAACAAATGTTTAGAAATAGCTCTTGGGTACCTTTAGGTCAAAATTCCAAAATATTGTATATTATCACTGACTTTTTCACAGTGTTTAGGCCAAAAGCACACAAAACTTGCCAAATCTGTCAAAAACATTAAATTATATACGCAAAAATTGTCTTAAGCCCCATTCTTAATGAAAACTATATAACAAGGTTAATATTTAAGCTACAAAACTGAAACCATCTCGAACACGCCAACCTCCCATACAACCCCAAATTTGAAAACTTTATAAAAAGGCTTATATTTAAGCTCTAGGAAAACAATTTGATGTGTAAGTATTTTAGACATATAAAAATAACAAAATTTCTTAAAATCTCATACACAAAGTGCTCCAATTTAAGATTTTTTTGCCCTTAGAAGATATACCTTACTAGTTTAATTTGTAGTCTGTACATTTTTTAGATATGGACGAATTGAATACATAGAATCTAAAATAACTTTCTATGTCTGCGCAACTTTTTTCGGAACTGATATCAGTGGGGCTGTATGGATTCCCCTTAAAAAAATAATAAATTTCACTTTACTTTACCCTTTACCTTTTTCCTTTCAACCGCAAAACGAACTTCCAACAAGCAACAACAAAAAAATCTTCGATCTTCAGCTAGCTTTTTTTTTTTTGTGTTCATGGGTGCACGCAGCATTTTCAAAAATCTTAAGAAAGGGCAGCAAAGATCTAAGCACTATTAGTATTTTTACCTTTTCTTGAATATAATATTTACTTTATATTTTATAAGTCAAAGGGGTTAGGGAGGAAAGGCAGGTGCCCTGCATTCCCCAGAAATGGTGACTTTTGTTTGATGTTTCATTTAAAATTCTTAAAAATTTTGTCTCAAAATTTAGTCTGTCATGTTCCGAACGTGTTTTAGTAAGTTTTTTTAAAAAATACAATAAGAAGACCTCCTTAATTTTAAAAAAGCTTTTTTCGCGTGCCAGCGAGAGGTGAAACATGCTTCGTTCCGTACTAAAAAAATGTTTACGCTCTTAGCTTTGCAAATGCTTGAGAGAGGTGACGAACGATCAGAAAAATTCCTTTCTTTCTGAAAATTGAAAGAAATATGAAAATTTTCTCGCCTTCAATTTAAAAAAAAGGTACATACAATTTTTAAAGAGAGAGCAAATTGCGATTATATCGCACCTAGCCTGACCTCGTATATCGTCACACTTTTTTTATAGTTAATTTTAAAAGTTGAAGTATTCTGCCGGTCGAAACGATTACGGTAATTTTTAAGTTATCGTAATGAAATTCAATATATTAGTTTTTGTTGTAAAAATATAGATATAATATTGGAATAGTCAAAATCGAATGAAAACCACTCATTTCTTAAATAGGAGTGAGACTTCTTTAAATAGTTAAAAACTTGTTAAGATCCACAAAAATTACTTTTATGTCTTAAAATTTTACATTAAAGCTGTGATCTGAAATACGCACTCTGAGTTCAAAAACTCGAATAACCGAATGAAAACCAAGCATACCTCCCCTACAAAGTGACGTCATTAAAACGGAAAATCTCTCAAAAATCCATAAAAAATCAAACTAATTCATATAAAATCGAATAAATTTCAATCTAAGACTTGAAACTTATCATATAAGCTTTTATTTGTAATATAATCTAGACAATCGAATGAAAACTTTCTCTGTGGTGTCATCAGTGGCGTCATCAAAATATAAAACCTTAAAGAATTCCTCAAAAATTCATGCATTCACTTGATATCTCACACATAAGTCTTAATATTTAAAATGTACTCTGTGTTTGATATTTGAAAAAATTGGACAAAAATTACGCTAATCCCACAATACAAAGTGATATAAGAACAAGTAAAGAAAGTCTAAAGTCGGTCTAGGCCGACTATGAAATACCCTAAACTAGGGTTCCCAACTGTCCCGGATTTCAGCTAATTTTTTAGCGTCCCGCGACGACCCCTTGCGGGGCACCTTTTGTCCCGCATTTGAGAACTTAAGATTGTTTGTATCTAAATTTCCAATTCGACATGAAATACAGTTTCCTAAACCGTTTAATTTTATTATCAAAATAAATTTATAGCTCGTTTCAAAAGAGAAGAACATTTTTTAGTTGCGCAGTGAGAAATTATTTCTAAAGCTAGAAAATTTTTTAAACCGTACACTGAGAAAAAATTGCTCCGGGAAAAAATTTCTATGTTTTTGATAATAGCAGTTTTCTCTTTTTCAAATTAAATTTTCTTCAATTAGAATAAATTTTCACATTTTCGAAGAAATATTTCTTTACTTCTAGGAAATGGAAATATGTCTAATAATGATAAGTATTTTTCTCGCACAAAAAATTTCTCATTTATAGATAAATTTTACTGAAAATGAAAAACTTTTCTTATATTTTGATAAAAAATTCACTATGAGAAGTATTTTCTTCAAAAAAAAACAAATATTTTCTCAAAAACAAAAAGTATTTTTCTCTGAAAACGATATATTTTTCTAGTTCATGGAACCTTTTTATCATTTTTAGAGAATTTTAAGTATCGCAATTAGAGAATAGCATTCTCTGGAGCAAAGTCTATACCATTTTTCTCTAAATATGATGCCTTTTTTATCATATTCCGAGACACTTTTTTCTGAGTGTAGTTTCTTGCTCTTTTTGTTCTGTTCGCTGAACTTTATGCTGTTTTTTTAATGTTTTTTACTGTTTCTCTTAATATTTAAATGCGCAAACATTTAGAACAAATGATCGCACAAGTACGGTGTTGCACCGACGGCCTGCAGCAACCTGCCTCTTGAGAGAGAAATAAAATAAAAATTACATAAAAAATAAATTATTTTCTCAAGAAAAAATTGTGAAGTGAAATTACGGATGACAAAATATTTTTTTACGCACATTTTTTTTTTTTAATTTTCATTGGTTGATTTTGAAAAATAAAATTCAGTACTTCCGCAGCGCAGTTGCGATGTTCAACAAAATTCAGGAATATACATTAATTTTTTTCATTTATTTTTCTGCTCAGAGAATATTGATTTTTATTTTTAATGTCGACCAATCAGAATGAAGAACACTCTCCAAATTATTATCTTATTCTCAAACATGCGCGAAAATGTTCTTCTCTTTTGAAACAGGCTATATCATTTATTTTTCATAAAATAAAAAATTCTAATGTTGTTCCGCATTTTTCAGCCAAGTCCCGCATTTTTGATGGCTCCGTCCCGGTTTTGTACTTTTCAGAGTTGGCAACCCTACCCTAAACCCACTTTTAATAAAAAATTTTTTATTGTAAATGGGCGTCTCGGTGGGCGATGAAGCCTATATTTTAATTGCATTTAAATGGTGATGAAAAATTTACACATACCAAGTTTTATTCCTGTAGCTCACAGTTAATGCCTTTATTGTGCTTTCGCTATGGGAGGTGGGCGTGTTCATGGATGGATTGCTCCCAATTTTTGAACACACCTTAGTTTTGGTATAAAATCCATACATACCAAATTTAATTTCTCTATGACAAACATAACCTTATTTATTGAGTTTTAAACTTTTTGGGTTGTATGGGAGGTAGGCGTGTCCGTATGCGGATGACGTCCATTTTTCACAACCATCTTTGTCTTGTCATAAAAAACTTACGTGCCAAATTTTAGCTCTGTAGGTTAAACAGAGGCTTATTTATTGCGTTTTCAATTTTTGGGTTGTATGGGAGGTGGGCGTGTCTGTGAACGGATGACGTCCATTTTCGAAGACATCTTTGTGTTTGTATAAAACACATACATATCAAATTTTATTGTTGTAGGCTAAATATGAGCTGAGTTATGCAGTTTTCAATTTTCGCGTTGTATGGGAGGTAGGCGTGTCCGTGGGCGGATGATGTCTGTTTTTCAAAATCGTCTTTGTTTTGTTATAAAAAATATATGTGTCAAATTTTAGCTATGTAGGTTATACAAAGGCTTATTTATTGCGTTTTCAATTTTTGGGTTGTATGGGAGGTGGGCGTGTCCGTGAGTGGATGACACCCATTTTTCAAAAACGTCTTTGTGTTGATACAAAACAACTACATACCATATTTTATTGTTGTAGGTTAATTATGAGCTGAGTTATGCAGTTTTAAATTTTTGCGTTGTATGGGAGGTAGGCGTGTCCGTGGGCGGATTCCAAAAATATTCAATAGTGCAGATTCTTGAGTTCATGTGACTATGTGTACCAAGTTTCATTCAATTATCTCAACTCCTTCTTCTCATCCTGTGTATACGGACAACACACAGACGGACGGACGGACGGACGGACGGACATGGATAGCTCGACTCACATGGTGACGCTGATCAAGAATATATATACTTTTCTATACCGGACTCGCTTCGTTCTATGCGTTACAAACGTTTGCACAAAGTTGATATACCCTGACCTTTCAGGTTTAGGGTATAAAAATAATAAACTAACTTCGAATATACTTCAACACTGCTTGGGGGGTATTTTTACTTCGGACATTTTTTCTGTAAGGGTGTTTTTGTAAGTGAAAAATTAATTCCTTTATTTGGATAAACATTTTACTTTGTGGTGAATAAGGATGCTTTATCCCAGTCAAATGTTCATTACCGATTGGTCTAGTTCTTGTAAGGAAAGTTGTATTGCACAGTGTGTAAAAAGAAATCCGTCTCCTTTTTCAATATTTTGTCACAACTCCTTCTTAAATCTTAAAGTATGATGTACCCTGTTTTTATCTCAAATAGACCAATTTCCTAGGTTCGCTGATAGAAAAAACTCGATATTTATTGAACGTTGTAACAATTTCGTGCTCATTATTTTTAAGGAATTTCTTTTCGAACTTATTTTCATAACCACACACTCTGGTAAATTTGCTGGTGATTATGTTCTATAGCATGCAACGGCAACTCTCCAATATATTCTTTCAAATTCTTTCTTTTCAATCTAAAATATTTATATGCAGACTTCCTAGCCAATTTTTTATTTAAATTGATGATGATTAAGAAATTAAAGTGAAAAGTAACACACTAGTCAAAATAAGATTTCATCGGATATTTTTAAATTAACAAACATATTATGTTAATATTTATTTAATTAAAAATTACTTTTTATATATTTCACGCTACAGTTATTGCCAAACATACGTGTCCCAATATACAAAATAAAAAGTTTAATTTCAAATAAAATTTATTTCAAAAATAAAACCAAAACATATTATTAAATCTAAAACGTCTTCAAGTATTTAATAAACAAACAAATCTTGAGAAAATTTTCAATTTCTATAAAAATTCCACAGCCGCAAAGTTAAAAATTTGGTGGTGGCCCACTTTAAGACCACCTCGGGCGTAACTAATCCAAATCTAAATAAATAAAGTAGAGGGAGAAAATTTGCAAAAAAATACAAACAAAAAAATAAAAAGAAAAACTAAGAAAAACTCACATCACAGCATATTTAAAAACAAAACGAAACCAACAAACAAATACCTTGTGTCATACAGACAGACATTACGTCGAACAGACACAATCGATTGGCATGGCATGCCTCATCATCCATACATCTGCATGCAGCTAAGCTAACGCTGATCTTGCTCACGATCGACACTCATTAAAAGATCAAAAAGAACTTTGCTAGCAAAATCCCAGAAATTCGCTAAATATATTCTTAAATAAATAAACGCGCTTGTGAGTAAATATTTTGAAAATTGCGGCGAATACGCGTCGTTAAATTAATGGCCGCGCGTTGGCTCTGATCCGCTAGAATCTACGGTGGGCGTTGATGGTACTAAGTTAAAAGGCAGATTTAAGTAAATTTCGACAATAAGTGGAAAACCAATCATAAGTGAGACCAAAAGAAACCAGAGCGTTAAAAAATATTGTTTTTATCTATTTATTTATTGTGTGGTTCGCTTTGCATCATGGCAAAATATCAAAGGCAGCTAAATTTTATTAAAATATTTTGTGTTAAATAAACGATCATGAGTGGGGCGGGGGGTAAATGCTGTTGCAACCGTTAAATATTCAAAATGAAAGCGCGTTGTGATATTTCAAGGAAAACAACAACGAAATGAATAAGCGTTATTGAGGCTCAAAAGTTAAGCAGCAAGAAGTAGGAAAGGGGAAGCTGCTCTGTCACAACACAATGCCTTCGTCAGTTGTAATTTTTGTGTTTTTTTTTTTCTTAAAGACGTCCTTCCAACACACAGCATTTCGACCCTGTTGCTGTAGCTGAGATTGGCTATAGTTCGACGCTGTCTCTGATCTCGTGCACTCATTCGTGAAGCTATTTTTATATCGCCTCGTTGGGCGTTTGATACTGATGATCTCCATCATGGAAAATTGATTTCGCGGCAAGAGTATTTGTTGCTGTTGGCTTTGTGGATATGCCTCATTTGTTGAATTATATTAATATGGGCGGAGTTAAATTTGTGGTGGATATAAAACTGCGGCACGCACCACAAGAATTGACTGGGAAGTGAAAATCCTGAAAGAATTATTTTTTGGTATTTTTCAGAAAAACAACTAATATTCAAACAACTTTAACGACTTCGCTGGAATACAAAATTTGTATCATAAAAAATTGTAATTCATAAATTATTAAACATTCTAAAAGGTGTTCAATTTGTTTCTGACTCATCAAAGAGGAGTTGCCACAAACTGCCTAATTAATTGATTTCTCTGAAATGCTTCATGCATGTGAAGAGAATTAACGGTATCGCTGTGTTATTGATGGTTATTGATGTCATTAAGATAAACTGATTTTCCAATTAGTTCAATTAACTGAAATATATCCAATTATAATTCCAAAATAAGTACTTCACGGCATGATTCTCAAATAGCATACAATGACAATAGTATAGTACAATAACGACAACAACAACAAAACTAAGGTAAATACTAAAAGGTGTCGCATATATCACGAAGACTACATCAAAAACAAAAACTAAATTCGCTACATGCAACACTCCGTGTCCACGTAGGTTCAGACTAATCAACCAAGCCCATAAAAAGAACTCAACAGAAGTTCATACAATTATAGTATGAGTACTATCTTCACACTCCCTCTCTCTCACTCCACTCTGCGCCTTGAGTGATATACAAATTAAAACATTTCAATTAGCGGCTCTGATAACATTTTTACAACCCGTCATTAATCAGAGATTCTGATTTAAGTACGATTAATGAGTGAATTCATGACAGTTCCAACTGTAACAAACGGCTTATATTTAACCCACCAAACAACCAATACTCACACCAGCAACTAAAGTTGGTTCTATGTCGAACACATTTTGAAGACATGTTAAGAAATTCAAACAAAAACGAAAAGAATTCGCGTGTCAATTCCATATAAAAATATAAATTTCGATCAAAAATAATATCAAATTATTAAAGGCAGGGTATTTCCTCTACAAAACCTCGTTGTACAACTCTGGCAACAGAATCGTGAGTGAGTGAGCAAGAGTGGTTTGGGAAATGTTCAATTTGCCTTTCGTGACATGTTGTTGTGATATTTTGATGGCTATCGTTGTATTTTAACCCTTTGACTACGTCGTTCACTTGTGGGTTTGGAAGATGTGTGTTTTTTTTTTTCATTTAATGCCAACGCTATTAATTGGAACAACGTAATTTATTTCGTACTTAATCATAAACTGAAATTTATAGACCGCAGTTAAGTGAGTGAGTGAGTGAGAAAGTGTGCTGTGTGGTTTTGGGCCAATTTTGGGATGGCGCTGTTTTTTTTTTTATAATTAAATGAGAAGCGATTAATAGGGGCTAAAGTTTCCAAACACTGGACGTCACCTAGTGACCGCACACAGTTGCTGTGGTAGCGGTGGAATTTGAATGCAAGATTTATTTGTGTGAATTTAGCAAAATTTTTAAAAAGGGGGGCAGAGAGTGGGGTTGTGGTGCTTATTTTGATGGTCAATTTGAATTTATTTAACATGTTATATTATTTTTTTTTAAATGATCCTATAAATTTAGAATAATTTTAGGATTATTCATAAAAAATTCATAAAACTATTTAAAAAAGTTTTGAAACATTGTATAAAAATTGTCTTCATCTCAAAATCCTTTTTAGATATTTTCAGTCTTATGACATAAAATTTTATTCTGAAATAAAATGAATCTTAGAAGCAACATAAATAAGCAAGTGAACCGAAAAAAAATTGAGCGAGTTAGATTTAACGCCTAATTTTAATCATTAAATTTATTATTTAAAATTTATCTAATTTTGTAATATTAGATAACACAGTCTCTCAAAAAAGAATAGTTGAATATACTTTTCATGCGACAAATGTTATCGTGGTAATTTTGCCTCCTGATCATGAATCTGGTGTCAGATTCATGATATTTTGTATAAAATCTGGTGAATCTGGAAAATATATCCGCGTTCTTGAATAATAAATCTGCCACGTAGGGTCCACCATCTTGGAAATTTTCTGAATCTGATACAAGATTCGTTATTGATGAACCAAAATAACTTTAATACCGGATTTGGATTAAGTCCGTTGGTTCTGAAAAAAATGTATTCGCCATCTGGAATAACACTTTTGCCATTTGGAATCTGCCATCTTGAATTTTCCAAAATTTACATTATGAGTAACCCCAAAACCCTTCCTTACAAAATTTGGGTGCAATACTCTGAATTTTAATAATGTTGTTCGCCATATTGGATCTTGAAGATTCTTCATCAGCAACCCCGAAAACCCCTTTGCATAAATTTTGACTGAAATTGATCCAGATTTTAAAATAGTGATTTCCTTTTAAAACGAACTATTTGCGGTATTTTGCTACTTGGAATCAGATGTGTGAAAAAACATTTTTCCAAACTCTTCTGGACAAGGTTTCATTAATTTGAGTAATTTTTTACCTTTTTTTGGAGGTTAGGAAAAAAAATGACGTGATGTTTTAATTCTGACACCTGATACGTGATCAGAACATATGTCACATGAAAAATATACCCAAATTTTTTGTTCTTTTTCTTCTCTTTCATATGGCGTGGTTAGTTTTTCAAAATCTTAAGTTGTGACACAAAACAAGCGTATTCTGTAGAAATTTGAAAAGATCGCTCCGCTATAAACAAAGTTAGTAGCCCTTAAACTAAATTGAATCAAAACTATCCACATACAATAATTTATTTCTGAGCCGACGCTATGTCAAACATACACGCATAGAAATTTGAGCTGAAAACAATCCAAAACCAATTAATTTTGCGAGTGATTCTGAGCTAAGCCATAATGTTCTTGATATCAAGCTCTAATGTGATTGTTTATCAAAAAATTAACATGCCCATTCGTGCAAAATGTTTGTGATTTTTGGATAATTTATCAAAAAAGTAATATGCTCACTTGTGTCCAATTTATGTCATTTTGGTATTGTTTATAAAAACAAAAAACATGCTCGGATGTGTCTGCATGCATACCATTTATGGTTTGCTAATTAAAAAAATTAATACGCCCAATCAAAATGTGTCAAATTTGAGCAAAATTTTGAAAAAAGTAAAAAAAAAAATGTTTTTGAGCTATATTGAGCTGAATTCAGTTACGAACGTTTTGAGCTTGATTTTAGCCCAGTTTTTTCTCCTCGTGTACAAAATAAAATCCTCTAAAAGATAATTTTTTGATTTGATAATGTCAAGAGAGAAAAAAACTACCTCAAATTGAATTGGCAAGCCAATATGTCTGCCGTTTTTGAATAAATTCAATTTTTTTTTTTTTTTTTGTATTTAAGTCTTATCAGTAAACATTAAAAATAAAAATTTTACAAATTTTACCGTTACTGTTTTCTTTTAAAAATAGACTACATTTTTTTAAAAATATGAAAAAATATGAAAATATGAAATATAAATCTTTTCTCAAAATATGGGGTAAAAATGATTTTTGTTGTAAAAAAAGAAAAACTCTAATTTGCATTTTTAATTGTCTCTGAAAATTTATAGCGCATTTAAGGTGCATTTTTTTTTGTCTTAACACTAAATAAATGCACTGTTCGTACCACCAAAAAATCAAGGATAATCTCAGATTTTTGCGACAAAATTCAAGTTTTTGATAATGCTGTTTTTCTTTGTTTTAGAAAAGTAATGATATTAGAACACAATTTATTTGAAGGAAAATACTCTATATCTCCAATCTATTAAAAGTTATAGCCACACCAATTTATTTTAACCATAGGGGTATTCACGATATGGTGTATTTTTGATAAATTCTTACAATATTTACAACACATTGTGAACAAACCTTTACTAAAGTCTGGGAAGTTCATCATTTAGGAGAAAATAAAAGAATTGAAACGAAGCACTGAATTAAATTAATTTTTATTAAATAAACACACAACCCAGCCAGTACCTTCATCCACGCTGAGTCAAAAAGTTTTTGTGATCAGTTGATCAAATATACAACGAAATTTATAAAGAATACAATAGGGTTTCGCCATTGTATTTTTGCTACAGTGTTATATTTTGAACACTGTACAATTGGTTTTTGTAATTTTACTTCATATATCAAATTTATCAGAAATACACAATACAAGGGCAAATACCACATCGTGAATACCCCTCATATAATTCTGCATATAATCTATATATAAATAGGAGTAGGAAAAACAGTTAAGAACCATTTTCTCACGTGTTTTTCAATTGATTTTGATAATGTTTTTTTTAAATGAATCAGAGAAGAAGTGCGGAGAAGGAGTGCACCGAGTTTTTTTAATAGATTTTTTTTTACCAAATTTTTATTAAAAAAAAATTGGTTTTCACATTAATTTTCTATCAACAGAGAATGTATGTGAAGAGGTCGAATTTCAGCCACTGTCGAACTCTAGTAATTACAAATAGGCAGACAAAAAATTTGTCGAATTTTGAACACAGACGATACTAGTTATTTATATTTGCGATTTAGTTCTATATACCATATACCACATGGTGCGTCTTAAAAAAATGTAAAAATTTTTTTTGATATAGTTGTCAATACCGTGAATTCATAACAATGTTATTGGAGTAGTGTTTTTTCAAAAATTTTTAACAAAATTTTTATTAGAATAAAATTCAATCTAAGAATTTATTACAAAATATTAGATTGAAACTAGCGGAAGTAACCCGGTGTTACTCGGGATTGTGCCTCGAGCACAGAAAGAGGACGATTTTCAAAAGTGCTCTCATTTTTACGTTTTTAAAATTATCAATTCAATTTTAAAATTTTTTAAATTATCGTTTTTTGCGGTTTTGTCCCCTCCTTCCGTCGAAAGTGTTTAGTCAAATTTTCGTAAAACTGTACCTGTCAGACATGATTAAAACAAACTAGCAAGGTATATCTTCGACTTGGCCGAAGTTAAAATACCCCCACGTCCGATTCTTAAGGGTGGAAGAATTTTAAATTGGAGAGCTTTTTGTATGAGATTCTGAGAGATTTTTTATTTTTATGTGTCTAAAATACATGCATATCAAATTGTTTTCCTGCAGCTTAAATATAAGCCTTTTTATAAAGTTTTAAATTTTGGGGTTGTATGGGAGGTGGGAGTGTTAGATTGTGTATGACGCCCATTTTTTTAGCATACCTCAGTTTCGACATAGAATACACAAATACCGAGTTTCTGTCTTGTAACTTTAATATTAGCCTCTTTATAGATTTTTCAATTTTGGGGTTGTATGGGAGGTGGGCGTGTTAATGGATGAATGAAGCCCATTTTTATAACACACCTCAGTTTTGACGTTAAATACACAAATACCGAGTTTCAGTTTTGTAACTTTAATATTAGCTTCTTTATAGATTTTTCAATTTTGGGGTTGTATGGGAGGTGGGCGTGTTAGTGGGTGGATGGCGCCCATTTTTCTAAGACTTCTCAGTTTTGACATAGAATACACATATATAAAATTTCAGTTTTGTAGCTTTAATATTAGCTTCTTTGTAGAGTTTTCAATTTTGGGGTTGTATGGGAGGTAGTCGTGGTTTTCATCCGATTTAGCCCATTCTCGAACTTAAATATCGAATTTCATTACGATAGCTTCAAAATTACGGCTGTAATCGTGTCGACTGACAGACAGACGGACAGACGGACAGACAGACGGACATGGCTAAATCAACTCAGGTGATGCTGAGCAAGAATATATGTACTTTTCTATACCTACCACGCCTCCTTTTGGGTGTAACACACGTCGTGACAAAATTAATATACCCCTTACGCAGTACGCGTGGGGGTATACAAATGACATCTTCAACGTCTCGATCTGACGTCTGGTTTCTGAGGAAAATGGACACCCGCACTCAGAAAAAAAACACATATCTTCCTCCGGTGAAAAATTTCTCTATTTTCGATAAAAGCAATTTTCTCTTTTCAAATAAAATTTTCTTCAATTAGAATAAATTTTCACATTTTCGAAGAAATATTTTTTCACTTCTAGGAAATGGAAATATGTCAATGTCTCTTATAATGACAAACATTTTTCTCGCACAAAAAATTCTCATTTATACAGAAAAATTTTTTGAAAATGAAAATTTTTTCATATATTTTGATAAAAAATTCACTATGAGAAGTTTTTTCTCCAATAAAAACAAAATGTTTTCTCAAAACTAAAGAGTCTTTTTCTCTAAAATCGAATAATTTTTATATATTTCTCTTTTTTTCATAGAAGGTTTTTATCATTTTTAGAGAATTTTAGGACCGCATTTAGAGAAAAGCATTCTGTGGAGCAAGGTCAAAACCAATTTTCTCTTAATATTATGCCTTTTTTTATCATATTCCGAGAAACTATTTTCTGAGTGATGTTTGAAAAGTCATTTCGAGAAAAATGCATTTAAAGTTTTTCTAAGCATGCATTTAATATGCAATTTTATGTCAAATAAATTCCATTCGATTTTTGGATTGTTTTCGTTCAACTTCGGTTTTGGTCGATACTGTTCGATTAATTTTTTTTTCATCTTTATATAGCTTCTGCTGGTATTCGTTAAACTTCTTTTTTTTCATTCGTCTTTGGTTCTTGACTTCGTTTGCCTTCGGCTCATTCCTTGTTTTTTGTCGAAAGAACTTTTAAAAGCATAGGATCTATTTCAGTAACAGATACAAATGCTTGCCAAGTTTCATCAAAATCGGTTCATCCGTTTTGACGTGAATGCGCCGAACATAGTTAATTGAATAATTGATTGAAAGCGCCCTCTAACGGAAGTTTTCTGAAATTTAAATAGCCTCAATTCTGTTGCAGAGTCAAGTTATTTCATGTACCAAATTTTAGTAAAATCAATCAATTCATTTAGGAGTTATTGAGTCTTAACGATGCACTACTTAAAGGGCCCTCTTTCGGAAGTCTTGGGAATTTTTTATATTTTATGATTTATCTTGGGTGCAGTTTAACGTTCATACCAAATTTCATTGAAATCGGTTTAAGCGTTTAGGAGTTATTGATTCTTAAAAACGCACTACTTAAAGCGCCCTCTTGCGGAAGTTTTTGGAATTTTTTATTTTGGGAGCAGTTGAACCTTCATACCAAATGTCATGGAAATCGGTTCAGGCGCTTAGAAGTTATTACAGAGTGCCACGCCCACATACTTCCGCCCACTTTTTTAACCTATACTTTATATTGGTTGCAGTTGAACCTTCATACCAAATTTAATTGAAATAGGTCCAGGCGAATCCCTTTTGTATCCCAAAAAACTAATGTCATAACCTTTCGTCGCTAATGTCACAGCTTTCGTTCACAGTAAAAGTTCTAGTTTCAGTTAAGAATCAAGATGATAGATCCAAGTCTCATTCATAGTTGTAAAACGACGAAGTTTCGGGATTTTTCAATTAATTTTCAATACTACAAAAAAAAAATGACTCATTTCGAGAGCCTTATTTGTAACTAGTTCAAGTATGAAGTTTTATGACACTTCATTCATTCGGTAGAAGCGAAAAAAATTAAAAAAAAAATAGTAAAATAGGAATCGTATATTAATCAAAAATGTTTTTTTGATGGGAAAATGGTTGCAGAAATGTTCGAGAACCAGATCGGTGGTTTAAAAGCTAAACCGCCAAGCAAGTTTTAAGACGGCGCAAAAGTTTTTCAATGAAAAAATTTTCTGATCGGTCACCACCTCTCTGCAGGCAATGGCCCAACCTCAGAGAGTAAATAATGCCATGTAAACCTTCTTGAGAACATGAAAATTAGTCGTTCGGAGTTGGCATAAAATATGAAGGTCCAGTTCTCGGTCAATTGTGTGCAAACATGTAACAACACACACAACACAATTGATCATAAAAAGCTCGGTCAAAGTCCTTTCAAGGGCTGAAATGGCTTATTTGTTTTTTTTTTTTTTCATTTGTGGTCGATTGTGAGCAAACGCGGCACCCATCTGTCATCCGAGCACACGAAATTAACTTTTTTTCATTTTCTGCACAGTTCACGCGATTGTCTGACGTAACTTTTTCAAAATTTGACATTAGTCAATCGACAGAGACAAAAATCACCGACTTACTGATCCGCCTCGTATATTATTTTTACATCCAAAAACACATATGAAAACAGGAAGTTGCCCTCTGAGATTGGAGATTTTTTCTTTTGTATTCCTGTAATTTTTAACATATTCTGCTTAGTTGTTTTGAGGTTATGTCAAAACAAAAGAGTGATAGATGAATTCTGACACCGAATTCAAATTAAGCACAGCAAAAACAAACTGTATTATACTTCAACTTCCAACCATAAGATGTTTTTGTTTGGTAGTCCTGCGTATCACTTAAATTCTCTCTGTATCTTTATTTCCGTTAAAATTTATATATGTTTAAAAATCTTATTTTTCTTTTTATATATTTGTGTATAATTTATATAAAGAATCGGTTTGATTTTTGCAATATGATTTCTTTAAAAAAATCCAGAAAATTGGCTTTTTTCATGCTTCTAATTGATCATCAACTTTATTCGGTGTTTGATTTGGCATACAGAGGGTTTTTATAAGATTTTAGAGATTTAGAAATTTTTAGCCTTTATTAAGCTTTTATAAGAGAAGTAATCGTTTTTGCACGTTATTGAAGAATGTTTTACGATACGCCTGTTTGTGTTTCAGTTACGGTATAATCCTAATGTTCTATATAACATAAGTATATAAGTATAAGTATAAGTATATAAATAAAAACTGTAAAAATGAAATAGAATACCATTTATTTTAAAGATAAGTACTTACAAAACATAAATATACGTTCAAATCAAAACAGCAGGAACCATTAAATAAATCTATTGTTATCAGTCACATAATGTTTCGATTTGTTGACGTATCCTTCAGTGATGTAAGACTTTGAAAACATTTATGTTACTTTTAAAGATGTTGATTGTTTTGGAAAAGAAACGGAAATTTTTTCAAAATATTTAAATCGTTAAATTTCAGCCAGACATTGGAAATGAGAACATTAATTTTCTTTAGAAACAAATGTAATTATTTTAAGTCAGAAATGCTAGAAAGACATAAAAAAAAGAGAAAGTCTCACTTGGGCGCGAGGACATCCCATCGTTTTACGATGCCCGAAAGCAGAGTCGTAAAAGTAAAAAAAAAATTAGAGCAAGCCAGCGATGTAGGGACTCACACATGCATATGATATAAGCAACGCATATCTGCGCTTTGCTCATGTGTTGCTCGAGTGAATCCTTTACTATTGTGCAGATACAGTCATTGTTAGAGATATCTTCTACAGATACGCCGTATATTTGTCTGTGGAGTTGTTGCGGTTGGCAAGCGTTTACGACTTTTTAAGTAGATTTTTGTTGTGCTTGCCGTAGAGTTGTTGTACGATTTCAATTGTATTTGAATTCGATTGATATACAGACGCCGTTATTTTTGCAGTTACCTACCGCGAGACCGTATCTGTATCTGCTATGCGTAACAGACTTTGATGTTGCTATTGAAATCAAGTATCGACTGCTGAGGCAAGAGTCATAAAATTAAAAATAGCAGCAGCATCTTTTTATGACAGTCCCTTGTTCGCTGCTCTTCTAGGGAAATTCAAAAAAAGTGCTCCAAATTTTATTTGTTTATAGAAATGGAAGATTAGGGCTTCTGTGACTTAAAGGAATTCATGTAAGCCAACACCAAAAACCATATTTTTTGAGATAAAATAATATCTAAAATGACGAAAGTGAAAGCAAAGTCATAAAAAAATATGTTTTTTTTTTTGGTTGTTCTTCTTAAACTTTACGACTTTCGATCGATGTTAATTTAATTGTTTAACGGAAATTTTAACTGCTTTTATTTGCATGCGTGTTATGGGCGGCAGCCATGTTGTAGCTGTAAAATGATGCCATGATAATAAAATTATGGAGAATAACGAGCTCGGCTGAAGTAGAGACACAAGTATTGATAACGAAGAAAAGTTAAAAACTCTCTGAAACAATTCTAAGAAATCTTGCGTGTTGATTGGCAGCTGAGCGGAAATGATTAAAAAATTAAAGAAGTTGTAAGGATATACGAGGAAAATTATGAAAAAATATAAATTAATGAAAAATTGTGCAGAAATGATGAGAGTTGTAAGAGAAGCTTTAAAAAATACAAGCTTAATAAAAATTCCCTATAGTACAATTTAAGCTCTATACATTTTATGAACTCATAAAGACATGAATCCTTAATCATTTCTTTTTTGTCTTAAAAAAACTTTAGTTTGTAACCTGAGTTGATCGCAGGATATTAATTTTTGTCTATGTTTTCCCTAAAATTCTTGGAATATGAATGCTTATCAAGCACTCAGCATAGCTTTAACTTGATCAATAATAGAAGAACAATTTTAATGTCTATCCTTTAATTGTTGTGTGCCAAAATATTGTTTCAGTTTTAATTTATTTTAAAGGCAAATTATTTTAAAATTTGTTAACTGACATACGTACTCGTACAAACACAACTCAGACATTATTTGTTGCTGTGATCACGTGCCAAAAATTACCAACTCTAACATTGCCTCTTGGCTCTTGTGAGTTTTTCGAATTGTGGCTCAAATAGTGTCGCTGCGTAAACCACACTTATACATATACCAACAAACCCACACATACATTTGCAGTCAGTCAGACAGACAGACAGACAGACAGACAGACCGACAGATAGATGTACGGACAGACAGTCAGATATACGACCATATGAGTTTGCCAGCAGACATGTAGCTGAAGTCAAACAATGCAGCCTCTCTATCTCTGTGAGCATGTATGTGTATGAGTGTTTTACCACAACCATGCAAACTTACATGAAAATGCGTTGCAACTAAAATTCCATAACTTTAAATGTTTTATATTAAAATATTGAAAAAACCGCATGTAAAATTTGCGACACAATCGCACAGACACACGCATGATAACTACACAAACCTACAAAAAAAAAGGACTCTAATTAGATGTGCACACAATGGACACACACAGTCATGCACATTTGCACATTTTTGATAAGGGGTGGATGAATGCGCGCGCGTTTCCGGTTTGGCAGCGGAAACTGTTGCCGTTGTTGGCTAGAGTTGAGTGAACGAGTGGTCGGTGTTTGTTGTTCTCTTAGTTGTTGGTTTATTTGCTCACCAATGCTCATTAAGCGCTTAACCAAGTCAATGAAAATGTTAAACGGGCGTTATGAAGTTGGTAGGACAGGCGGTTTTATTTTGTCTGGTATTGTTAGTGCAGGTTTGTAGTTTCCTAGTAGTTTTTTTTTCAAATTCAATAAAAGTTTTGGTATTTTTTTTTTCAATCCACTTTTTTCAGATATTAAGATTTAGTAAAAATTAATTGTTAAGCAATTGTGAGAACATACAAATTTTATTAAAAAAATTGAGTTTGATCATCAAAAACGCCATTATATAACACACCTATAAAAAAAATAGCTCGGAGAGTCTATCGAAATAAATTGTCTGTCTGAAGAAAAAAAAAAAAATTAAGAAACTCCGCCATTTTTAAAAAGTTACAGTGCAAAAACTTCTTGAGATATTTTCAAGCCATTTTAAACTCGTTTTTAATGCTTTTAATGAAAACCGGATGGCTATTTTCCACTAACGACACCAAGTTATAGGTGCTCTATTGCATATCTAGCATAAAAGCCCATCCAACGATGAGTTGGAACAATTAAAAGTTTTAAAAGCACTGTCATAGTAAGAATTCATTACAGTTTGAGCGATATTAGGTGCGGTTGGTCTTAATCGGTTGGTCAAAATTGTATATAACTGTAACAAATTTTATATTTTTTTTTTATAAGATGCTAGGGTTTTCCGACTGAAACAATTTACATTTCATAGCTTTAGGATCTGTAATGGTGAACTTACACTCGGAAAAATGTTTCTTGGAATATGTTAAAAAAAGCATAATATTTAGATAAAAATGGTATAGACTTTGCACCAGAGAATGCTTTTCTCTAAATGTTATGCTAAAATTTTCTAAAAATGATAAAAAGCTTCTATGAAATAGAGAAATACATAAAAATATATCGTTTTTAGAGAAAAATACTTTTTTTTTTTGAGAAAATATTTTTTTTATTGAAGAAAATACTTCTCATAGTGAATTTTTTTATCAAAATACTAGCGGATGTAACCCGGTGTTACTCGGAGTTGTGCCTTGAGCACAGAAAAATGACGGTTTTCAAAACTGCTCTCATTTTAACATTTTTTAAATTATCAATGAAATTTTTTAAATTATCGTTTTTTGGGGTTTTGCACCCTCCTTCCGTCGAAAGTGTTTAGTTAAATTTACGTAAAACTGTACCTGCCAAACATTACTAAAAAAAAGACATCTTCAACGTCTCGATCTGACGTCTGGTTTTTGAGGAAAATGGTCACCCACACTGAGAAAAAAACACATATCTTTCTCCGGTGAAAAATTTATCTTTTTTCGATTATAGCAATTTTCTCTTTTTCAAGTAAAATTTTCTTCAATTAGAAAAAATTTTCACTTTTTCGAAGAAAATATATTTCTTCACTACTAAGAAATGAAAATATTTCAATGTCTTTTATTATGATAAATATTTTTCTCGTTTAACTAAATTTGAGCTTTGGCCGTTTGCGCACAAAAAAATTCTCATTTATAGAGAAAAATTTATTGAAAATGAAAAATTTTTCCTATATTTTTATAAAAAATTCACTCTGAGAAGTATTTTCTTCAATAAAAACAAATGTTTTTTCAAAAATAAAAAGTCTTTTTGTCTAATAACGATATATTTTCACATATTTTTTTTTTTATAGAAGCTTTTTATCATTTTTAGGATCACATTTAGAGAAAAACATTCTCTCGAGCAAAGTCTATGTAGCCATCCTATTGCCATCCTTTTTTTAGCCAATAGGAAAATATGGCTACGTCATCGTAACCTTGTACTCTATCATCCATGATGCTTCCAGTGAGCATAATCAAAGGATGAATTGACTCATTTTTCTCTAATTTTCGTTGTAATACTGCTTCTGCTTCTTTCACAGTTTTTCCGATCATCATAAAAAGAGTTTTGTGAATCCTAAATCGAATGTTTAGTTTAAATTTATTTTCCGTTTTCGACTTTCACTACTTTTGAAGTGGGTATCAGAACCTCTTCCAGCAAGTACAGAATGGTTTCATTTCGCCCATCTGGAATCAAAACAGAGTCTATTACTTTGTTAATAAAAACCGCAAATCTAATACTAAGCAATTATTAAAGTTTAAATAATTAAGAATATTAAATTTTGTAATTTAGTTCTCTATTTACTACAAAAGTAATAATTACAAATTATTGTACTTACTTTCTAATTGATTTTCATTGCCTTTCCAATCCCTCATCAAAGACGACTACTGTGATCTTCTTTATTCTTTCTTCAATAATTTTAAAAAGTTCAGGAAAGTGATTTGGAAAGTTTTGAAAAAAGCTTTTTGAATTTAGATGCAGAATATTGAAATCATAATCAATCTATGTATATAAAATTTGAAAATTATTTAAAAAGATTTTCTTATAAAACAATAAAGTTTACTCTCTAATTTAAATCCAAGAGGGCTCCGAAATATTTAAGAGGCGCGTTGCTTTGAAGTGGATGAATAAGGAAATTTTGATAAATAGCAAAAATAAATTTTGAAAAATTTCAAACTAACGTATTTGAGAACAAAAATACATTTTTGTGGAATTTGAAGAGATTTTATGTTTTTCTAAAACCTGGGACTATATAACACAATTGAATACCAAAATTTGCTGAAAAAATATTTCAAATTGTTCTGCGAGTGCTGTTATTGCGTTAAGTTATAACTATTATTATAACTATTTGAAAAAATCTCTTTTTAAAATCAATGACTTGTCATGTTTTTGCACAGATCTAAAAATAAATCCATTGTGAAATTGATGTGTTTTAAAAAAATCAGTTTAATGACACTCTTTAAAATGTCTCGTTTCTCACCTTTATAATAAAAAAGGAAACAAAAAACATTGATTACAGGAATTCAGACCGATGTGTTTTTGATCGCCTCTACTTTCCGATTTTAACTCCCTCATTTAATGACTCCCGCACTAATGACTTTTCTCGTCAGCCGAAAGCCAACAATCCGCACGCGCTAAATCCATAAGAAATGCCATTAAAATACTGAGATTTTGTGACTTTCATGAAAATCAGAAACTAGATATTGAACTTGTGTTGTTTTTTTTTCCCTTTTTTTTTCTTTCAGATGATGAGTTATGCTAACAGAGACATAAGAAGTGAGCCGAAAATGGTTGAGACGTGTGGATGAAAGGCTGTGCTGGTTAACCTATAAATGAGTCCATAAAATTCAAGCGCGATGTGTATTTCGCTGACGCAACGCGTCCATCATAAAATTTATTAGCTTCAACATTTATAGGGAAAACACAAACAATAACAAGAGCGACAAGCAGCGCGAAGCACCCTATCGTTTACCTAGGTGAGGTCATAAACACATACACACACACGCACTTTCACACATTTATGGCAATTAACGTGTTTAACACGACCCCAAAAACTCGAAAATCTGTAATTTAAGCAGCTCTTCCAAAGCCATTCCGGAACAATGTGCACTGTTTTGGTTTTTTTTCCCCTGGTTTTATGACAGCTTTTGGCGCTTACTGGAACCGTGACGAATTGAGGGACGGACATTATGCCACCTCATACGCTGTTCAGTGTCAAAAGTCGCATAAATCGTCGTTTAGAAATTTTGTGGCTGCCACTTAATTTGCTCTTAATTACCGCTAGAGGGCACGTTCTCAACTTGAAAACAAATTGACAACAACATAACCAAACCCTGCCAACACTAGTCATCCTAATTGGGCAATTTAATGTCAACGACGTGTGTCGTCGGTGTTTGTCAATTGTTGCTTACAACCAACTCAAAAATATGACTAAAACAACATATCCGATAGAACAGAAAAATCTCAGATATTAAAGATATGTATTTCTTAAGAAAAGTGATGGTGGTATTCGAGTTGATGATGGGACAACAGAGGGCCACTAAAAATAGCACTACTATTCATCGGCGGGTGCAACATGACGTATTTGTGGTACGGAGTGATTGAGTCTGTTGGCAGCACACTTCAACGCGTTTGACATTCGATGGCCACAGCTATTGAGCTGCCTTAATGTGCCTCGATCGACATGGCACTTTGTTTATGTTTGTTGATCGTGAACAACAGTTTTAGTAGACTTTGTCGAACGATCGATTGATAGATCGATTGATCCACAAACGCAGCCGCTTGCGATGGCTTAACTTTGTTGACAGACGGCTACGTGATTTTTTACTTTTTTTACTTTTGTAGACTATTGGTAGGAAGATACGATGGGAGCCAGATACGTCCAACCACAAACATTGTTGGAGCGCCAAACTTCTTAAAGCACTCAGAAAAAAGTTTCTCGGAATATGATAAAAAAAGGGCATCATATTTAGAGAAAAATGGTACAGAGTTTGCTCCAGCGAATGTTTTTCTCTAAATGTGATTCTTAAAATTCTCTAAAAAGGATAAATAGCTTTTATACAATAGGAAAATATATAAAAATATATCGTTTTTAGAGCAAAATAGTTTTTATTTTTAAAAAAAGATTTAGGTTTGATGAAGAAAATACTTCTCATACACTGAGAAAAAAACACATACCTTGCTCCGGTAAAAATTTCTCTATTTTCCATAATAGCAATTTTCTCTTTTTCAGATAAAATTTTCTTCAATTAGAAAAAATTTTCTCATTTTCGAAGAAATATTTCTTTACTTCTAGGAAATGGAAATATTTCAATGTCTCTAATAATGATAAGTATTTTTCTCGCACAAAAAATTTCTCATTTTTAGAGAAACATATATTGAAAATGAAAAATTTTTCTTGTATTTTGATAAAAATTCACTGCGAGAAGTATTTTCTTCAATATAAACTAAACTTTTCTCAAAAATAAAAAGTATTTTTCTCTAAAAACGATATATTTTTATATATTTTTATAATTCTATATTTTTATATATATAGAATTTTTTGTATCGTTATTAGAGAATAACATTCTCTGGAGCAATCTCTACCGTTTTTCTCTAAATATGATGCCTTTTTTATCATATTCTGATTAACTTTTTTCTGAATGTAGTGAATTTTTTATCAAAATATAGGAACAATTTCTCGTTTTCAATAAATTTTTCTCTATAAGTAAGAATTTTTTTGTGCGAGAAAAATACTTATCATTATTAGAGACATTGAAAGATTTCCATTTCCCACAAGTCAAGAAATATTTCTTCGAATGTGTGAAAATTTATTCTAATTGAAGAAAATTTTATGTGAAAAAGAGAAAATTGCTTTTATCGAAAATAGAGTAATTTTTTATCGGATAAAGATATGTGTTTTTTTCTGAGTGTACAAACTGGGATACAATGTCTGAGTTCGGTATACCTGCAAAGTTGATAAGGCTCTGCAAGATGACGTTGAGTAATACATGCAGCTCCGTCAAGGTAGGAAATGACCTCTACGAAACCTTTAATACCGAACGAGGTTTCAGACAAGGCGACCCGCTATCATGCGATCTCTTCAATTTCATCATGGAGGGGATTCTACGAAAGGCAGGTGTACATCGAAATGGTACCATTTTCTACAAAGGTGTCCAGCTGCTTGCGTATGCTGATGATATCGAAAGTATGCTTTCGCCGCTATCGAAAAGGAATCAGCCAAAGTGGGTTTGACAGTGAACGAGGGCAAAACAAAGTATATGCTGTCTGCAAATAGGGAAGTGCGGCATCTAGGCTCCCATGTAACAGCAGGCAAATATAACTTTGAAGTTGTCAAGGAGTTTACATAACTTGGCACCACCGTAAACAGCAACAACAATGTCAGCCTGAAGATAAAGCGAAGAATAACAATTGCTAATATGTGCTACTACGGGCTAAGTAAGCATTTAGGTTCCAGAGCCCTCTGTCGATCGACAAAATTAACACTCCACAAGACGCTCATCATACCTGTGCTTCTCTATGGCGCTAAGGCATGGGTGGTATCGCAAATCGATGCAGCCGCTCTTGGGTTTTCGAGAAGCCAAGCCATCGGAGAGTCATCGGTGAATTATCACGGTAATGCGAGTTTCTATTGGGTATGAAGCAGAGAACTGCAATTATTCTTGTTTTTGAGTCATTGGTTGACTAACACAAAAAAGAGTATAAGTGGATTTAAGTCAAAGAAAAACTTCCACTCATATCCACTCATACTCGTTCGTGTGTCGTACACATAGCGAATGAATGAACAAGAATAATTTTTATGTTGATATGAACCGATGCAGTGCTCAGTTCTCTCATTGAGTGAATGGATTTATTGTGCTATGCCATGACTCACAACACTAATAAACACCACGAGTGCTGTGGAATGACTTAAGTACTTTTAGTTCAGCTTTCTTGTCATTTCATTGAAATTTAATTGTAAATGTCCAGCAACACGTGCCAAACGAAACAAAAACTGTTTTGCCAGAGGCATAACAAAAAATAATACTCAACTCTTTCATTTTCTTACACAAAATGTAAACAAAACATCAAAAATCATCAGCAGGGCATAACACTAAATAATACTCAACTCACTCATAGTTCTTATATTGCTCTCTCATGAATAAGTGAGTCACATCAGATTATTAACCAACATCCAATAAAGTCTTAATTGCAGACACACATGCATGTTAGAGAACTTTGAGTATTTTTTGATTTTAGTGGGAATGAGTCAAAGTATTTTGTTGAGTTGGAATAGGTACACATTTGCACCAATAGTTACGGCTCATGACTTAAGTGTACTAATTTTTTTGATACTCATTGCAGGTCTCTGGTATGAAGGCACTACTGTAAGGATGGGGTAGGTAAACTGCTCGAGTGGACTTGGGAAATACTTGAGCTGGTGGAGTCAGGTTGTGTACCTCCTTTGAACTTTTCCCATGATAGTACCTGTATAATAGACTTATGGACCCAGAATTGCATCGATGACCAAGAGTTGAGAGAGGATGGAGCGTTTTCATCCCCAATCAAATATATTGCACGGGGTTTGCAATATTTATGATTGGGGAATGTCTTGAAGCCCTTGATATATATATAAATATATATAAATATATATAATATATTTAATATATTACGTAATATTATTATTTTTCCGTTAAACCTGCAATAAATCTTATTACCGTCAGCGAAAGTATTATCATCAAGAAATATTAATCCTTTTTTGCTAGTTTTACATATTTACTACTTTTTACATATTCAGCCCAATCATGAAACATTTTTTTCCGGGAGTTGTAAAAGGGATTTTCCGGATTTAAGATAGCAGATAAAGAAAAAAAACATGAATATTGGCGGTTGCTGAACAAAATTGCATTAAAAATTTTCGAAAAAGTACGTTAACTTTATCTTAAACTGGAAACACCCTTTTACAACTCCCGAGAGAAAATGTTTCATGATTGGGCTGATTACTTTGAAAAACCTTATTACTTTTATTTTGGGGTAATATGTAATATAATATTATTACTTTTAAGAATAGGTTATATGTAATAAGTAACATATTACTTTCCAAAGTAATATGTCGCAACTCTTTTCAGGACTGTGTCATTTAGAGATGTCAGTGTGTTTCTTTTTAACCAGTTTTCGGTTTTTGTTCAGCGGTTCAACCGATCGGTTAAAACCCAGAGGCAAAAACCAGTTTTCCGGTTCACCGAAAAGGTTTTTTTATTAAATAAAAAATAATTTTAATCAAAAACTAGAATTTATTTTTATTTAACATCTTCAAATATCTTTTAAATATATTTATTTATATATGTATATAAACTGTATAAAAATATCTATCTATATTTATATGACGTGGAATACCTAATCAACCCAGTATTGCCTAGACATCTGGTTCATAAAATCATTTAGCTTTTTTTTTTTGCTTTTTTAGGTTTGAACATTTGAATCAAGTCTTCCTTGGTTCGGAAATGGGGAGATAGATAAGTAGGAGAGAAAGTGAAATCAAGAGAAACAAGTATAGAATGTAGAATGTGTGGCGAAGCGCTATATAAAAATGCGAATTTGAATCTGGGGCAAGTGTTATGCCTGTACCTCAGTCAATTTGAGTTATTAAATAATCTCATTCCACAAACATCTCTACCACCCACTACAACTTCCAAAGTGGTATATGTTGATGCATTTTTAATTTCAGCTGATTACAAATGAGGAAAGAGTTAAAGAGAGGTAAAAGCGTAGGACCATGGCTAGATCGGGATTCGAACCAGTAACCTCTGGGCTGGCAGTCAAGCATCCTAACCACTCTACTACCGAGGTAGCCAAATTCTCATTGCTTCGTTGGACTTGCTCCTGTGTCTGTCAACATCAAAAACGGTTTGACACAAAACTAATGTTGTAGCCTTTGGTTTTTTCGTTTTCTTAAAGAAAGCGGAGGTTAACCGGTTTAATCGGACTCGGGTAAAAGCCTTAAAAAACCGGTTTACCGAAGAGTAAAAAACCGGTTTACGATTTAACCGATTGGTTTTTGACATCCCTACACTGAGAAAAAAAACATACTTTAAAATTAAACAAAAATTTTTAAAATATAAATTTAACGCCTTTGCGTTTCTACAAAACAAAATTTAAAACAATTGTGTTTAAATTTCAATTATACACTCCTTTCAATTTTTTTTCATTCATTATTTCTTTGAAACTTTCTTTGACATTTTTTGAATTTTGAATTTTCATTGGTTTGAAAAATATCGAACATAAAATAAAATAAAAACTAATTCAGTTTTTCAATATTGAAATATTTAAAATTCAAACTTCATTGAAAGGAGTTAAGATTTTGTATTCGGAGGGTCCCAAGGGTCGCTGATTACGAATCTGTCATCAAAACCTCGGAAAAAATTAAAAAATGGCATCGAAAAAATTGTGCTTTAAAACATTTGTTTTAAATTTAAAAATTTTTGTTTTAAATTTGTTTTCTTATTTAAAAACATTATTTTAAAAACAAAAACCATTGTTTTAAATTTAACTTTAAAAACAGTTGTGTTTAATTTAAATGAATTTGTTTCAAGCTCTATTTCAAAAACAAATTCGTTAAAATTAACACAATTTCATTTAATTTTAACACATATTTCCCTCAGTGTAGTATCATATATTTTGCCTGTTTCTCTTTATCTCCGAAGAGCTCGGGCGTTTTTTGAACGATCAGGAATGACAAATGCTACTGTCGTCAGCAAACAAATGGATTGGGTTATTAGTGCTCATTCCGGGTGGAAAACTCATTTGCCGGGAGAATATCGTAGGCTGGCCCCGGGGAGATTCATGCTGGCTGTGGTAAGCTCAATGTTGCGAGCTAGACTACGAGTCAACGTCGCGTTGTATTTTGTACAGGCAGGCTGCTATATGCAAGAGAGTTTAGGTCAGTATCGTTTCAAACCAATGTAGGTTAATTAAATTTAATCTCAAATTAAATGTTCACACTTTGGTACTATGGGTTTCAGATGAGTAAATTTTAGTACTGTCATGTCTTGGAAAATAACGAAATTTATATGGTGATGATGGTAATTGAATTCCGCTTGAAACAACTGAAACGAAAGGCATTCCGTAGAATTTTGGGTACTGAGTGTTTTGACACTGGTCTTGAAATATATTAAATTATATTCTTACAAATGGATTTGAGAAAGTATCTGCAAGTAGACAAATATCGGTACAATCTAATGCAACACTGCAGATTGTTTAGAAGGAAATCAGTTTAATCTTTTCAAAGCACTGAGTCCTGAGGATGCATCTGTTGGGAGTTGGTTTCGAAAAACTGTGACGCCTCACTATGGGGCGAGTAGAATTAAGCTGTAAGGCAGGTGTCTGCTCTAAAATTTACTGGACTGATGGGGAATTTGTAAGCAGCCTTTTGTTCATAGGTCTTAACCGGAAAACAAGGTGGCTTAGTTTTCAGCTTATGACGAAAAAATTCGCATTTCTTTGTATGGCAACTATACTTTTCTTGAGCCTTTATTTTCAAGAGGGCTTCCGCCAATTGCATGTAGGCAACTTCCCTATAAAGGATGCAGACATTCCAAACGAACACCTATCAAGCAGCTCTGTCTGCCTTGGCAGTGTCAGTTGCAAAGTTTAAGTATGAAAGTTTAACTTTCGTACTAGAAAGAACGTCTGCCTGGTAAGCTTATAAATTGGAAATTATATTTTTGGCTCTTACATCACCAAAGATAGCCCATCGTCGATTTGTTTTTACGAATGTTTATCAATATCAATGCGAGTGTTTTTGTTGCTGTTGTCATTGTTTGTTTAATTGTGTTGGTTTCTGCACTAAAAATGACTGGCGGCAGATTGAATCGCGTTGATTAAAAATGTTCGTAGTTTTGAATTTTAATGCAAGGCGTTGATAATGCTTATCAGTCGATAAGAGCAAAAAGAATCGGGGTGGGATGGATGCAATAAAAATAGCTGTAGTTATTAAAATCAACGCATCACAATGCGTGTTGCAACCGCTTTGAACACTTCACGGAATGATTTATTTAAGATAACAACGCAGCTTATTTGTGCGATGGACAGATAAAGGCAGAAATGATACATAGATGCAAATACTACGCAGAGCAAATAAGGCCAGAAGAGGATTAACGGTTATGTTATTGTTTTGCTTTTGGCTTTTATTGCTGTTGAATTGTTTTAGCGTGTTTATCTTGGGTTGACTTAAGTCTTAGCAACCAGAAGATGCTAAATTTATTAAGTTTACAAGAACAATATGAGCAGCCAATGATAACAACAACAACTGTAAGAATTGCTCACGCATATTTGGCTGCGCAGAGCTATTATCTATTTATTTGTTGCAACTTTAATACAACGCATTTAATTGTTATTTATTTAAAAAGTCGTAAATTTTGCAAAACCACAAACAAGAACTGAAATGGTATGGTGGGGCTGTGGGTGTCGGTCCTGGAGGCGCTGGTACATTTCCATATTAAAATAAATACGTATGCATTTGGGTAAGCAAGCATGTCTGTGTGGGTTTTTTTATGGTCGTTACTTGCTGGTTCGAGTTTATTTAATGATTTATTTTTGTTAATTGCATTGCGAGAGAGAAAAGCGTTCGCCGCTAGATGGCGCTTGCTAATGCAAAAGTAATTAGTTTGAACAGCGGCCACTAGCTCGAAATCTGAACCAGCGCTGCTGTAAGATTAGTGCGCTACAGGGACACTGTCCCGCCAAACACCTCCTTAACAAAATGATAATGACGGCAGCAACAATAACTACAACAACAACAATAAATACAACAACAACAACAAAAGCAGCCAGAACAACAAGGAAGCGAAAAAGTCAAGGAAGAAAAATTATTTTTAATGCTAATTCGTTTGCTGAAGCGCACAAAGTTCACACTTCAGCAGCAGTAGCAACAACAACAACAACAACAAAAGAACTGACAGCAACAACAACAATAACAACAACAACTTAACCAAAATGCCAAAAACTGCATATATATATAATAGAGAGCACCAAGGATTTTACACTAATGACGACGATAAGGATGATTTTAAGCGTCAGAAAGAACATCCTTTAAAACTTGAAAGTGCTTACGAAGCGCTGGCAAAGTTCGACAGTGAAAACCCACAGAAAGTGGATGGCGGAGAGAAGTAAGAGTTACGATATAGGAGGAGTAGCTCAGCGCGCCTAAAACTATACACAAAAAGCAAAATTATGAAAATTGCCAAAAATATTCTGCACAAGAATAAGTTTAAAATGACAAAAAAAAAAAAAAAGAAATCTTAAAAAAATTATGCATCAAAAACACATCTTTGAAATCTTTCAAGAAGACACATCTTCGTGTACTTCCGCTCTGTAGAATAGTGCTCTACGTCAAGTCGTTTCTTTGTCTGTCTGTTTCTTGTTTTGCATGCCCTGCTAAGAGCGTTGCAAGCTGCATGCAACTTCCGAGTGCGTCTTTGTTGCTGCTTTAAAACGCATGGATTGCAGTTTTTTTTTTCTCAGGCGAAGTCAAACTTTTACAATTATTCAAATTGTTAAATTTTTCTAAGCAACATTAAGATGCCAGAACTCTTCTTCGGTCTCCTTGTGCTGCTATACATCTGTTTTGTCTTTGTTACCTTGACTTGTAGAATTGCAAATAAATGGTATGGAAGTACCTGGAACACGGTCACATGAACAAGTATTCATATGAAAGAAGTTAAATTGTTAATAAATGCGGCGCTAAAAAGCAAAGTTTTCAAACCCACAAACGATTTTTTCGGTTATATGGTATCGACACCCTTACTGAAATTATACTTTGGAATAAACATATCTTCTTATAAATTTAGGCATTATTGAAACTATTATAAAGGGTGTTTTTTTAAGAGCTTGCTGATTTGAAATTTATACAAAACACATGCCAAATTATGAAATGACCAAAAAAATGTTTTTATTTGGTAGATAATTTTTTGGCATTTAACATTTAAATATAATTTTGGGCATATGGTCACAACGACTATTATTCACAAAGGTCATTCTGGTGGTCCAATTTTCCACCACCTTTTCAAGCATTTGAGGGCGTATTTCAGCAATGACACGTTGAATATTGGTTTCCAAAGCGTCAATCGTTGCTGGTTTATCCACGTAAACCAATGACTTCACGTATCCCCACAAAAAATAATCAAGTGGCGTCAAATCACACGAAAGCGGAGGCCAATGCACCGGTCCATTTCTCGAAATAATGTTTAAGCGACCAATTACTGAATTCACGGCGCATTTGATGATCGTGTGGCTTTAATTGTTGCACCAATTGAATTTTGTATGGCACCAAACCTAAATCCTTATGCAAAATTTTCCATAAAGTCAATTTACAAAGTCCAACTTCTTGGGCACGACGACGAATCGATAAATTGTCGTTTTCTTCGACACTGGCCTTAACGACAGCAATATTTTCTTCTGTACGCACTCTTTTCGGTGGCTTGGCATCCAAAAGAGTGAATGTAGACCGAAATTTGGTAATTACGTTCTTTATGGTGGTCTCAGACGGACGATTATGTGCACCATAGAACTCACGAAGTGCTCTATAAACATTTTTAGTTGAACACTGTTTTTGAAAATAAATTTCCACGATTTGGAAGCGTTGTACTGGAGTTAACCTATTCATGATGATTTGCCAAACAATACTGCGTAGAGACGTCACTTTAAACTGTCAAAACAAATGTCAGGCAATAGATTAATCCATATTGAAAAAAAACCTCATAAAAAAACACCCTTTAGTAAATAGTTTAAAAAATACATCGATGCATCGAATATTGGTTCGATGTATTGGTTCCATACATCGAAAATGTGCGATGTCTTGTAATTTACTATGTTTAATCGATGTATCGATGTTTTTTTTAAAGAAATATACATTTTCATCCAATGCAACGATGTTTATTTTTCGATGCATCGATGCCTTTTTCCAAGTGTTCTTTAGTTTTTTAATATATATTTTGTTTTTTTTTTTAAATATAATCATTTTTAATATTCAACAATAAATTTTATCATATAAAAAATAGTTAATAATCACTTATCCGGCTGTAACTTTTGAACCCGTAAGAGTTTTTCCATGAAATTTGTTTTCTTAGAATCTTAAGAATATGTACTTAAATAAAAAATTATAAAATAAGTCAATTTCAAAAAACAGCCAATGTCATGTCCCACTCTTACCGCCCTATTCTGCTTGTTAACTTAACACGGCGTTGTTAAGAATCTCTTGTTAATGTTCTTGTTATGTAATGTAAATATTCGTATTCTAACAAATCATTAACAACTTGAAAGCTTTAAAAAGCTTTTAAAGTTCACCACGCATGGTGAAAATGCAAATGGCATACATATCAAGCGTCAGCTGTTGTTTTTTACTTATTTCAGAGTTTATTATTTCTGCAAGAAGAATAATAAATGTTATGGAGTAAGAAATTAAAAGATTGCTTCATATTTTATGTTTAAAGTGATACTTTTAAATGCTAAGATTTAAAATCTACTTAATTTCTTTGTAATAAAGGCGTTAATTGAAAGGCGTTTGAAGTTTTTTTTTGTTAATATTGCTCAGTGTGATGGCTTAAAAGAAGTAAAAATTATTCCATTCTTAAATATTGTTACATTTCTTCACTATTATTCAATATTATATTGATATTTTTACGTATGCACATCAATTTATTTGCTTAACATTGAAATTAAACTCGTTGTTAAGATGCTTTCGGTCATTAACAAAATAGTTAAGAAAAGAGCTTTAAATTTTTCACCAGAATACGAAACCTTAACAAGGTGTTAATATTAACTATTTTGTTAATGTGGTGAGCATAGTTAAGTTGCCAGAATAGGGCTGTTAATGTGAAAAATATTGTTTTTTACATAAGGCTGATTCCACACTGATGAGGAACGGAAATATGAATCATAAAATTCATAAAATTTTTCACCAGAATACGAAACCTTAACAAGGTGATAATATTAACTATTTTGTTAATGTGGTGAGCTTAGTTAAGTTGCCAGAATAGGGCTGTTAATATGTGCAGACGTAAAAAAGTTATCTACTTATATTTTTCTCATTGTGAAAAATATTGTTTTTTACATAAGGCTGATTCTGCACTGATGAGGAACGGTAATATGAATCATAAAATGCTTTCAATTGAAATAATTTTTGGTTCTCGCAATAACATGGAATTTAAAAAATGTCTCTATTTTCGATAATAGCAATTTTCATCTTCACTTGTGGGAAGTATTTTTTTCAATAAAAACAAATCTTTTCTCAGAAATAAATAAGTCTTTTTCTTTAAAAACGATATATTCTTATAAATTTCTCTTTTTCATGGAAGCTTTTTATCATTTTTAGGGAATTTTTTGGATCACATTTAGAGAAAAGCATTCTCTGAAGCTATACCATTTTTTTCTAAATATAATGTATTTTTTTATCATATTCCGAGAAAATTTTTTCAGAGTATACGTTTGTATTTCATATCAAAACTTAATCATAGAGGAAAAGTGGGCGTCATCCGCTCACGAACACACCCACCTCTAATACAACCCAAAATAGTGAAAACTCTATAAGTAAATAGACTAATATATAAGCTACAAAACTGAAATTCGGTATTTGTGTACTTTATGTTAAAACTGAGTTGTGTGAAAAAAATGGGATTCAGCCATACACTACAACACCCACCTCCCATACAACCCCAACATTAAAAACTATATAAAGAGGCTTTTCTGGAAGCTACAAATATAAAATTCGGTATTTATTCATTTCATATCGAAACTAAGACATGTTAAGAAACTAGGCGTCATCTACCCACATTCACGCCCACCAAATCATTGAATTTTATTACCAAAATCAGTGTTCGGTTCGAAATGTGTTTCGCGCTTTACGTCCGATTTATGGTCTACATAATCGACCAAGTGAGCAAACAATTAATGCGATTGTGACCAAGTTTCGCACTCAGTTTACTTTATTGGACATTAAACCAACCACACGAATGCGTACAGTGCGTACAGAAGAGAATATTGCGTCTGTTTCTGAGAGTGTTGCTGAAGACCGTGAAATGTCGATTCGTCGCCGTTCGCAGCAATTGGGTTTGTGTTATTCGACCACATGGAAGGTTTTACGCAAAGATCATCACCCTTTAGTAAAAACTCTATACGAGGCTAATATTTAAGCTACAAAACTGAAATTCGGAATTTATGTATTTTAAATCAAAACTGGGGCGAGTTAGAAAAATTGGCGTCAACCAACCACATTCTTACTCATTAAGAATCTCTTTTATTTCCTTTTTCAGATCACCAAAAGAGTTGGACTCATGTCAACATGTACGCATCCTATTTATTACCACTTTAATTTAATAGCCTGTAATTATATCAATTCTGAATTTTTTTTTAAAAATTTTTTGTATTCTTTAAATATTAAGAAATCTTTTATAAAATTAAATGGCTGGTTAAAATTTTCGTGATTTAGACGGCGTCAAAATAGTATAATCTTTTTAAATCTCGTACAAAAAGAACTACAATTTAAGATTTTTCATCCTTACGAATTAGCCGTGGGGGTATTTAAACTTCGGCCAAGTCGAAGATATACCTTAACAGGTATAGGTATGCTTTTGATTCAAAATTCAGATGAAAAATTTTTTTTTTCAAAAATATATATTTACATTTTTCTGAAAAAATTTATAATTATATCTATTATGAAAAAAAATATTTTGATTTTGGTGTCAAAAATTAATTTTAACCGGTTAATACCATTTTCAAAACGATAAAGAAGTCAAAACGTCACACCCATTTTTATGGAATGAGCCATAAGTTATTCATTGAACTCAATCGGGTAAGTAGACTTTATTCTAGTACTAGATCTAACATAAAAATATTGATTTTTGAAAATTTTATAGCATGAAAACCAAATTATGGCCCACTTCTGTCGATGCTACTCTATTAAATAAAAAATTTTAAAACGAATGATACATTGGATTGCTTCAAGGATGAATTCTTAATTTACCTAAAAAGCCCTGTCTAGCGGTTAAACGAAAATCCACCTACAAAATAAAAAAAAAAAGTAATTTTCATTTATATGCTTATGTTAAGTAAATAGAGAAAAAATAAAAATATCGATTATTTTATACGATACATCGATTTTTTTTTACAGTACAAAAACAAAAAAAAAACAAAAAACAAATTGGCCATTTGAGCTTTGAGCCCTTGAAAGGACTTTGACCGAGCTTCTAACGATCAATTGTGTTGTGTGTGTTTTTAAATGTTTGCACACAATTGAGCGAGAACTGGACCTACATGTTTTATGCCGACTCCGAACGACTAATTTTCATGTTCTCAAGAAGGTTTACATGGCATTATTTACTCTCTGAGGTTGGGCCATTGCCTGCAGAGAGGTGGTGACCGATTAGAAAAATTTTTTATTGAAAAAACTTTTTCGCCGCGGCTGGGGATCGAACTCGCTCTCTGAGCATGCTAAGCCACACACTTAACATGCATGCCACAGCCACCGAAGTCAAAAACATAGATTTTTTTTCTAAATGCGATGTTTTAAAATCGATGTACAATTTCGATGCATTTAAACAAAAAACGCATCGATGTATTTTTTCGACGAAATAAAAGTTATGGACTTCTTGTCGAGACCAAAACAAAGAAAACTTTAAAAGTATGCAAAAAGAAACAAGCAAAATGACAAATTCTTTCGTTCATTTCGTTAAGTTTAACAGGTTGAGTTCATCGACTTATTGTTAGTTGAAAAAAAGGCGAAGCAAATGCACTTTCCATTGGTGCCACTTTCATCTCTGTCTGATGCATAGTTTGCGAGCTACACTCGCTAGTGGTATTGGGATGTGGGATTAAAATTAATTTGCATTCAAAACAAATATTAAAGTTTTACGCCATCTATTGGGCAAAAGCATAAAACGATATATGATCCAACTCGTTTTTTCATAAGAGTAAAATCTAACCGTATCACAGGTACATTTCGTTAAGTTTGACAGCTTGAGCCCATTGACTGAGTTAAAATGAGGTTGTGGTTGACATCTGGTGTTAAAATAGAGCACTCATTTCTAAGTAGTACATACAAGAACCCAATGAAGAAGCCTGCGAATCAGTTCGGATAAAACAAAACAATACAAGCAAAAACAACGAAACAAAAACAAAGAAAGTAGCAGGCACAGCATAAGCAGCTGATGATTGATTTTCTTATGTAAACACATGCATTTTTCTTCTAATATTTTACTATTTTGTGACTTTAATATAATAGTGACAAAACTAAAAATTAGATATTCATTCAGCGCAAGATATATCTGATATTTTAGCATATATATTATCTTTGAACGATGAGTATTAAAGGCTGTAGGTATACGTCAAATAAGTATTCGTCAAATAAGTTTCATGGCCTTGAAAAAATCTGTTAAAACGACCCCATACAAATCGCACTGTAAGACGTAATTCTATGTCAAAAATTTTCAATTCGATTCAAAAGAAACCAACAAATAATACTGGCCTCGTCAAGTTGAGGCAGTCAGTCGAGTCGAGTCGAGTAGTGCAACTCGACTCGATTTTCGAGTCGAGTAACTCGGTTTTTCGAATAACTCGAAATTACGAGTTACTCGAGTCAACTCGAAGAATTATCGAGTTACTCGAGTTCTTTTTTTTTGCACGTTCTCAATTTCACTCTCAATAATACATACCCAGTAGCAATTATGGCATAATAAGTATACAAGAAGAAGAAGTGGTTTTGTCAACCACTTTCTTTATTATTTAATAAATCAATTACAGAATGTTATTTTCCAGTTTTTTGGAAAAAATCATTTATAAGTCCTATATATAAAAAAGGTTGCAGAAATGATGTTAATAATTATAGGCCCATCGCTAAGCTTTCGTCTATTCCCAAACTTTTTGAGCGAATTGTGTACGATCGTGTTAAAATTCATTGTGGAGAAGTCATAACAACTCGTCAGCATGGTTTTGTTAATGGAAGATCCACTGTGTCTAATCTTCTCGATTTTACAACATTCTGCTTAAATTCAATGGAATCTAGTAACCAAGTCGACTGTATTTACACTGACTTTAGTAAAGCATTTGATAAATTACCTCATGATTTAATCTTATTCAAACTAAAGTTAATGGGATTTCCACATTATTTTGTATGCTGGATAAAATCGTATTTGACTGAGCGATCTTATCAAATACGATTCCGAGGGGTGTTGTCTTCAGAATTTATTGCTGAATCAGGTGTTCCTCAAGGTAGCCACCTTGGTCCACTTCTGTTTATTTTAGCAATTAATGACGTCACACACGTCATTGAACACTCTCGTCTGCTGATTTATGCAGACGATATGAAAATATACAAAAAAATAAATACTGAAAATGATTCTAACCTACTCCAGGCTGATCTAAAATCCTTTGAAGTTTGGTGTTCTAAAAATAATATGTTTCTCAATCCTAGTAAATGCCAAACTATGACCTTTTCGCGAAAAAGGAATAATTTATTATTTGATTACAATATAAAAGATACTGCTTTAAGTCGTGTAGATGTGGTCAAAGACCTTGGTGTATGCATGGATCCTAAGTTATCGTTCAATATTCATATTGATAATATATGTAAAAAAGCGTCTTCAATGCTTGGATTTATAAAACGCTGGGCCAAAGAATTCAATAGCACGATTACAACTACAACGTTATATTATGCAATTGTGCGTCCTCACTTGGAGTACGCAAGTCAAGTCTGGTCCCCAAGTTATAATGTGCATGTTGAACGAATAGAGAGGATCCAAAAACGTTTTGTTCGGTTTGCTCTAAGGGGCTTAAGTGGAACTGATATCTTAAACCTTCCTCCTTATGAGGATCGTTTGAAACTATTAAGAATGCAGTCACTAAGTGAGCGAAGGAGGTCCGCAGATATCGTGTATTTACACCAACTCATGACCGGTGTTTTCGATTCTCCGGAAATTCTTTCTCTCATTAATTTTAACTCTAACCGTAGAAGCAGTAGAAACGCTAACACTTTAATTTATTTACCTTTTAGTAGAACGAACTATATGTCAACTGCTCCTTTAAACCGCATGAGTACCTTTGTTAACAACTGTAGCGTTTTTGATGTTAACTTGTCAAAAGGTCAACTCAAAAGTAGATTAAAAGCTATTCTGTAATTAGATCTATGTGTGCATGGTTAGTAGTTACGTCTTGTGTTGTCCCTGAGCCCAACCCAAACTTTGGTGGGTAAATTTTTTCCACATTAACTTTGTTTTTAGCCACTGGAATCTTTATCATTAAAACTTTTTGATGCTTTGGACTGTGGCTTCAAATGAGTTAATGCTGAGAAAGTGCGAAAAAGCTGTAGTAGCTAAACTCTTTTTTTGTTATTGCATGTAAAAGATAAAAGTAATGGAACATTGAAGACATGTATAATCTTCAATAAATGCATAAAATTATATAAATGATTGCCTACAATTTTTTAATGTCTATTTAATATCTTAACCGCAACCTCTTTATCTCCATCTCTCAATCCTAGAGTGATATTATTTTAACGACTGAAACTCCATATTTCAAACTGGTTTGGTTAGCGAAAATAGGGCAATAAATTTATATTTTTATTGTATCAAAGGATGGAAATCAAGCTTAACAAACATCAAGGGCTATTTATCAAAGGCTAAACGTTAAAACATTGTAAATGCAATTTTAAAAACTTTACAGAAGAAACAAAAAGCTTTATTACCCATAAATTTTATTGGTCTAAGTTTAATTTTTTTTCAAGTGAGACAAAAAGTTACAAAAAAAAAAAATATGCATGGAAATTTGGAATTTATTTTTTTCCAAAACTTTTTCAAAAATTATAATGAATTTTTTTTTCCAAAAATTTTTCAAAAAGTATGTTGAATATAATAAAAAATATAATAATAAAAAATGCAAGGATAGCTCAGGAAAGATACATTGAGGAAGTTAGTGTTTGGATTCATTAACGTATTTTCAACTGGGGACTTCCTCTATCTTCTCAGAACGACATCATAAGAATGACTCAAAGAATGAAAAAGGGTTGCCATCTCTCTGGAAGTACTTATAATTTGTGTAGAGAATATAGGTCAAGGCATCCAAGGATATTTTTTTTACTCTGAGAATTATATTAAGTCTACCAGTCAAAAGAATGATAGAACGAGGTAGAGAGAAAAAGAAACAATACAAGGACATTTTTTTCATATGCATTTTATTGAAATTTTTAGCTTAAAACAAACATACAACAAGTCACACAAACTACAGATTTTTATGCAAAAATATAAATACCGTTTGTGGCAAAACAGCAAATATGATGCCATCCACCATCAGCTATTGCGTTACTTATATTTCTAGCATTATCTGTTACAAAATATGTAGGCAGTCTCCAGATTGAGCAAATTCCATTCAGATAGCATTTCTTGTAATTTTTTTTTAAGATTTTTTCCAGTATGACTTTCCTCCATCTGCTCCATCCCGAGGGCCACATTTTTTATGGTAAAATCATTTGTCATATAGTGAAGCGTAAGAGATATATAACAGTCACTACATCGAGATTTCCAGCAGTCGGTTGTAAGAGATGAACTCATTAATTTTGAAGCTATATCGGCAGATAAATTTTTCATTAACTTAGTTTTTATTTTATTGTACAGTTTTGGAGCTAAACTGCGAGCCACCGTCGTTCGACAAGGAAGATTGTAGTCTGAGGCAAGCCTATTTATTAGTTTTCGGAACCCATGATCTTCGACACAAGAAAATGGTCTCAAATCTTTTGCTATCATCTCCATCACAAGTTCATCAATTTCATTTTTTTCTAATTCAGATAAAGCATTTTTCTGCCGCTTTACCTCACTGTTTTTTTTCTTCATTCGTGTTCTTCTTTTCTCAATCTTTTTCGAGCATTCTTTCCAGACCTCGAGGTGCTTCGATTTAATATGGTTAAACAATGCTGTAGTAGATCCTGTATTTTAAAAAGCATTTAATAAAAATTTCGATTATCTCTGAACGCTTATTTTACCTGTGGGCAATTTTAAAATAGCTGAGCACAAATTAAAAATTGCTTTTTTGTTTTCAATCAAACACAATGTAAAATAATCAAAAGCAATGCTTCGTTTACAATTCAATTGCTCATTTGCAATTTCACAGGTTTCATTGCAGTTTTTTGCAATTTCGCCAGGACGAGCGTTATTTTCAAACTCTGCCATTGCAAAACTTTTATGAAACTGAACTAATTTCAACCTTTATCTGACACAACTTTGTTCGAAATGAGTTCTTTATCTCAAATCAATGTTTTTCAGAATAACGGAAAAAGTTGAAGCATGAGTGAAATCCTGAATTTATTTCAATGTAAAAGAGTAATGTTTCTAATAAACATGGCAACTCTGTTAAAAAATAACTCAGCACAAATAGCGTTATTCATTGGACGAGTTTGATGTTAACCTTGAACGCATTGCACTGTGTGTCAAATATGAATATACCAGTAGAATAATAAAATATATGTTCAATATATATACATGTAATTTATTTTAATGTTAAAATGTTCTAATAAGCTTACAATGTTTACTTCAATATGGAAAAATTATGCACATATTTTTATGATTTATTTTTTAATGTAACGAAGTACTTGGAAGGTGTTTTACTGTGTAAATCAATATATATATATAATCTGAGAGTGAACGCTTATTTATGACATTAATATATGGGCATCTCCCAGTGGCACGGACGCGACATTCGCACGGTTTTAATTACTCGAAAAACAAGAAAGAAACAAAATGAGCCGATATGTATTTAAGTGTTCTAACACGACGAAAGAGTGCTTTATTTTATAAAAATACTGGCAAGATTTAGTACAAATTAGTACAAAGTAATAAGCAATCATTCAATAGAACGGACGCGACAAAAAACAGAATTTTTTTTAAGCTCGTATAGAAATATGCAAAATTTAGCTAATTTTGAGGACTTTTTTTTATATATAATATAAATGTTAATGGAGGTCAAAGGATAACTATTCTTCGTAGAGTTATGAAATATAAGAATTATCTCTTTTCTTTTTTTAAATAGATATAGCACGAATACGGACGCGACATCATGGACGCGACAAATTTTTCCACAGTAGTAAAATACAGTAAAGATGTTCATTATAAATTTTAATAAAAATACATCATAATAAGTTGAATTCAAGTAACATAGCAGCAATACTAATCAAAATAAAAAAAAAATAAAGTTAAAAGCTGTTAGAGTGCTTTATTTTAATGTTTTTCTTCACTTTTGGTGGACCTTTTTTGGGAGATGCCCATATGTCAATTTTTAATTTTCTGCTCTTCATTATGTATGATAGTTTATGATAGCTAAGCCATAAACTTTATTTTATTAATACAAAGAACTCCTTGAAGGCATAGAAATTAACTCTACATGATTAATTTGTAAATTGTTACACTGTAATCAGCTTTGATTTATGAGTGTTTCAATATTGAAACCCACTAGGAAATGGAAATTCAAGCAAGGGAAGTGCTTTAGGATTAAATAAAATAAAAAATTAATAATGTAATCATAAACTACCATAAAATACACAGAGGTTTCTTATATGCGGCATTTTTTCTATAGAGCGTAAGCTAACGCTCTATGGAAATTTAATACCAGCATCCCCTCTTTATTCGATTGAGCCTTTTCCATTCGTCTGTCTGTAATCATGATAACAGGTGAAGTTTGAAACTATAGCAATAAAATTAGCTTTATTGATATAGTTATAGCTTTTCGATATAAGTTTTTATAAAAATCACGTTCGAGAATGACCCAAATCGGTTGATGACCACTCCTAACTCCCCTCCAAAACAGTAAAATATCTTCAAAATATACAAAAAAAAAAAAAATTATACTGCGACTTGTAATCATGCGCATAATTCTTGATTTTGAATATGCACTCTAATCTTGCAATTCGGCATAATCCAAAAAATTCTGCCTTCCTTCTTTACAACAACACATTAAAGCACAAAACAACCATTATTACCAAATATACCTACGGTGAAAACTAATTAGTAAAAGCACTCAAAAACTCGAAAAACTTCGAGTTACTCGAAAATTCGAGTTACTCGAACACACAAGTTATTCGATACGAGCCGACTAGACTCGAGCCGAGTTACTCGAAAATTTAACTACTCGCACAGGCCTAAGTCAGACACGTTGTTGCCATGTGATTATAGTTTATGTTCCAAATGCTTCTAATTTCTTGTTATTTTCTTATACTTTAAAAGAAACTATTCTTATTGTACTATTCATTATTAAAATAAATTGAAATTGATATAAAATTGAAATGATTTACTATTATTTTTGATTGAAAAAATAACGATCAAATATCGAATTCACTTCTGATATTTTCAAATGTTTTTTTTGGTTTTAAATCGGATTCAATCCCACTAATCATTCATTTTGGATTGAGTAAATTTTTATACAGTTACTGCCGCAAAACATTTAAAAACTTTTGAACAACATGATTGTGCAACTTTGTCGAAGCCAAAACAACGTTTCAGCGTGCATTTAAAAAAAAACTTATATATATAAAAGTATGACAACAGTGGCTTTTTTGTGGAGCCAATAAAGTTTCGGACAAACAATTAATAAATTTTTAACATAAATAAAAATAAAAAAAGACAGCACATAGTTAAAGTTTTAAATGTGTTGCAGTGTTAAAAAGTTCGGATAAAAAAGGTTGCTGACTTGTTGCCGCCATATTACATTGCCTGCAAAGCGATGCCAATTTTGTGGAATTTATATCTAGACATAAAATTCAGTCTTAAGCATAAAGCGTGCAAAAAGGCTTAAAGCCATACCCCGTCCCAAAACACACAGTCTAAGCCGATGGGAAATCTAAAACTTAGTTCCATCGAATTCCACTCATTACAAAGTTTTTGGTAAAATTTACATTTCTTAATGATGAAAACTGCGCACACAGCAATTAACATAATTTCTCAGCAATATGCTGAGAACCTCAGCGATTTTCGCTTTCATTTCCGCTAGTTGGCTGGCATTGTTCTTATAATTAGTTGGCATCAGCGTCATTATCGCAATAAAAATAATAATTATCAAGTATGTACCAAAACACACGCACTCACATGCCAAAAGTTGCTGTTGCAACGCATGCAGAAATGTTCGAGTTTCCTTTATTTTATTGCAAAGAATTTTGCAAATGTTATCAACGACAACAAAAACGAAAACACCAGCAGCAACAACAGCGACAAACTTGCTCTAACATGATGAGCAACAATCGCTATTTCCCTCATCATTGTCGGTGTTGTTGTTTTTGTTGTTGTAAACCAACTTTTGCACAACTGTGGCAACGCTTGCAACGACGCGAATGCTGTTGTATTGAGCTCAAAAAAGGATGCAACTTTCAATAAAAACAAAAAAAAGGTCTAAAAGTGTTGGTGGAAGGCAAGTTAAGCGCTTTCGCTTTTATCGTCTAGGCACAATAGTTGTTGTTGTAGTTTGCACATATTTGCAAATTTGGCTGACATTGGCTGCAGTGGGACATGAGCAACTTAATTAGAAGGAATATTGTTCAACAGCAGTCATACAAACAAATTCTCGCAAGCATAGTAGCAGCCTTCGCAGGAATGTTTTAATTTGATTTAATCTTTGAAAATTCATCCTCCAGAATGCATGTGTGTAAAGCTTTGACAAATAATGAAAGCTCAAAAAGGATGTTAGTCTGCTGGTAGAAGTTGATTGTTTTGTTGCAGGTGCTATTTTTGTTAATACAAGTTAAGCAGTTGGTGTGATACAAAAAACCACTTTAATAGATATAAATAACGAAAGAAAAAAACGAATTGGCCATTTCAGCATTTGAAAGAAATTTGACCGAGCCTCCTTTGAACTCCTTTGAAGGGCTAAAATTCATTTTCTCAAGAAACTTTACATGGCATTGTTTAATCTCTGAGGCTTGCCATTGTCTGCAGAGAGATTACGGTGAATCCATCAAAAAATTAATCTCTCTTGAAAAACCTTCTGTCGGTTAGAGGATTAGACTCGAGATACCGAAGTTCGTTGGCTCGCACGCCACACACTTAGCTCGCATAGCTATCGTCTACTTCTTCTCCTGGAATGTAAATAAATAAGAATAAATGAAATAATGATTATGATATGATGATAATGATTTACGAATATACACTTAGAACGTCCGCACCCTCAATTGGGATGGTGCCTCTATCCAATGAATGGATGGATATCTTGGAAAGATATAAAGCTAATATCACTGCAATCCAAGAAATGCGGTAGAAGAGATCGAGTTGCTTACGGCAAGCATCTTGTTATATCTTTTTACAGCGGTCATGTGGAGAAGCACGAGTTTGGAAGCAAGAGTTTGGAAAAAAAGACACACTTGTTCGAGAATTTTTTGTTTTTTTTTTTCTTTTTTTAAATAGAGGTATGTCCAAAGTTTGACATTTTCATGATTTTTGTCTTGGAGACTCATTTTAAAAAATTCATAACTCCGGTTGTTTTTAAGCTACAGAAAAGTAGCTAGTAGTTCGTAGATACAAAAATGCACTTTAAGAAAAAAATAGCTCCAAAAAAATTTATAAAAAATTTGATATTGTTATAAGCAACTTACAACAATCTTACCCGGAGTTAGCGTGTTTTAAATATAATCAGGGGCGCAATCAGTCATTTTTTTCGGGGGGGAGGTTTATAAAATGTAATGTAAGTTTTGCACTAATGGTTTCTTGTCAAAACCTTGTTCAATTTTTTTTTTCCAAGAAAAATGTAAAACGGTCCGTGCAGAAGGTGAATAGCAGTGGTGGTGGTCGTTTTCAGCTTCAGCGCTGTTTAGGATCTGAAATCCAAAATGTTATGCGAGCGCCAGTTGTACGCCATTTTCTTGTTCGGCAGTTGTACGAAAGTTGTAAGGTTTGAGCTAAAATATTTTCATCCTTACTCGGGTCCCTATAGGGTCAACATAAATGCAATCTTTTTTCACCACAGTGAACATTTTTCATACATACTTAAAATGTATGGATGGATTTAAGGCACAAGCCTTAAAATTCGTCCTTTGGCAAGTATTAATTATGCTCAATTCCGAAAGTAAAAAACGCAAAATTTGTGTTACCTTGAGATGAAAAACAAAGACCTTTAATTTGCAAAAATAAATCGTTTAAGTCCCTCACCACCAAATGCCTATGAAATTTCCTCTTAAATCGACTTTTATATTCTTATTCATAATCTTACATTAGATTTTCAAAATCAGTTTCATGAAAATCCCTCAAAATTGCGGAATATTATCCCATTTTAAATCTTTTTACATCTTAAAATCAGGTAATACTTGAAAATTTAGAGAAATTTTTATGAAAAATATTCGGAAAAATACGATGGAATATTAGGAATTGTGATTTTTTCTCCAGTTTCGGTAGTCAATCGGAATTATTTTTTGCTGAATCACATGACTTCACTTTAAACTTAATTATACAGATTTTGGGTTATAGATGTTTGAAAACTATATTAAAATTAAAAACAGTTTTAAAAAAAATTTACAATAATAATAAATTATTATAACAATTTAAGAGAAAATTTCTTTGATTATTTCGGTGACGAGGGGCTATACTGATTTCCCATAAATTCAGGCTTTCTTATTTTGTCTTACTTTTGAATTAATTTTTTTCTAAATATTTCAAGTCCCCTTAGTGGGTTCGATGCTAGAAGTTGAAATGATAACTCAAATCGAAGTATTGCCAACAACCGCCTATAATGGAGGTATAATGCTACCTCCTGAAGTGATCAGAACCAGAACATAACAAAAATTTTTGTTGGTTAACAATTTTAATTGTCCGGTTAACATGTGTTGTTAACCGGATCGAAATATTAATTTCACCGGACACCAACTCAAAAGTTAGAGGGAATCTAAGAAGCAATTTTTGTCAATTTTTTTTATTAAAAAAATTTAAATTTTTCACTAATTTCACAAGACGTGTGATTGATTTCCATGTGACTCACTTTGATTGACTGCTATTTTGCTTGGTACTAGAATAATTTTTGGGGGGACTTACATCCCGAAATCCTCCTTTGGTTGCGCTAATGAGTATAACCATCAGCGTGTTTAACGCAAAATTTTACATCGAAAATGCTTTTTCGTATAAAACTGGTCATAAAAAGCATGCTGGTCCTACTATATGCAGCACAAACTTGGACGTTGACCAGCTCTGATGAAAGGACTTTGGCAGTGTTGGAGAAGAAATCATTCGCAAAATCTATGGTATAGTCTGTGTCAATGGCAAATACCGAATACGATGGAATCACTAGCTGCATGTGCTTTATGCCAACATCGATTAATCAAGCGTATTAAAATTGAGCGGCTTCAATGACTAAATAGGTCATGTCGAGAGAATGAACCGCGAAGGTCCAGTGAAAAAATTATTCGATTCGGCACCCAGCGGCGTACAACGCAGACAAGGAAGACCGCATCTCCGATTGAAAGACCAGGCATTGAATAACCTGACGATGCTTGGAGTTTCTAACTGGCGTCAAAAAGAATTTAAGAACGTCTGGGTAACTAAAACCTTATATTGCACTTTAGTACGTCCAATTTTGGCATATTGTCGCACAGTCTGGAATCCAAGTTTCGGAGTTTATAGTGAAATACAAGCATCTAACAAAAAACATATCTTACAAACAATTTTTGCCTTGAGATACATATATGACCTTCGGGATTATAGAAATCTGTCACTTTATAAATACGGTTAAAGCGATTAATGTAATACCGTTGTCCTCAAGAATAATGCTACTCTCTTCATGTTTTGAATTCGAGGTCATTATCAGAAGCATTGATAGTGAATAAATTTCTAACAAAGTAACAATTTATGATACAATAAGGATAACTGGGCACATAAGGTTGCTGATTGAGTGATGTTGTAAGTTGTAAGATATATAATACTATCAGTGAGCACTACATTCCACCTTTTTCTGAATTCATATTCAAGAGTCCTTAGCCTTATAACGTTCCCATTCACCTTCCCTGCTTTGGCGACACAGAAGGTTGGTTAATTTGGGTTAAATTGTAATTTTATTTAGCGCCTGTATGTCAGAGGAATACTTTTGCATCAAAAACCTTTCTAGTTTTTGTTTGAACAAAGTCTTTATACGAAAAACTGGTTTTTTTGATTTATGGGGTCAATTTGAAATGTAAGGGTTGGGTTTCGAGGGTTAAACTGTAATAAGAAATTATTCTCCAGGTTATTGTTAATGGTTTACTCATAGACATGAAGTCGATAAAGTTATTGAAAAAAAAAAATTCTAACAAAACCTGCATCAACATGTACTTGGCTTTAAACCTTGAATTTTTCAAAAACGGGCAGAAGGAATTAAAAACGGTAAAGGCCATTAAATTCAGCGTCCTCGAATTATGCTAAATTGGTATGTTTCTAGCTTGTCTAATATTTGTACATGCACAGTGTTTAAGGCAACATATCAATAATAATAAGTACTTCTACTATGTATTTCCTAGTAGAAGTTCCTTTTTATACCCCCACGCGTACTGCGTAAAGGGTATATTAATTTTGTCACGACGTGTGTAATACCCAAAAGGAGGCGTGGTAGGTATGGAAAAGTATATATATTCTTGCTCAGCATCACCACCTGAGTTGATTTAGCCATGTCCGTCTGTCTGTCCGTCTGTCCGTCTGTCGACAGGATTACAGCTGTAATTTTGAAGATATCGTAATGAAATTCGATATTTAAGCTTTTTTTTAAAAAACTAAGGTCAAGTTCGAGAATGGGCTAAATCGGATGAAAACCACGCCTACCTCCCATACAACCCCAAAATTTAAAACTCAACAAAGAAGCTAATATTGAAGCTACAATACTGAAATTTGATATGTGTGTGTTTTATGTCAAAACTTAGATGTCTTAGAAAAATGGGCTAAATCCACTCACTAACACGCCCACCTCCCATACAACCCCAAAATTGAAAAATCTATAAAGAGGCTAATATTAAAGTTACAAGACGGAAACTCGGTAGTTGTGTATTCAATGTCAAAACTAAGCTGTGTTAGAAAAATGGGCGTCATCCATTCATTAACACGCCCACCTCCCATACAACCCCATAATTGAAAAATCTATAAAGAGGCTAATATTAAAGTTACAAGACGGAAACTTGGTATTTGTGTATTCAATGTCAAAACTGAGGTATGTTATAAAAATGGGCGTCATCCACCTATTAACACGCCCACCTCCCATACAACTCCAAAATTGAAAAATCTATAAAGAAGCTAATATTAAAGTTACAAGACAGAAACTCGGTATTTGTGTATTCTATGTAGAAACTGAGGTATGTTAGAAAAATGGGCGTCATACACAATCTAACACGCCCACCTCCCATACAACCTCAAAATTTAAAAGTTTATAAAAAGGCTTATATTTAAGCTGCAAGAAAACAATTTGATATGTATGTATTTTAGACACATAAAAATAATAAAATCTCTCAAAATCTCATACAAAAAGCTCTCCAATTTAAGATTCTTCCACCCTTAAGAATCGGCCGTGGGGGTATTTTTACTTCGGCCAAGTCGAAGATATACCTTACTAGTTTTTTTTACTTTTCTTCTTGCCTTTTTCATTTTGACCTGTTCTTGAAATTATGACACTCAGGTGGGCTGAATATTAATATACTTTGAATAAAAATAAAGCTGTTGGATTAAGTAAGATGCCTTGTTTGGCCAACAAATAAATAAATGCAGAGGTCGATGAAGCTAATTCAAGTTCATTAAAAAAAGGCGCTGCGGCTGCTGAACAGATCCGAACAGCTGAATTGTCCTACAAGCGCTGGGTGTACAGCCTTTCTACGAACTTTTTATTATATTTTTCTTGTGCGTCCGTTGTAAGAACGTTTTATGGCCTGAATTGAAAAAATTGTTCACTTTTACTGCGGTAGAAACTTATTTCCCGCAAAGAGTTTGGGTTACCGTTTCAGAAATTATCATATAATATAACGATTTTGTAAGAAATTTAACAGTTATTTCGGTGACGAGGGGCTCAAACGATATTCCTGCTTTTTGATTTTCGAAAATGATACGGGGACTACCACAAGAACGAATATTATAGCTTATACGAATTTTTTGGCAATTTTGATAGAGAAGTACGGGGGGAAAATTTACGCCGTGGGGAGAAAAAATTTTTGTTCTTAATTTTAAGCCAACGATTTCTGGTGCCAAACCTATTCAGTCAAGTCTGCCTTGGTTTGGTTCGGAAAATGATAAGATAGAAGAGTAGGAGAGAAACGAAAATTAATTGAAACAAGTGAAGAATGTTCTATGTGTGGCGGAGTACTAGTAACATTCAATTTGAATCTGAAGCAAGTGTTATGGCTATATCTTAGTCTATTCGAGTTATTGAATGCATTTTATTCAATAACTCGAAAAAAAATGTGAATATGATACATTTTTTCAAAATTTATTTATATGATTTTTGAATTTCAGTTGATATGAAATAAAGAAGGAATTGAATTAAAGTTAAAGCGTGGGACCATGGCCTGAACAGGATTCGATCCCGGGACCTCTGGGTTACCAGGCAAGCACGCTTAACACTCAAGTACCGAGGCCGCAAAAAAAAATTTGGCTAACTCCGTTTTCTGACTGGTTTCTTCATTTTTACTCGAGGATAGATCAAATTTTGCTAAGGAGCCGTCCGTAGAGTGCTGGGTTGTATGACCTACCCTCAATAATTTTGTATTCCCAAATTTTTTTCCAAACAAACTCAGCTCTGTTTTCCACCCCTTTGGGGGGCTTCCATACAAAAGTTACTCCTATTGCTTCCAATGCCACCAGAATGCCCTTTGAGGATTTATGTTTATGAACAGCCCCTATTTATTTATTCTCCCCAACATTTCTTCTGAATTTACTTACCCCCTATCTATGGGAGACGCCCCATAAAAAGTTGACTTTTATCGGAAATTGCCTCAATCTGTTTTACATTTTCTCTGTTTCCAGTGTGTCCAAAGGCAATTTATTTATGTAACCGACCTACAATAGTTGTGTATCTCCAACATTTTTTTTCATATATACTTAACCCTTGGTCCACCTCTTTGGGGGGTTTCCATAAAAAATGACGTTTCTATGAAATTTGCTCCTAGGACTCCAACTGTCACCATAATCCCTCTAGAGGATTCATGTTTATGACCATTTTTCGTTAAATTATTCTGCCCAATATTTCTTCTGAATACACCTACCCCGTATTTCTACCCCATAAGGAGTTCCCCATACTAAATTGACTTTCTTTCAGATTTTGGCTCCTTACGACTCTTAGCTTTGTAGCGCCTTTTTAGAAGTTATTACCAATCCTCATTATTTTTCGCATCTGCATTTTTGTTATCAACTAACCCCCTACAGCCAGCCCTTCGCATAAAAAATTAATGTATAAAACAGTTTTTTTATCATATTAATTCATTTTTATTGTGAGAAGGATATTCCTTGCGGTTGCACGGAGAAAATTACTTGCGTGTGATTCATGCATAGTCGACTCATAAATGTAAATGCTCCTCCCATTTTTTAATTCATACGACTTAACACAAAGATTGTTGCTTTAACTCACGTGTGCTGGCATCCTTATGCATCATTCTTGCAAAGCCTGGCACATAAAGTTATGCATGGCACATGGTTACTGTTCGCATACACCATACTCAAAAATTCACGTGTTAAAGTCTTCTTGCTTTTGAATTTTGAGAACTATTTCATAAGCCATATTTTTTGTTAAAAATTATATTACATTTTTGTGAGCAACTATTGCATGAATCATGTTTTATATTATTAAAAAAATTTTGTTTATAATTCTATATAGAAATAGAAACATCAAAATTCATTGCCTTGTTGGTCGAGCGTGCTGAACGTTGAGATTTAAAAATAATGGACGCAGGTTCGAGCCCGGGTTAGACCAACAATTTTTTTTTTGTAATTATTTTTTTAAACATATATAAATGTCAATATGATTAGTAATAAAAAAATCAATTTTATGGTTCATAGCTATGCTAAAATTATATATGAAATACAGAAACCTTAGTGTTTTTGTTTGAATTTTCTGACAGTTTTTGTGATGAGCAGTTCTAAAATATGTTTTGCTACAATTGATTTATAGTTACCAACATCTCAGTGGAAGTGTGATGGGCTGGCATGTGGAGGGACGTAGGTTCGAACTCCGGCTGTGTAAGTATCAAAATTTCAAAATTTAAATTTAATTATTAGAATTCCAATTCTATGTCACAATACTTGCTTAATCAGAAATAACATCCGAAATAAGATTGCACTTGCATTCAAAAAATGTGTTGTCTTACATGTAATATTTTATTTAATTTAAAAAAATAATTATTTAAAAAAAAATTTTGCCGCCCTCATCCGGGTTTGAACCCAGGCAGTCCAGCGTTTAAAGCAATCACCAGCCAGCACGGCTAAACTCGAACTTTGGAAAATGTGATTCAATTTCATTAAGAAGGTGCCCGTTCGTAGCAAAATTATATCATTTTAGAATTTAAGTGCAAGTAACCACGAATCATGCGATCATAAGTCATATACCATGAATTCTGTTTTAAAGCATAGAATCATGGCTAATTTTTGCATGAATTGTATGCTAAATGCTTTATTCTTGCGCTCAATTCTCTCCGTGTGGCGCTGACGACTTGAAGCGAAAAGGAAATTGTTTTTCCTTTTCATTTCGGCACAGCACCTTATTGTAATCTTCAATTAACTTTACGCCTTATATTTAAAAAGACATTTTCAAAACATTTCAAAACACATTTATAGAAAAAATAGTACTCCAGCACTTCATGAGGGATGCTACTTAATCGTAATGATAACTCTAGAATGAATTGAAATTTCTCTTATAAATTTTGAATGGTTTTACTAAAAATTCATGCAATAAAAACTGCAATTTTAAACCTTTTTCCCCTTCTTAAAATGGTACCACCTGGCAGTTGCTTCAGCTTCAAATTCAATTTAACTTTTCCACAAACGGCTGCACTGTCCTTGTACTCGTTGTGGAATTACCCCGCTAGGCAACATTTGTTGATTCCGAACGCCACATTCGTTGCCTTCATCAAGCAAACAACCAAACCACCAACAAAGTTTCCAAAACTTGCAACATTTTATCGTCGGGACCCATCATCAATGGCGATGTACATAAATTAAATCGTTGAAAAGCGACGACTTTTCACATTGAAATTGAGAGAACGAATAGATACGAGTACGCTTGAGCATAAGTATGAGTTTTCGTGCATGGAAACAATCATCGTAAAACGAGGCCCGGAGGCTTTAATAGTTGTTTGTTGGTTGAGTTGCCGGGTTGATTCGTTGCCAACAATCGATGCACAATCGAATGAATTTGGAAATCAACACAGGCAAAAAACACAGTCAAAGTCAACAAAAACATCTCCAACAACAAGAGAGAAACATGCTCTGCATACGTTGCTCGCCAAACGTGTGCCCAAAACTGCGAAACTGTGCACTACCACCGGGAAGAAATGTAACTGTTTCTGTAACCTAGACGAAATTGTAACGAACTGCTTGGAGGGTCTAGAGGCGAAAATCAAGATTAACGCCAACAAGCGCCATTGTCACTGACCTAATAGGATATTCCAGGCACACAACTCAAACAACAGTCGTTCAGTTGTCCAGTCGGCCAGAACTGGACACAGATGAGGCAGTGTGACGTGTGGTGTCTGCATAGCCGGCAGGGCGCCAAAAATGAATTACTGCGCTCTCGAGATGGTGTTGCGCATACGGCGTTGTATAGGCAGACTTGCAAACATACAGACAGACATACAAACTTTGGCTCGTTAGTGTAGCAAAGGTGGCTTGCAATAGGATGATGTTGTTGTTGCTGGTGTCTTCTAAGCTTGCAAAAACAATATCAACAAACAATGGAAACAACAACAAGTGTGCTTTGGTGCCATCATGATGGCCAAGAAATTGGATCAGGCCAAGCGCACTCAACAGAAACAAACAACGATGGGCAGCAACCAAAAATGTTCATCGTTGCATTTTTTTGGGGCTCGTGTTGTGTTTTTTTTTTTTGTGCATGGTTTTCTGAAGGATTTCTGCATTTTTGGTCAATTGCCAAAATTGATTTTTGGCAGAGTAGGCTCGGAAGTAGCGTCGTCAGTTGGCGACGTTGGTACCTTGCGCTGCAGCATGGTGTACAGGTCGATTTATAAAACACACAACAACAGCAAAAACTGAGTACTTTATAATGTTAAGGCAGTACAGAGTGTTTTGCTACGGCAACACTTGCGAACATGACTTGAAGTGGATTTTTTGTTTTTGTTGTAGAACTACTATCTGTTTTATACACAAGGATTATGCTACATGGCCTGCTGCGTTGCGGGAATACTATGGTAGGAGATGGTTTTTGTAGTTGCTGCTGTTGTTGTTGCTGTTGCTGCTGCTGATATTTTGTAGGTATTCAAGTGTATTGGTGACACATTAGAATTGCTGGCAACCAAAAATGTTGGCTTACCAATGAAGAACGTGTTGTGTAGAGCAACACTTGAATTGATACAAATCTGTGGGAATTTTCAGGGAAATTAATTTTCTCCATTCGAAATTGATGCATGGATGCAGATGCAGTTCAAAAAACAACCAAGCAAGTTAGTTGAGAGTGAGGTGTGTTGAAATAAGCTGCTTGAATATTTAACATTTCTTTTTTTTTTGAAAATTGAAGTAGTTCAAGCCCGTAGTCAAGGCTGGTTTTGATGATTAAAGTTGCTCTCCCTATAGGTTCCCTCAATATATAACACAAAGGCACAGTGAAATGTTGCACAATGAACGGTAACAAATTATGTATGCATTTAGGGTGCAGATTTCAAAATCGGTCACTGTTTTTCACCATGCTTCGAAGGCAATTTGAGAAGTTAGTTAGTGAATTTTTCGCTACTCTTAAAAAATTGAACTTCAACACCCTTTCGTGAAAAACTTTAGATAATTTTTAGTGATCATTTTAGGCTTATTCGGAATCTACGGAATATAAGGAATGTGGTTCATCCTGACTCAAATTGTCGTTTGCAGTTAAAACATTTTTTGTAATCTTACAACATGGTGTATAAAGTTACTCTATAGGAGAGAGGTTCGTAATTTGAATACTTCTAACTTTTTTGGCCAAATAAATATTTTCGAAAGAACATATCAATTGCTACTTTGCTGAAGAAACTGATGGATACTGGACAACTTTTTAAACAAAAAACATGACCATTCTTCTGAAAAGCCTGAAATTGGGAAATTATACTTTGTTTGCGACTTGTCATGCTAAATATAAAAAAAAACAAGTAAAGAAAGTCTAAAGTCGGTCTAGGCCGACTATGAAATACCCTAAACCCACTTTTAAAAAAAAAATTTTATTGTTAATGGGCGTGTCCGTGGGCGGATTTTATATGCATTTAAATATTGATGAAAAATTTACACATACCAAGTTTTATTCCTGTAGCTCACAGTTAATGCCTTTATTAAGCTTTCGCTATGGGAAGTGGGCGTGTTCATGGACGGATTACTTCCAATTTTTGAACACACCTTAGTTTTGGTATAAAATACATGCATACCAAATTTAATTTCTCTATGACAAACATAACCTTATTTATTGAGTTTTAAACTTTTTGGGTTGTATGGGAGGTGGGCGTGTCCGTATGCGGATGATGTCCACTTTTCAAAACCATCTTTGTTTTATTACAAAAAACATATGTGCCAAATTTTAGCTCTGTAGGTTAAACAGAGGCTTATTTATTGCGTTTTCAATTTTTGGGTTGTATGGGTGGTGGGCGTGTCCGTAAGCGGATGACGTCCATTTTTCATAAACATCTTTGTGTTGATATTAGACACATACATACCAAATTTTATTGTTGTAGGCTAATTATGAGCTGATTTATGCAGTTTTCAATTTTTGCGATATATGGGAGGTAGGCGTGTCCGTGAGCGGATTCCAAAAATATTCAATAGTGTAAATCCTTGGATCCATGTGATTATGTGTACTGAGTTTCATCCAATTATCTCAACTCCTTCTTCTAATTCTGTGTTTACGGACAACACACAGACGGACAGATGGAAGTATATGGAATATATATACATTTCTATACCGGACTCGCTTATTTCTATGCGTTCAGGTTTACGTTATAAAAACACAAAAAATAAACTAAAATACAGTGAAAGCAATTTCGTTGGAAATTATTAAATTTATCACCTCGAAGAAAAACAATCACTATTTTAATTTTTTTCACAAATTTCGGTATCTCAAAATTTAATGATTATTTTCACTTTTAAACAGATTTTTTCGAGACCCGAGAGACATTTTATTATTTATCATTAAAAAATTAAAAAAAAAATAATAAATAGTGGTTAAGATAGTTTTTTATTTAAGAAAAAATAATTTTGTCGCAATTTCCGCAGACTAAATTAGTATAACAAATTGGTACCTTTGTAACAAATCCTAGTTAATGGTTTCAAGATTTGATCATTACCCGCGATTACTTGTAATGAGTTATTTTCTAATGAAAACAATGTTTTAAATTATGTTTTTATAAAAAATGTTATTTTAATGAAATATATTCATTGATAAGGACCTTCAAATTAATTTGATACATACTGAATTTAAGAGCTATGTTTACTCATTATGAGGGTTTTTTGTTTCATTGAGTAGTAATCGATTTATAGACATTTTAGCAATATCATCAGATCAATGTTGTTTGATCATAAATATTTTGAAACTGGGACTTGTCTATGAACCAAAAAAAAATAATGGTTTGATTAATAATAATATTGATCAAGTCAAATTGAGCATGTAAAATCCAAAAATAATAAAAAAGCAATAATAAAATATAAGTTTGTTGCCTCTTTACGCGCTTTTTAACTTAATTTTCCCCATCGTGTGCCGTATTTATTCCAAAAAAATCAACTTTTCGAACGAGGTTTATTTCCACCTCGGCGGCTATGTTTTCAAGCAAAACTGCCATATCTGGGGCTCGGAAAAGCCAAAAGTGATCGTGGGAATGTAAATACATCTACTGCGAGTCACTATTTGGTACGGTTTATTGGTCAGAGGTATCATCGGGACTTTTTTTTTTAAGATGATGGCAGAAACACAGAAAATGTCAACTCTGAGTGGCACCACAATATGTTGAAGGACTATTCTGTGCTGGAGGCTGAAGCTCAGAGTCTGGATGATGCGTGGTATCAACAGGACGGCGCTACACTACACTTAACGTGCCTTAATTTGTAATTTTTGCGTCGCAAGCTCCCGAACTGTGTAATTTTTCCTCACGGATGTGAATTGTTCTCCCAAATCGTATTCGAACGATAAACTCTATGTGATGGTCCGAAGACAATTCCAGACTTGTAAAGCAATATAACATCGGTGATTCGGGCCATTCCGGAGGCCATACCGCAAATTGTCATAGAAAATACGGCCGTGAACATATCCCCGAAATAATTCTTCACACATAATCCGAACTGAAGAAGTCATAATTTCGTATGACTTTTCGAACGAAATAAAAAAAATATTTGCAAAAATTCCAAACCGTTTGGGTTTCATTCAAAATTAAAGTACCACACGTCTTGTTCCATTTAGAGTTTTCAAGAAATTTATACCAAATTTTTTCACTAAATTTTTTCAGCTTCAACATAGTTTTGGGCTTCAATTTGTAAATTTCGCCTCCCATAAGACCCCAAAAATTTTCAATTGAATTGTGGTCTGGGCTGTTGCCAGGCCAGTCCAATTAAATAAGCCCTGATCATTCTTTAATTTTGCCAATCAACTCAAAAACGTGGTGAGAGTTTAAGGAATTCAAGTTTTTACTCTTCGAGTGCGTTCTATTGCAAGAAGCAGATCGTCTTGAAAAATAGGACTTGGCTCCTTTTATGTTATCAACTTTAAGCTTGAGATAAGCCTTTTGAAAACTATTTCTACATATTTTTTGACATTCGCTGCACTTTCTGGTATTAAAATCGTCTCCACTTTGTATGGAAATGTCGGTCTCAGTAGTCGAGTGGTAAGCTTGCTTTACTGCCAGCACAGAGGTTCCGGGTTCGAATTCTACGCTTTTACCTTTCTTTAAGGCTTTCCTCAGTTCTAATCAACTGAAATTTAAGATTCATCAATAAATACGACTTTGGAATTTGGTGTTGGTGGTAGAGATGTTTGTGGAATGGAATTACTTAATAACTCGAATTGACTGAGGTAAAGGCATAACGCTTGCCTCAGATTCAAATTCGCATATTGATATATCACTCCGCCACACATAGAAATTCTCTAATTGTTTCGCTTGATTTCCCTTTCTTTCCTACTTATCTATCTGCCCATTTTTGAACTAAGGCAGACTTGACTGAATAGGTTTGACACCTGAAATCCTGGGTTTAAAATTTAAAAAAAAAAGATTCAGTCAAATGTTTTTTGGTTTTTGTCCTGTTTTTCCTTAATTTGTTTTTTATTTAAAGGTTTTTTTTTTTAAAGTTTTTTACCTAATATACGCATATCTATATATATGCTCTTCTGAATTTATGAAATCTGTGCTTTTGCGAAAAACTTTCTGAAAGTCAATAAAAACTCTATAAAAAAAAACTTAAAAAAAAAGTATCAGCGCGCCAAGTTCATGGTGGGAGAAATTCAAGCAACGTAAACTTGGAATTTCTAGTATTACACTATGGAGCAAATTCTTGCTTTGTTTTTTAGCTTAAACCAACGTTCAAGGGATGCTCCCTATAAATGCGTAAGCATTGTGTTGATTCGAAAGACGGGTAAAATTTTAGTTGTAGGATCTAAACTTTTGGATCTTTAAATTTACACAGATTAAAACTGCCGGGGAATTTTGCATTTGACTGCAAAGTTCGAAGGTCGATGAAAAAAAATTCGAACTTACATAAACAAACGTCGTGATACGGGTCTTCTAATTTAGCCTCTATTTTCACCCCTCACTCTCAGAATCGATCTAACTTTTGCTAACCAGAATTTGTTCCATAGTGTTATTCTAGTATTATGTGTATTATTATTATATATTTTTTGCGTTGGGAACACAACGAAAGATGCACCGTATAGACCATTTAAAAAAAATTTTGTTGACAATATTTGATTTTGTTGACAATATTTTTTTTGAAATGTCTAATGATTGAGGCGGTGTCAAAACGTAAGGTTAAGTTAGTTTTGGTGTTACGAACTAATGTAAATTGTACATATGACCTTGTCTCTGTTAGATCCAGACTTAAATGCTTGAAATAACCTCTTTCCGTATAAATAAAAATGAAAATTAGTTCGAATGCCGTCCAGATATCAAACTCTAGAACTCTCAAAGTAGTTTCAAAGCTGATTAAGTAATTGACAAGGAAAAATTTTTGTGCCATTTTTATGCAAAATTATTTTATTTGCAAAGCATTTTCGTCCACCAAATTAACGAAAAATTCATGTTTTCGCGGTATTTGAAAAATTTAACAATTTAAGTTACCCTTTTCGCCGTAAAAGTGCCAGTAGTTCCCCAAATCACTCAAGTGGGATCATATTTCTATTTCCTATAGAACATTAGATTTGAATTTTGAACTAGAAACTCGAAGAAATCGTAAAAATTTCAATCAGTAGTATTTTCCAAAAGGTAAGAGTTCGTGGATGAAAGTGATAAAAAAGGCCGTGTCCGCGAGCTTGTGTGATTTCTCGTAAAGCTCTCAAAGGCATGCGAGCAGACGTTTTCAAATTCGGAATTGTATTTCTATATTTCATAGCCCGATTGAAGAAATCCAACAAAGCTTGGCGGTATCTTACAAGTGGTCTTTTGCAACAAGACTTGATCTATGTATCTTGACTTATATTCCTTTCAATTATAACCAACATTTATCTTGTAGGAAGCTCAAGAAATTATTCGGTAGAATGATTAAATCCTCAATACCATTCCTTTTTGGCGATTTTTAGCATTTTGGTCTTGAAACTGCTGGTTGTAAACATACATACATTTAGACCTATTAACTTACTCAAACACACTCACACTTACTCATTTCAGTCACATGTAAGTCCACTGAAGCCATGTCGCATAAAAGATTTACTGCAAACATATTCGTCGTCATCGTCCATTTTGTCCATTGCCTGAAATGCAATTTAATGAATTATGCGGATGTGGCCAACATGTTGTTGCATGACATCAATTAAGTGCTGATGTATGTGAAATTATCTCGAGGCGTAGGTTTCGTGCATTGCGAGAGTGCAGAGTAGTACTGCGACACTTGGCTGCCAATTGCGGTCAAATAAAGTGGGACGCATTGAAGTGCCAACCCCAAGGTTGTTTGTTTATTTTGCTGACACATGCAGAGCAAAATCTGCAAAAGTCTTGTAAATATTTCAGTACCGACCGATACGGGATGAAATCAGAGTAATGTAGCAAAAAGTGAGTTGGCATGAGCTCTGAGTAAAAAGCTGACGCTGATGTCAATTTTCAATTAGGCTAAAATGAAGTTTCCATTTCGTCTTAATTTCAAACTGCATAGCAAAATCTTTAATTTTAATTGATTATGACCCAAACGGCTACATTTTTTTTCTATACACGAGAAAAATAAAATTAGAAGCACAGTTCTTGGCAGTCGCCAGTATGTCTGGTAAATGCGATCCGCTGTGATCTTGTGCAGCAGCCTATTGTAACTTGCAGCAATTGCATAACGTAAAGTACAGCATCAGACAGTCACAAAGTTGTTTACATCTGTATCGTACATAAATTCTAGTCCACTTAAATGCATTCATTTCCATTAGGGATGGGGAAGGGGGAAGACTGAAGTTTCACTAGACTTGCATGGTGTTGGATAAAAATACACAACAACAGCAACAATAACAATAACAAAAACAACAACATCGACAGCAAATAAACCAGCCTCATGTTTAAATTATTTTATAAGAAAATAAACAATCGAACTTCAGACAGACGCTTGCTCAAGACCCACTTGTTCCAACGCCGCCATGCTGTCTGGCCCAACTATACGCGCAACTCCAAAGCTATATATCACAACAAGGTATTCTCTGTATTTACCGTAGTTTTACCTTGTTTGGGACATGCTTTCTATTATTGTTAGTGTTGATGTTGTTTTTTGGTAATGTTTTCTTAAAATTTTTTGGAATTTCGACCACCAGCTGGTGGTATGTTATGTAAACAAACGAAGAATACACTTTGATGTGGCATTTTGGTTAATTGGCAGCTGTTGCTTCTCTAGCTGTGTTCGTTGGAGAGCTTCACGGGATGCACCATAAAAAAAAAAAAAAATCGGACCATCATCCATCAATGCTTCGGCATCGGCTGTCAAGAGTCGGTATATTATTCTGAAGCTTTGCCAAATCTTTTTTAGGCCATCAAGACTAACCCCAATAGAATGTAACTGTAATGCGCTATATGTAAGACGATTACTTTTTTGCTAAGATTGCGAAAACCTCAGAGAATTTCGTTTGAAAAGGCAAAAGTTTTGGCCACGTATGTATTTATTTGTTAAGACACGCAATCAAAGAGTGATGGCTCCGAGGTACAACAAGTAAATTAATTGACTGGTAGACAAAAGATATTGTTGAGAGCTGTAATTTAGTCGAAGGATGTGTGGGAGTTGGGTGCATGTGTCGTTGTCTGCCGTTACATATAACCATGGTATTGTGGTTTTCAATATCGACGTGCGTGTTAACACTAGTAAGACTGGGTCATTTGACAAAACTTTTCCTAAATCTATTTAAGTATCAACAAATTTTTTATCTCGTGAAAAAAATTGTTTTCGATTTTAAAATTAACAAAAGTACAAGAATAAGCAGAAACGGAGTTGTACCTTTTTAAAGCAGAGACTGAAAATAATAATTAATTTTAGAATTTTTAAACTAAAAAAGTATTGTAGAAAAATTGTTGTACTGCCGTTTTGTAGGTACCATTTAAATCCTCTCACATTGTAGAATATGGTTTTATATTTTATTTAAAAATTTTGAGCAATTTTAGTGTGGCTTTCGTTCACCATAGTTCTGATTTTTAAATCTGGGGATTTTGAAAAAAAAAATTGAAATAAAAACTAAAAAAGCCTGGCTAGACTCCAGTATTAGTTAAGGGGTTACAGCAATATTGCTGTCAACCAGGAAAAAAAAGTAGACTCTAACTGGGCCGAAATGAAGCTTAAATGTTTATGCTGACTCCGAACGGCTAAAGTTCATGTTCTCAAGCAGCTTTACATGGCATTATTTACTCTCTGAGGGTTGCCATTGTCTGCACAGAGGTGGTGACCGATCAGAAAAATTAAACTTCAAGATTTTCGAAAATGTAGTTTCTTAAACGATTGTAAAAGATACGTATTTTTCATGGTACCAACTCAGTTTTCATTACATTACACCATACGATATTCCAAGGTAAGAATAGCTTAATACTTTTCCAAAATTTAAATCCATCTAAATACCATGAAAAGTACATATATTATAGGGGTTTAATAAAAACGCCTTTTCTAAAATGACGAATTATCGACTTTTTGGGATCGCAAAAGAGTTTATAAAGATCCAAAATTTCCACATTTTTTGTAACCAAAATTTGTGTATTATTAGTATCTTTAATGTGTTGCTTATTTTGGGTATTCATTCCGCAGAAAAAAAAGTTATATGTAAAAAACTTGATTTTTTGACCAAAAAAGGGGTTCAGGAGAACCAAAACCGCTCCATGGGGATTTCTCCGATCTAAAAAAAAAAAAAAAAAATGATGCAGAAATAGTTACTTAGAGCCCCTCTAACTTTTGAGTTGGTATTCGGCTGGCTTTTTTTTTCTATACATCAGCCAATGATTCAGACAAAACTAAACTTTTCGAAAATAATACGAAAAAAAAAGAAACAGTTTCGATAGTGTCGTAAGTGTAGACGTAGAATTCCGTTTAAGTTGTAACCTCTTCTAATTTGTCTCTTTGGTCCGATTGTTTTGTTCATTTTGCACGTATTTTTATTGATCTTCCAAAAATTTACAAATAAATGAATAACACTCAATTATGGACTACTTATCGAGGCTAAAACAAAGAAAAAGTTAAAAAGTAAGTATGATTAAATGAGCAAGCAAAAAGAAACAAGAAAAAATTTCAAATTTTTTCGATAATTTTGTTTAGTTTGACAGGTTGAGTTCATTGACTTAGTTGAAAAGAAGGCGAAGCAAATGCACTTTCCATTGGTGCCACTTTCGTCTCTGCCCGATATATAGTTGGCGAGCTACAGTCAGTTTAACTACTAATTTCAAATTAAAATTAAGACCCCGATTTTTAAAAAATCGTATGGTTACTAAATTTCACGTTGAGCACATGTCCTTTCCTCTCGTCTCTGTCTGATATTTAGTTTGCTAGCTGCATTTTCTGTTCGATGTATAGTTTGCAAACTACACTCGCTAGTGCTAGTGGGATGTGGAATCCAAATTAATTTGCATTAAAAACAAAAATTAAAATTTTACGCCATCTATTGGGTAAAAGCATAAAAAGAAATATGATCCAACTCGTTTTTTTCATAAGAGTTTTTTTCACCGGATCACAGACCCATTTCGTTAAATTTGTCAGATTGAGTTCATTGATTGAGTTGAAAGAGGTTCATGACCTCTGGTTTCAAAATAGTATACTAGAACAGTAGTGCATACATAAACCCAATGCGAACTAATGCTTACAATGCTGCCAAAGCGAACCAATCAGTTCGTTTAAAACCAAAGCATACAAGCATAAACAACGAAAGAAAAACAAAGAAAGGCACATAAGCAGCTGATGATTGATTTTCTTATATAAAAACATGCATTTTTCTTCTTATATTCTACTATTTTGTGACTTTAATATAAAATTGACAAAATTCGAAGTTAGATATTCATTCAGCGCAGGATATATCTGATATTTTAGTATATATATATTATCTTTGAACGAAGAGTATTAAAGGCTGTAGGTATACCCTAAAGTATTCGCCAAAAACGTTGCCTAATGACCTTGAAAAAATCTGTTAAAACGACCCCATACAAACCGCGCTGTAAGACGTAATTCTACGTCAAAACTAATTACAAGCGGTTCTTCAACGAATCACGCCTCGCCCCAATGTTTATTGGGTTATACTTTTTGCCAAGCACTACGAAGTTGATACTGTAGAGTCCTAGAGTAAGCACTCTCATCGTGGAAGAAAAGCTACCAATGCAATTGAAATCGAGGAAGTAAGAGGTACCGCATACTACAGACTTTTAATCGGCCGATATCTTATGGTGTCTTATGTAAGTGCCCACACCTACCGATTAAACGAAACCAAACTAAAAAATCAAGTGAAAATCTGACCTCCAAATTGATTTTTCAGTTGGGTTTCGTTTAATCGGTAGGTGTGCGCACTTACATAAGACACCATAAGACATCGACCGATTAAAAGTCTGTAATGTGCGGTACCTCTTAAAACTCATATATCAAATATTCCTAGAACTGACTTACATTATACTATGGAACAAATTCTGGTTAGCAAAAGTTAGGTCGATTCTGAGAGTGAGGTGTGAAAAAAGAGGCTAAATTAGAAGACTCGTATTGCGGCGTTTGTTTATGTTAGTTCGAATTATTTTTAATCGACCTCTTTCTGGTGCCAGTTGGAAACTCCATGCGTTGTCAGGTTGGTTCAGTGAAATAACGCCCAAAATAAAAAATGAAATAACGCCCAAAAAATTTCCATACAAATTTGGGCGTTATTTCATAATGAAATAAGGCCCAAAATTTTGGGCTTTATTTCATTTTATTTGGGCGTTATTTCATTTTTTATTTTGGGCTTTATTTCATTATGAAATAACGCCCAAAATCAAAAATGAAATAACGCCCAAATATTTTTCATACACATTTTGGGCGTTATTTCATTATGAAATAAGGCCCAAAATATTTTAAATGATTTGCTTTGAAAATATTTTCGGCGTTATTTCATTTTTGATTTGGGCGTTATTTCATTTATTTTGGGCCTTATTTCATTTTTTATTTTGGGCGTTATTTCATTTTTTAAAGCCCAAAATTTTTTGGGCGTTATTTCATTTTTTATTTTGGGCGTTATTTCATTGGGCGTTATTTCACTGAACCTGTCAGGTTATCCAATGTCTGGCCTTTCCAACGGATATGCGGACTTCCTCGTCTGCGTTGGCCACCGCTGGGTACCGACTGCAATATTTTTTTTCGCTGGAGCATCGTCGTTCATTCTCTCGACATGACCTAGCCAGCGAAGCCACTCTCTTTTAATACGCTTGACTATATTGATGTCAGCATATAGCTTATACAACTCGTGGTTCCATCGTATTCGTTACTTGCCATTGATGCAGATCTGGCGAAAGAACGCATATGTCCTTTCATCAGAGCGACTTGTCTGTGGTTTCCAAGACCCTGAGACTGTTTGTTTGTTGACACCAGATACTTCGTTTTATCTGCGTTCACTGCAAGACCCATTCGACTCGATTCTTTTTCTAGCCTGGAGAATGCTGCACTGACTCCGCGCGTATTTTGACCAATGATGTCAATATCATCAGCATACGCCAGCAGCATAACATTCTTAAAGAAAACTGTGCCGCTGCTTCTCAGGTCAGCAGCTCGGATGATCTTCTCCATTACTATATTTAAGAAGTCACACGATAAAGAATCACCTTGTCTGAAACCTCGCTTGGTATTGAACGGATTTTCACTGCGCTGCTGGTGTTCTTCAGTGTCATCCTGCAAAGACGTATTAGCTTCGCAGGAATACCAAATTCTGACATGATGGAGTATAGGTGACTCCTTATTGGACTGTCGAAGGCGGCGTTGAAATCGACAAAAAGATGGTGTGTGTCGATTTTTTTTTCGAGGGTCTTTTCCAAGATTTGTCGGAGCGTGAAAATCTGATCGATGGTGGACTTTCCAGGTCTGAAGCCACACTGATAAGGTCCAATCAGTTAGTTAACGATGGGCTTCAGTCTGTCACACAATACGCTCGACAGGACCTTAAATGCAATATTAAGAAGGCTAATCCCACGGTAGTTGGCGCAAATGGTGGGATCGCCTTTCTTGTGGATTGAGCAGAGCACACTGAGGTTCCAATCATCTGGAATGCATTCTTCCGACCATATTCTGCATAGAAGTCTGTTAATGCATTTAAACAGAGCTTCGCCACCGGTCTTAAACAGCTCAGCCGGTAGGCCATCGGCTCCTGCGGCTTTGTTGTTTTTAAGCCGAGCTATAGCTGTTAAGACCTCGTTATAATCGGGCAGCGGAACTTCAACGCTGTCGTCCATAATTGGGGTTTCCGGGATATCATCTCCACTGGCGGGATTGTTGTCAGCGTCGCCATTTAAAAGACTGGAGAAGTGCTCTCTCCATAGCATCAGTGTACTCTGGATATCTGCCACTAGATTCCCATTCTGATCTTTGCATTAAGAGGCTCCGGTCTTAAAACCATCGGCCAGGCGTCTTATTTTTTTCGAAAAATTTTCGACTCTCATTCCTGTCGACATGCATCTCAATTTTCTCGCACTCACGCATTTCCGCCTTTCGTTTTTTTTGCCTGAAAATGCGTCTGTCTTCCCTCTTCTTGTTTTGGTATCGCTCAATAACAGCACGCGTTACAACCGACTGCAGGGTGGCTTTGTAGGCGGCGTCCTTCTCTGCAGTTTCGTCGCGACACTCCCTGTCGTGCCACTGGTTTCGGCGAGGGTGGTGGTAGTCTATCACCTCATCGGCAGCCGTACGCATAGAGTGGGATATGTGCGTCCACTGTGGGCATATATCGTCGATCGGAGGAGTGCTTTCTTGAAGCAGGAGTGAGAGTCGAGTAGCGAAGTCTTCGGCCGTCCGTTTTGACTGCAGCTTGTCGACGTCTAGCTTTCTTTGTGTATGATTGCGAGCATTCTTAGCTGCGCACAGACGTGTGCGGATCTTGGCTGCGACAAGATAATGATCCGAGTCTATGTTAGCACCACGGATCGTGCGTACGTCTAGTACACTGGAGGAGTGCCTTCCGTCAATCAAAAGGTGATCAATTTGGTTGCATGTTTTTTGATCAGGGGACTGCCAGGTGGCCTTATGAATATTGAGATTGAATCTGAATATTGAGCTTAAATCTAGTGCTACTAACGACTATGTTTCGAGCTGCGGCGAAGAATGGAATCAACCTCATTCCATTATCGGATGTGTTGTCGTGGAGGCTGAACTTTCCGACTGTTGGACCAAATATGTTTTCTTTACCCACCTTGGCGTTGAAGTCACCAAGCACGATTTTTAAGTCATGACGGGGGCAGCGCTCGCATGCGTCTTCAAGGCACTCGTAAACATTTTCTTTGGTCTCGTCGTCTTTTTCTTCTGTCGGAGCGTGCGCACATATAAGGTTAACGTTAAAAAATTTAGCCTTGAAGCGGATTATGGCAAGTCGTTCGTTCAGAGGAGTGAATCGCAGGACATGATGTCGTATTCTCTTGCCAACTACAAATCCGCATACAAACTCGTGCTTCTCCTCATGGCCGCTGTATTAGATATCACAGGATGCTTGCCGTAAGCAACCCTGTCCCTTCCATCGCATTTCTTGGATTGCAGTGATATCAGAATTATGTCTTTCCAAGATATCAATCAGTTGGATAGAGGCACCATCCCAATTAAGGGTTCGGACATTCCAGGTGGATATCCGTAAATCATTATCAGTTTTTAGTTTGCGGTAGTCGTCATCAGATTTGGGTATCATTCTTTCATTTATTCTTGAACTTTTCATTGAAATAGTTTTATTACGTGGTGGCTAAAGAAAGCCCGCCGCTCAGATTCGCCGTCAAAGTCTATCGGGTGGTAGTTTTTTGACGATTCCAGGGACACCACGCGGAGGTTAAAGTCGACTTGAGACGATTTCGACATGGATAATGCTGACCTCGCCAAGTTGAGGCAGTCAGACACGTTACCATGTGAAGATCGCCCCCTTATCTCCCGATCATATCCACAAAAAGGTATTGTATGTGTATGAACTGACCAAGCTTCAAACTTCAATCGCAATTTCGCAAAAGTCGTTAAATCTAACATACAACATTAATTTATCCAGTCGAAGAAATGTCATTATCATCACTAAACTTAATTACAGCAAGAATCTTCTTGGCTAGCTGTTAACAGAGGATATATTGCCCAGTTCTTAAAGACTTTAACCGTAAAAGATACAATCTCTTTGTTTATAAGGTCCTGGGATGAATTGAATTCTGATGTAATTTAGAAATACGGCAATGATGTTGATTTATTCCTCTAAGTACACTTCGAGATAGCTGATTTCTAGTTAGCCTTCTTGATGCAGGCTTTGAAGCAACACGGCTTTTTTGCGTGCTTTTCTCTAAATGTTGTTTGTTCAATGCACTTTTAAAAATCGGATGTTCACGTTACACAGCTTTTCAATCAAAATAGACCGTTAACGTAAGCTTTTGTTCACCCCAGCCCGAAACTACTGTATATAAAAAATAAAGCCGTTCGATCTCTTGTACTACGATTGCTATATCTATATCATTGACGGGCAGCTTTGCACACTTGTGATTGTATAAGTGCATGAAAATATGTATTCATCTCACGAACAGAACGATCAAAGCTTCAGTATCCAAGCAAACGTCAAGCAGACAAGACCTGCGCTTGAGTGTTCCTTGAATGCATGAAAAAAAATTGCGAGATATTACACTGAATAAATTTTATGTTTAGCAAAATTTTGTATTTTTAGAAAATAACGGCATGGCGCATTGCATGGTGTGTCATAAGGAAGTAAAATTTGCTAATGAAACAATTTTGATTAGCAAAAGAGCTGTTTTAATTTTATTTAATATTCATGTTACTAAATGTTAACATATTAGTAGAAATGCCAATTTTAGTTCCAGATTTAAATATATTGGTACTCTCGTTTGGTAAAAAGATAAAACTAAGAGTTGTAAAAATTCTACGAATCAAAAATAAAAATTAAAAATATTTGTAAAACTTCACTTTCTATGTTTAATAATATATATTATCCATCAGTCGGTCTGTTTGCATTTCATAGTCCGTCCATTACAAGTTCATTTAAATTCGTTATATAAATCGAAGCACAAACAAAAGTCACCCAATGATACTACAAAAAGAGCTTTAGCACTGCTTTGTTTTTAGTGTAAGCTTTAAAGCGCTCCTTAATACATACTCAAGATAAGAAAGTATAGGTGTGCAAAGTTGCCCGTCAATGATCTATATCATTGTCAATCTATATTTCATTGTTTCGAAAATTTAGAGTGGAAGCAAGTTTCTTTGTTTTCAAAAGAAATCACAAATGAAAATATTATTAGACATGTGTTGAGGACATCTTAGTTTATGTTCGCTTATTCGAAAAAAAGAATCACTCTACAAATGCACACATTATTTTAGCAGCTTTGTCTGATCTCTTGTTTTCCAAGTAAAACGAGCTATTAAATAGTTGCAATACAAAGAAAGTTAATCTAAAACGGAATATTCTGGATCTTCATTGATGTGTTGGCTATACCAGAGCACAAAGGTGGTCCTCGAGAATTTTATGATTTGTTATTTTACTGGAAACCGCACAATGCCACAAATACAAACAAACTCAGACACACTAAGTCAAACAGACATATACACAGGCCCACAATTACACACAAATACACCCACATTGTTTACAAGATCAACACAGTAATACAACGTCGTCGTTTGGCCACCGTTCTCCGCTCTTGTTGCTTCTTTTACTGTTGCTTATTTTGGCATCTCGTTAAATTGTTGCTGCTGTTGTGATCTTTGTGGGATGTTGTCTGTTTTTGTGGCAACGCTTGTATTGTTTTTGTTTGATTTTAGTGCCCATTGGGAGGGAAACAAACAAAAAATTTTTTGTTTGATGTTTTCGCACTTTCGAATTGTTGGTACGAATTGTTGGTAGGGTGCGAATGATTTTTCTGGGAAAAATCTCAAAAAAAAAATACTAGAACAATAAAATAGACCAGAGTAAAAAACAAAAAAAAAAAAAAACTTGGCAGTCAAGTGGTGGAAACTGTGTCATTGATAATGTTCTATTCCAAAAAATAAGAAAAAATCATGTAGATTTTGCATTATTTAACAGACTAAAGTTATTAATTAAAAAAAAAAAAAAACAAAAAAAAAAAAACAAATTGGCCATTTCAGCCCTTGAAAGGACTTTGACCGAGCATCTTAGGATCGATTGTGTTGTGTGTGTGTTATTAAATTTTGCACACAATTGACCGAGAACTGGACCTACATGTTTTATGCCGACTGCGAACGGCTCATGTTCTCAAGAAGCTTTACATGGCATTATTTTACTCTCTGAGGTTTGCCATTGTCTGCAGAGAGGTGGTGACCGATCAGAAAAATTTTTTATTGAAAAAACTTTTCGCCACGGCTGGCGATCGAACCCGGGCTCCGAGCATGCTAAGCCACACACTTAACCTGCATGCCACGGTCACCACAAGTTATTAATTAATCTTAATTGAATTGTGATTGATTGAGTTTTGCGGTAATGATTCAGCTCTATATCCAATTCGGATATTATGATTATGCTGTCTACTTGACCATACGTTCCAAAAATCACTTTGTCCCCAAGGAGTAAGCCCGTAGCCGTTCTAGTCACTGTCCCTTCTTGTCGGCATCGCGCACATAATCTGCTTAAAAAGAAGATCGAATTCCATTAAAAGCTTATGCCTAGTTGTTGTATGCCACATGTACATAGTTGCAACATGTTTTCTTGTTTTTATTTGATGACAGTCTGTTGCTCTGTTCGTTGAGCAGCAACAACAAGAATGGAAAAGCTGGGATTAAATTGTTGTTGCTGTTACTCTACTCTTCAATGGAGTTTTTCCAATTTGTCTGTTGCACATCATCGCGTCATATGAGCAAGTGGCCGCTTAGCTAAACTCATGCTCACTCCTGCCAGACAGGCTTGCTGCAAAAACTATCTACTCTACTTTAAGTTAGCCTCTGGTTGAGAGTGCCGAGTAGTATTGTTTCGCTTGCCGTACCGTTCAACGCAATCCATTTCCCCCTGATCCAACTCATGCGACACTCGTAATCCAATTTTCAACAATAGCCCACCCCAAACTCATGGCTTCGTCAGGTTGAAGAGCGTCTGTTGATTCTGGTACAATGCTGGGGAGAGGTCATTTTATGGGCAGCTTTGTGTAAGCATCAAATCTACCGAGAGACATGATTAGGTTCACAAGCAATTGAATGCGTTGCGCAGCACTTGTTGTTGTCGTTTCCCCATTTGACGCATGTGGGCGAGTTATTGTCCAGCGGCTGAAAAGATTTGGTTCCGGCTCGTAACATCATAATCATCGACAGCAACAGATTCAACGACCCAGTAATGCGTAGGTGTGGTGGCCAATGTGAGTAGGGGTGGAGAGCATTTAATGTCTATTTCAAATGGTATTTCAAGTAAAACTGTTTTTCGTTCTCACTCTTGCTTGCGACGATTAGGCTTGATGGACCAAACCACAGTGTGTAGTTTATCCATCCCTGTGGAATTGTCATCGATGCAACAACTCTATCTAGGCGAGTTTAACGAATTATTGAGTTTGCTTTGTATGTTATGAATAGCGGTTTATCGGCTTAAAATGCTTGCTATCGAGTATTGCGGGATTTTAGGCGCATTGCAAAACTGTGTCTATTTTATTGTTTAAACATGCGTTTGTTTTTTTGTTTGTTAATTAATAAAGCATTTGAAATGTTTGAAAATGGCGCATTTTGTATAATTAAATTATTCAACAGAAAAAACATAACAAGGTTCCGACAATAGATTCTGACAAAAAAGACAAAAAAGAAATAAACGTGTATAGTACGGTGATTCATATAAGACAAACATGTTTCTTTTTTTTTTTCTATTTTCCTCTCTCAATTCATAAAACTAATATGTTTATCTCAAACAATAGACAAGATGTTTTTTTTAATTGTTAAACTTAAAAAACAATACATTTTAAAATAATAGATTTTATAAAAATAAATGTTATGCATTGATTGTATAAATAATAATAATATAATTTTGCATTTATACAACTTATTTAATTATATAGTAGAAAAAGAAAATATTATATTAAATTTGACATTGAATTTTTTTGTGTATAATTCTTAAATAATAACATTAATGACTGCTTTTGCTCAACATCGTTAGTGTTAAGACTTATTGTATTCTTCCATTAGAGCAACATCCCTCTCAGCTATATCGTTTACAACTCTTATGTATTGAACAATTTCTTTACCAATCTTGCAGCTTTCTTCGTTTTTTCCTATGCCTCAGCATCAGTACCGCTAGAGAGTTCCGTTCCGATGTTCTAGGATGTGATGCCGAGAAGCCAGCCAAATCACATCCTTTTACATTTTGTTTTCTAAAATAATTCAAGCTGTACTTATTCGGCCTGTATTAGATGCTGTCCTATCAAAGCACATCAATTTTAGTTAGTTTAGTTTCCCCCTTTCACATCTTGAAGCTAAGGAACAGCCAAGAGCTGGTCGACTCCTTTTACAGATGCTTAGATTGGTAAACGATCTACTCTTTCATGTCCGATTATGTCGTCTAGCATCTTTCCGTCTCACTGCACAGTTAGTGTAGTTTGTGGTTGAAAGTCAGCTTTGATAGACTCAGCAAGCTGCTTTCTAATACCCATTCTTTGGTGACGCACAGAAGACTTAGAAGAAGCCCAGACTTTGAACAGCGGAGGCCAAAACAATATTTACTTTTCGGTAACTTAACGAAGTGACATCAAGACTGGTGGCAAAATTAACATCTAGAACTGTCTTTCGGCCTCGATTCTGTGGCAAAGAGAGTCATTGCTTGAAGAGAGTCCTGGCTGAAGATAAATAGATCGTATTTGAATTACGGCTCTATCACTTATATCCTTTGCAGAAGAAGTAGCTGAAGGTGATAATAGTTAAATCGCATTTCTCTGAAAGCCTATTTATTGCTTCTTTTAACCTTTTATTTCATTTTTTTGCCTTAAACCTGTAAGGATCGTTCATAAGCTACGTTACCAATTTTGGAGCACCCTGGCTCCCTCCCCCTTCGTTACACTTTGTTGAGCATCTCAGAACCCCTCCCCTCCCCCTATATATATATGAAATATAAAAATAAATTGATTAAAAAATATTTAAAAATTGTATTATCTTGACTAGCTCTTAGTATATGTGCGTAAGACCGTACCACCTCCTATGCAAAAAAAGAAAAGTGCGCCGTAAACCAGCGAATATGACGCATTTGTGCAAGACAATTACGAAAAAAAATTTTTTTTTTTTTTTACCGAACGTAGGGGTCGCGCATTGACATATTTCTTAATATCTCTGGTGTTTACAGTCGGATTTTAAAATTTGGTACAGCAATGTTTTTGTCTTAGGAAGATCAATATGACCTCTTTAGAAGTCATTGACCTCAGGTTTACCGTTCTAGTACTTATCCTCCAGATCTCAGTTCCTACCATCCTTATGTACCATCCTTATATCAAAAAAATTAAGCTCTTAAAATATCATTAATCTTTTGCCCAGGAAGTATATCGAAATTTCTAGCAGAACTATTTTTAAAAAATTTTGAAAATTTTTTTGCCGAACGTAGGGCTCCCTTTTTTCATTTTCATCATATCTTCGGTATTGAAAGTCTGATCATATGACATATCGATGAATGACATATCGATGTTTTTGTTTTAAAGAGACCAATTATTTTTATTCCAAAATAAAAAAAAAATATTCCTACAAGTCCTTGGAAGGTCTTAAAATGATTTTGAGGAACTTTAAAGCTCGTAAAAGAATAAAAAATAATGCCAATGCTAACAGAGGTATCAACATAATTTTTGTTGTGATTTTCTAAATATACAATGTATAATTATTTTCACAGCCACATTGAAAATATCAATTTCAAACACTGGCTATTGCAATTCGTTTTTCCCCGTGAAAAAACAGTTAAAAATTGCGTCTGTCTAATATTTATTTCAAACGAGAGTTTGAATTGTCGTAATTGTCTTGCACAAATGAGTCATATTCGCTGGTTTACGGCGCACTTTTTTTTTGAGGTACGGTCTAATGTGCGTGCTATCATGACCAGAAAAATTTAAGAAATAATTTTAAAAATCAATTCACTGGAATTTAAGAAACTGGAATCTTTAATGGATTCCATTTCGACCTTTTCAGGTGTATCCTCATTTCTTATGCAAAGAAATTCGCCGGATTTTTGAGAGAGCACTCTTAAAGGTTGCGCCCGTGTAGTACCAAGATCAGTGTTTTTGTGAAAATGCTTCCTTAAAAATTATTTATATATTACTTTTTATTCCGTCTTATTTTAAATTGAATAAAACTCACATTTGAGAATTGAAAACATGAGTGAATGAGGGTGATATGTCACTTTTCGGATTTTTAGTGTTATATGCATGGATGAAGAAGGTCTTATGTGTATAAAAACAATTTTAAAACTCAGTGTTTATGGCTATTTTAGAAATTAACTACTTGAAAAAGTACGATTAAAAAAATATTTCAGTATAAATATGAAACTATTCCCGAAATTGGAATTTTTGCGACATATTACCTTCGTTCCTCTATTGAAAGCTGAACGGCCAGGTGCATTTGTAAAAATAAAAGTGGCATCCAAATTATTTTTTTTTTAAAACCAATGGCATGAAAAATAATTTTTCTATACCGAGGATTCTCATCAAGCCCAAGAAAAGAAACTTGCCGAAAAGCAAGAAAAGAAAAATAGTGTCCGAACTACGCAGTTAACCGTCAATTAAGACTGTCAAACATGAAAATGTTTTGAAATGATTGGTGCTATAAATTTTAATTTTGGTTGTTTTTTTTTTTTATTTTTGGCCATGTAACAATATCTGAAAACTCTATAAAAAAGCTTATATTTTACCTAAAGGGATAAAATTTGGTATGTATCTATTTTACAACAAAACTAAGATGTCTTCAATTCGTCGCCAAACACGTCCACCTCCAATATAACCCACAATAGCGAATACACTAGAAAGACATTATTATGTGAGCTTCAGAAATAAAACTTGGTGTGTATTTATTTAAAATACCTTTGTTGTATTTTGAAAAACTAGGTTTAGGGTATTTCATAGTGGGGCTAGACCAACTTTAAGCTTTCTTTACTTGTTTATACCCTAAACCTGAAAGGTTAGGGTATATTAACTTTGTGCAAACGTTTGTAACGCATAGAACAAAGCGAGTCCGGTATAGAAAAGTATGTATATTCTTGATCAGCGTCACCACGTGAGTCAAGCTATCCATGTCCGTCCGTCCGTCTGTCCGTCTGTGTGTTGCCGTATACACAGGATAAGAAGAATGAGTAGAGATAATTAGATGAAACTTGATACACATGGTCACATGCACCCAAGGATCTGCACTATTGAATATTTTTGGAATCCGACCACGGACAAGCCTACCTCCCATACAACGCGAAATTTAAAACTACATAACTCAGCTCATAATAAGTCTACAACAATAAAATTTGGTACGTATGTATTGTATATCAACGCAAAGATGTCTTCGAAAAATGGATGTCATCAGCTCACGGACACGCCCACCTCCCATACAACCCAAAAATTGAAAACGCAATAAATAAGCCTCTGTTTAGCCTAAAGAGCTAAAATTTGGCAGGTATGTTTTTTATAACAAAACAAAGATGGTTTTGAAATATGGACATCGTCCGCCCACGGCCACGCCTACCTTCCATACAACCCAAAAAGCTTAAAACTCAATAAATAAGGTTATGTTTGTTATAGAGAAATTACATTTGGTATGTACATATGTATTTTATACCAAAACTAAGGTGTGTTCAAAAATTGGAAGTAGTCCGTCCATGAACACGCCCACCTCCCATAGCGAAAGCACAATAAAGGCATTAACTGTGAGCTACAGGAATAAAACTTGGTATGTGTAAATTTTTCCGCCCACGGACACGCCCATTTACAATAAAAATTGTTTTTGTTTTTGAAAAGTGGGCTTAGGGTATTTCATAGTCGGGCTAGACCAATTTTAGACTTTCTTAACTTGTTTTTAACTTAGCCTCTTTTTCTAACTGCTTATTCAGCCCCGTTCTACAATACGATTTGAGCCGGAATCGGATTTGTTTCCGCTCATTGGTGTCATGCATTCCGACATTTACTTCGAATCGTAACTTTATCAAAACTTTATTCTTTATCGGAATTTTGCAGTTAAATTTTCAAAACGAAAAGACTTTCAAAGTGAGAGAATTTGAGAACGCAAAGTGACAGTTGACTTGAAAGGGAAGTTGCAAATTTCTGCTGGAAAAATTTTTACTTTTGAGAATTTGCAAGCTATAAAACAGCAGATTTAAGACAGTTGCAATTTGAAGAATCAAACAAGTTAAGTAACTTTTTTGTAAAATTTAGTAAAAGCCAACGCGATTCAATGGTATACTTATTAAAACTAACCGCTTTAAATCTTGCTTAATGTTTCAGGAGAACACTTCACGTCCAATTTCCTTTTGTTTTTCATTCCACTTGAAATGTACACAGTAAAAATTATGAGGATAAATTTTATACTATTTGGTATAAATATAAATCCATACCAAAAATGTTATAAAATTTAAACCATAAAATCTTATAAACCAAATTTATACAAAATTGGGATAGATTTTATCAGAAAAGTGTATAAAATCTTTTTACACCACGTTGGTATACATTTTTATAAGAAAAAGTATAAAATCTTTGAAAACCACATTTAATTTTTTTCATAGCAATGTTGTATAAAAAGTATACGGCACATACATTGAATGTGTGTTACATTAAAAGTCATAAATCAGAATTATATCTAGATTTCATGTTATATCTGCTTTTTTTTATATTTTCAAAAGCAAATTGACAGGAAAAATAGAGTAAAAATTGTACTCATAAATTTGCATGTTCCATCATGCTGGCAGAGCTTCCAATTCAAGCGCAATATTTTTGTCTTTATATATGTGTACAAAAAAATATTCAACGGAACTATTTGCGCATAACATGATTACTGACTGAAGAAGAAAGGCAAACTGATTGTCTGCTAGCATCGCTGAAGTTCGGTAGCTTCGAAAACTCGACTTGTACGTGAAGCCGAGTGGCTCCGTGAGGTTTTCGTGTGTATAACTGGAATAAATATGTGATTTTATAAATTCATGTTATAAAATGTATACTATTTTGGAGTAAAATAGCTGTTTGAATGGAAATGCAAGTTTTATAATATTAGGTGGAATAAAACTTATAATAAATTTGGAATAAAACGAGTTTATACCACAGAAATATTATAAAAAAGATAAAATTTACCCTCAAAATTTTTACTGTGTAAGCAATCGTTAATCAGCTGTTATCGAGGTTTGCAAGTTTTTGCAATTTTGCGTTCGCGTACATTTTGCGATATTTTTCTATTTGAGAGAGAATTGTGCTTTACTCTCTTGCAAGTTGCTGCTGGAAATTTTTCACTTGAGAGGTACGCGAAGAGACCAAAAGTTAGAGCTAATAAACTCGAATTCATTACAAATTCAATTAAAGTATTGCATGGATATTACAAAATATTGAAACATTTGTTGTTGCACTTTTCACATCAAAGTGTGGAAATATTTTCACTAAATCGAATCGGATTTAATTTTGTTTTGATCTTAGCATTTCCGATCGGAAAGCAGAACACCATCTCAAATCCGATTCGGAATGCACTTCCGATTTTATTGCGGCTTGAAGAGGGTAAGTAATGACAGCCTTCAGGTCAACTTGTGACTGGCATTAAATTTAGGTTAACCATCTCCAATATGCTTTTTTGAAGATAATTACAAAACATTGAGAGTCGGTAGCGACTCGTTAATATTAATTTAAAATTCCGAAATTAAAAAAAAATATAAATTTTGGTAGATAGAAAGATATTATGGGTTCAGAGGTTAAATAAATAAAAACTTGAATTTTATGAACCAGCCTTGTGTACAGTCGTTTAGAAAGTTTACTTCTGGCAATGAGTATTATTTTAGGGTTTTAATTTTTTCCCCTTTTTGCAACTGATTATTATTAGAACTTATTATTACAAACTTATTAATAGAAACCATGCAATACTTACATTTTTTTATCCATAGAAAGCGTTTGGGACATTTTTGTAAAAAACTAAGAGAAACATTTTTGTGGAATATTTTAACCCTCTAACTTTTAAGTGTGATGATCTTTTTTTGTTTTTTTGTGAAAAAGCGTAAAAACTACCCATAAAAAAGGGCTCATAAAAACATTTATCATAAAATTTTTTTATTAAAATTTTTATTTAAATTAAATTGATGTACTGTAAGTCTTTCAATTCACAAAAGCTCAAAAACCAACTTGAACCCCAGAGTAAGTAAAAATGCGATAAGAAATTAATCCTTGAACACATTCAAAGTTTTAACTTATTTCTGGTGTTCAAATTTAATTTTGAGCTACGGTGTATTCAGAGTTTTATGGTAGAGTCTTATGAGAAATATTTTGGTGGTACATTTTAATCCTCTATGAAGATGTTTTGTGGGTCTTTTTTGTGACTCTTTATGACAAATGAACAAAAAAAAAGACTCATGCACTGAACAGTTAGAAACTGAAAATGTTCTACAAAAATGTTCCTCGTAGTTTTTACAGAAATCTACGAAACACATTTTATAGCTAAAAAATAAGGATCAATGCCAATAAAAACATTAAATATAAAATAAAAAAAATAATGCCAAAATATATAAATAAATAAAACTCGGCTGTCAACTCTCAAAACGGTGATAAGCGTACTATACTTTTTTGTCATTTTTATCAGAATACGTTGTCGGAACCTTATTATTTTTTTTTTATGTTAAACAGTGTTAATTATTTAAATGCTTAAATTCTTGCATTTTCTGGCTTTATTATATCACACACAATTTGTAAAGTTATCCAGCTGCAACAGGTTAACATTTTTGCAGCCTAAAATTTGTACTGCTTCGAAAGTCAAATTCATTTTATTGCTGACATTGACGAATTAACAACACAACTGATTTTAATTGTGTGCCATTGTTTAATGTTGCCATATGTGTGTGAGTGTGTGACATAAATATGTATGTTTATTTTTAATTGTCTTGTTAATTGAATGTTGATTATTTTGATTGTGAGCAAAACTACGCCACTCACTCTTGGTGAAGCTGCTGACAGTGAGTGGGTGACATTCAATGTGTGTGTGTGTGTGTGTGTGTGTGTGTGTGTCAATGTGTTCAGCAATTGTAAGCTTTGCAATTTATTTTGAAATAATTTCAATTAGGATATTAAACAATTATTTAAATATTATTGCATTTTTGTATCGTTCTGCGACTAAAAACGCTTCGGCCAACAAAGTCGGATTGATATTTAATTAAATATTAATATTGTTATTTTTAAATAATGCGCCAACCACGACCATCTATCTATCTACTTATGTACACCCAATGTTACGCCCACTTTTGCGCTAACCGCAGCGTAAACGCTTTTAAATTATGATCGATGATGAGGCAACTAATTGTTGTTGTTTTTGTTTTTGTTTTTGGTTAAATGTTTCAAATGTCATTCAATGTGCAATTATGTGCGCTTTCAAATATTCATACATCCACTTCCACTCTATATATTCACAATAAATGCACATGCAGATAGATATGCGAAGCTATGCAGTCATGTTGGTGAACATATGTGTTTTTGTTGTTATTGTAGATTTAATTTTATTTCATAGTTTATGCAAAATTTAGCAATTATCATTGATATGTTTGAGTTCACAAAAAATGTTAATAATTTTTTGCTTCAAACAAAGAAGTATTGAATGATTAAAAAAAAAAAAAACAAAATGCAATTTAATAATGATCCTCGCTATAATCAAATTGTTTATATGATGTCCTTTTTTTTTGCACTCTAGTGTCTGGTTTTGCATGGTTGCTTAAGTGTGCTGACATATCATGGAGTTTATTTGAAAAATATTAATTTAATTGAGATTAATTAGCATTTTTTTTGTTTTAAATGTTGTGCAATTACATTCGTTGCTGCCAAGGACATAACTTAAAGTTGAAGTGTACAGAGATTCCTAGTCTTATAATTTTAATAATTTAAGCAAAAGACTACACATTATACAGATTTTCTTATATGAAGTTGAAACAGTAATTCATATTAACCCTGGAGTACTAATGTTAGTCGATTCGAACATCATTTATATTTTGTAACACTGTTTTTCTCTCACTTTGCCGATAGCTTTTAAACTTCGTGTAATCACAGTTACCGACGTTCTTTTGTTTTAAGCAGTCGCATCATTGATCATGATCACGTTGAACATGTGAAGATCATGTTAGTCGATTCGACTAATAATAAGTATTTACGTATGAAAAATAATTAGTATTTATAAAATATTTATGAATACTCTAGGGTTAAAAGATTGTTCGTTAGGTATTATTAAGAACATATAAAACAACAAAAATTCGGAATGGTTTTGGGCGCAATATTTGCGATATCTCAGATTTTTACTCAAGGGCAGGCATAAAAACAAAAACAAAACAAATTGGCCATTTCAGCCTTTCAAAGGACTTTGACCGAGCTTCTTATAATCAATTGTGTTGTGTGTGTTATTAAATGAATGGACACAGTTGACCTAGAATTGGACCTTCAAGTTTTATGCCGACTCCGAACGGCTGAAGTTCATGTTATCAAGAAGCTTTATATGGCATTTTTTACGCTCTGAGGTTTGCCATTGTCTGCAGAGAGATGGTGACTGATCAGAAAAAATTTTTTATTGAAAAAACTTTTCGCCGCAACTGGGGATCGAACTCGGGCTCCGAGCATGCTAAGCCAGACACTTAACCTACATGCCACGGTCACCACTCAAGTGCAGGCATAAGTCATAAAAACCGAACAGATGAAATTTTGAGAATTGTAAAACACAAATGATTACGATGGTCGATGATCATAATGATAACTAAAATCAGATAAAACTTTCTACAAGTTTTGAAAATTTTTTTGATAACACGTCAATTGCTAAATAATGGCGTTTTCGTTTCTACCAAAAAATGTTGCCTTTTCCTTGCCCTTGCCTTTATTTGTGTTCGATTCTAAAATAAGTGCAAACGGGTGAGTAAATTCTGTGTTCGTTTCTTAAAATGTCACACTCACAGAGGGCAAAAAAGGCACATTTTCTGCCCTGCAAACTTTCTCAGGGTAGATGATTGCCCTGCATATCAGCTGTTTTTAAAACGACAATATTATGACATACGTGCGTTAGACAAGGATGGTTATATTCATTTATTTAAGTTGACATTTTTCGAGTAGGCAAAAACATGCACTTTTACAGGGTTGCGGGCAACATTGAAAACATTTTGCACTGCGACAGGGCAACATTTTTTGGTAGAAACGAAAACGCCATAAGTGTTACTTATCTGGAGCTCGTTTGTAAACAAATTAATTTTGTTGTTATTTATGCACATAAAAAACATGAGTTTCCGAACGACGTAATTCTCAGTTGGTTTTTGTTCCTGTTAGTATTAAAGTGCAGAAAATAAATTAAAAAATTATATTTTCCAGTGCAAGCTGGATATATCTTATTTGGACTGTGAAAATAAAATTTTTAATTTGCTTTTTGGAATCGCAATGATGTAGAATTACATCTAAGAGCGTGGTTTGCATTGAGTCGTTTTAACAAATTTTTCAAAGCCATGAAACGTTTTTGAGCAATACTTTAGGGTATACTTACAGCCTTTAATACTCATCGTTCAAAGATAATATATATACTAAAATATCAGATATATTCTGCGCTGAATGAATATCTAATTTTGGATTTTGTCACTATAATATTAAAAGCACAAAAAGAAAAATCTAAGAAGAACAATTTATATTTTTATATATGAAAATCAATCATAAGCTGCTAATTTTGTGCCTGCTGCTTTCTTCGTTTTTCTTTCGTTGTTTTTGCCTGTGTTGTTTTTGTTTTGTACGAACTGATTTGCAGCATTGGTTCTCTACCACACGTTAAGAGGGCTCCCAACCAGCAAAATGAGTAGAAATTTACGTATGAGTTCCCTTTAAAGCTGTTTTAAGAGGCAAAATAAGTTCCATTGCACTTCAAAGCTGCTTTATGGTTGTTGTAGAACTTCACACGCCTAAAGCTGCTTAAAGGTACGTTGTGGAACTTGCTATACCTAAAGTTGCTTTATGGTGTTAATTTCAGGCAATAGAACTTATAGTTCCAAAAGTTCAAGTTGTGCTTCTATGCAGTTTTAAGATAATTAAACTCAAATCGAGTTCGAAGTGTCGCTTGTACATCTTTTTTACATTTATTTTGAACTTAAAGTTGCTTAATGGTTCGATTGTACTTAATTTTGTACCTTAAAGCTGCTTATTGTTACCTACAACAGAACTAGCTGTATAAATGAGAAAATCTTCGTTTCGATATAAAGTGACAAGGCTCAAAGGCTAAGGCGTCGGACTTCAAATCGGTGAGACAAGGGATCGAAACCTGGCAGAGGTAAAATTTTAATAAAAAAGTTTTTTAACTGCGGATCATATGGTACAAGTTGAGAACAAACGGGGAAAAAATTTTCCGTTGGAGGAAAAAAAAACAAAAAAAAAAAAATTTAAAAATAAATAAAAACGAAAGTTAGATTTTAAAACAAGTCAATATATATTTTTAAAAAAGCTTTGCCTATTCGAATTTGGACGACCATATTTGATCTTTGAAAAATTTTGGAAGTTCGATCAGAAAGCTGCTTAGAAGCCTATGCAACGTACATACCTCATATGCGCTTGTACCTCAAAGTACGAAAAATTTGTACCTCAAACTTAAATTTTGGGCTGCTTACACCGTAAAGCAGCTTATGCTATGTCTACACAGAGAGTTAAGTTAATTTTAACTAACATTTAACCGAAGTTGTTCACACAGAGATACCGTAGGAGAATTGAGTTAAATTTGCCGATAATGCTGCTGGTGTCTCTGCGTACACATGCGTTTTTTTCTTGCTATGCGAAAGCTCTGCTCATATTTGGATGAAAGCTACTTTTCCCACTATTGCCCAAATGCTTTTCTAAGTTCTTTTACTCATTTTTAAAGAAAATAACAACATATAGTTAAGAAATAAATTGTATAATTAACGAATCAGCTGTTCTATTTTGACAGTTCTTGTAAAAAAAAGTTTCTTTCATGAAAAATACCACTGAATATAAACATTTATATTATTTTGTAGTGTACTTTTAGGCACTTTTTACATTGAGTCATAAAAACTCAGAATATATAATGAGTTAAGTTGGGTTAAATCGTACATGTGGTGACCGTGGCATGCAGGTTAAGTGTGTGGCCTAGCATGTTCGGAGCCCGGGTTCGATCCTCAGCCGCGGCGAAAAGTTTTTTTCAATAAAAAATTTTTCTGATCGGTCACCACCTCTCTGCAGACAATGGCAAACCTCAGAGAGTAAACAATGCCATGTAAAGCTTCTTGAGAACATGAACTTTAGCCGTTCGGAGTCGGCATAAAACATGTAGGTCCAGTTCTTGGTCATTGTGTGTAAACATTTAATAACACACACAACACAATTGATCATAAGAAGCTCGGTCAAAGTCCTTTCAAGGGCTGAAATGGCCAATTTGTTTTTTTGTTTTTTTCGTTAATTATACAATTTATTTTTTTAACTATATGTTGTTATTTTCTTTAAAAAATGAGTAAAAGAACTTCGAAAAGGATTTGGGGAAAGTAGTTTTCATCCAAATATGGGCAGAACTTTCGCATAGCAAGAAAAAAACTCATGTGTACGCAGAGACACCAGCAGCATTGTCGGGAAATTTAACTCAATTCTCCTACGGTATCTCTGTGTGAACAACTTCGGTTAAATGTTAGTTCAAATTAACTTAACTCTCTGTGTAGACCAGTGGTCGGCACCCATGAAGCACATGCTTTGCCAAAACTCTCACGTATTTTCATGCTCTTTCACCCACTCGACAAACAATTATTGCCGAAGCAGCATTGTTTTGAATGATATGCAATTTTTTTGTCTCACTTTCACGCACAATCTCGTTTTTAATTTTGCCGACCACTGGTGTAGACATAGCATTAGAGAATTCGTTGTATAAGCTAAATTTTGACCGTTTCTTGCTGGTTGGGCTTAATGGGTTCGTGTATGTTCTACTTCTTTACAGCTCTATTCTGGTGCTGCAGTAATAATCAATTATCACCGTACTATTCGTTGTTACCTTTTTGTCACCCTATTTTGTCACATCTATTCTGGTAACACCGTTATAATAGGGGTATTCTCGCAGTATAGCAGCGCAAAATTTGTGAAAATGCAACCTAGCAATACTGAAATATACAATACTGCGGGAGCGCACAAAAATACAAGTTGAATTCTTACGCTAACGCACACCAATTAAAATGGACAAATTTATCTCAATCAGAGTACACTGTTGCACGTCCACCCAAAACATGGGTATTATTGTTGTACAAATTGCACGAATTGCAAAACTTTTATCTCTTGTATTTTGTTCTTGTGTTGTTGCACGGGCTGCAAGATTTTGTAACTTTTGCAATTCTTACACTTTGCAAGGGTTTTGCAAGACAGCGAGAAAACCCCTAATGAAAAAGCTTAACCCTCAATATTCATGTACTTGATTTCGAAGAGGATGATTATTTTTTTCTGATTTTGGTGAAAATAGCGAGTTATTGAATGAGTTAGTTATCAAGTCGTTTGGCAACACATCACAGGGCTGAGTAAAACATTCTTCGGGAGTTGATTTTAAAGTTTCAAGATTAACAAATAAGAACAAAGATTTACAGTCGGAAATGGCTTTATTGTTTTTCAAAATATTGTCCATGAAGATCGATATTTATGTTACGAGATTCCCCCTAAAATAAGCTGTGTTCTCAGACTTATAATATAAGCTAGGTTCAGTTTTGACTAATAGTACGTTCAGACTGATTTCGAAATGCGCATTTAGAAGTTCGAAAATTCAACCAAATGTCAAGTGTTCAAATTAGGGAGAAGCGTAAAATGCGAATTTAAATTGACAAGTATTCGAACATGTCGAACATTTATAAGGCTGTGTGCCAATCGGAAACTTTTCACTCGAGGTAGGAAGGAAAATTCTGAGTTGAACAAAATTTCTGTCTATTGAAATTGAATTGTCATTTTTACTGTGCCAAATTCTGAATTTTAACAGCATCCAGAAACATCATCAAGCAAAACTATTTTTTTAGAAAAAAAAGTCAAAGTAATGTAGCTTATATATTTTACACAACCCTCCTCTTAATTTTTCCAAACTTCAATGCAACTAAGACATGCTGTTTTTTTAATTTTCGCTTGTGTCAAAAATTCTCTTCCCTCTTGTCAAAATTTATACTATACCCTGAGTATCAATCCGAGTCAAAAGTTTTCGATAGTCTTAGCAAAAAAAAATCTGACAGTAAACAAAATTGAAAACTAATGGAACGAGTTCAAGTCAAAAAAAAGTAAAAAAAAAAAAAAAAGTAAAAAAAAGTAAAAAGTAAAAGTTCAAGTCAGCAAAAAGTAGCGAGTAGCAGTTTTGCGAATATCTAATCAGGGTCGCAAACTGCTAAATGCTCATTTGAAGTAGCATTTAAGTGAATTGACTTGACAAAATTTTCTATGGATAAATTCGCATTTACAGTTCCATTAATGAAATAAATGCGAATTAAGCTTTGAATGCGCACTTAGCTTCCAGTCTGAACATACTATAAAAGAAGTTCATATGGAGATCTTTTTTCCTATATTTTGATAACTTTTTTATGTTGAATTCGAGCAGTTCGATAATTTATAAATTTTTTTATGCTAAAGTGGGCGAGCTATATATATACCAAATATAATAACATCATATTAGTTTTGTAGGACGTAATTGAGAGTAACTTTTGGCAGAATAATAAACATGTGAAATTCATCCACTGCATCATAACTCCAACTCTCGATTTAAAACTCGGACAGAAATGTCAAAACATGCCAAAATATCAGCATAAGCATATTTTAAATTTGAAAAAAATTTTGCATAATGTTTGTAATGTTCAGCTTAATGTTTGAAACAAAAACAAAAAAAAATAGAAAAAACAAAAAAATAAATGTTTATAAAACATAATTTTTCATTCTTAACTCGTACAATATTTATTTTCTTATCATCGAGCGCCTGTCATTAATATGCAAATCTTTATTGTTGCTACTTATGTTGTTGGCATTTTTATTTTTTAATGCTCTTTGGAAGCTTCTTTGAGCTTAGCTTTTATATCAGTGGTGTACAACCATCATATTCATTCTTATAACCTAGATCCTTGGAAGCAAACTCCCCCTCCCCCCGCCTTCTCTCATTCTTACCCATGCAACGCATATGATAAATAAAATCATTAATCAAATGAAGAACTTGTATTGTTAAGGAAATGAAATATGGTGAAATGGATTCCATGAAAATCTTAGAGAACAATATCTCAAAACCAGATAAGCAATGCTTGTTAAGAAGCAGAAAAAGAAGAAGAGCAGCAGTTGCAGCCTTGTGAGAAGCTCTTGGAACTATGGATTATTTACGCCAGCTATAAGAAGCGAAAGATAACAAGAAAGTTGCTTAAAAATTCAGCTAAATAACCGAAGAAAAAAAAAAACAAAAAGAGAGAAAAAAAATTCAAAAACTACAATCATTGTTTGCCAATGTTGCCAACACCATTTGTCAAAATTGTGCAAAAGACAAAAATGTCGAAAGAGGAATACAACTTTTTCTATGAAAAGGCAACAAATGTTACAAAGAAAGATAGCATTAGAGAAATAGAGACAGAGAGAGAGAGAGAGCGGTAGCTGGCTTTAGACATTGAGAGATTATTAAGAAATACTTTTTGCTTAGAATTATAAAAGAAATGTTATTTTAAGAGCTCAACAACTGCAACACCAACAGGGTGCAAATGCAACAACATAACACAACTTTTGGAAAAATCACTCGTATTTGTGTTAAATATTTTGTGGCATTACTGCATATATATGTAAATAGTTATTATTTCTTATTTTAAGTAAGCTGCCATAATTGAAAACACTGGCTACAGTTTTTTGTTTTAATACGAATATAAAACAGAAAGATTTGTAGAGTAGGTATTAGAATTTACAAATTTAAGGCAATCGAAAAGATTACATCAACAACACAGCGTAAAAGTTCATATCGTCAACAGGAAAAAATTTCAGAAATTGTAAAAAACAAACAAAAATTAAAAAAAAAACTTAAAAAATGCCGTGTTTTCTGATTTTTTTTTAATCGAAATTTAAATTAAGTTTAAAGAAGCTGAAAGCAGACAATTGTTTTTAATTTTTTAGAATGGCAAGGGTATACTTGGGTAAAATACATTGTGTTTTCGTTTCAATTTATCAGATTATTAAATAATAGAATGGACTGGGAGTTCTTAACTATCACCTTTCCCTAATGATATGTATGCACAGAGAGTTAAATTTGAGTTATCAGTACAAAGCAGAGTGAGTTTACCCATTTAACGAGTAATAAACTCTTGCGTTACCAGTACAAAAATGTACGTTTTAACTGAGCTTAACTCATTATATATTCTGAGTATTTTATGATTCAATGTAAAACGTGACTAAAAGTATGCATTTAATAATATAAAAGTAAATATTCAGTGGTATTTTTGATGAAAGAAACTTTTTTTTATAAGAAAACACAACAATCATCTAAGTAGCTAAGAAAATTTGATGAGAAAAACACCGCCTGAAAATATGCAACTAATATGTTAACCTCAGAACTTTTCAATGTGTGACAGGAAGTCACATAAAAATATGCACTTTGGCACTAAAAAAATAAAAAACGTCCACTTAAAATAGAGAACTATAATTTGGATTTGATTGAAATTTTTACAATATGTTTCCAATACTATTTTACTTCATAGAAATTCCTGATTTCTATTTTAACGGTACTATCGAATAAGTACCTAGTATCATAGATATATTTAAATTCGAAATATGAAAAAAATATTTATTTTTTTCAATCAATAAAAAAATCATTTTATAATTATAATTTTGTTTGTACTTTTGGTCCGGAATAAAAATAAATTGCTGATTTATTTATTTCACGGCGGAACTTAAACCGTTTTTAGATTTTTATTTTTTGGTTCAACAATGCTTTTAGGATTATTATGTTTTTTTTTGCATAAAAATAAAAATAGCACGCTTTCTTTTCACAAGACATTTTTTATTATTTTGGAGATTAAAATACATAAAAATGATTTTTATATATGATAAAAACATAAATAAAAATCCAATAAATGAGTTTTTATTTTAACAAAAAAACTACAAATCAAAAAATAATATTTCATTTTTGAACAAAATAAATTGAAGTTAAAAAAAAGAAACAGTTTCGATAGTATCGTAAGTTAAGACGTAGAATTCCGTTTAAGTTGTAACCTCTTCTACTATATCTATTTGGTCCGATTGTTTTGTCCATATTGCACGTATTTTTAAATGATCTTCCGAAAATTAACATTAATTTCCGAAATAAATTAATAGAACTCACTTATGGACTTCTTATCGAGATCAAATCAAAGAAAACGTTAAAAGTAAGCATGATTAAATGAGCAAGCAAAAAGAAACAAGCAAAATGTTAAATTTTTTCGATCATTTCGTTAAATTTGACAGGTTGAGTTCATTGACTTAGTTGAAAAGAAGACGAAGCAAATGCACTTTCCATTGGTGCCACTTTCGCCTCTGCCCAATATATAGTTTGCGAGCTACAGTCAGTTTAACTACTAATTTCAAATAAAAATGAAGACCCCGATTTTTAAAAATGGTAACTATGTTTCACGCTGAACACATGTCCTTTCCATTAGTGCCACTCTCGTCTCTGTCTGATATTTAGTTTGCTACACTTTCGTCTCTGTTCGATGTATAGTTTGCAAACTACATTCGCTAGTGCTAGTGGGATGTGGAATCCAAATCAATTTGGATTAAAAACAAAAATTAAAATCTTACGTCATCTATTGGGTGAAAGCATAAAACGAAATATGATCCATTTCGTTTTTTTTCATAAGAGTTAAATCTAACCGGATCACAGAGCCATTTCATTAAATTTGATTGTTTGAGTTCATTGACTGAGTAAAAAAGTTTATTATCTCTGGTTTCAAAATAGAGCACAAAGTAAACTACAACAGTAGTGCATACATAAACCTAATGTGAACCAATGCTTACAATGCTACCAAAGCGAACCAATCAGTTCGTGCAAAACAAAAGCAATACAAGCATAAACAACGAAACAAAAACAAAGAAAGCAGCAGGCACAGCAGATGATGATTGATTTTCTTATATAAAAACATGCATTTTTCTTCTTATATTTTACTATTTTGTGACTTTCATATAATAGTGACAAAATCCAAAATTAGATATTCATTCAGCGCAGGATATATCTGATATTTTAGTATATATATATTATCTTTGAACGAAGAGTATTAAATGCTGTAGGTATACCCTAAAGTATTCGCCAAAAACGTTGCCTTATGACCTTGAAAAAATCTGTTGAAACGACCTCATACAAACCGCGCTGTAAGACGTAATTCTACGTCAAAATTATTGTTTTTATATGAGCAAAAATACAAATCAAAAATACTTTTTATTTCTGAACAAAAACAAAAAAAAATAAAAATCGTAAAATTATTTTTATTTCTGAATAAAAAAACAAAAAACCAATTGATAATAAGTATTATCATTTTTGTATGTTTATTGCTTAAAAACAAAAATAATTTTTAATTGGAAATTCCAACAATTCGGTATATTAAAATGTTACTGATCACAAAAAAAAAAAAAAAAAAACACAAATTGGCCATTTCAGCCCTGGAAAGGACTTTGACCGAGCTTCTTATGATCAATTGTGTTGTGTGTGTTATTAAATGTTTGCACACAATTGACCGAGCACTGGACCTACATGTTTTATGCCGACTCCGAACGGCTAAAGTTTCTCTTCCCAAGAAGCTTCACATGGCATTATTTACTTTTGAGGTTTGCCATTGTCTGCAGAGAGGTGGAAACCGATCAGAAAATTTTTTATTGAAAAATAACTTTGCCGCGGATCGATCTCGGGCTCCGGGCGTGCTAAGCCACTGACTTAACCTGCATGCCACGGTCACCACCAGAACATACTGATCATTTTAATTTCATTTCCAAGCTGCTGCATGCCTTGAAATTAGTCGATGAATTTATTTATATTTTTACAAATGGATTTGAGAAAGTAACTCCTTATCATCTGTGACTTTCATAATTTGAATAAAAGTGAATTTGTGAATTACAACAAAATAATATAAGTATATTAAGCATAATAAATAAATAAATTTAATAAAAGCTTAAATGTGGAAAAGAAAAAAGCGCGAAGTGCAAGTTTTCGAGTTTGGGGCCTCGGTAGTCGATCCCGGTCTTCGAATCCCGGTCTAGCCATGGTCCTACGCTTTTACCTTTCTTTAATTCTTTCCTCATTTCTAATCAACTAAAATTAAAAATTCATCAATATATACGACTTTGGAAGTTGTAGTTGGTAGTAGAGATGTTTGTGGAATGAGGTTGCTTAATAACTCGAATTGACTGAGGTAAAGGCATAACACTTGCCTCAGATTCAAATTCGCAAGTTGGTATAGCACTTCGCCACGCATACAACATTCTACACTTGTTTCACTTGAACTACTTATCTATCTCCCCATTTTCCGAACCAAGGCAGACTTGACTGAATAGGTTTGACACCTGAAATCTTTGGTTCAAAGCTAAAAAAAAAATTGTAGATTTGCTATCAGATAGGCATGCAGAAGGAGCACTAGAAGCACCTGGAACTTCCACTGTCACAGAAAAAGCTACATTGCTTGCTGAATATAATTAATATTAAATAATTTTATGGAAATGTGTAATATTAGGTTTGAAACTTTTTTTTAAAGATTGAAATAAAAAATAATTGGAAAAGCTAATGGCAAACAAGGATATATTGTAGTTTTCATGGTTTGAAAAGTTCACACTTTATTTTAAAGGTAACTTCGAGACAATTCTGAACACATTAAAGTTTTGGACCACCAGCAATTCCACTTTTCAATTCTTCTGCTCTAAGTGATGCAAAGACAAGGAGCCTAATGAATAAAACATAAGCAATTGCTTTTCCTTGGAATTTCTAAGGAATTACTTAAATGTGGTATGAATAAAACCTTAAGTAATTCCTTTTTCTTTAGCTATTCCTTATTTCCTTTAGTTGTTGAAGTTAGTTTTAATTTGTCATTCACTGCATTCAGAAGTGAAAATGGCTCAGTTTTTTAATATATAAGTAAGACCAACTTTAATCATGTGCAAAAATAATGCAGTTATGACGATTTTCGGAAGTTTTATGGTTTACAAAGAACATACATTTGATTCATAGGAACAAAATTAAACAACACGTGTAAGCAACACACAACTGTTTTTGTGTGTATCTGGGTATTTATACATTTTTGTTTAAGGCAAAGGTACTATTTCCTTAAGGAAAAGCAGCAATAACTTAAATTTTTATTCATACGAGAATAAACCGGTTATTTCTTGGCTAAGCTATTGCTAATTTAGCAATACCTTAAGCTTATAAGGAATTGCTTATTTTTTATTCATTAGGCTCAATGTGTTAACACTTGTCAGTTTTTGAAAAAAAAAATTTTTTCAAAGTCAATATTCTTTAATACCACTATTTAGAGGTAAAAGTGAGAGCAAAACCCTAGAAGCAACATATTTTATTTTGACGCATTTAATTTGTGTGAACAGTGGATTTCTCTGCAAGTCAACTCATCATTATTGGGTCACAAACTCTTCCAGTATTGAGGTTAAAAGGTTAAATAATAATTTTCCAAACAATTCTCACCAAAAATGCACACCAGTTGGTCAATAATTAATCTAGTTTAACTTTTAGAGACGAGAACACAAAAAAAAAACAGGAATATCTTAAAAATTTTTTTGAGTTTTTTTTTTTTTCTTTAATTCGGAAATGGTATGATTTTTTGGTAGGAAATGTTTGGAAAATCGTTGTTTAACGTCTTAATCTTAATACCGGACAAGTTAGAGACCAAAAAAACTGATGCGTTGAGTTCCAAAGAAATCCACTGTTCACCCAAATTAAAAATGTATTTAAAAAACATATGTTCCGCACCTAAGTTTACAAAACTCCGCTAGGGTTTTACTCTCATGTGGTAGTACATGCACCTGTATAAAGTGGAATATAATAATTATTTTTAGTGTTTCACTGTGTAATAGATAATCAAATTGATTGATGGGCAAACTGGGTTAATTGTGTTTCTGGAAACGATGTCTGTTATATTTCAGTTTTGTTTTTTATTTATATATTTTTATATATTTTACATTTTTAATGGCAGCTAGCGATGGTCCAAGAATCGTTATAGAAGTTGATTCAAAATCATAATGACATCTGACCACCGGTAATATTCTTCTGGCGGTGCTTTTCTTATGTTTTTAATTTTTTTTTTCAAACTGTGAATTTCTGCTTAATTCTGGTTTATTGTAGGATATATTGGAAAAAACATGACAAATATGCTCGCAATAGACCAAATCTTATAGTCTTATTCTATGTTGTATTCAAGTAGTAATTTTGTCGCATATCAAATATTGTTTTTTTTTTTTTTTGTTTTTGCTGTGTATCACAAAAGTGGTTGGTAAAAAATAAGAACTCCAAAATTAACCACACCAACGACACCGATTTTGTTAAAATGATTGCTGTAACAAAACACATACATACGTACGTTTTACCACGCACTCGCAAGCAGCAGCAGTTTCTTGGCTAACAAACACCAAATCAAGCATGGTTTATGAGTTACAGTGTGCAAAATAAGCGTACATACATATGTATATTTCTGAGTCTGAAAGCGATGGATATTCAAATATGGTCAATATTTGGAATAACAAATGTTTTTACAAGATATGACGATACAAACACACACACACACACACACACACATGAATATGCCAACAAAGATACTCCGTTCATTCACATGCGAAAATATCTGGCTATGTTACAAATCTAGGTGGCGCCAACTATTTGCTTATTTTTGCAGCAAAACGTTATTTTTGCGTTCAGACATACTAACACATACATCTCACTTAAAAACACACACACACATGTATATAAATACTAATGTTCTACTGAAAGCATTTGACTTATGCATGTTTTTATATAATTTTCCGCACTTAGTGATCGTTTCTTACTTCACTTTGACTTTGCGTGTGACACTGTGTAAGTGTGTTTGGGAAATATTTTTATTGGGAAATGTTTTTGCAATTTCACTTTTGATTTGTGTGGTTTTTTGCATAATTTATTGACTTTGCGAAACGCACCCAAAGGCAGAACTAAAAGTCACCAAGAAATTTTGCTCAGAGGTATGGGAAGTTGTTTAGCAAAAAACCGAACAAAAAAATTAAAAAAAAAAAACGAAATTTTGCCTTAAATCACCTTGGTTGTTTCAATGGCGCCATTCGTTGATTGATATATTTTTTTATTTGTGGTTAAATTTAAGAGACCAATAAGAAAACAAATTAAATCACTCGTTTTTGAGTTCCATCCGGATTAGCATTGAAATTTCAGGATTGAAAATTTTTGTAAAATATTTTATAGTATAAAATTGAATAAAATGGATCAAAACTATTTTCATTTTACTCTACTAAACAGTTGAACCAAGTCACTGTTTAAATCACTAGAGCTAGTGCTTTTCGATTTTGCAAAATGCGTATTTTTCTAAAAAAGGCACTAGATGAAAAAGCACAAATTTTGCATATTTCTAAAAAGCATTTCTACTTAAGTTTTAGTGTTCTCTTATTGTTAGCAAAAAAAAATGTTTTAACACCCCTGAATTAGAAAAATTTTAAAAGTTCCAAATGTTTTTCGTATTTAATTTATAAATTGGTACACTTTATAAAATTCGAAAAATGTACTCAACAATATGTCAAATTCAGGATTATTTACAAAAGAAATTCAAGTTTATGTAATCAATATATTTGAGGACTTTTTTATATTTTATCCTACATTGATCTATATCAACTAAAATCGAATTGAGTCCTGTATAAATCTTAGTATTATATGTTTTAGGAGACAAAAGGTTACATTTTTGGAACAAATTTTGTTTTTTATTATGCACTCATATATTTACTCACTAATAAACCATCTTGAATAGAAGTGTTTTCGAAGAACTATTTCGTTCTTTTTAAGACCTTAAAAAATTCTGAATTCTTAAATTATGTCATGCAAAATATAAAAATAGAAATGAGATAAAAAATATGCAATAATTTGAAAATTCAATTGAAATTATGGAATAAAGATTAAATATTTTTAAGATTATTACATTTTACTCGGTTCAGCCTTTCTAAATTCAGTGTAAAAATGTTCACAAACACGGAAAAAAAATTTATGATTTTTGTTTTGAATGTTATTTTTTTTTTAAAAAAACAAAAAAGTACGCTTTTTTAGTTGAGAGTTAGTGTCTTTTTGTTGGAGATCATCCTGCAGAGTCTTATCAACTTTGCAGGTATACTGAACTCAGACATTCTTGTGTATCGGGTATCCCCGAATTGGGCTGCGAATGTAGCTTTAAAATCAATAAAGGGATACAAGGTCAATGGGCAAAGGTCCCGATTTGTTTTAGGCAGGGTTTTTCCAGAATGTGGCAAAGTGTAAAAATCTGGTTTACACAGTTTAACATTTACCGAACTTTTTATATAAAAAAAAAAAACAAACAAATTGGCCATTTCAGCCCTTGAAAGCACTTTGACCGAGCTTCTTATGATCAATTGTGTTGTGTGTGTTATTAAATGTTTGCACACAATTGTCTTTGAATGCCGACTCCGAACGGCTAAAGTTCATGTTCTCAATAAGCTTTACATGGCATTATTTACTCTCTGAGGTTTGCCATTGTCTGCAGAGAGGTGATGACCGATCAAAAAAATGTTTTATTAAAAAAAACTTTTTGCCGCGACTGGGGATCGAACCCGGGCTCCGAACATGCCAAGCCACACACCTTACCTGCATGCCACGGTCACCACCATTTATTTTTATATATATAGAGCAAAATACACATTGAATTATTTTTGGAAGTTATTATTTATTCAAAGTAGGATCCATTAGAGTCAATACAACGTTCGGCACGATCAACTAATACATGCATCGATTTTTTTATATCGAATTTTTGTATGTTCTTTAGTATTTGCGTCAAGGGCTGCTTGAATGGCCGGAATATCATAGTGAAACGCTTCTATCATGGGAGTTTTTAGTTTCGGGAACATAAATAGTCTCGCGGTGATAGTGTCGATGACTCATATCTGTTTCTAATGAACTTGATCGTTATTCAAGTCTTCACGGCCACCTTTGATTCGTTGAAACCACGTATAAGCTAGTGTACGATACATACAATCAACACCAACAAATGTTTGAAGTGAAACTTCTTTGGCGGCATGTGAAATTTCAAGGTCTCTTATTCGTGACGCTAGGCTAACGTTTTCAATTCATATGAAAATTTTCAAAAAATTATTGTCGCAAGCCGGAATTGAACCCAGACTTTCATTACTGAGCATCCCATAAGATTCGGAAGCGTTACCATTATGCCACATAAGCGCACTACAATCATGTAAACAAAATGTAAGTAATATTGAACGGGTTTTCGTCCATATCAGTATATCATAGACACAAACCATATCTCAAGAGCGCGTTTTGGTCCGTACCATTTGATTTTCATCCCAAGCGTATGCAAGGAAATTGTAATTTTTTAAGCTTGAAATGCTGTACATTACATAACATAATATAACAATAGACTGACAGATACATACTTTCATTGCTGCAATATAACAACTGTAATGAATGCTTTAATAAAATTAATAAACTTATAATTTTATTGCAACACTTACTGCATATTATTTTTTTTTTTTGTTGAATATCAAATCCTGGCGGAAAAAATTCGACTGCTTGCTCGCTGCAAACTGAGCTTAAAGCTTAATTTGAAAGAGCATATCATAACGTTGGTTGTTATCAAAAACTTGACAGATGATTGTCAACATGTAAAACAGTTAATAAAATAAAATATTTAAAGCAAAAAGTGTTAAGAGTGAAATAATTAAGACTGCTGAATCGTTTTTGCCATGCCAAATAATGTCCCGAAGCTAAGAGAATTAGCGTTAACAGGAGCAGAGCGCGTTCATGAACATAAACAGCGAATTAGAGCTCTTAATCCATCTTTTACCACGGGAAAAAATTCTGGTATTCAGTATCAGGTGTTCGATTTTTATACCCCACGCGTACTGCGTAAGGGGTATATTAATTTTGTCATGACGTGTGTAACGCCCATAAGGAGGCGTGGTAGGTATATAAAAGTATATATATTCTTGCTCAGCATCACCACCTGAGTTGATTTAGCCATGTCCGTCTATCTGTCCGTCTGTCTGTCTGTCTATGGACACGATTACAGCAATAATTTTGAAGCTATCTTGCTGAAATTCGATAATTAAACTTTTTTTAAAAAAAACTAAGACCAAGTTTGAGAATGGGCTAAATCGGATGAAAACCACGCCTACCTCCCACACAACCTCAATGATAAAATCTCCATAAAGAAGCGAATTTTAAAGCTACAAAACTTAAATTCGGTATTTGAAAAATGGGCGTCATCCACCTACTAACGCGCCCACTCCCATACAACCTATATTGAACCTATGTAAGCTTGCTTAGAAGCTATAAAAGTAAAATTAAATATATATTATTTTTATATGAAAATTAAGCCTTGAGAAAAAAAAGGGAGTTATCCACCCTCGAACACGCCCACCTCCCATACAACCCCAAAATTGAAAACAGTATAAATAGGCTTCTGTCGAAGCTATACAAAAATAAAGTTAGATATATATTATTTTTATATAAAAACTAAAATGTAGTAGAACAAGAGTAAGAATTTTTATCAAATTAATACCTTTACAAATAATTTCGATTTTTTAATATACATATTTAAAAAAAAAATATGTTTTTGCAAAAAATTTTTCGCATGAATTTTTGTTCAAATTAATACCTATACAAATTATTTCGCTATACATGAATTTACAAAACTTGTTTTAATCAAAGAAATTATTCATATACTTTCAAAAAAATTTCATTATTAGAAACAAATTTTGAAAACCGTTCCGGTTGTGACCAACTTCTTGTAACGGAAATGAAGAATAAAAATAATTTATTGAATGAAAAAAGTTAACAAATTTATGTAAGACATCAATATCCTTACTTAAGGAAAGTTTCATTCTTATCATAAGCCCATGTTGCTTCTTACGAAAACTATAGCATTTTTCTGGGACGGGTGTGACACTGAAAAAACACTCAGTTTAAATAGTTTTTTCTTTGTTAACGCATTAACCAATCCTTGTTGTAAACTGTTCTTTGATAACATTGTTATCTTTTTTAACATTTCTAAGATAATTTTTTTGCATGTGCATCAAGAGATGGCTGTTTTCAACGTTTTAAATCTAAACAAAATATTTTAAGTTTTTCTCAACTCGTAGTTTGTTTACTTAAATTGTCGAAAAAACATAAAAAAGCATTAAAACAAAAAATAATTTTGCAACAGAAGTAACTTTATATTCCATATTAATGCGAGCGCCAAAAATTATTTCAATCGAAAGCATTTTAGGTTTAATGTTACCGTTCCTCATTTGTGTGGAATCAGCCAAGTAAAGAAAGTCTAAAGTCGGTCTAGGCCGGCTATGAAATACCCTAAACCTACTTTTCAAAAACAAAAAATTTTTAATGTAAATGATCGTCTGCGTGGGCGGACGAAGCCTGTATTTTATATGCATTTAAATGTTGATGAAAAATTTACACATACCAAGTTTTATTCCTGTAGCTCACAGTTAATGCCTTTATTGCGCTTTCTCTATGGGAGGTGGGCGTGTTCATGGACGGATTACTCCCAATTTTGGAACACACCTTAGTTTTGGTATAAAATACATACATACCAAATATAATTTCTCTATGACAAACATAACCTTATTTATTGAGTTTTAAACTTTTTGGGTTGTATGGGAGGTAGGCGTGTTCGTTGGCAGATGACGTCCATTTTTCAAAACCATCTTTGTCTTGTCATAAAAAACATACGTGCCAAATTTTAACTCTGTAGGTTAAACAGACGCTTATTTATTGCGTTTTCAATTTTTGGGTTGTATGGGAGGTGGGCGTGTCCGTGAGCGGATGACGTCCATTTTTCGAAGACATCTTTGTGTTGATATAAAACACATACATATCAAATTTTATTGTTGTAGGCTTAGTATAAGCTGAGTTATGCAATTTTCAATTTTCAAGTTGTATGGGAGGTAGGCGAGTCCTTGAGCGGATTCCAAAAATATTCAATAGTGCAAATCCTTGGGTACATGTGACCATGTGAACCAAGTTTCATCCAATTATCTCGACTCCTTCTTCTTATCCTGTGTTTACGGACAACACATAGACGGACGGACGGACGGACGGATGGACGGACATAAATAGCTCGACTCACGTGGTGACGCTGATCAAGAATATATATACTTTTCTATACCGGACTCGCTTCGTTCTATGCGTTACAAACGTTTGCACAAAGTTAATATACCCTCACCTTTCAGGTTTAGGGTATAAAAATGAAAGTCATCCCTCGAACACGCCCACCTCCCATACAACCCCAAAATTGAAAACTATATAAATAGGCTTCCGTCGTAGCTACAAAAGTAAAATTAGTTATTTATTATTTTTATTATAAAATTAGGATGTGTTAGAAAAATGGGCGTCATCCATCGATGAACACGTCCACCTCCCATACAACCCATATTATTGGAAACTCTAAAAATAGGCTAATATTTAAGCTACAGACCTGAAATTAGGTATTTGTGTATATTATATCCAAATTGAGGCGTGTTAGAAAAATTGGCATCAACCACTCAAGAACACGCCCACCTCCCATACAACCCCTAATTGAAAACTTTATAAAAAGGCTTGGCTTTACTTTGCAGGAAAAGAATTTGATATGAATGTATTTTAGACGTCATCAAAATAGTAAAATTTTTTGAAATCTCATATAAAAAGAATTGTAATTTAAGATTTTGTACCATTGCGAATCGAAGAAACATATAATGAAAACAATAACTAATATATAGTTATAAAACAATAACTAATATAGAAATATTGTGTATTGAGTGTTCGATAAATTTAACAATGATAACATATGGGTTTAGAATGCAGCCGCAGCTGGGTCTGCAACTAATGATGAATGTATGGTGATTGTAACATCGGCTGAGTCCCAAAATTAATTTTTACGAAGTATCAGTGTGTTTTTCTTTGGTTTGGTGCAAAAAAGATTCACTTAAACTGAGCAACTAAAGCGTACTTAATAATAACAATCCAGTTATGCAGTTTTGGTGAATCTGCAAAGAACCAACCCAATAGGCAATTAAACCAGCGCTCTTCATACGAAGGCCTGCATTGACTGCTACTTTTGAAGACTAAACACATCCGTTCCTCGCTGCTCTTATGAGCACTTCTTGAAGGCCTTCCTTTTCTGCACAAAAGGCAGCACAACAAATTTGTTTTCCCTACAAAGACTGACTTTTCATATACTTCAGGGAAACTTTTTCGTTAAAAGTTAGAATATATATCAGTTTAAAAATATGACGCAATAATGGCCCTTCTTACTGCTATATCAAAGATTATAGATTGAAATTAATCTAACTTAAAAAAACATAGGAGAGAAGATAAAATCATAGAATATATAAATAAGTAGAAAAAGGTATAAAAGAAAAAAATATTTTTTCAACACTTTTTGTTTACCTCTACTTTTAGCCTACTTTTTTAGAAGTGCTTCTATCAGACCTCTTTTGAGCTATCGGAGCGGAAGGCCTGCGAAATTTTCCCACTTCATATAAAAAAGAAAGTGTAATTATATATGAGTGCGGTAGTACTACAAAATCCACAGGAAGGCCTGCTAACAGCGATGTCATTGTCTACTGGGAATGCCTAGAAAAACACACTGATACTTTGTAAAAATGCATTTTGGAACGCAGCCATCATTTCAACAAAATTTTAAAGCCAACCAAGTTGATATACACAACAATCAATGTTCGCTGCTATACGAGGCCCTCACTCAACATGATCAGCATACAACTATTATGATCAGGAAGCAAAAGCCAATAATCAACAAGATTTACCTCTGCTTTCGGAGGCTCCGTCAACGAGTACTTTGCAAATGCACTCTAGCATTCAAAAAGGGACAAAGTGGAGAAGACATTCGAAAGCAACTAAAACACCAACTGAACGCAATTTAATTTACATCATGTAAATATTGAATAAACAGAATATTATTCCATATCGTATTGATTGAATTTCTTTTTTTTAGAAGCTTTCTCTCTATTTCACACTTAAATCTCTTTTATTTTTTACTGTTTAAGAAGTTTCACTTCTGCCACATGTACGTTGCTACACGCTAGTTTTTTCATCACTTCTTATGTCTCAGCGATTTTCTTTCCAAGTTTAAAACAAAATTTAATATTTGTTCTTTGTACCATTATGTTTTTACGACTAAACTATTGTCACTAAAGGGCGCGTAATTACGAGAATAAATGCATATCTCTGTTTTGAATATTTTCTTACAATGTTTCCATTTTCGTTCTTGGGGGAAGAGGCCCCGTTCTTAATCACCGGCCAGGCATCTTATCTTATCTTTTCGCATAATTGTTTCGCATTCACGCTCCTCGCATTTTTTCTCCTCAAAAGGCGCATTCTTCCCTTATTCTCTCTTTGTATCGCTTCATAGCAACAAGAGTTACAATGAAGTGCAGGATTGAATTTTGAACGTTTCAAACATTTGAAAACTTTTTGTGTTTGAATTAAACATTTTTCAATTATTCAAAATAGTATTTTACTATACATACATTTATTTAATAAATTTAATTATTGCCATCTCTGCACTCTTCAGTCTTTTCTACTTAACGCGGAAAATTTCAATTTCAAATCCGATTTTAATATCAGATTACAAGATAATATTAATAATAAACAAGAACTGCGCGAATTTCAACTTTAACAGACTTCACATCAGTCGTTTGAGCTGTTATTGTAATAATATTGATTAAACAACAGTTGTTTTTGTTATGTTGGTTGTAGTCATCAGAGTGTGATAAATTGTAATCTATACAACAACAAAATAAAAAGATTTTGTCAGGAAAATTTTCACAGTTTGCAGGTACATTTCAACTAGTATCTTTAACGTACTGTATATAAGATACGCAGTGTGGATTCATAGTGGATTCCAGACATTCTTTATACAACTGTCATTCTTTTTACATCAGAAATGCTTTTTTTCAGGTAGTTTGGGGCATACATCCTTTAAAGGATTTTAAACTAATTTCATAGAAAGTAAAACCTAATTTTAAAATTCTTTCGTGTCCGAAAATTTAAATCTAAATGTTAAATCTAAATGAGATAAAAAAAGTAAAAATATTTTAAGTAAACTTAACGGTTTAGTTCATCAAATTTTTTTTTTGATAGTTTTGGAGTTTTGAGGCTACATTCTATAAGTAAGCCCTCGAAATAACTATTTTGAGCATGAGCTGACGTCAACAACAAAATAAATTATATAATTTTCTTCAACTATCAAGTATCAGTAAAATAATTTAATAAAGTTTCTGCAAATCAATAACTCTAAAAGTCATATCAAATCATGTTGTTAATTGATTCCAATATTTTTTGTTTTTCTTCTTCTTCTTCTTCATCTTCTTCTACGACTTTGATTCTATTCAGCTTTGAAAATAATTTTATGCGCCTTCAAAAGTTTCTATTCAAACTTTCAACTTTTATGATTGTTTTTGAATTGTTGTTGTTGTTTTTGTTGTTGTTGTTGTGGTTGTCTGATAACTTAATGGATTTAACTTAACGGAGAGGCATTTTTAAATAGACGTTCATCAAAAATAACACCAAAAACAACTACAACAACAACAACACAATAACAAGAACGAGAAGCAATCAAAACAATAATATTAAATATTAATTTTTATGCAAGCAAAAAACAAATCAATTCATCAGAAACGGGATAAAATCTGCTGCCAAGAGCCATTAAAACTTTCCCGGATTAGTGCGTTTGGGTGGATGGGGGTGGGTGGTTTTGCCAGTGTGCGTTACTTATAATAGAACTCGGAATATGGAACTAATTTGTTTCATTAATTACACTGGTTTTATCAGCACGCAGAAAACTTTTTCCGAAATCAATTCAAACATTTATGCTACAGTAAATCCTTGACTAGTATTATGTCTCTCCTTCAGAGTTGCTCTGACAGCCTTAGACAGAGTTTTGGGCATGCTTCGAACGACGAGAGGCATAATTTACAAATCATAATTTGGTAATTTCAAGAGTTTGACCAACGAGACGGACAGATGGTCAGCATGAATGGTTTTATGAGTATTGAATTGAAAGTGTGGTAGCGTTCATGATGGGGGGGAGGGGGGGAGTAGAGAATACTTAGTGGATTCGCAATAATAATAAAGGGTTCTTTGACATCTTATTAATACAATTTTTAAAAATAAATTTTTTTTTATAAAAGACAACGAAGTTATAAAAATTATTTACTGATTGAGAGGCGTTAGTTTATTTGAGCATCACTGGTTTTTGTGGTTTGGAACTAAAGCTTTTTGCGTGTTGTTGTTGTTGGGGGAATGTTTAATCAATTTTAATTCAAAAACTTTGTTTTTATGCTATACTTTTCTGTGACTAAATTCCTTTGAAAGATGCTGTTCGGCATGTGAACATACGTTTGTGTTTTTCTGCCTTTGCTTTCGTCTACATCTATGCATAAGTTCAATGGCAATGGAGAAAGTTAAAAATAACTTGTGAACTTGTGTTCCTTGCTTGAAATAATGCAAAATTCAAAAAGTTTTGCACACTCAACATATTTGTGCAGCAAAAGAATCTACTCGAGGAAATTTGTGCATTTAATTTCTGAAAAAAAAAAAAAAAAAACAAAAGTCTGAACTAAAAATGAAGACAATTCTTAGCATTTTATATGTAATCAGCTGTTTTTCTAAATGTTCTCATCTTCTACAATAACAACAAGCATTATCGGCTCTGGTATCCATTTCCTCACCACATTTAATTCAACTCAACTCAACTCAACCCAGAAAAATGATTTAAAAAATTATGCATTTTACATTCTTTCTAGAAGCATTCCTCTATTCCCTTCTATTGAAATGTGTCCACAAACAAGCACTCAAGGGTAAAATCTTCCCAATGAATTGTTTTAACTTGACTAACATTGCATGCAAACAAAACTAACACACACAAACAAGTACGTTACGTCTATAACGAGAAAACAGTGTTGTCTCTTATACCATGCTACCAAAATATTTCATTTTCTTCCTCAGCCAACAGTCATTGCGACGAAATTGCAGAACAACTTTTTGTGCACCAAAGCAATGGGATCTAGTAAAATCGTCATGTGGTTCCCTCTGTTTGTATTGTTTTGTGCCTTTTTATATTATTCTTGAATTTTGTCCCACTTCTACTGCATCCACTGCTTTAATTCGACACGAGTATAGAAAACATTTGCATTCCATGTAATGAGACTTGTTGCTTGGTTGTAGCACTTCTTCGTGTACTAAACCATTTCCGCCCAAACCTGACTGCAGTGTTGCATTTTATTTGTTTTGGGCGAAATTTGAATGAAGAACCGCAACGAGTGGATTATGTTAAGTTTTCCCTTTTTGCACATTTAAGTTGTTGAAATGCCATTTTGTGATTTTTTTTTTGTTGTCATTCATTGTTTCAGTTGGTTTTTGTCCTTTGCGTTCCATTTTAGCTTTTTGAATAACTGCGATAAAATTTAAATTGAACATTTTCTATTGTACTCCAGTGACATATTTTTGTAAAACTATATATAATATTGTACAAATAAATGGTCGGCAAGTATTGAGTTCTGCTGCATTTTACAATTCATGTATGATATATTTTTGATTTTGGTATGCTATAAAGTGGACAGAAATGTTCGTTTTACTTAATTTTTTTCAGGACCAGACAAAATACAAGCTTCTTGATGCGATGTTTAGACCAACTGCTTTTGCCTTATATATAATCTTTAATAAAGCACTGTCTTATGAGACATGTTCTTCATAATCGAAAACATCCCATCTTACACCAATTTACAACAATGCTGATAAACGGTAAATTGAAAATTATAGAGGCATAGCAATTTTGTCAGCCATTCCAAAACTTTTTGAAAAAATTATTTGTGATAAGCTAACACGTCCCATCTTGCCACTTCTAAATGAGCAGCAACACGGGTACGAAAAGGACGGTCTACGAGCACAAATCTTATGATCATGGTATCGGATGTTTTAGTCAAAATGTAAAAAGGATTCCAAATAGATGCTTTTTATACTGATTTCAGCAAAGCCTTCGATGGATTGGTTCACAGGTTTCTAATATATAATTTAAAATTGGTATTGCAGGGTAAGCACTAAATTGGTTAAAATCATATATCGACAGCAGGTCCCAGTATGTTAAGTTCCAATGAACTTTGTTGGACAAAATTTTTGTCTCCTGAGGGGTTCCACAAGGTAGTGAGTCTCTTTGGTCCTTTTCTTTTTAACATATTCATATCCAACTTGTCAGAAGTTCTAAAAGATATACCACATCTTTTGTACGACTTAAAAATTTATTATGCAATTAAATCAGAGGCAGATGTACTTATACTTTGTTCAGTCAAAGCTGTTATCATTGCAGCAATGGTGTTTCAAAAATAAAATTCATCTTAATGTCAAAAAATACCTACAACCTCAATAGTACTGAGCTTAAATGGGTCAATTATATAGTAGATCTTAGTGTTGTCTTAGATTGCAAGATGAGCTTTATTCTGCACAATGATAAAAGTTCAGGGCCAGTAAACAGCTTGGTTTTATAAAAAGTCGAGCAAATGAATTCAAGAATTACGGGGTCACTGCATCCTTGTACTGTGCATTAGAGCGGCCAGTACTTGAGTATGCCTGCATAATTGATTCTATTCAAAGGCAATTCCCAGAAGTTCAAGGTCAAAAGAATTCATGAATGAATCATGTACGATTTTCTGTCCTCGTTGACAAAATATGCCGACTCGACCAAACATTTCGTTGACGAAAAATTCAATTAAAATTCCCAAATTCGTGCACGAAAGCTATTAGAAACGTTGCACAATTTTTCAATTAATGACATTTTTATTTTTCAGTTGTTCTTAATCATGAAGTTTCTTTTGTAAATCGTTCACACTTTTTCATTAATGAAATCTTGGACTACAGGGTTATTACTGTACGACCAGATAGGCATGTTTAATAAGCCGGATCGATTTTGTATGGAGAAAAAAAAAGTCAGCCGGACACCGATTCAAAAGTTGGAGGGACTCTTAAAAACTATTTCGACATATTGTTTTTTTGATTCGTAGAAATCCCCATGGAGTGGTTTTGGTTCTCCTGAAACCTTTTTTTGGCCAAAAAATCAAGTTTTTTGCATATCATTTTTTTTTTCAGAATGCATACCCATGATAAGGAAAAAAGTAAAGATTTTGATTTTGATTTCGTGCCAGTCCAGAATGTCGTAACTGTGAGCCTGACTCAGGTATAAACAGTGGCGTAGCTAGGTTGGTGGCACCCGGGGCGGAAACTAAATTGTGCACCCCTTAGAAGGTTATAGTAAACCTCAAAAGAGTAATGTTTTAAAAATACCACGAAATTAATATAAGTTTTTTAAATAATAGCTTACTGTTATCATTCCTTTGTTAAAGTGCAAATAAATTTATAAATATTTTAATTATTTTTATAGTTTATACAATTCGGTTACAATAGACAAAACTTTAAAATGATCTCATCGATATTAATATATTTGATATAATTTGAAAGATATGTAATTTCGTATCTTACGCAAAACTTAAAAAATTTCATTAACTTTCAAATTTGAAGTATATATTAATTTTTTTAAAGCAGGATTTTCCGCAATCAAGGAATTTTTCACAAATGTTTTGTTAACGCAAAATTTTGATTTGCAACAGTGAGTAAATCCCCAAAGATCTATTTTGAATAAAATTTTTCACTATTTTTGTCTTAATTTTACAATAATTGTCGATGAATCCGAGTACATATTTTTGAATCAACCTCTAAAAAATTGACATATTTTAGAAAAGATTTGGAAAAAAGCTTATAAGGGCCTATAAGTTATGCGAGAACAATTTACTATAAGTAAACCACACAATATCAGTTTTAAATAATTGGACTTTATGAAGTTATAAAAACTTAAGCTAGTTTTTTATAGAAAATTTTTAAAATTTTTCGAAAAATTGTGCATAATTGAAGAAAAAACAGGACCAGGCACCGTTGGCAAATTTTCCCTCGTTAACCCTGAATAGCTATAAAGTTAAATATTTTTTCGAAATCAATCCATGTCTTCTATATAAAAGTTAAGTGAAAATTAAAATAAAGCATTACAATTCATTCTTTACATTACAATTGCATTACAATTTCCTAACTTTTATCAACTTCTTTATAGTATTCTATATTCATCTCAGCTTCGACTTTGATAGACAAAACTGAGGTCTGTAAGATTTGACTGCCCTATCGTCGACTTTTAGTACCACTATATTACAGTGATACCAAATTATTATCAGAAATTTGTTTCATACTCATTATGTACATAATTCCCAAAGCAAACTAGCCATGGCTGGACAAGGTCAAGAGTCATGAATGGCCAAAAAAAAAGCTGACAATTATAAAAAATCTGTCGATGCTTCACATTCGGTGACCGAGAATAAAATTTAATTTAAATAATTAGAATAATTTTTAAGGATCTGTGCATCTTCTGTTAAAAACTGTATTTTTACAATATACATATATATATATATATATACGAATATATTTTTTTTTATTTTTTTTTTTATTTTTTTTTTTATTTTTTTTTTTATTTTATTTTAATATCGGGTCAAATATCTGATCAAGTTTGAAAATGAGTTAAATCGGAAAATCCACGTGAATGTTCATTCTTTTGGACATTCTTGTTCGTACCTCAAATAGAACTAGTTTTTAAATAAAACAAGTAAAGAAAGTCTAAAGTCGGTCTAGGCCGACTATGAAATACCCTAAACCCACTTTTCAAAAAAAAAAAAAAAAAATTAATTGTAAATGGGCGTGTCCGTGGGCGGATGAAGTCCATTTTTCCAAACCATCTTTGTCTTGTCATAAAAAACATTCTTGCCAAATTTTAGCTCTGTAGGTTAAACAGAGGCTTATTTATTGCATTTTCAATTTTTGGGTTGTATGGGAGGTGGGCGTGTCCGTGAGCGGATGACGTCCATTTTTCAAACACATCTTTGTGTTGGTATAAAACACACACATACTAAATTTTGTTGTTGTAGACTTATTATTAGCTGAGTTATGCAGTTTTCAATTTTCGCGTTGTATGGGAAGTAGGCGTGTCCGTGGGCGGACGATGTCCATTTTTCAAAACCATCTTTTTTTTGTTATAAGAAACATACGTGCCAAATTTTAGCTCTGTAGGTTAAACATAGGCTTATTTATTGCATTTTCAATTTTTGGGTTGTATGGGAGGTGGGCGTGTCCGTGAGCGGATGACGTCCATTTTTCAAAGACATTTTTGTGTTAATATAAAACACACACATACTAAGTTTTGTTGTTGTAGACTTATTATTAGCTGAGTGTTGCAGTTTTAAATTTTTGCGTTGTATGGGAGGTAGGCGTGTCCGTGGGCGGATTCCAAAAATATTCAATAGTGCAGATCCTTGGGTACATGTGACCATGTGTACCAAGTTTCATCCAATTATCTCAACTCCTTCTTCTTATCCTGTGTATACGGACAACACACAGACGGACGGACGGACGGACGGACGGACGGACGGACGGACATAGATAGCTCGACTCACGTGGTGACGCTGATCAAGAATATATATACTTTTCTATACCGGACTCGCTTCGTTCTATGCGTTACAAACGTTTGCACAAAGTTAATATACCCTGACCTTTCAGGTTTAGGGTATAATAATAGAATAAAATTTTTCATATGAATAATATACATATTCTCCTCTTCCACATCTAACATGCTTTCAATATCGATAGCCGAAAATAAAGGCTTTATCTATTGCAAGTATTTTAATGGCTGTAAAACCGAAATTAGACTCCAGAGTGTTCATTAATTTTCAACATAAGTTCATTAACATTCCCAACATTTTAATGCAACATTTTCAAATTCAAATTCAAATAAAATTAACAAGTTTGACATTCCTAATATTCAATGGATAAAATAAAACATCTTTAAATGTTTTGTAACAGAACTTCTTTAAAAATGATTTTTTAAAAATCCATTTTAGTTCGGTTTTCAATGTTTTTTACACTGTAAAATAAAATACATGTTTTATTTACACCGTAAGAGTATGGCAGACACATGAGTGGACAAATTGTAGTTTTGAAGACTTTGGCAGATAGTTCTAATCTAATCGTTTATGATTTATATACATAGATATAATATATATTTAATAAAATTGTTTAAAATACGGGTAAATCTTTTCAATCAAATATCATCCTTGATATACAAAACAGATGGCACCATTATTCTATAACAAAATATCAAACTGGAGCTGCACTGGCAAAAATTAATTTATTATCCTTCAAAGAAAGGGAAAACAAATTGAGAAGAATGAGAATAGATATATGCTTTCTTGCTCGAACTCTATCTTTTAAGTCATTAACTTAAGCTAGCTTCAATTAAATAAATTTATATTATTTAAGCTTAAATCTTTTTCGTGGAAATATCCTACAGAATTCTACCCAGGAATCCCCAGGCAAAATATTATCATGACCAGAATTGTGCTTGTTGCACCGAAAATAACGCAGAGTTGCCAACATTTTTGCATGAACAATGCGTTTTGCCAATAAAGCTATGTCGGTCGGTAGGCAGGCGAGGCGGCACTCGAGATTCGGCAGTCGTTTCAAATGGATTGCAATGTCATCGACAGCGACCGCGACGTTTATCGCATTGAATAAAATATAGCATAAAGCAATAAATAACTCTGACTGCGATAGTTGCGTGGATATCTCTACAAAGATATAGCTGAAAATAATCGAGGCACACATTGCAGCAGCCGCAGTAAATTGCTCTGGAAATCCGAAAGTAATGCCGATAGCAAACCTAGCTAGAGTTCTTTTGCCTTTTCCTGCATTACGAATTTGTAAGCAACAATTTTAATGCCACACACACATGAAGCTGACGTTCTCTAAGATACAAATGGCTAGCACGAAAAATACTTCACTCATGCCGGAGGCTGTTGGCTGTTGGCGACTTAAGGCAGGCAGCAAATGTTTCTTGTTGCATGTGCAATAAACGAGTGAGGCACGAGTTTCCTTTCTCTATATCCGCTTCTTTAGCTAAAAGCAAATTTCATGCAATGCAGACAAACAGGATAAGAAAGGTTTCCGCAGTGACAGGGATGGGCAAGAAGTAGTGCAATAAGCTGTCCTTGCATTGAACCGTACCGAAATCGAGTATTTTAGTGAAGAAACCTCCTGAAGTACAGACACAAATACACTTACATACATTTGCAGATACTTGCCAGTTGCAAACGAGATAAAAGTTAAATGGAAGTGCACGCCAAAAAAGTTGCAAAAGTATTTTTCACCCGAGTCGAGAAAACAGCGGCAGTAATGAAAAGAAATACTTTAGCCATTTCCGGTGTCTGCCAAGAGAGGCTAGCTGCATGCTGTATGCAGTGCGAAAGCGAAAAAGTTGGCAGCCTTGGCACCGGCTGACGACCGGCAGAAGACGGAAATAGGTTCTTTATCTGCAGCAAGATGCAAGCAACGGGCTGAGCTGAACTGAGATGCACTTCATCGCCTTAGAAATATATTGCTTTCTTGATCGCTTTTGGATTTAAAAGCAAACACGGTTGGAACGGGCTTTGAACGACGGTTGTGTGAACACGAACATTAAAAATAGTAACAAGGTAGTCGGACAGTTCGAAAGTTCGCTAAGAAATGGCAGGAATGGTCTGCGAATTTAAAGATTTGTAAAGTAATGGCGAGAGGGAGATGCAAGGAGAAATGAAAATAAGTTGAGTTGCCACTGTTGTTCAAGCCACTTGAACGACTTTGTGAAAAAAAGTTGGCTTCAACAAGAAACAAGTGTGAGCCTGTCAAAATCCAAAGATGGCTTTATATTGTTGTTCTACAGTTGTGATAAGTGTATAAAAACTAGATCTTATGTTGGCAAAGACTAAAGAGCTGCACAAGCATAACAAAAATGATTTTCAGGTCATCTGACACGCTTTCAAATATTTTATACCTTCTGCAATAGCATTTCAAACCAGGCACTGTAGTAAGAAATGTTTTGATATTCAAACAAGTACTGCACGAACACGCAATATAATATTCAAGTAATAAAACTTTTTAACAAAATTATAGTAGATAGAGTGTGAATTATAACTTGCTTCACAACAGTTTTGCACTATCTATGTTTTCATTTTTGAAATGATATTGAAATTTGTGCCCGAAACCTGAACAATTAAGGGTATATTAGGTATAGAAAATTTGTATATTCTTGATCAACGTCACCTCTAGAGTAGATTTATTCATGTCCGTTCGGCTTTAAACTTTCCTTACTTGTTTTTAAATGAAAAAAATAGAAAAAAATCTCGAAGACATGTCGATTTGCCTAAATAATCACTGTTTAGGAAAGTGTTGGTCTATTCTGCGAGATGGGGACAACGGGCCCTCAAGACGGCTCTCCGTAACTCAAGCAGGCAGGCAAGCCGACTTCAACTTCCGCGTCGGTACTTTCTGGAAACTATATCACAGAACACTGCAGGTTTTTTTTATTAGCAAATAGGATATAATATACTACTTTAATCTTATAAGGCTATTCCCAGGCAGCTATTCCTACAACACTTGTCAACTTAATTTTCACAATGGTTAAAATAGCATGTGCTTGAAAAAGTATCTCTTCATATAAATGCTCAGGCCCAGATGGCATAATACCAATAATGCTAGAGAAATTACAAGAAGGAGTCACACATCTGATGCTGTCAATATTTTATAGTTGTCTTCTTCTTTACTACTCCTGCCACTAGCACAGCCCCTAGCACAGTTGTGGCCAGTTCATCTGCTTTTTCATTAACATACATTTTCCTATGACCGGGAACCTATGAAGTTAAGAGTTGGTTTTTACTAAATTTATAGCTTTAATGGCAACTTGGTCGTCTGCGAAAATATCTGCGTTATGGTTGTCAGTATTGGTTCGATATATTGTCCAACAAGCTTCTTTTATCATAAGAAGTTACGGTAGGCGAAAGATCCATCTGTGTAAGGTTATGAAAGGTTTTGTCAAAAACTAGGTCCGGTCTCCCATTGTGCCATTCTATCCGGGTTGGGACGAAGGCTGCTACGTTCAGGTTAGTGATAAGCTAGACCGTTCACCAACCCTTCACCAATCTGTCCCAGCGCTTCTGCCACTAGCACAGGCTTCTGTCTCTCGTGAGTTTCCAACAACCTGTTCAGCTGTCTATACTTGTCAAAATATCGTTCAACGCAATAAAGGCCTCGGCTACTTTTTATGAAAATTCTGTTTAAATGATACTCAGGAGTTGATCATCACTCCAAGGTATTTGTTGAAGGACTTAGATTATATAACCGTTCTGCGAATTTTGTTAGTAGTGGTTTCCTGTCTTTTTCTGCTACTAATGAGTTCTGCCTCGGCCTTGTGATCGGCTAGACTAAGTTCTACTGTCCTAAGCCAAGCCGTCAATAAAAAATCTGATATATATCTCTCTAGGTTACCAGGTAGGTTACTAGGTGACCTACGTTTAATATCGTGGCATTCAAAAACCTCAAGTGCCCCCATGATCTGGTTCCAGTTGGTTGAAATGAAGCATTACGCGCGTCAAGCGTCGCTAAAAGGCAGTAAAGCTTTGCTCCTCTCTTTCGGTTTTTTGCTTGAATGGATTGCTGAGTTGAACTCGTGTTCAGACTGATGACATTTGTTGTTAAATGAAACTTTCGGAACGCTGCACTATGGGTAAAATGAACACATTCTCTGGCCAAAACCCACATTTTAAAGTTATCGAAAAGACAACTCTTTTACTTTTTTACAATGTGCATACACGAAATATCACATATTAATATTTGTTTTTGTATTATAACGGTATAAACACTTAACTGGTTGCTATTGATCATGGGAGTGATGTCTGATGTTCAGTTTGTCTTTTCCAAGCAGCAGGTGTGCATTTGAATTGAAAGCAAATATTTTTTATATATATTTACAAGTGAAAAACAAAACCAATATGGCTAAATGTATTGACTGTAAGTAAGTAAACAAAGTGCATTAAAAAATATTTGTTATTTGCAACAGATTTAAAAAAAAATTGATATCTTTTACTTCGTTAAAATTTGAGGGTGAAATACTAGAAATCCATTTATTAAAGCATATACAAAAGTTGCACCACACGGCACTAAAAAAGATAAAGATTTCCTGTTAAAGGCATTGATTCTAAACAGGAATTTATTTATTTCATCTGCATTTCTCTGCCGCCGTTGAACACTTTGTTGTTTTTTAGATAAGTACAATTGAAAAATGCAGCTTTATTTAATATATGGCTTGTCCTATTTGCAAAGCTACGCTACAAGATTTCGATAATTTAAATAATTAAAATATAGAACCAGTTCCACTCCATTCATTATTAAGATCTTTTGAATCCGTTTTACACGCCGGATATAGGCAAAATCTTTAAAAAAAGGCAGGTAAGAGGTGAGAGTGATAAAAACTCCAGTTGTAAATGAAGTAACGTATACAAATTAATAGGGTTGACTTAGTATTTGGTTTTAAAATTATACTTATCTTTTTATCTTGTCAACTTCCTCTAAATTTTGAAAAATTTCAGCAATATTGTTTCAATGAAACTGACATACTTATTGAATAATATCCGTGGCTGCCAATGACTGCCAGTGCTCACAAAATATTGGTTTATTAATGACAAAGAGAAAATACTGTGCTTCCCAGTGAGAGTTTTCGGTAAAGATGATGCAGAATTGAGGCATAAATTTTATAAAATGGATCGGGCTAATCACGCTAGAAATACAAGTTGGGTAGATAATTTGACAGATTCGTCAACATTCGTCGTGAAAAGTGTCTGGTCGTGTTTTTCGAAGGCTCCTAGAATTATCGCTATAAATACCATAATTAATGTAAATAAAGTTTGAACTGTCCTGATTGTGTGTTTGGATGTTTATGTAGTGCAGTGATCTGAACTTTAAAAACAGTTGAATTTATTAAAAAATCACTGAAAAACACCGAATAATATCGCGTTGAAGGCAATTCGCAATTAAATAAAAAAGTTTGATGTTTCTAAACATTTATTATAGACAAAACAATTGAAACGCAATCTTCCAATAACATAAACGTGTCTCGTTCATCGCTGAGTTGTGGTATGTTATAAATTTTATAACATATTTGGTATGGATTTATATTTATACCAAATAGTATACAATTTGTCCTCATATTTTTTACTGTATGTAGATGAAAGTAGTATTAACATAAGTCCTATATATACTATTAAGGTTAACAACTTGCTCCTAGAACGTAGCGAATAAACATCTAATGGATGTTTTATATTTTTATACCCTAAACCCAGTGGCGTAGCTAGGGTTGGTGGCACCCGGAGCGGAAACTAAATTGTGTACCCCTCAAGAAGGTTATAGTCAATCTCAAAAGAGTAATGTTTAAAAAGTACTACGAAATTAATATAATTTTTTTAAAATAATAGTTTACTGTAATGATTTGTTTGTTAAAGTGTAAATAATTTTATAAATAATAATAATTTGGTAAATAACACAAAACTTAAAAAATTTCATTTAATTTCAAATTTGAAATATATCTTAATTTTTTTAAAGCTGGATTTTCCGCAATCAAGGAATTTTTCAAAAAAGTTTTATTTATGCAAAATTTGGATTTGCAACAGTGAGTAAATCCCCAAAGATCTATTTTGAATTAAATGTTTCACTATTTCCGTATTTAATTTTACAATAATTGTCGATGAATCTGACTACATATTTCGAATCAACCTCTACAAAAATGACATATTTTAGAAAATATTTGAAAAAAAAGCAAAACTATGGTATCCATGGATATTTCAACCGGGCTTATAAGTTATGCGAGAACAATTTACTATCAGTAAATTTACTATCAGTTTTAAAAAATTGGAGAACTGACTTTATGAAGTTATAAAAACTTAAGCTAGTTTTTTATAGAAAATTGTGAAAATTTTACGAAAAATTGTGCATAATTGAAGAAAAAACAGGACCTGGAAGTAAAACGTTGGCAAATTTTCCCACAGCAACCCTGAATAACTATAAATTTAAATATTTTTTCGAAATCAATCCATATCTGCTTTATAAAAGTTAAGTCAAAATAATATATTAAAATTCATTTATAAACTTTTTTCCATAACTTTATCAACATCTGTATAGTTTCTATATTCATCTCAGCTTCGACTTTGATAGACAAAACTGAGATCTGTAAGATTTATATTACAGTGATACCAAATTATTATCAGAAATTTGTTCCATACTCATTATGTACATAATTTCCAAAGCAAACTTGTCCTGGCTGGACAAGGTCAAGTGTCATGAATGGCCCAAAAAGAGCTGACAATTATAAGAAATCTCTTCATGCTTCCCATTCGGTGACTGAGAACAAAATTTAATTTAAACAAGTAAAAAAAGTCTAAAGTCGGTCTAGGCCGACTATGAAATACCCTAAACCCACTTTTAAAAAAAAAATTTTTATTATAAATGGGCGTCTCCGTGGGCGGATGAAGCCTATATTTTAATTGCATTTAAATGGTGATGAAAAATTTACACATACCAAAATTTATTCCTGTAGCTCAGAGTTAATGCCTTAATTAAGCTTTCGCTATGGGAGGTGGGCGTGTTCATGGACGGATTACTCCCAATTTTTTAACACACCTTAGTTTTGGTATAAAATCCATACATACCAAATTTAATTTCTCTATGACAAACATAACCTTATTTATTGAGTTTTAAACTTTTTGGGTTGTTTTGGAGGTAGGCGTGTTCGTATGCGGATGACGTCCATTTTTCAAAACCATCTTTGTCTTGTCATAAAAACATACGTGCCAAATTTTAGCTCTGTAGGTTAAACAGAGGCTTATTTATTGCGTTTTCAATTTTTGGGTTGTATGGGAGGTGGGCGTGTCCGTGAACGGATGACGTCCATTTTTCGAAGACATCTTTGTGTTTGTAGAAAACATATACATATCAAATTTTATTGTTGTAGGCTAAATATGAGCTGAGTTATGCAGTTTTCAATTTTCGCGTTGTATGGGAGGTAGGCGTGTCCGTGGGCGGATGATGTCCATTTTTCAAAATCGTCTTTGTTTTGTTATAAAAAATATATATGTCAAATTTTAGCTCTGTAGGTTAAACAGAGGCTTATTTATTACGTTTTCAATTTTTGGGTTGTATGGGACGTGGGCGTGTCCGTGAGTGGATGACACCAATTTTTCAAAAACGTCTTTGTGTTGATACAAAACACCTACATACCAAATTTTATTGTTGTAGGTTAATTATGAGCTGAGTTATGCAGTTTTCAATTTTTGCGTTGTATGGGAGGTAGGCGTGTCTATGGGCGGATTCCAAAAATATTCAATAGCAGATCCTTGGGTGCATGTGACCATGTGTACCAAGTTTCATCCAATTATCTCAACTCCTTCTTCTTATCCTGTGTATACGGACAACACACAGACGGATGGACGGACATGGATAGCTCGACTCACGTGGTGACGCTGATCAAGAATATATATACTTTTCTATACCGGACTCGCTTCGTTCTATGCGTTACAAACGTTTGCACAAAGTTTATATACCCTGACCTTTAAGGTTTAGGGTATAATATTTAGAATACTTTTGAAGGAACTGTGCACCTTCTGTTAAAAACTGCATTTTTGACAGTTTTTGTTGGTTGATTTAATCATAATAATAATTATTTTAGTAAAGTTAAGGAGTCAGAAAACCATCCTAGAGCTTTTAATAGTCATTTTCAAAATAAAAAAAAACAGTCAGGACGCCTTAAAATTGTTATAATTTTGCACCCCATTTTAGCGTGCACCCGGGGCGGACTTCTGAGAGGGCGTGCGTGGAGACTCCTCCTTTCGATATGAGCACCAGATTGTAGATCTTCTACTGTGCTGGGAAGAGTCTCTCAAGAAGGCAGGCGTTGCATGGCTGCGCAAAAGCATGTGGCTGCGAGGTGATGGTAAAGGGTGATTTTTTAAGAGCTTGATAACTTTTTTTTAAAAAAAAACGCATAAAATTTGCAAAATCTCATCGGTTCTTTATTTGAAACGTTAGATTGGTTCATGACATTGGTTCATGACAGCTTTGAAAGACAACATTTCCGAAGAAATTCGGGCTATTCCGGCCGAAATGCTCGAAAAAGTTGCCCAAAATTGGACTTTCCGAATGGACCACCTAAGACGCAGCCGCGGTCAACATTTAAATAAAATTATCTTCAAAAAGTAAATGTCATGGACCAATCTAACGTTTCAAATAAAGAACCGATGAGATTTTGCAAATTTTATGCGTTTTTTTTTAAAAAAAAGTTATCAAGCTCTTAAAAAATCACCCTTTAATTTACAACGCGTGTTTCGGGTTGCCATTTGTACCTGGCACCTTGTTGATCTTTATACCTTTTGCGATAGTTAGAAGCTTAGAGTATTGTGAATGCCTTTTTGACCTTTTGCTCAACAGTGATTCTCCAATTTAGCTTTGAGTCCCATATATTTCGCACTATAGCGAGAGCCATGAGTCACAACTGTCAATAAGACACCAAAAAAGACAGAGCAGCAAAAAGAGAGAGAAAATTATTTGCATTGATTTTGGCAGTTTCGATCCAGAGAAACTGAAGATATTAAGCCATGAGACTAAGTTTTATTCTAACATAGCCTTGGCTTATTTTATCAAAGCATTTTTCAAGCTTGTCTCTCACTTTCTGCATATTTTTTGTTACTCACCGCTTCATCGCCTTAACTCTTAACTGCTTTAATGCCTAATGTGCTTTACGATGAGCGCTGCTCAACGTCTTCCGGCAAGGTGTTAAGTCAAAGCCGCATAACGTCGCGTCGAGCTGATTTGCAACAACATCAACAGCGCATCCTGTTGCTGAGTCCTTGAAGATATGGTAGCAGCGACTAAACATAAAAACTGTACAAAAGAAGTGCATTAAAATAACAGTGAATATGAATGAAGGATATACAACGAAACTGGCATGAAAAAAAAAAACAAGAGCAAAAAAAAAAATGGTGCACAGGAAACTTTTTCCTACGGATTATCCTTTTTAATAGTAATGATAATTATTTTTTATGTTTTGATACGCTAGATTTTATTGCAGCCATTTTTGCTACCGTGAATTAATTTTGCTCTAAAACAGGAGCTGCTGCGTTCTTTATTTTCTTTTTTTGTTTTTGTGTTTTTTGTGTGTGTTTTTTTTTTGGTGCTAAACTGTTAAGTGCTTCAGTCTGTCAGTGGAACCATAAGTCCAGCAATTGTGCTGTCTATGCGTCCATTTCTCTGTCTGTTCATCTGTTCAGTTGGCTGTCAGTGTGTCTGTTGTTGTAATTGAGGTGTAATTTCCGGCGTTAATGAAACGAATAAAAATGTTCTTCAGTTTTTTAACTTTTCTACCACCCCTCGAACTCTTAACTTTTATATATTGTATTTTTTTTTGTTTTTTTTTTTTTCGTTCTACTCTAGGTGAAAAAACTTCTGCTTGTTGCTCGTTTTGAATTAATGCGCGATTATTTTCTGCCCCCGTTCTTTTAAGCTACTTTTTTAATGAAATCTACACCAGTTGCTTTTTATGGTTTTATCCTACTTCTTTATAATGTTTTTTTCTTTTTTTTTTGTTTATTTTTCTTTAAATCGTAGTATAGGGAAAAATTAAAATAAATGAATATTATTACTAGCCGGCCGGTTGATGGCAGAAGCAGTCGTAATGTTGCTTCCCTTATCGCGAAGTATGAATACAATAAAAGCTGAATTAAAGGCAAAGAGAAAGTAAGAATTATAAAATTATACATAATCTTAATCATCTTGGATAAGAATATCAGGATTGCTTATGACTAGCTAAGGGTGAGTTATGCTCGATCGAAATTGAAAGAAGCATTCAATAAGTAGCACTAGGGAAGTGTTTGACTGTGGGTTTAAGACCTGAAATGATGATACTTGAGACAAGGTAAGGCGAAATATCTCTTGCTTAATGAATTTTTTCAGAAACAAATCAATATCTGGAATAGATATATTCGGCATATCCTGCATTTTCTAAGAGTTGAGTGCAGTTACTAATTAAATGAAGTCGTCCAACACACAATTCCGAATTACTCGTAACTTCGAGTCAACTACCACATGCCTCAAGATGTTTTCAAAGAGGTTATTTATTCCGTCAGTATACTATGGGTTAATCCATATTCAAACTTGGCCATGATGATCTGGATAATTATATCTTAAGGTAATTTTCAAAACGTTATACTTTCTGGCTATTTAAGGCCAACCAATCTTTTTTAATGTTAACACCTTTTTTGTTTATTTTCTTAGTTTTACTCTCCCCCCTCGACTTTTATTCCTTAACGCTTTCCTACCTAAACTACCAAATAATAAATCAATAAATTTATACCTTTCGCAGAGACAAACAAATTTTAGTAAACAACAAAAACAACCAACAACGACAACAAAAACAACAACAATACTGATAACAAGAAAAAACAAAGTGTTCCAACCATTTGGAAAATCAAATTCCATTAAATAAATTGGAAAAAACATGCAAACTTTGTGAAAAAATACTAAAAACCACAACTCAAAAGTCTGTCTGTCTCGTCAGAGTGAGCAACAACCAAGTGAAATAACTGTGCAGGACATAGCAGAACATTGGGTGGGCCAGCAAGCAGTGAACAGCAGGAAGCGGCTCAAGAGCCAGGAAGCGCCATTTAGCAAAAATCTGGGAAATTTCAGTTTTTCACTTACTTTGGCGTATTTTTATGATATATTTTTTTATTGTTGTTCTTTTTTTTTTTGTTTAGCTTTTATTGTTTTTTTTTTTTGTGGTGATTCCAAAGTATGGCAAAAGCTAAAAATGTCAATAATAAAAAAAAAAAAATCTACGGGCAACAATCAACGGTACCAGCTCGTTGGAGAATATGATGAACCCATTAGTTTATAACAAAACAAAAACAAAAACAAAACCAACAGAAATACAGCAGAAAACAAAGCAGCAGTGTTTGGCTGAGGGTGTAGTGAGGCGGCTGAAAGGCACTCTACATGGATCACAGCTCCACACAGGGACGAGCTACCAATAATTCTCAACATTTCGTTAGTCGGCTCAGCAACAACCTAAGGAATGCGCAGCAAAGCCAGTTGAATTGATAAGAAAACGCGACGCAATGTCAGCAATGTTCAAAGCGTGTCTCTGCGGAGGGTGAGTCGGAAGCACTACAAGCAGAACATAAAAAAAAATTTTTAAATCCGATGACGTCTAAATTTTTTTTGTAATGATTACTACGGCTGCGAATATGCTGAAAGGTTAAACGCGACAACGAATGCGGAAACGGAAGTGAAAGCGGACGCGATATCAGTCAAGAAGAGTTGCTATGCATATAGATTGAAAGCGATTCAATATAATCGCGGCTGCTTCGTTTTCTCGTTATTGTTGTTGTTTATGTTGTTCTGCGGAAAGTTTTTCAACTCAGCAAAAGTGAAAAAATTTTAGAAAAAAAAAAAAAAAATTAAGAAAAACAAAACAGCTAAAAAAAAAAATATAACAAGCGCCATGCCGCCAGATAAGGGTTCGTTCGCAATTCGATTAGGCAATATGTCAGCCATTAGCTGAGCAAAAGCGGAAAACCCGAATGGTGTGAGTGTGGATGTGGGGTGGGGTGGGCGAGAATATAAAATTGTTGTTCTGATGGGTTGGAGGGCTGATTGCGCTCATTTACTTGAGACTTGATATTAAGTCTCATGGCAGAGGGATGCGACTTTGACGAATTGATGTGGGTACGTAGGTCTCTTCGTCTGTCTATACAATTGGCTCAAATGCTGCCCGCGTTTTTACTGCTCGTATTTTGTTTACTTCAATTTGGACAATTGATTTCATTGAGTGGCATTGGGTGTTTTTTTTTACTGTTATTTCTTGAAGATTTTATTTTCAAGACATAAAAAAGCAGGCATAAGCAAAAAATAGAAAAAAACCATCATGGTTAATGACATAAAAAGGCTAACTTAGCTGAGATGAATGAGTGGCAATTGAAACTAAGACGACGTTAATTGTACTTAAAAGACACTTGTTGTTGTTTTTGGTATTGGTGTTGTTGATGGAGTCATCACGAAAGCTTTCTATAAATAGAAGTGAGTGATGCCATGGTCTGAGTTAATTTTTTTTTTTTATCAATTCGTGACATATTTTTCAATCAGCTTTGAACTTGGCATTGAAAAATTAAATAATTTCTAATTTTTTGAAAAAAATTAAATTAACATAAAATTTTTAAAATAAACTGAATTAATGAAAAAGAATAAAAATTAATCCGAGATACAGTTGGTTTAACCAAAAAACAACATTTGTTTGCACCAGTGTAGTCTGCAGAAAAAGCCATTAAATTATATATAAATATGCAATTGCATTTTTGTAACCCGGCGTTTTGGCTAGATGGAGGCAAATGCGAGCATACAAGTGTCAGTGTAACCGTCAGTGTTTATCACAAAAAAACAGTGTTGAATGTTAATAATAGGTGTACTAGGCTCATATTGCGTATATTAACGACCTGACCACAACAATTAAAAGGAATAAGAGTTTTAAATGAAATCAAAGATGAGAGTTACAATAGGTTTGTCAGAAGTTTTCACAAAAATAACATATTTAAGAAGAGATTTAAAAAAAACCAAAACCAAGCATGCATATTTGATAAAATAAGTAAGAATCTAATATTTTCAGAAACTTAAAGAATTTTCTCAGAATTGTTCCTATGTTTTTGTCTACTTGGCTTATAAGTTGTGAAAGAACAATTTACTATCAATAAATTACACAGTATCATTTTTAAATAATTGAAGAATTGAAATTATGAAGCCATAAAAACTTAAATTAGTTTAATATAGAAAACTTTGAAAAAGTTACAAAAATTTTGCATAATTGAAAAAAAATAGGACTTGTAAGCAAAACGTTGACAAATTTTCACTCAGTGACCCTGAATAACTATTAATATAAATATTTTTTCGAAATTAATACACGTCTTCTACATAAAATTTAAATGAAAAATTAAAATAAAATAGTACAATTCATATTAAAACTTTTTCATAATTTTTATCAATTTCTTTATAGTATCTATATTAATCTCTGTTTCAACTTTGATAGACAAAACTGAGGTCTGTAACATTTGACTGCCTTATTCTCGACTTTAAATATTACTGTATCACAATATCACAGTGATACCAAGTCATACTCATTATCTACATAATTCCCAAAGCCCGGGCCCGGGCTGTACAAGGTCAGGAGTCATGAATGGCTCAAAAAGAGCTGGAAATTTCAAGAAATCTGTTGATTCTTCACATTCGGTGATTGAGAACAAAATTTAAATTTAATAATTAGAAAAATTTTTAAGGAACTGTGCATCTTATCTTCTCTTAAAAACTGTATTTTTTATAGATTTTGTTGGTTGATTTAAATATAATCATAATTTTTTTTTTAAATAAAATAAAGGAGTCAAAAAACCATCTTAAAGTTTTCAATAGACATATTAAAAAAATAATAAATAAATTTAAAAATCAGAACGGCATAAAATTATCGTAGAAAGCCATTTTTAAAAAAATAAAACAATGTAATAAATTTAAATCAATTTAATTTTATTAGAAATCTTTTAAGCAAGTAAAAAGTTGATTAATGATTTTCAAATTAGAAGTTTTATCTAACAGTATAGCCAGAACATATTACTATTCAAATTTATGTTCTAACGGGTTAAAAGCTGTAAATAAGGTTTGTTTCATGATGTATTGTCTCAGAACTTAATTATAAAAAAAATTATAAAGTATATTTTTATTCTTGACATTTATAACATGAACATGCTTTTCTGAAAAGTTCTGGAGAAATGTATTGCTTACACGGTTAAAAATTTTGGACTAGTTTTTAATCCAAACTTTGGTTTAAAGGAATTTTGAATCCTAAAAGTACAATTTTTTGTTCCATATTTTAGTTAAATTTTTTGTAATCCGAAAAAGTTTAAGTTTAAGACTATTTTTGGACTATAAATTTGCATTAAGGTAGTATTTTCAGGAAAAAGTATTTATGTTATTTAATAGCTGAATTTCAATGCAGCAGTGGCAGTGGCAGCAGCTGTGTCAGTGGCAGCGGCAGTGATCAGCTGTTTCGTATTTTACTGCCAGCAAACAACGAAGTAAAATATAAGGAAGCGCTGTTTCCCTCACATACACTGTATGTGTACTGTGTCATTTTTGCAAACTGCCATACCGACATCGCAGGAATTTTTTGACATTCCTATTGAAAAATTCCCCTCCGCTTACCCCTGCTCAACCATCACTAGAACTGTCAAAATGTAAGCAATACTTCAGAGGCGCATTCTATTTAAATAGTTGCACACTTGTTAGGGCGCTCTTGTTATGAATGATTTATTAATAACATTACAATATATCATTGAAATTAGTTTTGAATCATTTTAGTTTTATTCTGAGTTTACGTCTTTTACATAATTTTACCAATATTTTGTTTGTTAACGGGTGAAAAAGGCTTACAGGGGAACCGAATACCTTTACAACATAACTGAATGCGGCCTTGTTTGAATGTTTTTGTATTTGTGACAACGTTTCTGTAAAATGCTTCATTTCAGCTCAACTACACTGCTTCCTTATATTTTACTTCGTTGCCTGCAAATTACAATCTAGCAGTGGTAGTGTCAGCATCAAAAGCAGTGAATATGGAATTTTTCTCAGTAGTTTATTTATTTGCATGTTGGCAGTGAATTTTAAAATAGGGCTAACCGCGGCATTACTGCTTACTGCCACTGATACGTTTCACCATTGCACAACAGAATTCCTAAAATAACAGCTGATCAATGCCACTGCCACTGACGCTGCCACTGACGCTGCCACTGCCTTATTGTAATTCAGGTAAAAGATTGAAAACTACTACTTCTACGAAATTTAAGCTTAATATAATTCTAAATATTGTTAAAGCATCCAAAATTTATTTTTAATTAAATGAAACAAATTGTTTATTAAAATCTGAACCAATATATTATAAACAAAAACAAAAAAAACAAATTGGCCATTTCAGCCCTTGAAAGGACTTTGACCGAGCTTCTTATGATTAATTGTGTTGTGTGTGTTATTAAATGTTTGCACACAATTGACCGAGAACTGGACCTACATGTTATATGCCGACTCCGAACGGCTAAAGTTCATGTTCTCAAGAAGCTTTACATGGCATTATTTACTCTCTGAGGTTTGCCATTTTCTGCAGAGAGGTGGTGACCGATCAGAAAAATTTTTTATTGAAAAAAACTTTTCGCCGCGGCTGGGGATCGAACCCGGGCTCCGAGCATGCTAGGCCACACACTTAACCTGCATGCCACGGTCACCACAATATATTATTATATACATTATTACAAGAAACAGTGTTTAAACCTTTGTGGATTAAATAGTAATCCTTTTCGGATTACAATATTTTGAACTTTTGAACTTGCGGATTAAAAATAAATCCTTTTTGGATTGAAAAATTTAAAACTCTTCATTGGATTAAAAAATAAGCTTTTTTTGGTCGTGTCCTATATGTAATCCAAAAAAGTTTAAAATTTAGTCCAAGATTTTTAACCGTGTGCAAAACAACTGACAACATATTGGTTTTAGAAATGGCCTCCTTGCTGCACTATTTTGGCATGAACCCAGGGCGGGCCGACCCAACCCTCCCCCCACCATTGCTACGCTGCTGGTTATATTTATCAAAAGGTTCGGAATATGTTGGTATCAACACTGTTTATTTTTAATTCAACCCGTGCAAAATTCTGTATAAACCAGATGTCTTGTTTGTTTTTGAGTTGAAAATATTATTTTTGAATATAACTGCTTCATATTGCTACTTTCTATTCGGAAAAAAGATTAACCATAAAAATATCAGCGAAATAAAATTTTTTCAAATTCTCACCAACTATATTAAATTATTGCACTCCTGATTTGTTAAAAGTTAATAAAATACTTTCTTTCTTTCAGAAACTGTAGACATTTGAAGTGGAAAAGTATCTTGGTTAAAAAGATTGGAATAACAACTAAATAAACACATTGAAAAATATACAGACAAAATATAAAATATTACACTTATATAGTTCAAGGAGAGAAAAATATGGGCTAAAATCGAGCTCAAAGCGTTCGTAACTGAAATCAGTTCAATAGAGCTCAAAACCTCCTCAAAACAAGAGGAGGCCAGAATTTGGGCTTGAAATTTTTTTTGATAAACACGTCAATTTGTGCTTAATAAGTGTCATCTTGGGCTTGATCATAAAAATTAATTTTTTGTTATTGTTGTGTTTACTCATCAAAAACATTATAACCTGAACGACATAATTCTCAGTTGGTTTTTGTTCCTCTTGGTATAAAAGTGCAGAAAATAAATTCAAAAAAATTTGTTTTCCTGCCTGAATTGGACAGATAAATCTAGTTTGGACAGTGAAAATATAATTTTTATCATGCCTTTTTTTTTTTTTTTTTTTTGTTTTTATTTAAAAAAAATGTCTAAAATTTTGTATTTATATTTGAGGAGTTTACATTCAAAACCAGATAAGTCACACAGATCGAATTGTAAGAAAATCGAAAAAAACGTCTCAATTTTTAAAGAAATTTTTTATAAAAAACTAGTTATACAAAATTATGCTCCAAAGGAATATATATGTACTAGTTGTTTCCCGTCAAAAATGACGGGCCTGTTTCCGATTTTAAATTATTCAAATAATAATTTTCCAGATTTCCAAATTTAATTCAGTAGTACCTGGGCGACCGAGCTCCGCTCAGATTCCTGCCGTATATTCAAATGTTTTACGGTTTTTAATGTATCGGAAATGTCAACTTTATCTTAGAAACAACATATAAGATCATATTTTTAAATTAACTTTAAATACATTTTTATTTTATGATAACTTCGTTTTTCAACTAAACGAAATTTGTTTTGGTTTTATATTTGGTTTAATTATTTTGATAATTTACTTATGCTGAACTTATGCCGGCCATTCCAAGCCTAAGTAAATTTTTTTTTTTTCAAAATTAACCTCATGCTCCTTTTCCACCTACAAGAATAGGAGCATGAATCCACTTACAATTTTTGAACAAAGTAAAAATCTTGAAAATGGAGTCATTTTCAATAAATCATACCTCTGTCATTTGTAAATGTTAATGTATACCTCCTATTTTTGTAAATTAAGTATTGTTAGAAAGCAATTGAAAAGCGATTATTAATAAAAAATATAATACTTTTGGAATTTTTTTGCTAGAGTTGGCTACTTTTTCAAAAAAAAAGTAAACTGTTCATATCTCAAAAAATGCATTTTCCGTTTTTTTTTTTTACGTACGGAAAATTACGTCTTACAGCGCGGTTTGTATGCAAATTTTTTTAAGGTCATACCTACAGCCCATAATATTCATCGTTCAAACATAATATTTATACTAAAGTATATTAGATATGCGCTAAACGAATATCTAATTTTGGATTTTGTTACTTTTATATTAAAGTCACAAAATAGCAAAAGCTTAGAAGAATAATCTAGATTTTTATATACGAAAATCAATCATTAGCTGCTTGAATGTTGTGTCTGCTGCTTTCTTTGTTTTTGTTTTTGCTTGTGTTGGTTTTGTTTTGAACGAACTGATTCGCAGCATTGGTGCTCTGCTCCACTCCACGTTAAGAGGGTGTTCTAAGTTAAGAGGGTGTTCCGATTAGATTTAACACTTATGAAAAAACTATTGGCATTATTTTTCGTTGTATGCTATTACCCAATAGATGTCGTTTTCTATTCACTTTATATGATCTTTGCATCTAAAACAGCAACCGGTTGTTATTGAGTTGGACAGAAGTCAACAGAGTTGTGGCACAGTCGGATAAACTGTTGTCGTGACAACGTTAAGAATCAAAGTAGCCAGGTTCGATACTCAGCCTGGTTGATAAGAATATTTTTTTTTAATTTTTTATTATTATAATTTTATTTTATTAATTATTTAATGTAACAGTTGCTTGCGATAGCATGAACAAAATGTAAGCAAAATACAGCTTTTATTAGTCTTTTAGTTATTTTGTATTCAATTTTTAACATAAATTACCATAATTCAAATTGTATTCCCATTAATTAAATTTACGTACAGCTTTGACTAAAAATATGTCTAGTATTTTTAATCGTATCAATTCTAAAAAAAGGATTAACACATGTATTAGTTCAATGTATTAAAAATTACTGTATTAAAAAAATTACTCTAAGATTTTTAACCGTAAAGTTGTTGTACTATGTGGTCTGTTCTCACCTTAAGATATTTACAAAATGTGAATTTGTCACTTCATCCTCCCCAGACAGCCGATTGAAAAATGTAAGCCTGGTTTCCACTATGTCAATTTCAATGGTCAGTTGTTGTCAGTCACATGAAAAATGCCAACACGTTGTCATTTTTTTGCTGTTTGACAATGGCGAAAAATATGAAAATCTGATCTCTTCACACGTTTATAGCAAAAATTGCAAAAAAATGTTATTTATGTGATTTTTTAAACTTTTAAATTTCATGTCAAACAAAAAATGACGAAGTGAATACCAAGCATTAGAGTAAATTTGATCCTAATTTATTTCGAATTTTTATAAGGCATTTAAAATTTTGTAAACTTACTGCAAATAAAAAAGAAGGAACTTAAAATTTTCTTCAAGCTTTTTACAGTTTTATGGTCCAAGATTCTTTTATTATATACAAAATAATTATTTGACCTAATAAGAAAAACATTTTTGCTCCAGATTTTATAACAATATCTCAAACGGTATAGAAGTTATGAACGATTAAGTGAAATATATATCAGAAAAAATTGAAATTACAAAAAGCATAACATTTGGCCTTTATATTTTATTCTGGTGGAAACTTAATTTGTTTCTTAAAATTACAAACAAAGTGCACTTTTTGAGATGTGAGCAAATTCGATTTTTTTTTTCAAAACGTAGGAAACTCTAGCATAGGAAACTCTTACAAAAATATTTTCCTTTTTAAAATTTGTTTAAGATTTGATGTAAATTACTCTATTTGTAAGATTTCTTTTTATATCAAAAATTGGTTCATCAAAACTGTACTAAAAACGTTTCTATAAAAAAATAAATGAAAAATATAACAAATTCACTAAATCACTGTTTGGTGAAGCATAAAAATAAAAACAAAAAAATTAATGTGCACGGCGGGATTCGAACTCACAACCTCGATATCATAGGACAGAAGCTCTATTCTCTGAGCTATCACTGTTATATAAACGCAAGCAAACTTAACATACCATATTCGGCAGGAAAATTAACGTATTTATTAAATGCGTGAAAACTCGGAAAAACAGCTTTTCCCAGAGATGAGACCTAGCTGGATCGATTTTTCAGCCCCCTCTTCATCTATATTGTAAATTTCATCGAAATCGTTAGTGCCGTTTTCGAGAACGCAATTGCAAATATATATACAAATATTGCTCGTTTAATAGAATAAGATTTAGTTCCAAATACTTATAAATTACCTCAAATTAAAAACGGGAAACCATAGTACCTAGGTACGACGAAATATTTTTAAAAATTTTTTGTAAAACTGAACTCTCAAAATAAAAAAAAAATTATAAAATTTTTGAAGTTTCAATAAATCACAAAACAGAAAATGCCTAAAAATATGCTCTGAAATTTGAAAAAAAATCAAGCGTTCCGCACTCACATTTTACGGAATTATGTTATTGTATATATATTATGCGAAACAAAAAATAAATAGTCTCATAGTGCAAAAAATTCGTATTTTGAATTTCAAATTTTATTTTGTCTGATTTTGAAAGTTAGAAATTAATCAAAATTTAGATTCCGCCGTTCCGGAACTCAGAAGTTAGAAGAACTCATTAAAATGATTTCTGCATTTTTTTTTTTTTAAATCGGAGGAAATCCGCCGAAGCAATTTTGAATCTCCTGAAGATAATTTTTAGTGAAAAAAATGTTTGTTGCTTTCAACTTTTTATTTTTTACTTTTTATATTTTACGCATCCCAAATCCGCTAAAATGTTAAATTTATTACTTTTACCAACGTTCCGACACAAAAAAGTTTTTAAGATTTGAATGAAAACTACACAAATGAAAACTTCCTTGAACTTATATGGTTTTGAATGCAAGTTAACAGTGGACATGTCTAAGCTGGAATGTTTTTAAAAATCTCTAAAATTCGTGTTTTTTGCAAAAAACAATAAATTTTTTTCGTGGAACCAAAGATAACTCTGATTTCCATGACTTTTTATACCCTAAACCTGAAAGGTCAAAAGTAAAAGTAAAGCATATCTCCCACACAAACAAATAATTTAAATTTGCATAAATAAGCGCATGTTTGTCTTACAGACATAAATTTTGGCACGTATGTATTTTATAACAAAGCAAAGATGTTTTTGAAAAATGAGCGTCATCCAACCACGGTCACGCCTACCTCTGGTATAACCCAACAAATTCAAAACTCAAAAAAAAAATATGGGCTTCATCAGCCCATATTTATAAATACTATTTATACCCTAAACCTGAAAGGTCAGGGTATATTAACTTTGTGCAAACGTTTGTAACGCATAGAATGAAGCGAGTCCGGTATAGGAAAATACTTTCCTATTTAAGCCTCTGTTTAACCTACAGAGCTAAAATTTGGCACGTATGTTTTTTATGACAAGGCAAAGATGGTTTTGAAAAATGGACGTCATCCGCTCACGGACACGCCTACCTCCCATACAACCCAAAAAGTTTAAAATTCATTAAATAAGGTTATGTTTGTCATAGAGAAATTAAATTTGGTATGTATGTATTTTATACCAAAACTAAGGTGTGTTCAAAAATTGGAAGTTATCCGTCCATAAACGCGCCCACCTTCCATAGCGAAAGCACAATATAGGCATTAACTGTGAGCTACAGGAATAAAACTTTGTTTTTTTTTTGTTAAATTTTTCATCAGCATTTAAATGCATATCAAATATAGGCTCCATCCGGACACGCCCATTTCCAATAATATTATTTTTTTATTTTGGTAAATTAGGTTTAGGGTATTTCATAGTCGGCCTGGACCGACTTTAGACTTTCTTTACTTGTTAAGATTCATATTGCTCTTATATATCAGGGAACCCGAACTTTTGCTGTTTAGATTTGATGTTCCAAAACATTTAATTTTCAAGGTACAATCATGAAAAATTGCATACTATTGTATTTCGTTGCGAAAAAACGCAATGAAAGTAATGACCTCACTTTGTCCTAACTCGACTTTAGCGGTTATTCCTTGTCGTCACAGAATTAAGTTTCGTTTGCAATCGAAAAATTGGTGGGTGTTGGAGAAGTTGGAAAGAAATAAACACAAGAATTTAATCGAACGGCAGATTTGCTATCGAGTTAGAAATGCAAGGAATTTTAAAATATAATTTTGAGAAGAATACGTTTTTGGATAAAAGTATTGACTTCATTGTTATAAATATCTCAATATCATACCGAGTTCTAATCTGATATTCCAGGACCACCAAGACCTCTCGGAAGTGTTAACCAAGTCTTAGCCTCTAATTTTTTTAAAAAATTCTTAAAATTTCTTTTATCAAATTTATTAGCAAAACATAAATGAGCTTAAAAGTTAGTCAATTTTATTGCCAATAAATGCTGATGGTTTTTTCCAGGAATGCACCAATATCAAGTTAGATTTAGCTAGTATAGCAAAAACTGTTCAACCTGCCACAGTTTACAAGACCAACACTTAAGTGGTTTTTTTTTTGCAAACAAATAAATAAAAATAAGTTTGTGTTTTTTTTTAATAAAATAAGACTGATAAAAAAACTTCAATATTAAACTAACAAACTTCTATTGAAGAGGAAAAACTAAACTGAACTAAAAAAAAAACTGTATAAAATCAAATATTCATCATAACACAATTGAGTTAAAATGGCGTATGTACTTCCGCTGTCTGTACGTCCATCTATGCGTCCTGCTTTATGCAAATATGGCGAGTGAAATAAAAAGTAAACAAAATTTGTTTGCATGAATTTTTCACGATTAAATTGCGAGGGCAAAGAAAATAAAATGAAAAATTGCAAGAAAAGCGCAACAACACTTGAGAAAGAAAATCAACTTTGAAAGTAGAAGAAGCAAAAAAAAAAAAATTTGGATAGAAAAACTTGGTGTTCAGGCTGGAAATAGAAGAATAATAAGAAGAAGAAGAAGCTTATATTATTGGCATGTTGCGCGCGCGGGGCTAGCAGCGGTGATTGGGCCTCCTTGTTTCTCCAACACATGCAGCGGATATGTAAATTTAGACAAGTGCATGAATGCCGTTATGTGCATTTTTAACACACACACATACACATACAAGCTTAAGTGGATTTCTTGCAATCATTCGCTCTTCAGTCGCTGCCTTGTCCTCAACGCACTCTCACTCGGCTGCTGTTTATTTCCTTCGCCTTGAAGGCTGCGTCTCGGCTGCAAATGGTCAAAGTTCTACGCTAGAGCAGCAGCAAAAGTTTAGCCAACAAGAAACTTGCTTGAAAAAATTATAAAAATAAAGCAGAGCACAACAAAATCTGGCAACATATGCAAGAAAGGACCTTGTATAGGTTGGCACAGACATAAAAAACGCACTCGTGGCGAATGATTTTTTTCTGAATATTTTTTTTTTTCTTGAAGCAACTTGGTTGGTTGGACTATGCGTAAAGTTACAATAAATTTGCCCAATTTTTAATGAATAAAGCAACAACAATTTCAACAAGTAAACTGTTAATGTTGCAAACGTACAAAATCAAGCCGCAAGAAGCGAGGATTTGGTCTGGCTGTGCTCAGAAACTCATATATTTTTTTTCTTGCATTAAAATGGAAAAACTTTGAAATTAAAAAAAAAAACAACTGTGGACTTCTTTGTTAACACAGGCAGCGCACATACACACACACACATATACTGCCAGTATAGCGCGACAGGATATGAAGAGATCAAAGTTGAGCCATTAAGCGGAAGTAAGGCCATATCGGAAGCTGACCAATACAAATAGAAATACAAACAACACAATAACATGCACGTCCAAAACGAAGCCAGTTAAAATAATAAAAATAATAATAAAAAAAAAAAATATATATATAAGAAACATTTGCTGCCTTTTTATTATTACGATAAAAGTTTTGATTTTTAACTTAAAACTCGTTACGCAACCCACCCCGACACGGAAATTAAAAGAAAGAAAACCAAGTGAAATCGATAAAAAAAAAAAATGAAAAGCCATAAACTTTTATTACCTATTGGGAGACATTTATTTAACTTGAATGTATGTTGATGTGTGTGCCAGCATGTGTGTGAGTGTGTGTGTGAAAAATAGCGATTGGCCGAACAAACTTTTGTTAGCTGACTCAAAGCGAACTTAAAGCAACAAAAAGAAGTAACATTAAATGAAATAAGTACAGAATATAACAGTATTTAGCCATGACACAAACCTACAATTAGCCAATCAATTGGCCAAAAATAGTAACTATTTCTGAGTTTGAACCAAAGAGTTTATATGTTTCATTTATGCAGTGCCGTCTAATTTTGATTAAAAATGGGTTGAAAGATAAGTGCGAAGGAAAGGAATATCAAGTGAAATATGTATAAGATGTTCTATCACTAATAATTATCAAACAAATTTTAAAATAAGATCAAGTAATTTCAAGAATTTGAGATTAAATGATGCAATAGTAGTTTAAGACATTTTCACATCTTAAACTACATATTTTTAACCATTTCTTATAAATTTCAAAATTTATGTAACAAAATTTGTCAATATTTATATAGCTTTTTATATAAACACTTTCAACTCTGCTGAAAGAAAATACATAAATTTATTTGCATAGAAATTAGTTGAAAGTCAAATTGATTGGCATAAAAAACACAAAAATAATTATTGAAAAACATGTGTCTTTGGTCGGTGTATATTTGTTCAGTTTGGTCTGTCAGTTGCTGTTGACATGCAATTTTGTATAAATTTATCAGATACAGGGAATTTCAGTTTTACACAAACACATACAAACAAAATCGTAAGAATCTCAAACTATGGCAACAAACATCAAGTTGCATTGCTTGTTGTGGTATTTTTGCATTTTTAAAAATTTTATATTTTTTGAATTTTTTTTTGTGTGTGTTTTTCTTGTCATAATAATATTGCGTGTCACCACACATATAAACCGCTACTTATGCAAAATATAGCGGCATTTCCGTTTTAATGGCGCGCACATAGCAATCGTCAGCGAATTGATGGAATACAACAACACTGTATAAATCCAGCTGTCTGGTATTCAAACTATTTATTTTTTCTCAATTTTATATGTACACTCAGAAAAAAGCTTATCGGAATATGGTAAAAAAGGCATCATATTTAGAGAAAAATGGTATAGACTTTGCTCCAGAGAATGCTATTCTCTAATTTCGATACTAAAAATTCTCTAAAAATGGTAAAAAGCTTCCATGAAAAAGAAAAATATATCGTTTTTTGAGAAAAAGCTTTTTATTTTTGAGAAAATATTTATTTTTATTGAAGAAAATAGTTCTCATAGTGAATTTTTTATCAAAATATAAGAAAAGTTTTTAATTTTCAATAAATTTTTCTCTATAAATGAGAAATTTTTGTGCGAGAAAAATACTTATCATTATTAGAGACATTGAAATATTTCCATTTCCTAGAAGTAAAGAAATATTTCTTCGAAAATGTGAAAATTTATTCTAATTTAAGAAAATTTTATTTGAAAAAGAGAAAATTTCTATATCGAAAATAGAGAAATTTTTTACCGGAGCAAGGTATGTGTCTTTTTTCTCAGTGTATTACATACATATGTGTGCAATGTTTGTGTGACTGTGTGTTCTAAGGATATGCAGGCAATATATTGACATCTTTGATGCTGCATGTAGCATTGATCGAAGGTAAGAATCAAAACAAAATGTAAAGGAAGCAAAATAAGTAGAAGCATAAAATGTCAATTTATGCACAGTTAATGCGAAAACCCAATGTTGCATACATAGTGCTGCCACATATTTTAGATATTATATGTTGTACTCGTATGTTGGTGGCTTTTGTATGTAAGTAATTTTTGTATGGTTGTTTATAATGGAAATAAAGCTTTATGTAACAAAAGCTTCTATAAAACTTCTATAAAAACAGAATTTTTCTTAGTTAGTAGGCAAATCAATTCGTTTATTTTTTTTTATAATTATTTAATGCAGAATAAGAGAGATGGCTATAACTTTTAGTTGATTGAAGATATAAAGCAACTTCCTGCAATGAAATATTTTTTAATTTTAAAAATTTTTGAAAAAATAGAAAAAAAAACATTTTAAATAAATTAAATTTTGTCCAAAAAAAATCTTTATCAAAAATCATTAAACCTTGACTTTTTTATGTCACGAACAGTCGAAGTGTCAAGACAATAAAGAAAAGAAAATTAATTTACTTAAATGCAATATAGATTTCGAAAGACAATTCAAAATTAATATTTGAGTTTTTCTCTTTTTACAACTAAATCATGTGTGCCCCTTATTTTCAGAGAAGATCAAACTTTGTGGTCTCTTTTTAAAAGCAATAATTTAAATATAAACAAAAAGTCACGCTGAAATTTTTATATATTATTTTTTAAGTGAACTGATAAGATTTAAATACAAAGATGAAATAAATGAATTTTTTTCAAAAATTACCTAGATATTTGCTTCTCAATTCAAAGTATTAAATTTGAGACAGTTTTTCTTCTCTCTCTTGACATTTGGTGGAAGTACACGCTAAATAACTCTGTGTTGACAAGTCATAACCGCCTAGTCGAGTTAGGACAAAGTGAGGTTATTACTTTCATTGTGTTTTTTCGTAACGAAATACACAAGGAAGCAAATCTTTATGGTTGTACCTTGAAAATTAAATTTTTCAGGTCATCAAATCTAAACAGCAAAAGTCAGGGTACCCTGATATTAGGTACTGATTTTAATCTCAAAAATGCTTTCCTGAAATTTTGAAAATAAGTTTAGCTGTTATTCCTTGTCGACACAGAACTAACGACAATATTAAGAAAAGTTATAATAAATATTTATGATTAGAGCTTCACAGCAATTGTTAACATATTTGAAAGAAAATTAAACAAACTTGTCGAAAAAGAAATGAGTCGAAAAATTGGATAACCGTTAAAACTCTACCAAGATATTGACATGGAAAGTCGAACTTTTGAATTCAAAACACCTTTTTTACAAATTTGACGTTCGATGAATGCATAAAACTAAATATTTTGAGAACTATTTAACTTTCGAAAAAAAATCAAATTCGACCAACTCAAAAGCTCTTCCACATCAGATGAAGAAACTGATTTCTTCTTAAATTTCGGATATTGATAGTGATGTGCAAGCAACCATTGATTCATCTGAAGTTTCTATAGCCAATCTAAATTATCGACTGCCGAGCGATGATTAGAATAATACTTAATAACATAAAATTTAATTTAATTTAATTAAAATAAAATAAAATTCGAACAATACTCGTTTATTTCTTAGATCCGCTTAGATAACTTGGTCCGCCCCGGGTACCACCATTTTAGGGGTGACACCATTTCGATATTTTTTGTATTTCTCAAACAATCAGAAAAGGTGAATCTTTTTGTTTGTATAAAGAAAAATATATAAATATATCAAATTTTATTGTTGTAGGCTAAACATGAGCTGAGTTATGCAGTTTTCAATTTTCGCTTTGTATGGGAGGTAGGCGTGTCCGTGAGCGGATGATGTCCATTTTTCAAAACCATCTTTGTTTTGTAATAAAAAATATATGTGTTCAATTTTAGCTCTGTAGGTTAAACAGAGGCTTATTTATTGCGTTTTCAATTTTTGGGTTGTATGGGAGGTGGGCGTGTCCGTGAGTGGATGACACCCATTTTTCAAAAACGTCTTTGCGATGATACAAAACACATACATACCAAATTTTATTGTTGTAGGTTAATTATGAGCTGACTTATGCAGTTTTCAATTTTTGCGTTGTATTGGAGGTAGGTGTGTCCGTGGGCGGATTCCAAAAATATTCAATAGCGCAGATCTTTGGGTCCATGTGACTATGTGTACCAAGTTTCATTCATTTATCTCAACTCCTTCTTCTTATCCTGCGTATACGGACAACACACAAACGGACAGACGGACGGACGGACGGACGGACGGACGTACGGACGGACGGACGGACGGACATGGATAGCTCGACTCACGTGGTGACGCTGATCAAGAATATATATACTTTTCTATACCGGACTCGCTTCGTTCTATGCGTTACAAACGTTTGCACAAAGTTAATATACCCTGACCTTTCAGGTTTAGGGTATAAAAATAAAAGAAAACAAGTAAAGAAAGTCTAAAGTCGGTCTAGGCCGACTATGAAATACCCTAAACCCACTTTTCAAAAACAAAAAATTTTTACTGTAAATGGGCGTGTCCGTGGGATAATGAAGCCTATAATTTATGTGCATTTAAATGTTGATGAAAAATGTACACATACCAAGTTTTATTCCCGTAGCTCACAGTTAATGCCTTTATTGTGCTTTCGCTATGGGAGGTGGGCGAGTTTCGACTACTCCCAATTTTTGAACACACCTTAGTTTTGGTATAAAATACATACATACTAAATTTAATTTCTCTATGACAAACATAACCTTATTTATTGAGTTTTCAACTTTTTGGGCTATATGGGAGGTAGGCGTGTCCGTAGGCGGATGACGTCCATTTTTCAAAACCATCTTTGTCTTGTCATAAAAAACATATGTGCCAAATTTTAGCTCTTTAGGTTAAACACAGGCTTATATATTGCGTTTTCAATTTTTGTGTTGTATGGGAGGTGGGCGTGTCAGTGAGCGGATGACGTCCATTTTTCGAAGACATCTTTGTGTTGGCATAAAACACATACATATCAAATTTTATTGTTGTAGGTTAACTATGAGCTGAGTTTTGCAGTTTTCAATTTTCGCGTTGTATGGGAGGTAGGCGTGTCCGTGGGCGGATGATGTCCATTTTTCAAAATCATCTTTGTTTTGTTATACAAAACATATGTGCCAAATTTAAGGTTTTTAAGTTAAACACAGGCTTATTTATTGCGTTTTCAATTTTTGGGTTGTATGGGAGGTGGGCGTGTCCGTTGACGGATGACGTCCATTTTTCGAAGACATCTTTGTGTTGACATAAAATACATGCACACCAAATTTTATTGTTGTAGGTAAATTATGAGCTGAGTTATGCAGTTTTCAATTTTTGCGTTGTATGGGAGGTAGGCGTGTCCGTGAGCGGATTCCAAAAATATTCAATAGTGCAGATCTTTGGGTGCATGTGACCATGTGTACCAAGTTTCATCCAATTATCTCAACTCCTTCTTCTTATCCTGTGTATACGGACAACACACAGACGGATAGCTCGACTCAGGTGGTGACGCTGATCAAGAATATATATACTTTTCTATACCGGACTCGCTTCGTTCTATGCGTTACAAACGTTTGCACAAAGTTAATATACCCTGACCTTTCAGGTTTAGGGTATAATTATTGGATTTTAGTAGTGTCCGACCGATTATTCGGCTTCGGCTTCGGTAATCGGCCTAATCGGCCAATATTTTGATCTTCGGCTTCGGCTTCTGTTTCGGCCGAAATAGCCGATTATTTGTGCCGAATGTTTTTGCTTTACTAAACAATTTTTTTATAAGGTTTTTGAATTTTTTTGAATTATTCAGTAAAAATTCTTAACATTTCATTGTTCGTTTTGTGTTTCTCTCGTTTTCTGTTTTTTCATGAGTTGGTGTTCATTCAGTGAAAATTTTATTGAAATGATAAATGCAGCGAGTCCGACTGTTACGTTTTTGCTTTTGTTAAGGACTGAAATATAAAAGCCGAGTTAGCGCTAGAAATTTTTTGCCAGATTTCAGTTAGTATTACATTTCTGTAGCTTTTCTCGACTGGATCGAAGATATATTAAATTTTTCCTACTTTATCCTGACGTCAATAATTCGATTACAGAAAAATCCGAATCTTGCAGAAAAACTCTTCCGTTTAACTCGAATTTAATGATTTCAGTAAGTTTTTTTGTACTGAAATGAATATAAAGGATGGTTAATTAAATAATAAACACACAAATTATTCAGAAAATTATTGTCAATTCTGTTTATTATGATAATATTGGTATGGTTCAATTATGTATGAAACAAAATATCGGCCAAATGGCTACCGCGACCTCGGCGGCACACCACCATCCGATGGTCCAAATTTTCTATGACGTTGAGGCATAATTGAGGTTCTATGCCGTTAATGTGCCGAATTATCTCATCCTTTAGCTCTTGAATTGTTGCTGTCTTATCAACGTACACCTTTTCTTTCAAATAACCCCAAAGACAGAAGTCCAACGATGTCAAATCACATGATCTTGGCGGCCAATTGACAGCGCCATCACGTGAGATAACACGGCCATTGAATTTGTCGCGCAAAAGAGTTAATGTTTCATTAGCTGTGTGGCAAGGTGTGCCGTATATCTACTAATTCGGGCCTTAAAAAGTTCGTTATCATCTCACGATAGCGAACAACATTCACAGTACCTACCTGGCCTTATTTTGGAATAAATACGACCCGATAATGCCGCCAGCCCATAAACCGCACTAAACAGTCACTCTTTGTGGGTGCATTGGTTTTTCGACAATCACTCTTGGATTATCATTCGCCCAAATGCGGCAATTCTGCTTATTGACGAATCCACTGAGGTGAAAATATGCCTCATCACTGAAGATGATTTTCTTCCAAAATTGATCATCCACTGTTGCCATTTCTTGAATAACTTTAACGCGTGGCTCGATTATGTATCTTTCCATGGTTCAAATTGAGTTAGTCTGAAATTGAGAAATGCCAAACGAAATGCAGAAAAAACTTGACGTTTAGGTGTGGTTCACATTCAACATTGGCCCTTAACAAGAGCAAAGAATAAACTTTATAATTTTTTTTTACTTGAGAACATTTGTTTTTTATTCGGCTTCGGCTTCGGCCTTCGGCCGATTATTTCAATTTTGCCGAAGAATCGGCTTCGGCTTCGGCTTCGGCAAAAATTCACGTTCGGTCGGACACTAGATTTTAGCAAAACTTTTCTGTAATTTTATTTAAAGTAGCTATTTTTTATTTTCAAAATATTATTTGCACTTTTTTATAAACAAGAAAGATTTGCAAATTTAAAAAGTGATTTTTTACGAAAAAATGTAAATTTTACACAGAAAAATATTAAAAAATTTATCAAATTTCAAAATTGAGTTACAAAAAAAAAATTCTTCGATTTTAGCGAAACTTTTTCGTAATTTGATTTGAAGTATTAACTTTTTATTTCCAAAATATTATCTGCACCTTCTTATAAACAAGAAAGTTATCCAGGTTTAATGAAGTGACTTTTTGTGAAAACTTATAATTTTTTGATAGAAAAATAATTTAGCAAAATTCCAAAAGGGAATTACAAAAAAAAGGATTCTTTAATTTTGTAGTGAATCTCACAAAGCAGTTATATTGATGAAAGTCAGTAGTGATATGAGTGATAAAAAAAGTTATCATAATTATTTTTCTATTATAAATTACATAAAATGTGTCTTAAATTGGATTTTTAAAAAACAAATAAAATAGGTTAACCTTAAGGTTTTACCAATTTCTATAATTTTCAGTTCACATCTATTAATCTTCTTGTCTAGAGACATGTCTCCCATACAAAATCGTATAAAAATTGAATATAGGTCCAAGGAAGGTAACCCTAAGTTTTCATCAATTTCTACTGTTTTCAGTGCAAAACTATTTCTCTAATTTCCTATCCTTTTGACCAAATTTTGTTAAGATCGGCCAACTTTTGTAAGCACTCGCATACAAAATAATTTAAAAAAATTAATATAGGTCCAAGCAAGGTACCCCTAGTAACTAACCGATTTCAACCATTTTTGCAATTTTGCTTATTTTGCTTAAATCATTCAACTATAGAAAATTTAATAATTATCAGAGCACACCTTCTATTTTTGTGCCAATTTTGTATAGTTTGAATACACTGTGCAGCGCCATTAAAAAGCATACTTTCAAGAATTTTTTTATATTGTTATTACAGATTTATTGTGAAAATTAGTATATTAAATACAACATTTGAAGATTATTTAAAAAAGTTTGGTACAAAAATATAAAGTAATAACAGATTTATTGCAGTTCTCGGCTGGAGCCTCAAAAAAAAAATTGGTTTTTGCAAAGAACGCGATGAAATGTTGATATTTTTTACAATAAAATCGACTTATTTTTTATTGTAAGATAGAAAATAATTGAAAAATATAAACGTCACTTGAGAATTATTTGAATGTGCAATATGTGGAGAAATTTTTAAAACAATCGGTTCAGTAGTTTTCTCCGAATCGTGGTCACCGACTTTCAAAATTACATGTTTGGAAAAATCGATTTGAAATTTTGTTCACTGGTAAAGCTGAGTTGAAGCCGATTGTCCTCAAAATTCAATACAATATTCTTGAGATGTTCAAAACTTTACCCCGCCCTTAATAAGTTTTCCGTATTTAACCTTTTTTTTTCTATAAACATAAAGATAGTAATAAAAACACTTAATCACATAGAATTGGTTTCTAAATGCATTTAAAAATTTCTTATCCATAGGGGTGACACCATGAGTACCCGCCCCGGGTGACACCAAGCCCAGAAACGCCTCTGGTGTATCCTACGACGCAAAACAGATTTCGTTACAACACAATAAAATGTATCGGTGGTTTTTAAGTTATGTGTCAAAAACCAGTAAAAAACACACACAAAAAACATAAAGTTCAGCAAACAGTACAAAAAGAGCAATAAATTACAAAATTATCAAAACAATTTCTTGCTTAAGAAATAATTTCTCACGGCGCATCAAAAAATGACACTAAAAAATGTTCTTCTCTTTTGAAACGGGCTATACTTTCTGAGTCGATTAGTTGTAATGAACGAAACATTTGCTGTCTCACATAATGCTCCTCAGTGTCAAAACCACAAGAAAGGCAATCCCACCATTGACGCCAACTTCCGTAGAATTAGCCTCCTTAACATCGCATATAAGGTTCTGTTGATCTTTACCCTCGGACAAATCTTGGAAATGACCTTTGAAAAACAAATCGACACACACCATCTTTGCAAAGTCGCCTTTGACATTACAATAAGGAATCACCTATATTCCACCATGCCTGAATTTGGTATGCCTGCAAATCAACAAAGGCGTATAACTTTGCAGGATGACAATGACACTAGCAGCGCAGTGAAAATCGGGAAGGACCTCTTCACTTCGTTCGATACCAAACGAGGTTTCAGACAAGGTGATATCTTGTAACATAGTTATTATACATGTTCATAGTTCTGTTCATATTAGTTTTATGTAAGTATCTCCGATTTTCGCTCCCCTTAAAAAATTTGAATAATTGGACTATAAAATAAGATTTAACAAAAAATTTCATAAAAAAGTTGAAAAGTCCCAGCAAATTTTTTCGTTATGCCTTATTTTTTATTCGATTCTAAAATGCATTACATAAATGCTAATGCAAGAATTTAAATTTAAACTGTAATAAATTTATGCCAATGCCTTCACCATCAACTTGAAAGTTGTTATTCAAGTATTAATTTCCGTAAATCAGTTATTAACCAACCGTGTTTAGCGCTCAATCGTTTCATGTGATAGCTTTTTCGATTACTTCCAATGACATGCCTGTATAAAAAAAAATATGTGTGTGGCCGCCACGCACGGTATAGCAAAGAGCAAAAGTGCTGATATTCAGCGTCATGCGTCATCAAAGAAAGCAAATTGTAGGGTAAGACTTCCCATTTCAGCGTTTCGACATGTGGCTGAGCGTTGTCATGTTGCAAAATTACCTTGTTGTACCTTTGATCGCACTCTGGACGGTTTTGCTTCAATGTTCGGTTCAAACGCATCATTTGAGTTCGGTAGAGTTGCTCTGTGATAGTTTCATCTAGTTGTAGCAGCCAATAGCACATCACGGCCCCACCAAATACAGAGACCAAACATAGAGAAGGACCTTGTCACTGTGAATATTGGACTTTGACGTCGATTTTTGTGTATGGTCGGGCAGCCTCATCATCATCATCATTATAAATTGAGTTCGTCTTGTACAAAAATGTACTTAAAAATGGAATCCATTTAAGTTTTGATGACCACCTGCGAATAACCTCAGAAAATCCCATTGCATCCGATTGGCCATAGAATCATCCATTTTGGTCAAAATCATCCATGGAATCCATAAAAGTGTGAACTCAGATAATCCCATTGCATCCGATTGGCCATAGAATGATCCATTTTTGTCAAAATGATCCATGGAATCCATAAAAGTGAAAATGACCCTCTTGTGACCTCAGATAATCTTATTGCATCCGATTGGCCATTGAATCATACAGTTTGAAAATTCCAGCGTTACATGTCATGGCTGGAAATTAAAGCATAACGTATCAAGATGAAAATTCCACCTTCAAAAAATACGGTCTAAAATTTTGTTGATTAATTCATCTGTTAGTTCGGACTCAAACCATTGTTTGATAATTTTGTTCCTTCCGAACACCTTATGAATTCTAATTTATAAGGTTTTGCGAACACCTAGTTTCACTAAATTCACCTAATTCAGCTAATTGGCCTAAATTCACCACAATTCGCCGCAGTTTCATTCGTTTCATCGGTTTTACTACCAGTTTCGTTCGCCGTATGTTGTATACGTGGCTAAAGAAGTTTCACTTCAATAATGGGTTCTGTAAGCGAGAGGGAAAGCGATGAATGAAATTTTCTGGATTACTTTTTCGATTACATGTAAGCGAAGATTTTGCTGGGCTGGGACGTCTCTCTTCAAAAATGTATATTTTGAGAAAAATTCAATTTGTAAAAATTATCACTTTTTATAAATTGCCTGAAAATGAATTTGGTACCAAAATTTATTTAGAAGTTTAATATTTGTGAGGTATTTGGGTATGGCCAATCGAATGGAGAAACAAAAAATTTGACTTTTTCAATTATTTTTGTCATAAAACATGAAAAAATATATAAATTTTTATGAAATTTTGACTTTGAATCCAGTTCTTAGATTTGTCCTCCGCCAATAACTCAAAACGACTTGCCTATGTTCTGAAGGATTTTATTACCTTTCAAACAAATGAAAGCGATGTTTCCGAACTTCTACTTTGAATTAAAAAAAAATTAATTCAACAAAAATTTGGGTTTTCCATATTATAAAGTAAAGAATGTTTTACAATTGATAATTTTTTATATTAAAACCATCAAAATATTAATTTTACACAAAAACTAAAAACACAAATAAGTTATAAGAAACAAAAATAAAAGAAATTTCACTTTAGATTCTCCATATTTCTTGTCTTAGTGGTATTTGGAAATTCTTTCCTGAGGCATTCCACGAAAAGCGGTATATTTTAGCAAAAAAAAAAAGCAAAATTTCTAATTTTTAACAACAGGGCAGTGAACCTACATGAGTTAAGTCCCTAATGGTACAATATCTTTTTTCTGGCTCATCACTGCAATAATAAATATATATATATATATACTCATGATATCGTCAAAGAGATAAATGCTAAAAAGTAACCCATAGTTTTTCTCAATTTTTCCTTTTATATACGTAACTAATTGTTATGTAATTGATTTTATTCAATACCTCATATCGTGTTGTTACTATCACAACCTTCATTTCTCCACGGAATAGTTCCATTTGATTAAAATTGATAACATTATAATTGGTAAATCGATGTCGTGTACGTCACGCCAAAAAGATATATATTGTCATCACTAGAGTAAGAGTGAAGGTGGAATTTTTTCACATCACTACTAAACAGACAAAGTGTCAACAATTGTAAAACTACTGCATGTCCAGTAGTTTTTCATTTTTAATGTATTTAAAATTAGCAGTTAATTATTTGTCGCGTACGTCACACAGTTAATGGAAGTTTTTGTGTAAGGACAATATGGAAAAACAACAAAAGTTGCAGAATAAAGTGCTATCAATTCTAGATGAATTATAAACGCAGATTTTAAAAATGGTACTCGTTTTTCATCATCAGTTCGAACTTAGGAGTTATAGGCAAAAATCTGAAAATTTTTATTTTTTTCAATAATTGCACTATATCTTTTAAATGCGGGGACGGATTTCGATCGTATTTAAATTTTTTATATTTAAAATATAAGTTATTTCAATTTGTGAACCCAAAGTTTAATTATCTTCTTTAGTTTGCGAAATATACTCCTTGAAAGCTGAGAAATATTAAAATTTTAACATATTTTGAGACTGTAACTTTTTATCCTCTCTTAAATTTTAAAAATTGTTTTTTATATGGTGTAAAACTCTTTATAAAAACTTTACAGAAAACTTTTTATCAAAAATATATATTTTGTATCGCAATCTTTGGCAGTTTTAGAGATATTTTGAAAAATGTTTCAATGTACAAAATAGCTATCCTTGAAACAATATAAACCAACTTACAGAGTTTTTCTAATAGTGACACGCCCCCATGTGAGTCCCACCAACTTTCTTAATCGTGATTTGTAAAAATTCTACCTACACCTTAACCGAATTTCAGTACCCTAGTATGAATATTAATCAAAAAAAATAATTTTTTTAAAGTGCCACGCCCTATGTATAATTCATCCCACTTTTTCATCGTGCGTTGTACTGAATCTCTCTACCCCCATATCATTTCAATTTCAGTACCATAGTGTCAATATTAACCGAGATACGGAGTTTTTGTAATAGTGACAGGCCAATGAGAAATCCCCATGGATGCCTATGCAACCCCTCTCCGACATATAAACTTTCGCATTCTGCAGTACATTGGAGACGAAATTCACACTCAAGAATACAACATGAATGCCGAAACACCAATATTCAAAGTAAAAAACACCAATAAAGTAGTTTAAATTCGTACGTGTCGCTTACGTCACACAGTATGTCGTGTACGTCACGCTTGCTTTTCATAAATTTTCACATTTTCTTTAAGTTTAATTTCTGAATTTGAATTTGTATAGTTATCTTCAAAATGCATATTTTTATTATTATATCCATATTTTGTTTTTGCATTTCCGGTTTAGCTGAATTTTCGTGATAAATCGTTATAACATTAAAACTGGTTGATTCATTGTCGTGTACGTCACTCAACATTTGATCGTTTTTTTTCTTTTAACCATCAAGAGAAATTTGCTTAAACTTATTTCTAAAAGTGTAAGAGGTCTTAAATTATTAAAATAATGCAAAAGAATAATGCATAATTACTTAAATTTTTAGCAAGCTCCTTTGAAACATAGCAAAAGTCGTACAAATGTCGTGTACGTCACGATGGAATGCCCCTCCTGTGCTTTTCAACTATAATAAATGCCAGTTGTTTATGCTCCCCGTCGTTCCTTCGTAAATTTGGTTTTAAATCAATTAACCTCAAACATTTTTTGAGGTAATATTCCCATCATTTAGGCCATAAAACGATTAAAAAACATCCCCTGATTTTAATATGCGTAGCTTAGCTTTTGTCATGCGAAAGCATTTGTATGTCTTATATAATGGACAAAACCCTTCAAAGGTAGTATTATAATATTTAGTTGTTCTTACCTTCAACTAAAACAACAAAAAGTTGACTTTTTTTACCACATTTATTATCACGCAAAATAAAAACATTTTAGGCTTCTGTTGGGCACAAAATCGAGAATCCAACTAGTGAAATGTTATATATCTCTTTAAATGTATGTTTGTCATGTTGGCACAACTTAATTTCATAGTACCATCCTATTTCATTTCAAAAAAGACGTTAGAAAATAAAAGAAAAATTATTTTCTAATGCGTCCAATATAATGGACAAATCCAGTGAAAGGGTTAAAATATAACGGTTTCGCTGGCTAGGTCATGTCGAAAGAATGAATGACGACGCTCCAGCGAAAAAAATTATTCGATTCGGTACTAAGCGGCGCCCAATGCACCGGGTAAGACCGCATCTCCGTTGGAAAAAACCGGTCTTTGGTTAATCTAACGATGCTTGGAATTTCTTACAGGCGCACGACAAAAGAGGCTAGAGAAAATTCTTAGACGAGGCCAAAACGACTAACGGTTGCAAATGCCAACTAAGTAAGTAAGTCTTATTTAAAAAAGAGAACGCGGAGGAGATTTTTATCATTGTTTTGAGTTGTTTCGTTGAAATGTTTTTGTTTGAAGGGGCCCGCCGCCAAAAAAAATCGACGTCAGACTAGCGGTTACTAGATTGCCATTTCCAGGAGACACCACGAGGGGTTTGAAACTATTTGAGACGATTTCGACAAGCATAATGCTGGCCCTGCGAAGTTGAAGCATTCAGAGTCGTTGCCATGTGAAGATCGCACCCTTGTCTCCCAATAAAATAAAATTTCAATAAAACTACTTCAGCAGTCCGATCCCTCAACCAACCAAATCAACATACTCTTAAATACATACGTGCGTAAATGAATCAGTTATGCAAAAAATAGAAAAACGGTGTGCAGTATATCTCGAGTTTGGCCTACCTTATTTAAAAAAAAACTTTGGTAGAAGTTTAAGCCTAATTTTTAAAAATGTCCTCAAAAAGTTTTTACGGCTAGGTTTGTCTTAAAATTTCAGTTTTTTTTTAAGTTTAACTTTGCGTAGCCGCCATTTTGTTTCTAATTAATTTTCTTGAAAAAATTTCGGTCAGTCCGTCAGATTAGGTTTGAACTTTTACCAATTTTTTTTTTTATTTCATGTTTGCCAAACTCGAAATATTCTGCACACCTTTTTTTATATATTTTGGAAAATAATTCTGGAAAACTTTTAAAGTTTCTTGGATTCAGCACCTCTACAGTTTTCTTCGTAGCTATAAAATTTACACAATTTATAAAAAAAATAATAATAAAATTATTACAATTCATTCGGTCTCTTGTCACTGCAAATGTTTATTTAATTGAGTGCTACTTGCTGCTCAATACTTACATTTTAGCGCCCTTTGCATGTCACTTCCTTGCCACATGTTGTTATCCTTGGTGCTATTCTCAAAACTCAAGATGTTGCTTATTTGCGTTTCTTTCCATCACTTTCATCATTTCAATTGCTTGGATTTGTATGTTTGTCCAAATGTACATTTGTGTGCGTGCGTGCCTGTGTGTGTGTGTGTGTATGTTTGTCTGTGAGCGCGTCATTGCAAAGTTGTTGCTGTCATTACATAATGTCTGCGTAAATAAAATGATAATGAAATTAAATTTCTTCTTTTTTCACGTGTTTTTTATTTATTATTTATTTATTTTTGTTATTTGTTTTTTTTATTCTTGTATATTTTGTGGCACAACATGACTTGAGCTCGAGTGGTTTTCTACACTCTGTAATTGTTGTTTTCGTTGTTGCTCGAGCTTTTAGCGACAAAATTCCTGTTGACTTCTGAGCGACGAACTTCTTATTCTTATTTTCTGATGTCAAGAAGAAGTGACTTGAATTTTATTTACCTAGTTGACTTGACTTACTCTGTTTACCTTTTTTTTTTGTTGCTTTATTGTTGCCTCAAACCATACACCCACCACTCTTGCACTAAAAGTGTGACTGTTGAAGACGGTAAAAGTCCAGGAAGAAAGCCTGCGAAAATGACGATGATGTCTCGTTTTTACGCTGAAAATGTTGTCAAAGCAAACACCTGTTACTAATTTGCGCTTTTCGTCGTTTTTCAGGCTTCGGTAAACAACACAATTCCCCTGAAAAGTGAATAAGTTTAGTCACTGAAGAGCATCATTTTATATATGAATGCTGCTTATCATAAAAAGAGGGAGGGAGGAAAAAAAGAACACCTTAGCAAGTTGGTCTTATTTTGCCCTATTCCTTTGCATGCTGATGCAGTAAGCGTTAACATATTTCTCAGAGTTTTGCTCATGAGATGAAAGCAAATGCGACAAAGTGACAAGTACACAAATCCAATAATCCCAAATATATGTATGTATATATATATATGAAAACTCCACCGATTTCGCCGCCCACGCAACGCTTTTCACTCACTTTTGACACTTGGAAATTTTTATGCAAATCATTTGCAATTGTCACAAGGATAATATTTACAGTTTATGATGGAGGCATTCATCCGCATGTGTTTGTTGTAGCACAATCTTGGCAATGGTGACGAGGAAACAAGCTGAGCTCGACACTCAACTCAGCGTGTTAAAAATTGACATAGAAGGTGAACGAGCTGCAAGAGCGGCAGAAATAAAACAACAAATCCTTTAAAATATGAGAAAACATTTCTTTCGTCAGCGCACTAACACTAACCCCAACTAATGGTATTTCTTGGTAATAAAGTTGCAAAAAAGTTTCAGTAATGCATTAAAACCCTTAAAAGTATGTCGAATCTGTGTTAAAAATTCAAATTAAATTCAAGACGGAACACTCAAGTTTAAGTACAGATCAGATAAACTGTAAGTTTAAAAGGAGTAAGAATTACTTTCAAGCAGTTTATGAATGGTTTTTGGTACTCTCTACACGCCGCAGAGAAGCTAAAAGCAGCAGATTGCATTTGTAATTGAATTAAAATTTTATTAATAAACTAGTATAGAAGCCCGTCTTACGACGGGTCGTATTTAGCTTAATTAAGTATTTTTACATTCACCTCAAATATTGTTTTGGTCCAGTCGTCGTCAATGTGTCCTTGCTGATAAATACCAAATAAAATTTGTGTGCATACTTTTAGGCTGACAGTTAACAGTTTAAGTGATATTTGGTTGAATGAGCGAAACAGGTTCTGGTTCAGGCTGAACGTGTTTTAAAAAGCATAGCAATAACAACTATGAACAATTTGAGCGATATAGAGCACAGAGCAGGAAGCTTGTCTTTTATATATTAAGATTATTAGTTTCATATTCATTGCATTTTTGGTGTTAATCAATCCTTTTGAATTATGAATTGTGCCTAATTTTATTTGAGAGATATAATAATGTGTGCAATAGAAACTGATTGCGAGTTAAATTTAATTATATTATGTGGTCAGAATATGCTTTAATTCTTCTCAAACTTTGAGCAAAAATTGCAAATTTTTAAAAAATATTTAAAAGTCAAAAAAATTTGTTTACGCTGGATCGTTAAAGCATACCAATCGACTATGAACAGCTTAAGGTCATGTTCTCTCAAAACACTTACAAAGGTATTGTTTACTTTCTGAGGTTTTCCATTGTCTACAGAGAGGTTACAGCCTTTTAGAAAAATTAATTTCAATTGAAAAAAATTGTCTATGTCAGATGGTGATTCGAACACGGGTCTGCCGAGACTCGTTGGCTCGCATGCCACACACTAAGCACGCACAGCCTAGGCCGCCACAGTGTAGTTATTGTCCAAAATATCGAATAAATGGAGATTTGAAGAAATCCATAAGAGACCTATCTTACACTTTTGGTAACGAAACAACTCTAAAATTGATTTCAAGAACTATGCCTGTAAAAGATAAATGTTTCTACGGCACCGTCAAATTGAGATATATCCTCCGTCCAAATATGCCGGTTCTTTTCATTCTATTGGAAATACAAGTCATCGAAAGGATCTCAGATTGCGGATAGTGAATGACCTCTAGATACATTAGCCAGATCCAAGTGGTTCCTGAAAAGCAGCGTGTGAACAGCTAAAGTGTGGAAGGGTGTAGAGTTAGACAGCGTTGCGTTTCAAACGAAATATTCTCAAATACCGCAACTGGCACCGTCAAGACGAAACGGAGACGTTTTTAAAACTCCTTGTCCGAAACTTCCTATCTCCTCTATATTCTATCTATAGGTCTATCTTATACCTTCAAAATGAAATGTGAGTATAGTAGAGTTTGGGAATCAGAATGGAGACTAGAATTGGCATTAGAAAAGAGGGTGTGACTTCGCCTAAATAAGTCAAATTTCTGATACAGAATACACGGAGAAAAAAAAATGGGCTAAAATCAAGCTCAAGGCGTTGGTAACTGAAATCAGCTCAATAGAGCTCAAAGCCATCTCAAAATGCTATTCACGTTAGCAGTTTATGCCAGAAATTGGGCTTGAATAGTTTTTTGATAAACACGCCAATTTGTGCTACGTTTGCTTAATCTTGCTCTTGTTTGTAAAAAATATATTTTGTTGTTGTTGTTTATGCATATCAAAAATATGAGCAACCGAACGATGTAATTCTCAATTGGTTGTTGGTCCTGTAAGTATCAAAGTGCAGAGAATAAATTAATAAATTATATTTTCCTGTCCAAATTGGATGAAACATGTGTAATATGGACAAAAAATTTTATTTTGTTTCATGTCATTTTTATTTTATTTTATTTTTTAAGACGCTGATTTTAAAAATTGGGGTGGTTATATCCATTAAGCTGAGCGAATGGCCTTTCCATTGGTGCCACTTTGGTCTCTGTCCGATGTATAGTTTGGGAGCTACACTCAAATGAGTAAATTTTACTACAAATTTAAAAAAAAAGTGAAGACGCTGATTTTTATACCCTAAACCTAAAAGGTCAGGGTGTAGTAACTTTGTGCAAACGTTTACACAAACCTAGAAATATTTAAGTTTGTAAATAAATTTACATAAACCTAGAAATAAGCGAGTCCGGTGTAGAAAAGTATATATATTCTTGATCAGAGTCACCTCGTGAGTGGACTTAGCCCTGTCCGTCCGTCCGTCCGTCCGTCTGTGTGTTGTCCGTAAACACAGAATAAGAAGATGGAGTTGAGAAAATTGCATGAAACTTGGTACACATGTTCCCATAGACACAAGGATCTGCACAATTCAATATTTTTGGAATCAGCCCGTGGACACGCTTACCTTCCATACAACCCACAATATTGAAAATACCATAAAAAGGTTAATATATGACCTACAGGGACTAAACTTGGTATGAGAGTATTTAAAGTTAAAACAAACGTATGCACATAAAATGGGATTCAACCGCCCATGAACACACTCACCTCCCATGCAACTCACAATAATTGAAAATACTATACAGCGATTAAACTTGGTATGAGAGGATTTTATATCAAAAATAAGATTCTCACACAAAATGGGCGTCATCCGCCCTCCAAAACGCCCACCCCCATACAACTCACAACATTGAAAATACCATAAAAAAGTTTATATATGACCTACAGGGATTGAACTTGGTATGGTAGGATTTTATATCATGACTAAGGTGCGCACATAAGTAGGCAACACCCGCCCACGATTACGACCAACTGCCATGCAACCCACATTAGTAAAAGCTGTTAAAAATTGTAAAGGAATACATGGATTTTGAAAATATAAGAAGTTATTTATGTTTATTTAAGTATATCACTAGATATTAAAATATGAAAGAAGGTTTAGAGTATTCCATAGTCGGGCTAGACCAACTTTAGAGTTTCCTTAATTGTTCATTTTATAAATGATCCAAACATCAGGAATATGATGGCCAAATAGGTGTGTTAATTTTTTATAAACAATCACATTAGGGTTTGATATCAAGAACATTATGGCTTAGTTCAGAATCCCTCCCAAAATTAATTAGTTTGGGATTGTTTTCAGCTCAAATTTCTCTCCGTGTAGCTATGGATGTATGTACATAACAACTCAGAATGGAGTTAATATTTGGAGTTCATATATTTCGATGAATTTCTTTATTATTTAATAATTACGTGGTTTTGTCATCGTCATTGTCATTCTACAAAGACGTATTAGGTGTGCAGGAATACCAAATTCAGTCAAGGTAAAGTATATGTGATTACTTATTGAGCTCTCGAAGGCGGCTTTGAAATCGACAAAAAGATGATGCGTATGGATTTGTATATCTAGAGCCTTTTGCAAGATTCGGAGAGTAAGTATCTGGTCGATGGTGGACTCTCCAGGTCTGAAGCCACACTTTTAAAGTCCAATCAGTTGGTTGACGATGGGCTTCAGTTTTTCACACAATACGCTCGACAGGACCTTATATGCGATATTAAGAAACCTAATCCTACGGTAGTTGGCGCAAATTGTGGTATCGCCTTTTTTGTGGTTTGGGCAGAGCACACTGAGGTTCCAATCATCTGGAATGCATTCTTTCGACGATATTATGCATAGAAGCTTGTGAATGCATTGAAACAGAGCTTCGCCTCCTATTTTCAGCGGAAAGCTTAGCCGGCAGGTCATCGGCTCCTGTGGCTTTGTTGTTTTTAAGCTGAGGTAAAGCTGTTAAGACCTCGTTAAAGTTGGGCAGCGGAACTTCAACGCTGCCATCCATAATTTGCGTTTCCGGGATATCATCTGTATTGGAGAGATTGTTGTCAGCATCGCCGTTTAGAAGACTAGAGAAGTGCTTCCTACATAACATCAGTGTACTCTGAATATCTGTCACTATATTCCCATTTTTATATTGGCATAAAGAGCCCTCGGTCTTAAAACCATCAGCATTTTCGAAAAATGTTCAAGTTTCATTCCTGTCACCATGCATCTCAATTTCCTCACACTCACTATTTTTTTCACTTTTTCGTCTCTCTTCTCTCCACTTCTCATGGTATCGTTCCATAGCAACACGCGTTTCAACCGACTACTATGGTTGAATAGCAAGGTTGCTGCATTACTGACAGTGCTCTCTTTCGCTTAGCCGAATGTGTCAAAATCAGCTGGCTGCCGAATGAAACAACAACAACAACAACAGCTCAAGCAGTTCGCTTTGACATTTTCGGCAGTCGCGCTCTCCGTCTTGCGGCTACCTTATTCTTAGGCAGCATCCTTATCTGTAGTGGCGTTGCGGTAATCCTGGTTGTGCCACTGGTTTGGGCGAGAGCGGTGATAGCTTATCATCTCTTCGGAACATGCTGAGGTGCGCACAGACTTGTGTGAATCTGGGCTGTAATAAGATAATGGCCCAAGTCTATGTTTGCACCGTGAATCGTGCGTAGGTCTATTTCACTGAAAGAGTGTCTTCCGTCAATCAAAACATGATCAATTTGATGGCGAGTTTTTTGATTAGGGGAGTGCTTCTAGTGCTTCTAACGACCATGTATCATACTGGAGCGAAGTTAATCAATCTCATTCCGTTATCGGAAGTGTTGTCATGGATATTTCAGCACACGTATTAGGCTGATGTTAAAAAATTTAGACTTGAAAAGGATTATGGTAATTCTTTGCAAGTTTTGAGGAATGTTCATCAAAAATCAGGAGGAATGTTCAATCAAGAAAATAAGTAGGATGTAGAGTAAATAAGAAGAAGCAGCACTGGAAAAAAGTTTAATGAATATTGAAAATATTTATGTAAAAAAATTATACCTCAAATAAATTCAAACTAACCCAACAGTAAAATTTGTATGCGCTATGACTGTTTGCAGTTTAAAAGCGCTTTCTTCTCAATACAAATAGAGCAAATTATATAGCGCTGTATTGTTAGCACTTTTAGAAACTATTAGGTAGCAGTTAGACAAAAATAAATTATCAAAAAGCATGAATCGAAGCAAACTTGTTTTTAAAAATAAAAAGAAAACGACAATAAATTATTTTTGAAAATATTAATACACACCACGCGTCGCGTAGGGAATTTCTTAAAAAAATTTAACTAAAGTACTTTTCATTTATATTGATTATTGTCCAATAAATACATTTTTAAGTCAAAACACTTACCGAAGTGCTATAGTGTAAGTATGAAGGATTTGCTAATATTTTGAAAACTAATAATCTTTCCTATTGCAGTTGCTGTTAATGGGTCAGAAATGTCGTTTGAAACATATGAAAAAGAAATGAAGGCAGGATTCCGCTTGCTCAAAAACAGACACTATGGAAACGTCAGCATGAAGAAGGTGTCAAAAGCATTGCAAGCTGAACAAGGAATAGATTTCATTTAAATGTATTAAATTTAATAAATGCATGTGTTAAATATAAGTATATGTAAATGAATACCTTGCATTTGTCTTTTTAATTAACTGTTGAGAATGCTTTCAGTTTACTTTTGCTATCTTTTATTATATTTTTCACAGAGAACAAAGCGCTCAGATCTCGCTACGTTTTTATATATAATACAAGGAGAACAGAGCGCTCAGATTTCGCTATGTTTTTATATAAAATACAAGGAAACAGAGCGCTTGGTTCTCGCCATGTTTTTATTTATATTACAAGGAAAATAGAGCGCTCGGTTCTCGCTATGTTTTCTTATTTACTACAGCGTGAGTGAAGCGCTTACATCTGATGACATGGCAATGTTAAATAATGCGCTATCCACAAGGAGAATGAAGCGCTGTACTGCTTTTTGGGAGCGCTTTGAATGCGCTAATGGAGCGCTCGGTTTCCTATTGGGAAGAAACTTGGACTTGAATTTTTATTATGTATATGTTTACAATTTTCAGAATTTTTTGAAATGAAAAAAAAATATTCCACTGAAACTGACGGTCAGTATTATATTAGGTCTGTTTCCGTACTTTCTTCATGTAACTTGAAGTTGCTTCAAAGCATTTCTATACAAAATTTTCCAGCACGAGAGAGAAGAAGAACAAGCAAAATGTCACTTTCTATTACTCGAACTTTATTTGAAAAATTTGTTTGAGAACGAATCTCAAGATTCAAACAGTTGATTGTCAGACCGATAAAATTAAATTGTTGTATTGTATTATGAAAAAAAGTATGCTATTGGTTAGCAAATTGATAATATTAGGTAAATGAACCAAAATTAAGGTAAACGGAGTGTTTTAAGTAAGCCAAAAAAGCACTTGAAATTTATTATTTTCAAAAAATATCTGTTGTGCTGGAAATTTACTTGAAACCGTTTCTGTACTTCTGGCCAAATTTTCTCATTTTGATATTAAATCAAATTACTCTCTATTGCCTGAATTTCACTTGAAGCAAGTACGAAAACAGACTTTTTTATTGGAACAATTCAAAGACATTTTTGAAATGATATAGAACGCCAAAGCCTTAGAAGCTTGACCACAGTGCCGTTCACATATGTCTTTTGAACTCAGTTTAACCCCAACGGCATCAAATTGCTTATCTCAAATTAATTGATTAAATTGACCACAGTGTGGTATGATTTCCGAGAAGAATGTGGTTTTGCGAATCGTCTCCGCTATATTTTGCCTATTTTTTGATATTAATCCATGCTTGCTGTTGATAGCAATCGTAGATTTAGTTTAATACGCTTATCACTAAAAACTAGTGATCGAATCAAAATGTCAGAGACTTTTGGGAAACCCTGAAATGGATTTGAACCCAAAATTTCCTAGTTGGCAATCAAACAAGTTATCACTCGACTCAATTTAATAGGTTAGTTTAATTTTTACAGGGACACTCGTATGTAAGTTTAAGTTACCAGCAAAGAACCTTAAAGCCAGCACTCGCAGATCAACTATACCGCCATAAACCTCAGTTAGCCAGAAAACGAACAATTTAATAAATTTTTTCATACACAAAAAAAAAATTTATCAAAATTGTAGATAAACCATCTTCAACCAAAAACTCTATTCAAAGACATCTTTAATCCATGACTGTAACATCTTACTTCACCACCATCTCAAACAATTTCAGCGATATCAGAAAATTTCGTCAATTTGATTATTTTTTTTTTTATGTTTTTCTTTCACTTTCGCTCCCATCTTTTGTTTCCATTTGCTTATCTTTAAGCGAATTTTTCAATTCGTTACGCTTTGTGGGTGAAAATATCAGCCTTGCATAGCCTCCACGCTTCCTATTCAACTTTCTATCTATCGCTGTAAAATGATGTTTGGGTACCGAACGCTGGGGACTTTAACCCTCTTCATTTTTGTAAACAGCACTCAAACGAAATATGCAAACAACTTGAAAAAAAAAAAATAAAATGTATACATAAAGGAAATAAAAATCAAGCAAATCAAGTTAAGTTGTCTTCAAGTTATCAAAGGTGGCGCCACAATCGCGTGAGCCTCCTTCGACGAGGCGTTGCGACGCCACTCAATGACTTCCTAAGAGTCCTTGTGTTTTTGTTATTGTTGTTATGGTGTCTCGATTAAAAAAAAAAGGATTCCGTCGTACAAGTCCTCATGAGAATTCCGAGAAAGAGTTTGCTTTGTAGGGCAAACGATTGAATACGAACATGAAAACATCTAATATTTGCGTACGAATCAAAAGTGAAAAGTGACAAATTTATTTAAGAAAAATTTTCAAATTTATTTATTTGTATATATTTGCATTCTTTGCCATTTAGCTTTGCCTACCATCCACTCGCCCAGAAAAAAAAAATACTTGAAGAATATCATCGTAAATTATGTTGATGCTTTAAGATTAAAAACTTTGATATATTTTAGCAGGCAATGTTATTTAACTTTGAGGAATGTATCAAATATTGTTATACGAACTTAATAAGTATGAACAAAAACTTGAGGTTTTTGGCAGCATGATGGCAAATTCTGTTTAGTGCCGTTACGTCACAGTTTTGAGAAAGGACATCAACCTATACTCAAGCTACGAATAGTTAAATTTGATAACATGGTTCTACAGCGAAATTAAACTTGAAGCAAGAACAAGTGGTATTGTAGATATTTTGAGGATATTATAAATTCATAATCGAATTCACACAAAAAATCGCATAGTTTGGTGTCAAAAACCCGGTTGTTGATGGTTATACGTATATATTTCAATTAAACTCTTATAAGGATGGTTCACTATTCTCTAACTCTAACTATTCTCTAATTCACAAAACGTACATTTTTCGTTATATATCGAGACATAACTGCGATTTACAAAACATTTCTTTTCTTCTCGAAACTTATAATTTATTTCATAATCTATAATGTTTACTTATAAAATAATAGTTATTATAATAATATCATTCTTTTTTATTTTATTATTATTTTTATTTATAATGATTGTGTAAAACCACTGTCGTAACTAAAAATATTAAGTCGAAAATTTTTAAAATAAATCTTCTCCTTTAAAATTTCAGTTTTGATGGTTTCATCTTTTTCGCAATTATGGCTCGATATGAGGAATAGAAAGATATTGCAACGATATCACTGTTTAAATACATTTTCTGTATAATGTCAAAGTAACAGGTGAAACAACTATTTTTAAATTTTTCTTATGTATTTTTTTTCCACTTGGACATAAGAAAATATGAGGACAGACATTTGATTGCATAAAATGCAATAACTGGAAAACATTTCAAACTATATGTAGGCAAATTAAACTTGTTGATTTTAAGACGGTATTTAAGATTCCACTTCTAAAAATTGTTTAGCTTTTCTAAAAGCATTTTAAACGATGCACCATGTACTTTAGAACGTACCACTTCCTATGCAAAAAAAAAAAGTGCGCCGTAAACCAACGAATATGACGCATTTGTGCAAGACAATTACGAAAAAATTTTTTTTTTTTTTTTACCGAAAGTCAGTTTTCGCGCATTGACATATTTCTTCATATCTCTGGTTTTACAGTCGGATTTTAAAGTTTGGTACAACAATGTTTGTCTCAAGAAAATCAATATGACCTCTTTAGAAGTCATCGACCTCAGGTGTACCGTTCTAGTACTTACCCTCCAGATCTCATTTCCTACCATCCTAATGTGCCATCCTTATATCAAAAAAATAAAGCTCTTAAAAAATCATTAATCTTTTGCCCCGGAAGTAAATCGAAATTTCTAGCAGAACTATTTTTAAAAAATTTTTGAAAATTTTTTTGCCGAACGTAGGGCTCCCTTTTTTCATTTTCATCATATCTTAAAGTTTTTTAAAAGTTTTTCAAAAGATACTCGATTTTCTGAACAAATGTTTTAATAATAAAGTTGAACCGTCTCCTAAACAAAATTCACAAAAATACGCATTTTTTAAATTTAACTTTAAATTTAACAATTATTTAAATACGTTCATGAACACACCTACCTTTGCATACAACCAACAATAGCGAAAATACTATAGTACTAAATTTTGTACACTATGCAACAAAATCAATTCATTCCAAAATAACAAGGTTCCGACAACGGATTCTGGTAGAGAGGACCAACAAAATTTAGCTATAGCATGTGTTTGAGAGACACATATACAGTTTCCTTGGAAAAAATCGTTCTCGAATATACCGTAACTCCCTGATACCAGCTTTTGAAAAACTAGGTGCTCATATGTCAAGAAAAATTAACCTTTTTGAATTAACATATGGATTACTTTAAGAGTCAGTTGGTAAGAGAATCTGATGAACTTGTTGAACGATTTCATCAGACATGCACCTATTGAAGTTATATGATAAGATAATAAATAAATGAGTCGATTTTTCGAACACTAACTTTAAAATAAATTTCTGGAAAAAATATTTAATATAAAATGTTTACAAATTCTTTCCGCATAGATACGATTTGGTTTAAAATTTTTTTAAATTTTCCATTTTAACTGAACAAGTAATATTTTTAAATATTTTTTTCAGAAAATAATTTTAAAGTGTTAAAAAAATCGAGCAGCCGTCTAATATAGAATAAGTATCCAAATTTGTTCTCATCTTTTTCTTAATAAGTATTACATGTAAAGGTTTTCTTTGTATGATGACTTGTTGATAACTTCATTTTACGCAACACATTTTTTTTTTGTATAAACAAGTCCTGAATAAGTACGTAATTAACCCTTGAACAGATTTTAAGTTTTCACTTATTTCTGGCACTCAAGTTGAATTTTGAGCTTAGGTCTATTCAAAGACTTAAAGTAGAATTTTTTGACGTTTTATGGGTCTTTTTTGTCCCTTTATGAGAAAAGGGATACAAGTTGGATACATACAAGGGATAAATACATACACTGAAGAATTTGAAGGTTAAAATGTTCTACAAAAATGTTTCTTGTACTTTTTTACATAATTCTTTCAAACACGTTTTAGAAAATAAGCAAATATTTAATTCACTTTAAGACGGTATTCTAATCTAGGGGTACAAATGCTGTGTGGTTTTTTTAAATTCGATTAAAAAAAAAGTATAAAAACAAGAATATTTTTATAAGGTATTCATTGATATTTTAACAATTTAAAAAAAGAAAATCCAAAGTCGGTATGGTCCGACTATGAAATACCCTAAACCTACTTTTTCAAAATATAATAAAAATATTGAAGATGGGAATGTCCGTGGGCGGGTGAAGTCCATATTTTACTAACATTTCAATTTTGATTAAAAATGTACACATAACATATTTTATTCCTGTAGCTCACATATTAATGCTTTTATATTATTTTTGCTATTGTGTGTTGTATGGAAAAGTGGGCGTGTTCGTGGACGGATTACGCTCAATTTTTGAAAACATTTTAGTTTTGATATGAAATACATACATACCAAATTGTATCTCTGTAGGACAAACAGAAGCGTGTTTATGGAGTTTTCAATTTTTTGGGTTGTATGGGAGGTAGACGTGTCCGTGGGTGGATGACACCTATTTTTCAAATATATATTTTTTTTATGATAAAATACATGTGTAACAAATGTTATCTCTGTAAGACAAACATACGCTTATTTATGTAGTTTTTAATTTATTGGTTAATATGGGAGGTAGGCATGTCCATGGGCGGCTGACGTTAATTTATTAAAAAAAGCTTTGTTTTGTTATAAGTTATATAAATATGTATGTACTTAATTTTATCTCTGTTGGTTACACATAAGCTTATTTATTGAGTTTTAAATTTTTGGGTGGGCGTGTTCGTGGGAGAATGACACCCATTTTTCGAAGATATTTTTGTTTTGTTTTAAAATACATACGTATCGAATTTTATTGTTTTAGGTTAATTATGAGCTTATTTATGAAGTTTAAAAATTTTTGCGTTGTATGGGAGGTAGGGGTGTACGTGAGTTGGGTTCATGTGACCAAGTGTAGCGAATTTCTTCTAATTATCTTAACTCTTTCTTCTTATCCTGTGTTTACGGACATCACACAGACGGACGGGCGGACTGACGGACATGTATAGCTTGACTCACGAGGTGACGCTGATCAAGAATACATAAATTTTTCTTTACCGGACTCGCTTTTTTCTATGCGTTACAAGCGTTTGCACAAAGTCAGGATATATTATCCTGACCTTTTCAAGTTTAGGGTATAAAAAAAAGGAACCAACGAAAAATCACGTGCCACTATGTTTGTTTACTCTATTCTCTGCTACCACACAAAAAAAAAAACAAATTGGTCATATCCGCCCTTGAAAGGACTTTTCTTATGATCAATTGTGTTGTAAAGTTCATGTTCTCAAGAAGCTTTACATGTCATTATTTTCTCTCTGAGGTTTGCCATTGTCTGCAGAGAGTTGGTGGCTGCAAACTTTTCGTCACGACTGGGGATCGAACCCGGACTCTGAGCATGCTAAGCCACACACTTAACCTGCATGCCACGGTCACCACAACCGATTTTAATAAAATTTGATGAAGGTGTTTGGTTGGTTGCAGCTTGAAAGATAGGTTAGTTTTGGACTTGATAGGTGGCGCTGTTGTCAAGACATATACATTTTTTTTTTTTAATATTTTTGACGAAATTTTTTGTGGTATTTTTTCAAGTTTCTCATTCAAAAAGACATACAAAAACAAATTTTAATATGTGGCAGGACAACGCACAGTGGGAAAGTTTGTATGGAGAGGCGGAAAAAAATAACTTTGAGCCCGTTAAGGTATTTCAACAAAATTTCGTGAGCATGCCTAGGTGCTGAGTACCCATTGTCGTACCTTTTTTTATAACAAAATTATCAAATCCTGAGAAAAAAATCATGGTGCTCTATTCAGTAATATTCCTTGTTTGCAAATCTTAAAGAAAAATTACTATTTTCATATGTTGAAAAATTAAATTTAATGCCACTAATTTCCCACTGTGCAACGTCTGCCTGAGATAACTAGTATTTTATATAAAAATATATACAAATATTGTTAGTTTGTTTTAGTATGCAGAAATCATTTTAATTAGTTCCTATAACTTTTGAGACCCCGAAGGGTGGAATCTAAATTTTGATTTCTTTCTACCTTTCAAAACCAGACAAGTCCAAATTTGCAATTGAAAATACGTTTTTTTTTCGCATCATATACCTAATCCTGTGAAGCTAATTTTACAAATGAAGACTTTTTTGTTTTATTTATTTCCAAACAATTCGATTTTTGTTACTAATCTGGTTTTGAATTGATTGCAGTATGGTTTCCCAACATAAGGATACCAACATGCACTAACTTCGAAAAACTTAATGTAAACTCAAACTCATATTTCTACAATAACTCAATAATTAGTCGTTTGGTGTATCGTCTGAAAATGACATACCAATGAAAACTTAGGCGCACAATTCCGAAGAAAAACCAAAACATGTACCAAGCCATGATGCATCAATAGAACAAGATAACCATCGACTGGAGTTTTAATAGTAATGCGACCAAAACAAACACCACAACTACGAAGGTACCCCAAAACAATCAAAACAATAATGTAGGCATCGAAGTGAAACTAACGTGGATGCGTCTGATGAGATTCAGACCGAGACTATGGCCATGTTCAGCTCAGCGACTGTGCAGTATTGCTGTTGGCTTGGTCGGTTGTGCTATAGATGAGTGGCAGGATGTATTTCGAACTTTATAGATCAGACTATAACATCATCAAAAACACAAACACCAATGAGGAGGACGTCATGAAGCAATTGGGGCGATTCGCATATCAGAACGCGATGAAGATACCGCACCAGAGATAAACAGCGATTACCATTCTATTGTAAATGTTGAAAGCAGCCAAGCGTAGAGAAATGAATGGTAATTGAGGGTTGGAGCGAGAAGAAGGACACACGAGCGAACGAACGCACAAATGGAGCCACTAACAGGAGTGTGTCAGCAGTCACCGAGATATGCAACAATCGAGTAAAAGTCACGCACACACACACACACACACACACACACACACACAAACAGACAACCAACGGACACGCAAACACAATGGCACGCTGATAATGTCATTGAATAGGCAGGCAATGAAGACAATAGAATGTCATAGAGTGCCATGAATGGGATGATGTACAGCAGAGGCAGGCAATAAAGTTGGCATGAGTTTGTTGGCGATTGGTTTGCTGCTGGCGATCGATGTGATAAGGTGTGCAGAATTGCAGAAACTTTGCAAGTTATGGCGCTACGCACTATAATTGCCATTGAAACAATTGAACTGAACTAGCCAACTGGCAGGGAGAACTGGAACGGTGTGTGGAATGGTGTGCGTTTCAAAATTCAGGCTGTTTTATATTTTGCTTGCTTTTTTTTACGCAGTGATGCGAAATCGATGAAAATCAACGAAGCAACAGATATGCCTGACTGCCTGGTGACGGACGGATCTAGTTGATTTAGGCTGGTGACATAAAAGGAAACGGAAGCGGATATCCTGCGGGCACAGCGAAAATAATCAGAGTGTGAAATAATTTCATTATTACGCGATAAAGAAGAAGAGCAAGTAGAAGAAAAGGAAATTGAACTTTAGTGTGAAGTTTTAGCAGTTCATGTTAGACACAGCAGATATTGTCATCAATAAAAAATTTAAGGATATGGCAAAGAGTGAACAAAATATGAAATATGTGAACAATTTAAATCGAAGTCATAGCATCTAATAAAAAATTATTTTAATATGCATTCAGGCGCTTTAAGTGGCTGTGTCGCTTACCTTTGTTGACAAATTCTAGGCATTAATAGCTATTGTTGCTGTTGTTGCTGTTGTTGTTGTTGTTGTTGTTGGATTTGGGTGACATAAATTTGTTATTATTTTTGTCGCATTAACACCATGTGTGAGCGCACATGACCGCGATGTCACACACTGATTGCTGGTCCTATTTTGGTTTTTATGTGCTACACACAGTCACAGACACACAAACACATACAAACTGTCAATGTCCTTTTGTATGGCTTTTTATGCTAACTCGTTCATTAACTCGTGCTTGTTATCATTATTGTTATATATATTCATTAGTCTGTTATTCCCACTGATAACGATATGACGATTATGACTACGTGATGTCGTTATTGTGTTGATGTTGAAAAACTGTTGTACAAGTATGTGTGGTTGAACGATCGTAGTTGATGCTAAAAGGGACGAAGCAGTTGCATTGTTTTAACAGTATAAAGCTTATGATTTGTTATGAACGTGCAAGTGTTTTTGTTATTTTTTAACTGAGTGTCTTAAATGAGTTGAAAGTTCATCTAGGCAATATTTTAATAAAAAAGGGGAATTTAAATGAGTGCGGTCGGTGAGAATGTTAAGGTATTAAGGCCGGAAGTAAATTTAGCTAGTGAGCTGGGCTCAAATTTAGACATTATTGCCAAAACGCTTTGAGTTGATTGGTTGATTAAATAGCATGTTGAAATCTCTTTAAATTCTCCAGAAATAATGACATGTATAATATATGCAAAAGCTCTGAATGTTCTCTTAAGAATTCTTATTTTTGTTTAGTTTAGCTTGTGTCCATCGTGCATTGACTCATCTATCATGTTGGCTTGTGAGAACTTGAACAACAGCTTCATCCAAATCACAACAACTAGAAGAAGTATACGTTATGTTGGCTACAAAGAAAATAATATTAATTGAATTTGTAGTTTTTGTATTCAACAGGACAAAAGAAGACGTTACGTTGGCCATTGCTGCTGCTGTTGCTGCTATTGTTGTTGGCACTGCCTTGGTCTGTCGCAATTATTATTATAACTCGAGTCCTGCATTGAGTTGAATGCAATGATAAATTATGCTGCATCTTCAACTTTGATTTCTGTTGTGTTTGTCGTTTCTCGATCGTTCAACAATTCGTATTCGTCATTGTTGTGCGCTGTACTTCGTCCTGCACGCTGCCAACGCTTGTATGAAAACGTCCAGCCATGCCTCACGGTCCCAGCGCTAATGGACATTGTCGAGCGCCATTGACACGATTTGTGCCCTTTTATTTGTGCTTTATTATGTATCCTTGAACCTAGCTTTGCTGTTGATGGTGATGGTGGTGGTGGTGCTTCTAAGTCGCTGTCTTGCACTTCTACGCCTACAACAATTTCTCAATATTTAATGATAAACGAGTTTATGTCGTCTTCTTAGGTATATAGCTGGTATATATCCTCTCATACCAGCTCAATGTCATCCATTTCCGGTTGTTGCACTAACTTGGATTCGAATTTTTTGCTTCTTGCAACTTTCCGAAATGTGCACTCAAAGCAAAAATGGTGGAAAATTGTTATATTATTTGGAAGCAGCATCAACAACAGCAACAATTGAAGCGTTGATAATTTAACAAAAATTCAAAATTAATCATGTCCATTCGATAAATTGGTGACAGTCTGCAATTTTATGCACTTTTAAGTGTTATCCTTGTAAACAACTGACATCGAGCGAAGAGAAAAAGTATTGATATTCAGTTAAATTTCAGTTTATTTTGAATAAAAATAAATTCTATGTTTAGTTCATTGTTTGGAAACGACATCCATCTTCATTTAGCATTAAATCACTCTTGGAATCACTTTATATACTACCTGGCACCTTTCAGTTTTAGTGCTTTTTTTAAGTTGTGGATAATGAAGTGTGATATGTTGCACTGGCCTTTTCTAGACATATTCTTTTCTTTAAGAATTTCTGGTATTATTTGTCTCGGTTTTCAAGTCTAAGACTTTAGCTTTTACTTAAGTTTAGATATTTTGTTATAGTTAAGGTCAATTAATGAGTGCGTCCCTATAGGATATTTAATCCAGGCTATTTTTTTAGAGCCATATTGTTTTTCGTACGCTGTTGTTGTATGGGAGATATCACATTCCGTTCTCCGATTATCTTTATTATATGTAGATACATGACAAATACCATGTCTCGTTGTGCAATCCTTTTTGTGCAATTATCATAGTTCTTAAAAAATTACTTAAGCCTCCTTTACTTCCAAAAACTCGCTATTTAACTATCTGAGGTATGGTAGGTATAACGTCCCATTTCAATTCCGTTCCTTGTGTCATGTATAACTGTTCTGTTACACACGTATGAATTTCCCAAAGTTGTATTGATCTAAGATCAACTGCTTTTTCTGCAAAAGCTAGCACAAATGAAAATGCACAATAGAAATGCCATTGTAAAGCTTATGTTAAAATACATCGATCCATAAAATCCACTTTGATAAAAATCCTAAGGAAAAATGCATTAAGAAATCTCCTTTTCAATCGAAAGCAGACATGTCCACTGTAAATCTTCAAGCAAAACCATATAAGTCCAAGCAAGTTTTCATTTGTGTAGTTTTCATTGCAAATCATATTGTCTGAATAAAATGTTTTATTCTGTGTGCTTGCAATGGATTCAGATGAAATAAGTAAATTTAACATTTTAGCGGATTTGGGTATGCGTTCTATATAAAAAATAAAAAGTTACAAGCAAAAAACATTTTTTTTTCTAAAAAGGACCTTCATGAGAATCCAAATTTTTTCGACGGATTTCCTCCGATCTGAAAAAAAGTATGCTGAAATCATTTGAATAAGTTCAACTAACTTTTGAGGCTAGAACGGTCAAATCTAAATTTTGATTCATTTCTAACTTTCAAAACCAGACAAGTCCTAATTTGGAATTGAAAATACGATTTTTTTTATGCAATGTGTTTTTTTTTTATCTATTCCTGTGGAGCATAAGTTTGCATAATTGGTTTGTTTATAAAAAATAATTTAATATTAAGAGGTTTTTTTCGATTTCCCAATAATTCGACCTGCGTGACTTACTGGTCTTATGGTAAGTCACTCCTCAAATATAGATGTGGATTAGACCGAATCGAAATTAGAAACCATAGCTTACGATCTTAGAAGTTAGAAGAAGAATCTTAGAAGTTTTAATTTTAAAACTCCACCTCGTATACATGGCAAGCTATGGAATCTATAATATGAAAATTATATGAAAGGACCACACACCATTTTTAACACTATTAAGGTATTGGTTTTTCTACCCTCCGTTCTAAAATATCAAAATCACAGTTGGTTGTGCCTGATGGGAAGTACTTCCGTTCTTAGGTTCAAGTGTGAACCTTACATATTTGGTAATTTATTGCATTGTGAGTGTCAGACTTGTATGGCACTATATTAAAATCGTCTCAAGTCGATTGAAACCTCTGCGTGGTGTCTCCTAGAAACGGTTAACTGGCAACTCATAGTTTGACGGCTAATCTGAGAGGCTGAGAAATTTAACCTATTAAGTTTGCTCGGAGTCCCATCACATATGAATCAATTTCAATAAAATTAATAAGAAAAAAGAGTAAAATTATCCATAAATCTGATGATGACACAAACAAATAACCGACAATGATTTACGGACAAACACCAGGAATGTTCGAACCATAAATTGGGATGGTGCCTCTATCAAACTGATAGACATGGAATGGACTGGGTTGCTTATGGCAAGCATTTTTTCGATATCTACTACAGAGGCGATGCGGAGAAGCACCAGTTTGGATGCGGATGTGTGCATGGTTAAAAATAATGGAATAATTTTTTATTCAGTCGTTGGACTAATACATCCTTTAATTCTTTTTTTATTACAATTGAAACTTTTAAAAATTTTAGAAATATTTTAAGTCAAAGTTGTACTTAAATTTAATTAATTTGATAAAAAAAATTAGATTTTTAGCACACAAGGTTTAAAATTTAATACAAAATTTCTAAAAGGTAATAAAAGCTGTATTTGGTTTACATTTTGTTCATGCTCTAGCATGCAACTGATTAGCTCGAGGTTGGAACTCGCTACTCTAATGCGATGGTCAAATCAAATCGACAACCGCTTTACCGCACGTGCTAATTTTGTACCGATAGGTGCTTATAGTTTAAATTTTAAACCCATGTGGGACTAAAACCTAGTTTTAGTATTTGACGTGCTTTAAATTTTAATACAATTTTGGTGTTGTCATATATACAGAACAGAATTGATTAAAGTTTTTCAACCAAGATTTTCAACCGTGCACTTATCCTTGTTATAAGTAATGCAGGTAATGAACCTACATTTATTATGAGAAACAGGCAGGAAGTCATAGACATTACTCTTTCCTCTGACCATATATTAAATAGGAACAAGAACTGAAGAGTTTCAAAAGAACACTTCTTTTCAGATCATAGGTATATTCTTTTTGATATAGAAGACTATGCTCCGAGATCAGACAGGTTTCGTTATCTCAAACAATTCAACTGGGGTCTCTCCTTAGATTAATTAAAAACAGATCTCAGTAATGGACCACCATATCCTCCCAAATGCAATAAATCCTTAGGCAATCTAGAAGATAATCATCTCACTGTATCGATTAATAAAGCTCTTGACACCGCAGAAAACACCACTAAGGGAAAAAGTTATGTAGTCAGTACAGAGACAGCTATGTAAAATCTATTCACTGCAACTTGTATGAGAACGCAACGAGGGCAGTATTTACTGAGTAAAGGGAGCGTGTACTGACTACATATCAATTTATTCACTTTTTAAAATGAATAAAAAATGTATTCAATACATCATGTTATGTGTTGAATACATAGCAGACTTCAATAGATACAAGCAACGTGTACTCAATCAACGTGTTATGTAATTTTTTACAAAAACTTTACTCAATACATAAAATATAGACTCAGTACACGTCCCCTTATACGATTGAAGTGAGACATTTATTCAGTACATAACATATGGACTCAGTATACGTATCTGTTGCACATCGGCACACAATTTTGCTGTTTTATGTCATTCGTTTCTTGATTTTCAAATAAGCAACACCTCTAAAGCCTGTGGAAAATCAGAGCGGGAATGAGTTTATCCACTGTACTCTAGAACAAAAGCGATGATTAGATAAGAAATAAATGGCTGGGTTTCTATAAGTAACTGGCAGTTATTTTGTGAAATCTAGTCATTTCTTTATTAAGTTATTTATTGCATTTGTTAAGAGGGTGCTTTGGGTGATGTACTCACTAAATAAATGTATGCACTAAAAATATGTAATGAGTAAATTATGTATGTACTCATTACATAAAATTATGCATTTAAAATATGTAATGAGTAAATAATGTATGTACTCATTGCATAAAATTATGTACTCCAAATATGTAATGAGTAAATTATGAATGTACTGAGTCAATAATCTATGTAATACGTACATAAGATCTTTACTCATTACATAAAATTATGTGTAACAGTTTGCGATGAGTACAGTGTGAATGTACTCACCACATACATCCATGAATTCACGACACACATTTATGCGTTGAGTACATAAAATTCTTTATTGACTACATAACCGCTTAAAAGCATTATGTAGTCATTAGAGATTTCAACATGTACTCAATACATAAAAAATGTAAAATTTTTGTGTGCAGAAAACTATGCGATGAGTACATAAATTTATGTATTGAGTCCATAGGTTTTTCCCACTGTGACCAAAAAGGGAAAAAAGCCCTCTTGGTGGGATACTAAGATAGAAAAGCTCCAAAACAAGAGCTAAAAGCTCTTCATTAAACAAAAGCCACTGTGGTTAATTTATAAAATGGCTCTAAAAGAATACAACACAGAACGATGAAGAGCACAACGACAATAAAATTGGAGAACATTCTCTGAAGAAATATCAAATTTGAGACGTCGAGACTTAGGAAAACTCTCACAACCAGCCCTCCTAATCCGAGCATAATGAAAAAAAAATACGGAACATGGGCTTCTTGCAGTGAAGAATTTTTAAATATATTACTAAATAAAAACCACTTTCCAGGCTGTTTAAACAAAGGGAATATTCCAACACAAGAAGAGCATCTACGCACTGTTGATAACTCCTTAGATACTATTGAAAAATCTAAACTAAAATGGGCAATAGAAAGCTTCAAACCATTCAAATCACCAAGACCAGACGGCATAGCCCAAATCGTAATTTAAACTAGTAAGGTATATCTTCGACTCGGCTGAAGTAAAAATACCCCCACGGCCGATTCGTAATGGTAAAAAATCGTAAATTGTAGCCCTTTTTGTATGAGATTTCAAAAAATTTTACTATTTTGATCACGTCTTAAATACATTCATATCAAATTTTTATCCTGCAAAGTAAAGACAAGCCTATTAATAAAGTTTTCAATTTGGGATTGTATGGGAGATGGACGTGTTCCTGAGTGGTTGATACCAATTTTTCTAACACGCCTCAGTTTTGATATAATATACACAAATACCCAATTTCAGGTCTGTAGCTTAAATATTAGCCTATTTATAGATTTTTTACTTTTCTGGGTTGTCTGAGAGGTGGGCGTATTCGTGGGTGGATGACACCCAATTTCTCTATCATATCTTAGTTTTTATATAAAATGCAAAATATCTAGTTTAACTTTTGTAGCTGCGACACAAGACTCTATATAAAGTTGTCAATATTAGAGTTGTATGGGAGGTGGGCGAGTTAGTAAGTGGATCACGCCCATTTTTCGTACTCACCTCAGTTTTGACTTAGATAAGACAAATACCGAATTTAAGTTTTGTAGCTTAAATACTTGCTTCTTTATGGAGTTTTCATTATTGGACGAAGGTTGTGTGGAAGGTAGGCGTAGTTTTCATCCGATTTAGTCCATTCTTAAACTAAATCTTAGTTTTTAAGATAAAAGCTTAAGTATCGAATTTCAGCGTGAAAGCTTCAAAATTACAACTGTTATGGTGGCCACAGACAGACGGACAGACAGGTGGTCATGGCTAAATCAAGTCAGGTGGTGATGCTGAGTAAGAATATATATACTTTTCTATAACTACCACGCCTCCTTATGGGCGTTACACACGTCGTGACAAAATTAATATACCCCTTACGCAGTACGTGTGGGGGTATAAAAACTTACGACATCCTAAACCAATGGGTTTTGATGATCTACCAAAGTTGTCTGGATCTGAAACACAGTCCAAAATGCAGGCGATACGTGAATATAGTTTTCAGATCTAAGGCAGGAAAAAGCCCACTTGTTGACCCAAAAGACCTTAGATTAATCACTCTCATATTTTCTTCTTAAAACTCTGGGGAGATTAATAGATATCCACTAAAAGTAAACCCATTTTCAGCAGCGCAAGATGCTTACGCTATAGGAAAATCCGTGGAAACAGCTCTCCAAACCCTTGACCAACAGGAATATTCAATGATGGCATTCATCGTTATAGATTTTATGATGACATTACAATGTCAAAACAGAGGCTATTACTTATGTACTGATGATGCTTGGGAAGGATGAGGAATTATAAAGGTACTTTTTTCAAAAAACTCCAGGAAGCCTAAGAAGTAAATGCCTAAGTCATAATGTATTACGAAATTTTTCGTGGGGGTTATTAAAATGAGCCAAGGAATATTTTAACCTAGCTTGTCAGTTTTTTGTGTGAAGACCAACCTCCCTAATGTACAAAGGATGTTTGAATTGATGGTTACTACATGCATACATTAATTCACGGTTCCATTGAGTTTCATGCATTTTTGAGTCTTATCTTGTGAACTTTTCTTGATGACCTTTTTTGTATAGGATTATATGAATTTTACTAAAATAATAAAGTATATTTATTTAGGAATGATTCATGTAGCCCTTGAACTTTTTCATGATACTTATTTAAGAAATTTTTTATAGGTTCATGTATCTTGTACACACACTTTATGAACTTTAAACATAGGCCTATGAATTGTCCATGTTCTCGTAATTGTTTCCTTTGTGCATTTTGTACATTTTTATCATTAATAATTCATGTGACTCATGTTAGTGGTTACTGGACCAAAATTCTTAAATGCATTCATGGAGATCATGTAAAAATATATTATTATTGTGTACTTTTCGGTTCAGTTATGAAAAAGTACTCATGATCTCAGTTTCAGTACATGATTTTCTAAAGTAATGAATATTCGAAAGAATTACAAGCAATATATTGAAAAGATTTTATTAATAAGACATCCTTGCAACAAATTTTAATCAGAGACCAGACAATAGTTTTCCTAAAGTTTTTAATACGTTCAATCCAAATCCTCAGAATTGCTCTATCACGTCAACTTTTTGAGTTATAATTATTTAAAAGTGCAAAAACACTATTTAAGTATTTGTGGTGTTTAAATAGTTTTAACATAATGATCCAACACCATCGCTTCGTTTAATGCGTGCTTTCTACAGCCAACTTTCAACTATTTTTCTACTTAACTTGAAATACCGCCACTTTTTTGGCGTTCATTGCCCTCACTGCGTTTCTACTAATTTCTATTTTATCATCCATTCCAAAAATATAAAATAAAAAAAAATACTGGAAAAATCCTTCATACTTAAAACTTGAGTAATTGAAGATTTAAAGGATTTCTTTGTCATTCGCACAAGAGCTGGCAATAAAGCGAATAGGAGTGCGGTAAGCGGCATGCTGCCACTTCTGCTTAAGACAACACGATGATGCTTATTTTATTGTAAAATAGAAAATGCTGCTGCTGTTGGAGATGTGAAAATTAATTTAAATTTTATTAAACCGGGAAAGAGAATGAAGGTCGTAAGGAATTGTCTTTTCTGAGTCAAGCTTAAATTATTCGAAAAATAACATTTTAAGTGGTCAACAGATTAGTCGCTTATTTCTGGTGACCTGAAGAGCATGCAGGAATTGTGACATTCAAAGGATGCATGCATTCGTGACATGAACTTTGAACCAGCTAAGTACTATATATTTGATTGTTGGTACAAATCCAATTGTTGGCTACCTACAAAGCATAAAAATAAATATTTATTAAAGTAAAAAACAAAGAAAAACTTTTGCTCTGCTTTATTTTCTGATTTTAATTGCCTCTGCCTGCCTGCCATTTCTCAAAATAGCACCGACACTCGACTAAAGTTTTAAATTAAACAATTGATTTATTTATTTTTATATTCTGCGTTGCACAGTGGAATATTTGACCATTTAAAGTGGCCAAAATTATTTAATAGAAAATTATAATAAAAAGTTGAATTTGATGTTTTAAATCTTTGAATGTCTTAAGACTTTTTTTTAATTTTTTATGTAGTAGAAAAACGGGCAAAAAATCTAGTTTATGAATTTCGATCTAGATAGTTATACACCATCAGGAATCATTAACATCAAAGCAATCTGCTTCTTTCACACTTCACTCCATTTCGCCTGTGTAGCGCACGGAAAAATTCAAATTGAAACAAAAAGGTATGAACATGTAACGTTAAAGACCACATCTTTTAGCTCCTAGAAGTTCAAAATAAAATTGTATTTTCATTACATCGTTTTAAGTCGTTTAATTGATACCATTTCTCGATATAGTTTTTTAATCTGGTTTTTTTATTGACAATTTTGGCAATTTTATAAAAATGGAGACCTGCCTTGAAACTCACTTCCATAAAATGCAACGTTAAATACCACATACAACTGGTTATATCTTCAAAACAACTAGAGTTAAAAAAGTCTGTCCACATCAATGGAAGTCTTGAGGCCTTCTCTCATGAACAGATATATGGGCATTTCCACAGAAAGGTCTACCGGGACCGAAAAAAAAATTGTTAAATAAACAAATAATTTTTTTGTTATTATTTAAAAAAAATGCTTGAATTTTTATAATTTACTGCATTTACAACTAATTTGAGTTTTTATTCTGAGAAAATTGGCCTGATATCTGAGAAATATGTTTTTCGTGCTTTTAGCTGCTTTTAAGGACTTTTTCTCATTAGTATTTTTCGTTTATTTACAAGCGTTATGTTTGCACTCTTCTTATAAAATCCATCTATAAACTACAAATAAAAAATAAAAAATAAAAAGATACCAAACTAAGCACGATTTACGGTAAATTTTTTATATTGCTGTAACTACTATTCGAATGTCGCGTTCTTGTACCTAAATCATCATATGTTATCAGAACTTGATCGTTCTTAGCAAGTGTCTGAAAATTGTAACTTAATTCAAATTTGGTCGCCTTACTATAAAAAAAAAGTTACTGCAGGTAAAAATCATACTAAACATTTAATATTGATCATCAAAATGTGTCGCGTTCGCGATCATGCGCCGTTTTTTAAATATACTTTATATGGGAAGTATGAAAAGGTTTCATTCGATTTTGCTGAATTTTTTACTAAGTGTTAATAGTTCTAATTAAATCTCATGAGCTTATTCTCAAGTCATTGGATTGATTTTTAATAGATTTTTAAGAAATTTTCCATTTTGAGAACGTCAAATTGTATGGGAGGTATACGTGGTTTTCATCCTATTTGCCTTATTTTCGAACATGATCTTTATTTTTACAATATAAGCTTAAATATCGAATTTCATTACGATAACATAATAATAACGGCTGTAATCATGTCAACAGACAGGGGGACATACAAAAACAGGGACATACATGGTTAAGTCAACTTAGATTGTGATACTGCAGGATAATGTATGCACTTTTATTTATCTGCCACGCCTCCTTATGGGCGTTAAAAACCTCGTCATAAAGTAAATAACAACATACGTAGTACGGGTGGGGTTAAAACAATATATCATAATTTTTCTCACAAGCCTCATATATTTTTTTTTTTTTTTTATTAATATAACTAAAATAAAACTCCCAAATAATATATACGATGTTTTTGTTAGGTAATGCAATATTTAGATGACATTACTTTAACTAATTCTTATTTCAAACGTGATGAGAAAAAATGTCGCGTGCTAGATGTCGCGTTCGCGATCAGGCTTAAGCTCAATAAAAAAAAAGCTAATGGAAATATGTCAAAATGACTATTTCTTGAAAGCCACATTAATCTGTTTTAATTTACAATTTACCGCTGTAAAATATTATGTTGCGTTTCGCAGATATCTGCATTTTTCTAGATGCAGTCGAAAACGAGTTCCATTTTTTGTCGCGTTCGCGATGCCATGTTTATTGCTAATATTTTGGAAACATAAAATCGAGCGAACCTAACTTTTTTTTCTAAATATAGTGCTAATAAAATGCTATCTGAAACTTGAAAAAAAAGAAAATTTGTTTTGAGTTTTATTTATTATTTTGCTCCTCAAAGGCGTACGAATGTCGCGTTCGCGACTATGGAAATGCCCATATGTATTCTAGTGTAACGTTAAAGAGAAAAATTAATAATAATATGAACTTTTCAGTCATCGTGAAAATAATAATTTTTTTTTTCAAATCAAATCTATGCTTAATAAAAATAATTTTAGCTGCTTAAATTTAGCAAGTATCTCATGGTACATGGCTTCAAATAATTTTATTATTCCTTTTAGTTTTTTTTTTTTAAATTACTTTTGCTGGTTGCCTCTCATTTTATTTTGCTTTGTAATCGAAACGCAGCTAATGTAGTTTGCATAGCAAAAAAGAATATTGGAAAATGTAGACGAATCCAGAAAAAAACAAATATAAAAAATAAATAAAATAATGGAAAAAAGGCAAGGACAACTTAAGTAGGTATCCTTCGACAAGTATAAATTCAACAAGTATAAAACGCTGGATTTTGCCTGCTTAAAAGATCTTTCAAATAAGCTCTTCTTCGCAAAGTTAAGCAGATGAGTTTAATTTACTTTAGGCCGCATTTTTTGTTTTTTTTTGGTTTTATTTTTACTTTGAAAGCGAATTGAGAGATTCTAGCAACAAAGTTACTTCAATGTTTGGCAAGAAAATAAATTTCTGCTTGGTTTTAATGACGTAGCAGTTGATAATGTTATAGAAAACACGCTGCAGTATTGTGGTGTTTGTTTTTTTTTTATTTTATATCGCACTTAAGCCGTTCTGCATTTGCCAACGCAATGCTGTCCATACTGTGCTTTATAGTCAAGTTAAATACGATTGCTTAAATTGACAGGGTTGCCATTCTATGCGGTTTAATTTGCTATGAAATGCGAAAAAATTTAAAAAAGCAAATGCAGCGGACTTTGAAGTCAAAAAGTGAAAAAGGAAGTGCGCATCATAGAAGACATGATGGCAGTCAGAGTGGGCAGAAAGTACGGCGAGCAGGAGTATCTTTAAATGCAGCCTCAAAGTATGCAACAATAAAACATTAAGCTTCTGAAATTTTGTTACATTTTAAACAAAGGTTAAGTAGTGATAACAAAAACACAAAATAGGAAGAAAATCTTACAGCCGGATGTTGGGCGCCAACGTTAGTTGAGTGCTATGGGCAAACAGGAGCAATAACAGCAATAACAACAACAACAACAACAACAACGCGCAATAAAACTTTGTTTACTCTTGCGCTCTTGCGTTCGTTGTCCATGCAGATAATTACAATCTGGAGATGCTCTGTGCAAGGATTTATCTGCAATCTCCTTGGCTGATTCACGCTACCGTGCGTCTGTAGCGAATTGGGACGCAGTGCAACACTTTATTAGTTAGCGTGCATTTAAATAAAACTTCACTGCTGCACATACACTGTCTCGCTAACTTGGTAATTGAACATTTGTTGTTTATGTTGTTGCAATGTTTGAGTTTAATTTGTTTTTTTTTTTTCGCCAGCTGAGCGACGTGAGCTGATTAAAGCTGGCATCAAATTAATTGCGTCTGCAGAGTCTATTAAGATGTTAGCCAGCATCGGATCCGTCAGAGCTGCCATCCTTGTTGCTGCCATCCTTGTTGCTGCCATCGATGTTTAATGTTTTCATTTTGCAACATTTCAGTAGCAAAAATTTATGATACGTATCCAAAAATCTGCGCTTGTTTAATGCGAGTTGGTGAAGGACATGCTAGGAAAATTAAAAATTTCGATATCAAGCTTAACTTTTATGAGATACTAGTTCTTTCGCGTCAAAAATGATGGGCCCGGTTTTAATAAAGATAAAACATGAAACATTGATCTTCTTTAAGCTGAATTAGAAATCAGCGATGATCACACATTCGTTTTTAAGTTGTGCAAATAACAATTTTTAGTTCTAAATGTTTATAAAATACCTTGAAGTAAGAACGGAAACTTTAGTAGGTTCGACAAAATAAGTTCAAAAATTTTGTATAAAACTAAAAATATCAAAATGAAAAATAAAAAATAAGTTTTTGAAGTTTCAATAAATCACAAAACGAAAAATGCCTAAAAATATGCTATAAAATTTTTCAAAAAAAATCAAGCGTTCCGCACTCACATTTTACGGAATTATGTTATAGTAATGGTACTCATGGGATGTAGTATGGTTTATATATTTGTTACTTTTTAATACGTAACATAATTCTCTCATTCATCGCTCATCTTCAATTTTGAATGAAAAAGTAGGGCAAAATTATTTTTTTATTTTAAAGCACTACTCTGTAATGTTCTTGCAAAAAAAAAAAAAAACAAAGAAGGAAAGAGGGCTATTAAACAGATTCTATTATTATTATTAATTAAGATTCTATTAAACAATTTCGTCTTATCAGGTTTCTTTTAGAATGACTTAGTGATTCTTAAAATAAAGATTTTCTGAAGGAAAACTGTTGTATCCTGTCTCCTATAAAAAAAACGAAAATATTTTATAACAAGTCATACAAAAGGTGTTACGTCAGATATTCCACTTTCGAAATTGTTTTTAATGTAAATTTCTTGTATATTAAATAAGGTAAAACACTGCACATGGGAAATTTTACCCTATTTTGTGACCAAAATACGAAAAATTGAAGTATTAACTTAAAACTTGGTTCAGCTTGTCAAACAAAAAAAGGCTAGCCACGTCCACTTTTTCTATAGTTGGGAGGTATAGTGTTGAATCATCAACTTCAATCTTGATCCAGCACTTGGGTTGGACGTAGTAAACTTACAATACAAAAATTGACTTGCCACGCCCACTTTTTATGCAGGTGGAAGGTAAAGAGTTAAATAAATGTTGTTATTTTTACCTAAGAAAAATGCGATTTTTTTCATATCGCACAAAATTGCAATATAAGATGTTGTGGCGATATGACATAAATCCATGATGAGTGAGCTCCATCGATGTATGATGAGTTTTCTTTGAACTTTTTTTTTAAACTTAAACTAAAGTTTTGTTTTAATATTAAACAATTTCTCTCAACTTATAATAAATTCACTTTCGAAGACAACCATTCAATTTAATAAAATTTTTAATTGATAAAAATTAGCCTAACCATGACTATTTTTTTTCAATTTTTTAGGTTTTAAAAATCGATATTAGATTTAAAGGTACATGCATTTGAACACGAAGCAAAAATCTAGATACAAAAAAAATTTTATTTTTTAACTCATTTCGAATAACGGCGGTAACACACTTTATCTGAAAAAAGAGTTTACATTTGTATGTTTTGGAGTATTCCCTGCAAGATGAGATCAAAAATACATAAGAGGTATTCACGATGTGGCGTATTGCCCTTGTATTGTGTATTTTTGATAAATTTGATATATGAAGTAAAATTACAAAAACAAAATGTACAGTGTTCAAAATACAACCCTGTAGCAAGATACAATGACGAAACCCTATTGTATTCTTTGTAAATTTCGTTGCATATTTGATCAACTGGTCACAAAAGCTTTTTGACTCAGCGTGGATCAAGATACTGACTGGGTTGGGTGTTTATTTTATAAAAGTTAATTCAATTCAGAGTTTCATTTCAATTTTTTTATTTTCTCGTACTGCTAAATGGTGAACTACCCACACTTTAGAGAAGGTTTGTTCACAATGCGTTTTAAATATTGTACAGTTTGTAAGAATTAATCAAAAATATATCACATCGTGAATACCCCTATAGTTTTAAGCAAGTTGTAAAATTGACTTTTGGTCTCAAAATAGGGCCGAAGTTCCCATAGTGCACTGTTTTCGATTTTTATTCATAATTTCTTGTAAAAGTTTATGAATTGGTTGGTATTGATTGAATGCCGATTCTAAAGAACATTGCTATTTTGGAAAAAAATTCAAAATAACGAAGAGTAACAGAAATGCAACTTGTACTAACTATACAAGTTTTCATGGCTTATGACTACAAAAAACTATGTTAAAATGAGAAAAAAATAATTTTTTTTTTAAATTTCGTTACTGAAGAACCTAATATTTAGTTGTTTTTTTTTCTCTGGTTTGTTCACAAAACTATCTTAGAACAACGAAAGCAATATTTTTTTGTACAATTTAGACATAATATAGCAAGTTTATATGGTTAGTGGTGAAAAAACCATGAATAAACCCGAACAAATTAAATATCTTCACTATTTGGACCTAATGAGGCTATAATATAGTGGGGCTATAATAAAGTTTGGTGGCTTGTAGTCTGAAAACTGTGAAAAAGTAAAATAATATAAAATTTTGTGGAATTTGGACCTTAAGGTGCCCAAGACCTAGTTTTTGGTATTTGATATGATTACAAAACATAATGCCCGAAGCAATCTGAACAACTGTCAAAAGAAATCCACCTTAAAAAACTCACTAGAAACAAAATACAAGCCGTTAAATAGGAGATAAAATTTTTAAAATCGTCTTTTGGCGGCAAAATGTTTAGCAAAAAATTTTGTTTGAAGGCGAACCTAAAACATAAAAAAACTAATGATGTCACATACATGAAATAAGGTAAAACTTGATTTTTTATCATCAATTTGAGTCCAATTCTGCTACAAGTATGTACCTTAGAACATTATAAGTTATTATAGTAAGATTTATAATATTATATATTATAATTAAGTGATTTTTTATGAATATTATTTTTACCATTAATAAAGGATTATAGTATATAATATAGGATTATAGATTCAGCAGCACAAATAAAGAAAAATAATTTTACAATTTTGTTTTATTTTGTTCAGAACATTATAAGTATTATACTAAGTGATTTATAGTAAGATTTATAATATTATATATTATAATTAAGGGATTTTTTATGAATATTATTTTTACCATTAATAAAGAATTATAGTATATAATACATGATTATAGATTCCGAAGTACTGTAAAGAAAAAATAATTTTACAATTTTGTTTTATTTTATTTTCCTGCGGAAGTTTTTGGACCACTATAAGTTTAAGCCATTTATTCTTAACGGGGGACATGGCATTGGCTGTTTTTTTAAATGGACTTTTTTTATAAATTTGTATTTTAGTAAATATTCTCAAGATTCTTAGGAAAAAAATTTTATGGAAAAATGCCCACGGGTTCAGCCGGATAAGTGAGAGCGCATTTTTTTCCTTGCATTTTTCTTTGTTCACAAACTTTGAACGCGTTTATCTTGAAACATATATGTTATACTCCTGCATTGGCAGCAACCTACATTTTCAATGAATTTCAACTACGAAATCAAAGAGAGATAGCCTACCTAAGATTATGATGTTTGTATTAGTATATTTGAATATATGTAAATTACTGCACACAAGAAAATGTCACATCGTCACAGGGGCGGTTGTTATGAAAAATATGTTTTGTTTTTTTTTGTTTGGCATAAATATTAGCCACGCACCATTATACAACAATTATAGGAACAAAGCGTAAAGTATGATTCAATTAAAAAACACAAAAATTTAATACACTAAAATTCAAACAATAAAAATTCAAACAACAAAAATATTTGAATACTCCTGAATTTTTTTATTTTCAAATTTAATTTCGGGTACATTCGTTAATATATTTTCTCGCTCATATAACAATATATCTGCACTCTTATGTTGGCGAATGTACCTTGAGTGTACTGCCAATATAGAAGTATTACATATATGTCTCGAAACCATGTTTTTCGTACTGGTTGCGGCACTAGCGGGTTCATTTTATGACGAAATTTTATTTTTGACCAATTTTGCTAAGATTTAAAAAAGTAATTTTTTTTCCCAGATAGGACAATTTTTCGACTCCCAGCGCTACAACCACGAGGTCCCGTTTTTTTCTTTGCCGCCAGTTTAGAGCTCTATAAAACCATGTTGGGGTGAAAAATATATTTTTTTGCATTTTTTTCTTGTAATTTGTTAAATTTTCTATAATAATAAAAACAAATTTTGGAAAAATGGTTTGTTTTTGACTGAGTTATGAATTTTTAAAAAAAGGTCTGTTTTCTTTGCCGCGAATGTTATGTCCCTCCTTAAGTCGTATGAATTGGAAAAAAGGAGGACATCTATATTTATGAGTCGACTATGCATGAATCACACGCAAGTAATATTCTCCGTGCATCCAGCTAGGAACACGATATCGAAAGAAAAACAGATCGATTCCCACATTTTTGGTATCGAAAGAAAATTATCGATTCCAACCATACACTGGGAAAAAACACATACCTTGCTCCGGTAAAAAATTTCTCTATTATTGATAATAGCAATTTTCTCTTTTTCAAATAAAATTTTCTTCAATTTGAATAAATTTTCACATTTTCGAAGAAATATTTCCTTACTTCTAGGAAATGGAAATATTTCAATGTCTCTAATAATGATAAGTATTTTTCTCGCACAAAAATTTCTCATTTATAGAGAAATTTTATTGAAAATGAAAAACTTTTCTTATATTTTGATAAAAAATTCACTATGAGAACTATTTTCTTCAATAAAAACAAATATTTTCTTAAAAATGAAAAGTATTTTTTCTAAAACCGATATATTTTCTATTTCATGGAAGCTTTTTATCATTTTTAGAGAATTTTTAGTATCGCAATTAGAGAATATCATTCTCTGGAGCAAAGTCTATACCATTTTTCTCTAAATATGATGCCTTTTTTATCGTATTTCGAGACACTTTTTTCTGAGTGTATATTTAAAGAAATATATCGATATAATGAATATCGAATCGAATTTAGAAATTTGTGATAGAATAAATAAGGTAGTGGTTAATCATGATCGAATTCTCATAGGTAGAATTGTTCTTATCAACGAATCTCTGTGAATATTGCGTACACCAAAAAAATGTAGAAGAATAAGTAAACTGAAAAAAAAATATGAAAAAAATATAAAAAAATACCCGAAGTATCGAAAAAGTAAAACAAACAGTATGGGTACTCTGAAGTATCGATTCGATATTCGTGTCCTTACATCCAGCACTTTAAAATTACTTTCAAAACTATTAAATAAACCTTACATATTTTTATAATATATTTGAATATTCCCCATTTTGCAAATGCTTATGTTACCGCATGACTCGTATTTTAACTACAGAATGTATTTAGGTAATTATGTAAAAGGCTATGAGAAACATTTTTGCGGAACATTTTAATTCTCTGATTCTTCATTATATTGGTATATTTGGCTATGTGAAAAGAGACTAAAACAACCAAAAAAAGAGGGCTATAAAGGGTCTAAATGTCTCTTTTGGAAAACCTAGTAACGTTTGTTCTGGAAGTTTTGTTTAATATAAGCTTTTTTTTCAAATGTCAGCAAAATTTGTCCGTGGGCCGGGATTTATGTCAACATTATTTTCCTTTTCAGTCAATTTATAATGAGAGAATGATTTAATGTTTAACAACTTCCATCAGTTTGAAACTTAATTTTAATGTGCTGGTTTAAGCACCAACGATTGCATCGAATTTCCGTGTGTGTTCTACTAGAATAATATTATATGCGTTGTGTTGTTGTTGCTGTTCGTGCTGTTGCGCTCATTTGTCCCATGCAATTGTTGCAATGCGCGTCATTTGATATCTTAAATGTCTTGCATCGCGTGTCGCAGAATCTGCACAAATTAGTGTCGTGATTAAATCTGTGACCTGGTCGTCCATGAGGTGTGGTTGAGTATGTGGCATTAAGTCGACTGCTTGCATGTGTGTTTAAAAGCAACAACAACAACAACAGCAACAACAATAACAATAGAGATAATTGCAGATAATGCAACAATTGACTAGATCTCCATTAATTTCGCTGATGTTGTCTTTGTGCATAGCTATGTAGCAAATGTTCTTGTTGCAGTAGTAGTTGTTGCACCCAAGTAATTAATTACTTACCTAGTCAGTCTTTCACACCCATACGAAGTAGTGTCATGCATGTATGTATGTATATATATTTAAGTATATTGTATGGCGTTATTGCCACGGGAGTCCACGTAAGTCGCGTTGTTATTGTTTTGCTGCACTCTGCTACTAAGCAGTAATTTACATCGTTGTTGTAGTTGTTGTGATTTTGACTAATCGAGCGTTCAAGTTTAAACACCTCGCTGGAACGCCATTGGCTCAATCAGAAATATTATTGTTGCTGGTAGAACTACAAATTGTTATTGCATCATTAGATGGCAACACCTGCTGCTGCTGCTGTTGCTGCTGCTTCTTCCATCGTCTGGCATCGATTCTGTTGCAAACGTTGATGAGAATTTTTTAATATCGCTGAAATAATTCCAACAATAAATCAAAATCATAGTAAAAATTTATTGCCAACTCTTTCTTGCAATAATTATAACCGACAGTTACAACAGCAACAAGAATACTTCTATCGGAATTTGTATTTTTTTTACGTAGCTCATGTAATGTTTTCTAATTTTTTTTTTCCAATGTTGCAACATGATGAGCAAATGTTTTTGCTACAAATGGATATTCTTTTGCTTAATGAAAAATCAATTGCATATTTTGTGGCGTTACTTTTTCGTTTTATTTTTCATTTTGTTTTTTGCACAATTGGACATTTTGAAAAATCGTTATCGCTAAAACTTGAAATCTTAACAATAATATTGTTGTATTCAAGCAATAAATTGTCTTGTTGTTCACTCAGTTCTGCTTAGCGCAAGACGAAAAAGCAAACTAATGGCTAATATTCAATATATTTGCTGTATTACTTACTTATTTTTGAAACTTTGAAGTTCTGACGTACGAATGTCCGCTGTAACTGTTTTAAAGAATTGCAAATTAAACAAAAATTTGAGGAATGCTTCGTGGTAGTGTTAAATAAAATCTATAAACTATTGCTGGTAAATCTATAAAATATTAATATTATGCAAAAGGATTACTTTGTCTGTCAATTTGGGCATCCAATGAGAAAATTAGAAAATTTTGAGAGTTAAATAATTAATAATTGCAATAAACTTGATTTATACACATGTTGATGGTGTGAACCGAAGAATCTGCAATCTTAGCAGAAATTTGGCGTGATGAAAATAGTTCAATCGTATTAGCGAAGATTGGAATTTTAGAAAAAAACTTTCTCGTTTTTATACCAATATCGTTATAACGATAAAATATTGTGGATATTTTAAAACTTCTGAGTCAAAATCTATGTATCTTACAAACTATAATAATATGTTTTTTAAGAATTATAGACTAAAAATATCAAATGAAAATGCCCCAAATTAAAACTCACAAAAATGTGTACTTACTGATGATTTTATCTTACATTCTTGTCGTTTTTGATCAAATTTTTTCACCTTGATCAAATTATCCCTTCGAAAGTGACTCGAACTCGTTTCGTTTCTCCAATGATTCGCCGACGGAAATCCTGTCCATAGAATTTTTGGTTTAGTGTTAGTTTTTATTTACTGTTTACTTACGTTGTACCCATGATTCTTCTTTTGTATTCAGACTCATGCAAATTACTGCATTCTTTGGATGAGCTTTCTGGCCAAAATTTATATCCCAAAACTCCGATTCTTAAAGAATCTTCTTAAAGAGTTTTCTCAAAATGAAGTAAAAATAATCACTTGCGCTGAATTTTAAATGCTGCTTAATTTATTTATTTATTTGGTTAAGCTTAATACAAGGAGTTTAAATACTTAAGAACTAAAACTTATAATTAACAGGGATTATCTTAATTTACAATTGTATCATATCTTGTACTGGAAGAATACATTAGAGAGGCGGATGAAGTGGTTTTGGAGAGTTAAGGAGGATATTTCGGAGTAGTGGTCTGCTCAGATGAAAATCGAATTCGTTGATCAAACTATTGGTTACCCGAAGCATTCTGGTTATGGGTTCACTGCATTCATAGTCGGTGCGGTGAAAGTTAAGGTGGAAGGTAAAGGAAAGTTAAGGAAGGTTAAGGTAATTGGAGTAATTCTGGACAGTTAATGGTTCCGCAACGAAGAGAACATCGGCAAGTTGGTGGTAGTCGATCTACCTTTGATGAAGCCATGTTGACTAGGGGGAAAGATAGATTTGCAATGGAAGAAGAGAATGTCGTAGATAATACTTTCAAAAATTTTAGGAGCACATGACAGTTTTGCGATAGGTCTGTAATTAGAAATATCATTTCTAGGTCCTTTTTTATGTAAAGGTATTATGTACGAGTTCTTCCATAACTTTGGAAAAACAGAGTTAGAAATAGAAAGTTGAAAGAGAGTCAAAAGGGGATGAGCCAAAAAGTTCGCGAATTTTTTGATGACAATAGCAGGCAACCCATCGGGTCCAGGAGAATAATCATCTTTAAGATTATGTAACTTTGCTAAGACATCAGCTAATGTTATATCAACAGAAATCAGTGACGTTTGAGCACAGTTCCTTAATGAAGAAAAGTCTAGTTCATCGTTATGACTTGTGAATGACTGACTGAAGAAATTTGCGAATAGGTTTGCAATTATTTTCGGGTTGTCTGAAGAGATATCTGAAAAAGTAAGGGTTGATGGGTAGTTGTCAGATTTTCTTTTGATATTAATGAACTTGTAGAAGCTTTTAGGATCCAACAACAATTTAGTTTCAATATGAGCAAGGTAAGACTCATATAGGTTTTCACAAAGTGTAGAAAAAAGATTATAGACGTGAAGATAATTTGTGAGGGCAAGAGAAGAACGAGAAAGTAAATAAGTTCGCCAAAGTTTGTTCCTCTTATTACGAAGTGAACGTAGTTCTTTATTGTATACTCTAAAAAGTAAAGCGTATTTTAAAGACTGCCTTTAAATCAACTTGTGCCTGAATTTAAGCATGTTTTTAATTGTAATATTCTAAATGCTTGAAAACCCAAAGAAGCATATTTGAAGTCAGCTTTTGGATGTTGATTTTCAGACAAGCTAGCTAAATTTAAACCAATTTATTGGTTTTTATATTAAAAATGTCTACAATTCATCATATGAGTCTTAATTTAAGATAGCTTGCATTGCTATTCAGGCCAGTTTGTTTACGATAAGAGCTGAAATTCAGCGAAGGTAAGGCTGCATTTACCATTTAACTGCCTTTAAGTAAGACATCATTGAATGCTGTTTTACAGCATAAAAAGGCAAAAGTAATTTCAGCAAAAGCTGTCTTAATGCTGTTGCAGCTTATTTTAAGACAGTTTTTTTACCTAATATTAAGATTTACTTTTTACAGTGTACCATGGAGAGATGACGGAAAGTTATTTTGCTTAGTAAAGGGGACTGAATGTGTGAAGCAGTCAAAAATTTTGTCATAGAAGAGAGCAACAGTATTATCAACACTGCCATGAGCATTATCGAAAATATGTTGAAAATTGATTCTACTCAATAAAATTTCAAGTTTTACAAAATCAGTTTTACGAAAGTCGAAACTATACGCGTGCTCAAAGTGTGTTTTTATTATGTTATTATTGTAAGATAGGGTAAGAGATAGAGGTGGATGGTACTGATCGAGTGTTGAAAGTAGATGGTTACTCGCGGAGACATCACAATTATCTGAATCTGAAGAGAATACAAGATCTTGCTGCCTACCAATATTGTTAGTTACTCCACTCAACTGGTAAAGGCCGGTAGCCTTTGTACTTTTATGCTTTTGTTCTGTGTATCGCTTAGTCAAAGCTATGTAATTAAAAACAAAAAATTATCGAAAAATGGACGATAAAGCAGTGAACAAATTAAATTAATTGTTTGTATGAATGAGAAATGTTTCATTTTATCAGATTTCTAAAGCCGATTTCTCACATTCTGTCAGTTTTCGTACACAGCTTTGATAAAAGCGAAACACAGAAAGAGGCAGAACTTAATACCTTTCCAACAATAACAATTCCACGTTAATCTAATAAAAAATGTGTCTTTTACAGCGGTTTTAAAAAGGCCTTTTTAAAAATATCAAAAAATTCAATTTTTGGTGGTCAATAAGAGTTATAATGAAACATAATTTTAAAATTGTTGGTATACAGAATATTGGTACAAGTAAGAAATTTAATATTTTAGCAGATGTGAGTATGCGTTCTAAAAATAAAACGTTACAAGCAAAAACATGTTTTTTTACCAAAACAGACCTTCAGGAGAATTAAAATTGCTCTGGCGGTTTTTCTCCGATTTGAGAAAAAAGTATACAGAAATCATTTTAATGAGTTCCTCTGACTTTTGAGACCCCGACCGGTTGACATTTTTTTTTATCCATATAAGATTGATCCGGCCGATCCGGATTGATCCATTGTGAATGGACATTGCTCTTAAAAATTTTTGTATTTCAAGTAATACAACAAATATGTTTTTTAACCCATTTTAGTCAGCTGGTCGATTTTTCGTTTCGTTTTCGTTAAAATTAATTTATGGAAAAAGTATTAAAAAATATTACCTGTTCATGTAAAATGGAAAATTTGGAAATTTTTATTTATTTTCTGAATTTCCATTTAACCAAATTATATCTTTGCAGAAAGAATTTGAAAATATTTTTAATATTTTTTTCAGAAATAAGTTTTAAAGTCAGTGGTCGGGAAATTTACCAGCGGACTAAAATGGGTTAAAGACATTCACTTCTATTTTGCATTTATTTTCCATAAAATAAAACATAAAAAAAAGTTTCGATAGTATCGAATCAATTTTACTTCATATTTCAAAATAAAGTAAATGCCCTGATTTTTCAAGAAATCGGGTGGTGGTCCTTCCCATTAATGCCACTTTCATCTTTGTCCGATGTATATTTTGCGAGCCAGACTAAAATGAGAAGTGGGATGTACCTACTTTTTTTCTTCAGAATGCATGCTAAGTTAAGCAAAATGTAAAGATTTTATGGTGGTAGTTTGTGGTTTGTGCAAGCTCTTTTGAGACCACAAAAAATCTAAAATTCATCATTTTCAAGAAGGTGTTCTTTTAACACCTATAAAATATATATTTTTCATGGTATTCACATTAGAAGATGTTCGATGATTATCGATTTCCGATGTTAAGAGACAAAAAATCGATATTTTTACATCGATGTCACGAAAATATAATCGATGTTATTAAATTTAATTTTTTATGAACGATTTCACAAAGTATTTCAGTATATTTCAAATTTTCTTAAAATTTTTGTTGGTTAATTTGAAATGAAATGAAATATTGTGATTATTTGATTTTACAAAATGTTAGTTGGTTTTCAGGTAGCTGGATTTGTGTAGGTCAGGCCAACACTCGGAAAGCTGTGTTCAAGATGGTATTAAATCGAAAAGTATTTTGAAATCAGTTGTATTTTGAAAGTATTTGGAATCCACACCTTCGGGGTTTTGGAAATTTCTGACAAATTTTATTAAAAACGGAATAAACAGTAAGTAAAATATGTATTAAATAGTACAGTAACAGAAAATATATGTATAAAACAGCACTCAAGGATTACAATAGATATATTTTGAAACGAACACTTTGTAGACCGTTATGTGTTATAATGAAACAGCAATAAAGTTTGGAAATTAAGAGCATTATCAATGCAGCATATTTAAAAAATCAAGTGTACTTCATGTAGTACGGTCGGCATATCTGTGTTAAAAAGGGTAAAAAAACAAAAGTATCCATTTTTATATTTTTCTGAAATACCAATTTAATTTGACATGGGAAGAAAATCTAGCGGAAATAAAAATATGGGAATGACTTCATTTTATTTAAAAAGCCTATCTTTACCCATTTTTGAAGTTTTTTAAAGAAAAAATGTCAAATTCTGGATGATGAATTTTAGACATTTGTCAAACTCATTTAAATATTTGTTTGATACAAATTCATTTAAATACTTGTTTTAAATTGTTATTGAAAATTTCTATCAAAACAAGTAAAAAAAACAAATTGGCCATTTCAGCCCTTGAAAGGACTTTGACCGAGCTTTTTATGATCAATTGTGTTGTGTGTGTTATTTAATATTTGCACACAATTCACCGAGAACTGGGCCTACATGTTTTATGCCGACTCCGAACGGCTAAAGTTTATGTTCTCAAGAAGCTTTACATGGCATTATTTACTCTCTGAAGTTTGCCATTGTCTGCAGAGAGGTGGTGACCGATCAGAAAAATTTTTTTAATGAAAAAACTTTTCGCCGCGACTGGGGATCGAACTCGGGCTCCGAGCGTGCTAAGCCACTCACTTTACCGGCATGCCACGGTCACCATAAGTATGAGGACTATTGGAAATATTTCCATAAGATATTGAAAAAAAAATTATTTTTGTGTCGTCAGGTTTCAAACCAATGAACAATGTATTACACAGTGCAACTCATAATTTAAGGACTCAGGTTTGTTGATCTTTCGTAAAAGTACTTGTCAAAACTAGAAATTCTGCATCATTACTTTTGCCTACTTATGTTCAAATAAGTGATTTACGATGTCATCCATTTTGGACTATATTTGCAAGTGGGAACCATGGCGTAAAAAAATTAGTGTTAAAATGCTTTTTACAATTTTGTTATTCATAAAAATGTTGTCTCAGCTTTTTTCTTCAAATAGGAACCCTTACTATTTGAAGTGGAAACAGTGTCAAAAATGGTTTGTGAATTTGATAAAATCAATAATTTTTGTTTATTTGTCACAATTTTATTAATATTTGACATTCAAACAGTCAAAACATTTTTAATGTATGTTTTGATCTGAAAAATTAATGAACTCAAGACTACGAGTAAATTAAGAAGAAGCCTCAAGAAGAACAAGCATATGTCAAATGCACGATAATTTCAATTGGTGCTATTTACGTTTGACACCTCTGCTGTCAGAATCAGCTGTTTTGTGCTCGAAACTTACTAGAAACTGTTTCCATACTTTTGCCACTATTCTCGAATTTCATTTTACTCTCGCAGCCCGAGCTTTACACAGAACTTACACAGTGTAGAGTACAGAAACACACCTATTGTAACTTAATACTTTTATTTTTAATATTTTGTGCCATGTTTACATATTTTTTTCAATACACCAATACCTCGCTTTGCGTCGTTTCGTTTTGCGTTTTTTCGAAGTTGCGTTGCTGCTGAGTAAGAACTAATTTTCACTGTGCGTCGTTAGATTTTCGAAGTTGCGTTGTTTTGGGTTCGAGTCTACAACTTTTTTTTTTATTTTTTAAAATATGGCACGACTTTTTATTTATTGCGTCATGCCATCAAAACTCGGGGATTCCCTTTCTAATGAAAATCAACGCAATTTTAATACAGTTTTATTTTCACCTTTTTTTATTATTTCAGAGTTCAGTTTCAATTATTGTCTTGTTCTTTTTGTAACGTTTCAATTAGTGTGTTGTGTTTTTTTTTAAAAAAAGAATAATATATTTTTTTAAATTTTTACGGGTTGTTTGTTTCTGGTTACAAAATAGGTAAATATTTTTATTTTTTTTATTTTTATTTACTACAACAGCCACTTTGGACTCATCAGACAGTGGTTAATTTTTATTTTGTTTTTTATAAATTAATTGAATATATGATTTTGTTTGAATTGAATTTTTTTTTATGTTTTTTTTACATATTTTATAAAATTTTATATTATTTTTGTTTTTTAAATGTATACTTTGCTCAATTTTCTTTTTAAAAAGTAGTATTTTTCGATCTTCATATGGTTTGCTATAGAAAATCATAATTCACTTTGCGTCTTTTCAATTTGCGTCGTGATTTTTTGGAACGTAACCACGACGCAAAGTGAGGTATTGGTGTAATTTAAAACATTTTTAACACTATTTGTGCTCAGATGAGAGTTAAAATTTTAAAAATGCTTTATCAAGGGTTTAGTGAAGGCTTCTCATTTATAAAGACTTTGACTTTTTGTCATTATTGGACGATTATGAATAATATTTTTGATATTTTTCTTATAAAGGCCTTACAAGAGCCTCATAGATTTGTATTAATTTAAATATACAGCCGTATATTTAAAAGGTGAAGGATTTAAAATTTCTTAACATGTTTGGGGTAAACTCAAAAATGACTGGATAGGTTTTAAGGAAAATGAGATCATCGTGTACTCTTATCTTTCTGGATGGACATAGACTATGGCATATAGAGGTATCGAATTTTAATGAAAAGATATAAACGAACATTTTTGCAACACCATTTTCTTATACATATTGTGCGTTTCGTTTCTGTAGTGATATTGCAATATTTGTTCGCGTGATATCAGCGTGGACTTGTTTTCAGCAATGTTTTCTTAAAATTTTGAATAATTTTTATGCCTGCTATGTTTTATGGTCGTGGTCGAACTAATTTTGTAGAATGCCATTTTTTTAGCTGAATTAACACATGTCACTATACATCAACATATTTTTCCAAGCCCAACAAATTTTTTCCTTGACCTTGAATTTTTGTCCTTTTCGCTAGAGTCTTCTGAATCATCTATATCCTGCAATCAAAAAAATTTAATACCAAGAATTTCAAAAATCTTACCGTTCGTTAAGTTTCATTCCAATTTGTTCCATATCAAGTGCTTATAAATTAAAAGCATTACGCAAGCAGATAACTGCGCTACTTGACATAAATTTAACCCCCATTTCGTGCGGGTATAAAATTAATCTAATGTTGTCTATGCCACCAATGAAGACATTTATCTGCTCCCGGCAGAGCTGAGTGCTCAGCGCTTGTTTTTTTTTTTCTTTCTCTGATTTTTCTTTAACCTCATTCCCTTACCCCATTCCACCCACATACACTTAAATCCTTTCGAAAAACCTTTCACTTAAGTGGAAACTGCAGCACCAGCAGCTCAAGGACCCTTTGCAACATAGAATCAATGGGTGGAATTGGTTGTTTGGTTGTTGGCGGCATATTTGTGGAGTGGGTAATAAAGGGTGGGTGGGCATGGGTGGTGGGGGTTAGGCTGCTTGCGTTAGAACGACAGCGTCCAGTCAAGTGAAAAATTGATGGCCAACTCAATTGTCGATGAAGAGAAAGTAAAATGTCAAGTGCGCTTTCATTTTTGTTGTTATTGTTGTTGTTGTTGTTATAGGAAATAGCAAGCTTATGATGGGATTTTGTATACATATGTAAGTATATAGTAAGTATCGCTGAGTTTTGACTGCTGTTGTTGTTGTTGTTTTTGTTTTTGTTGTGTTTATGGCCCACTACTTCTAAGCTAAACTCAGGCAGGCATTTATTATCAGCTGCGCTCCTTGCTGAAATATTTTTTGTCAGATACGCAGGACTTGTACATAATTGAGATATGTATTCTTGAATGTTGAAGGCAACATGGCAGATTTGAATATGGCGCCAATGTAACGGTGCCATTGAAGCATGTTAGGCAACTAGCAATATAAAAGCAACAACATAAACAACAAACAATATATAAGTAATGTATTCATTATTTTTGCTCCTTTTTTTTCGTTTTTTTTTTAAGTATGAATTGTAAGTATAGTTAAGAAGAACGAACAACAATAAAAATAAAGTAAGTTAAGGCAGCGATAACAATATAAAAACAACAAAAACAACAACAACCACTTTTAATATACACAAGTTGTTGGTTGTTGTTGTTGTTGCCCGAGTGGTTCTGGGTCTTATGCAGGAATTTGCGGATTTTCTTAAATCCATTTTGGGCAAAAACTAAAAATAACAATAAAGCAAGAAATGAAATAAAATGAGTGCAAAACTTTTACATCCGTAGCTGCTGTACTCGTGCTCAACTCAAAAGATGAGATGAATATCTTAAGTTCAATGTTTCATTTGTTGTATCAAATGCGGACAAAATAAGTTCACATAAAACTAGCCTAAGGCTTAAATGGATTCGTCGTGGTCTTTTCTTTACTGTTGATGTATAAAAATTAACTGTTTACAATCAAAATTTTAGATTTGTCAAAACTTATTATATAGCACATTGTACAAAATTGTTTAACTGTTTAATATTTGGAAAGTCTAAAACTTCTGACATTTCACTGTCATAACGATGTTATGGCAGAAGCAACAAAGTTACCCCAAACCCTGCCAAACAAAAAAAAATTAAGTTAATAATTCAATTTCCAGCACAACCGCCATAGAAGAAACTAGTTGCGAAAGCTTTTGATCCCTAAAGGAAACAACAACAACAAGAACAACAAACAGCAAAGCAGAAAAATAGAAAAAAAAAAAACACACAAAAAAAGCGAATGATTTTTCGCATGAAAATTTCTGCTACGGAAAACTTTTCATTTCAAGTTCAACTATTTTCGCATTTCATTGCACAGTTTGAAAAAAGAGTCCTGCTGAGCGGCTGTCAAGTGAGGGTACGTAACGCTATTACGTACACAGCGAAGGACACTAAAAACCAACACGTTGAGCTGAACGTAGAAATTCCCACACATACGCAGCTTAAGAGCAGCACAGCAGCAAATCTTTGGAATTTAAGTAGTTTCAGTGGGACAAAATAAAAATACATAAGTAATAAATACTAGCAGGAAGGCAAGGCATTAAAAGATGTTGCTTTATATAAAAATCATTTGTTTGGTTGTTGTTGCTATTGTCCTTCTTCATGCTCTGTCTTCAATGCTCATCACTTTCATTTCGTATTCATCACTTTGTCTTGCTCGTCATTAATTCTGCGGGTTTACGTGTCATTTATGTCATCATTTAATCATTAAACTAGGAGATAAAAGACGCACCCGGGAGTTTTAATGAAATGCGGCGAATGGAGCGAGTATCATCGTCAGCAACAGCAGGTCGCTTGGGAGCTTCATTTGGCATTGTAATCCGCTCTGTTTGGCGCGTAATAATAATGATAATTCTCTTTATTAACGCAATGTCGCCATGTTTGGCCATTATTTCAGTTTGGTCAGGATTGAGTCACTTGGCCGCTGAGGTGACAGTCAAACGTTGTCAACGCTGCTGCTGCTGCTGTTTAAGTTTAAATTTAATTCCAATTTTAACACAAATAGCGAAGAAGAAGAAGAAAACATTGTTAGCTTAAGGCAGCTAATAAGCGAATGTTGGCGACCAACCACAATGGGCTGGCGTTAAGAAATGTCCAAAATCTGGATTAAGTTGCCAGTCAGCCTACAGCCAACAGCCGACAGGCGACAGCCGAGTTAAAAGCTTAGCTGGAATCAAAAAAATTTAAATAAATGCGCTGCATAAACAACCGACCTGCGATAAAATGTCCACGTTTTTTCTTCATGTAACCGCACATTGGGGCAAGCTCATCAATTTAACGAAAAAAAATATAGTTTTGAGCTCTAGAAAAATCATTCGCGTATTAAGGTTATGATTTTTATTAACAAACTAGTGGATGTAGCCCGGTGTTACTCGGGGTTGAGCCTCGAGCACAGAAAAAGGACGATTATCAAAACTGCTCTTATTTAAACATTTTTCAAATTATCAATTAAATTTTAAAATTTTTTACAATTTCGTTTTTTGTGGTTTTGCACCCTCCTTTCGTCGAAAGTGTTTTTTCAAATTTCCGTAAAACTGTACCTGCCAGACATGATTTAAAAAAAAATTGGCATCTTCAACGTCTCAATCAGACGCCTGGTTTCTGAGGAAAATGATCACCCACACTCAGAAAAAAACACATTTCTTTTCTCCGGTGATAAATTCTCTTTTTTCGATAATAGAAATTTACTCTTTTTCAAATAAAATTTTCTTCAATAAGAATAAATTTTCACATTTTCGAAGATATATTTCTTCACTTCTAGGAAATGGAAATATTTCAATGTCTCTTATAATGTTAAATATTTTTCTCGCACAAAAAAATTCTCATTTATAGAGAAAAATTTATTGAAAATTAAAAATTATTCCTTAATTTTGATAAAAAAATCACTCTGAGAAGTATTTTCTTCAATAAAAACAAATGTTTTCTCAAAAATAAAAAGGCCTTTTCTCTAAAAACGATATATTTTTATATATTTCTCTCTTTCATAGAAGCTTTTTATCATTTTTAGAGATTTTTTTGGATCGCATTTAGAGAAAGGCTTTCCCTGTAGCAAAGTCTGTATGATGCCTTTTTTATTATATTCCGAGAAAATTTTTTTTGAGTGCAGTTCAGTGATGATATCGGATCATTTTCCAGAGTACTTTTTTACAAAGGCAAATCGTACTTTTTTATTGTTTAGGGTACTTTTTATTAAGTAATAATATGTGAATCAATACAAAAATTAAAACCAATACTTTTGGTTAATAATACCAAACTGTATTATATATATCACATAAAGGAGCAAAAAATAATCAGGATTTATTTCAGAACCCGTTAAATATGTACATATATAAAGGTGCCTCGACCTCTATGGGTCAAAAAAAAGATGTCAATGCCACCAACTTAAAATGAACCTTGATCGATTCTGAGGAATGCTCAACATTTTTTTTGGCTATTACGATAGCCGCCAGTGAGCTAAACCATTTTGAAAAACATCCAAAAACCATGTTTTTCGTAAAAATATTAGCTGGTGCAGCAGTTACAAATAAAGAAATGGTTGAAATGGTTGTAAATAGTAGTACTAAAGAAGATCTTACGAAGATTTGCGAGTTTTAATGAACATTTTTGACTTTTTCTTTTAAAAGTTCTTGTTCTGGGAACATTTTTAAAATCTAATAATACGTGTCTGGACGAGAATTTTGGCAATAAGCTTATGACTTCATTTTCAAAAATGATTTTTTTTAACTCTTGACAAAATTCCACGTAAAATTCTTTAATATACCAGAGTACTTTTTTCGGCAAGAAGGTACTCGGGTACTTTTGTAGAGTCAATAGTACTCAAAAAAGTACTATTCCACTCAAAATATCATCCCTGGTGCAGTTTGAAATGCATTTAAAATGCAATTTCATCTCAAAAACATTCTAAATTTATAAAATCCGTTAAGCATCTATTCAATTTTTGGATTATCTTCGTTTAACTTCGGTTTTGGTCGATACTGTTCGGTTGATTTTTATTCATCTTTATATAGTTTCTGCTCGTATTCGTTAAACTTATTTTTTTTTGTTAGTCTTTGGTTCTTGACTTCGTTTACCTTCGGCTCATTCCTTGATTTTTGTCGAAAGAACTTTTAAGAGCATAGGTTCTTTTTAGTAACAGATACAAATGCCTACCAAGTATCATCAAAATCGGTTCATCCGTTTTGGCTTGAATGAGCCAAACATAGTTGATTGAATAAAGCGCCCTCTCACGAAACTTTTCAAAAATTTAAATGGCCCGAATTCTGTTGCAGGTAAGTTATTCCAAGTACCAAATTTTAGTAAAATAGGTCAAGTAATTTAGGAGTTATGAGACTTAACAATGTACTTTTTAAAGCGCCCTCTTGCGGAAGTCTTCGTAATTTTTTATATTTAATGTTTTATCTTGGGTGCAGTTGAACATTCATATCTAATTTGACTGAAATCGATTCAGGCGTTTAGGAGTTATTAAGTTTAAGAACGCACCACTGAAAGCTCCCTCTTGCGGAAGTTTTTGGAATTTTTTATGACTTATGTTTTATTTTGGTAGCAGTTGAACCTTCATACTAAATTTCATTGAAATCGGTCCAGGCGTTTAGAAGTTATTATAGAGTGCCACGCTCAGATACTTCCGCCCACTTTCTTACACTCCCTATGTTCTTTCTCTGTATGAAAAGTACTCGGTGTTCAAATTTCAGCTCAATCGGATAAACGGTGCTCGAGCCTATACGGAACAGACAGACAGACAGACAGGCAGAGGGACAAACATTTGATTTTATATATAAGATTTAGATAGATTTTAACAATATTTAGATTTAGATTTAGATGCGCTAAGGTTCACAAGTGAAGTCTTATACAAAAATATTTTTTTGAAAAAGATTCCATTTCTTTGTAAGTTCAATTTTGTAGTTCAAAACCTCAAACTGCCAAACTCAAATCAACAAAAATTTCGTATTTTTCAAGGGTCTTGATGAATGAAAAAAACTTTTTAACAAAAAAAAAACCTACTTCAAAATCACTACAAAGTAAAAAATAATTTTAATTACTTTTACTATTTATTTCTTGGTCAAATTTGATAATTTATTTATATTCATTATTATATTGGAAATCTTATGATATCAATTATTCTGAATTTTTTTTATTTTTATCATAAATATATTAATTTTTTATGATTATAAAAGCTTCTAGTCAGCGCTAATCATTGACATAAAATGATGATATTTTTGCCATCCCTACTCTATTTAAGACTTTTTTATTTGTGAATATCCTGCTTCGGTGACGCTGTATTAATTTGTAATCTTAATTTTTCTTAAATCTTAATTAAAATGCTATATGTGTGTTGCAGCTGCACAAAAAATCTGATTACATTAGCGCCGACTTCGAAGCTTTTATTATCATAAAAAATTAATATATTTATGATAAAAATAAAAAAAATTCAGAATAATTGATATCATAAGATTTCCAATATAATAATGAATATAAATAAATTATCAAATTTGACCAAGAAATAAATAGTAAAAGTAATTAAAATTATTTTTTACTTTGTAGTGATTTTGAAGTAGGTTTTTTTTTTGTTAAAAAGTTTTTATTTCTTTCTTTTTAGAGAAAATGATATATTTTAAAAAAGTGTATAAATTAATTAAACACCAATTAGTTATGCTCATAATATGGAAAATGCTTTTCTGTCGTTTCTTATTCTGTTCTTTGTCAGTATCTTTATCAGTACCTACTCTTGTATTTTTATCAGTACCCCAATGTCAATATTGACTGAATAGTGTGTTTATAATAGTGACATGCCTCTTTGTCGAGAATATCACACTCTTTGTCATAGTGTTTTCAATAGTTCTACCCATTCTAACAATGAATTTGATCACCCTCAAGTCAATATTATACAGTTTTTTTACACACTGCCACACCCCTTTGTCGAATGACGCCCACTTTATTGACAACAACTTGTTATAAGTGTGCCTACCTCTGTACTAAATATCAGTACTCTAGTGTCAATATTATTCGAGATACAGTGTGTTTTAAATATTGCCACACCCCTTTATCAAACAACGCCCACTTTATTGAAATTAATTGTTTTATGACTGTGCCTACCCCTGTAGTTAACTTTAGTACTCTAGTGTCAATATTATTCGAGATACAGAGTTTTTCTTATACTGCCACACCTCTTTTTCGACTAACGCCCACTTAATTGACTGTTATTTTTTACCTACCCTTGCATTTTTGCTGTGAATTTTATTAACTCTAGTACTCTAGTGTCAATATTTACTGAGATACAGTGTTTTTCTTACAGTGACACGCCCCTTTATCGAATGCCGCCCACATTATTGGCAGTTATTTGTTATATTTGTACCTACCTTTGCACTAAATTTTAGTATCGTAGTGTCAATAGTAATCGAGATACAGTGTTTTTTTTAATATTGCCACTCCCCTTCTCGAATAACGCCCATTTTTTTTTTTACAAAAATTTGTAGTAATTTTTCCTACCGTTGTAATAAATTTCTGTACCCTAGTATCAATACTTTTCGAGACACAGTAATTCTTTTATATTGCCACACCCCTTTGTTGAATAGCGCCCACTTTTTTGATAATAATTTTTAATAATTGTGTCTACCTCAGTACTTAATTTCAGTACTCTAGTGTCAATTTTCTTTGAGATACAGAGTTTTTACAATATTGCCACACCCTTTTTTAGAATTACGCCCACTTAAGTGATCGTTATTTTTTATATTTGTGCTCGCCCTTGTAATTTTACTGTGAATTTTATTACCGTAGTGTCAATATTTACTGAGATACAGTGTTTTTCTTATAGAGACACGCCCCTTTTCCAAATACCGCCCCCTTTCATAGACGGGCACCTCCGCGTTGATAATGTCTATATGTTGACAAAAAATTACGGTAATCGGGCAAGTACTTTAGGAGTAATCGATGTACATACATTCACAAAAAAAAAAAAAAAAAAAAAAAAAAAAAAAAAACAGAGAAACCAACCAACTTGAGAACCTCCTCCTTTTTGAAGTCGGTTAAAAAGTATATTGTTTTACTATCAGAAAAAATGAAAATATCCAAAGCTGTCAGCTATGACAAGCCCAGTGTTACAGTGCATAAAGTGTGTGTACAAGATACATGAAGCTGAACAAAATTTTACAAATTTCATGAAAAAATACAAAAGCAGCATGAATCATGCATAATTTTTGTGAAAAAATATTTAAAATTCATGTACGAATACGAGAAGAACATGAACAGTTCATGAGATAAGTGACAAAAATGCATGATTTTCATATATATTAGATGGATTATTTTCCTAAAGTATTCCAAAACCTTCCAGTAAGGCCGGATTCTAAATTCTGGGTGCAATATGGCCATGTAAGATGAATCTTCGAAATGTATAAGAAAAAACTATGTCCGAACTTTTTCTCACTTGCATGAAATATGATATATCAACTTATAAAACATTTTTGCGATACCCAAGAACTTAGCAGACACCAAACTGACGAAGCTCTTGTGTAAACTAAGAGAAGATTTTTTTAATTTTTCTTAGTATTTTTCTCGATGTAGGCATTTGTTTCCAGTAAAAATTATGACTCTTAAAAGAGCCTATCAAGACTCATATAAATAAGGTTTTATCGTCATAATGCGCTCAGAAAAGACTCTTTTATGAGTACATTTTCGTTTGCTGTGGGTCCCACAACATGATTCATAATTATGACTGTTTTATGAGTCTTTTTATACTCAAAGTAATGACGATTGTAAGACTCATATTATGTATTCTTTTAAGACTCATATGTAGTACTCGTTTAATACTCATATGTAATATTCTTTTAGGACCTATATAATAAACCTTTTTGTAACGAACATTTTTTGTTGTTCAATTTCAATGCATGTATATCGCCACAAACAAACAATTCTTCGCAAAGCGAAGCCAGAATAGCATGCGTCCATAAAGCCCGTAAATTTTTGCAAATTTAATGCATTGAAAATTAATTTAGATGAGTTGAAATATAGCAGAAGAGTTAATTCAATTGGTATGAGTGGATATGCATATAGTACGAATTGGAGAAAAAATATGGTACGGACTGTATTTTTAATGTATTGTTATTGACGTTTCTCTCAATTCGTTGCTCTATACTATCCTCGCATTATATGTAAGAATTGTTTAATAAATTTATTGTCTTGCCCACGCGCCACTTGTTTTCAGTAAGAAAAATTCGACAAAAAAATGAAGTATCAAAACAAAATTTTATACAATCAAAAAAAAAACATATGTTCGGTTAAGTTCTTATTTATTTATTAGATATGGCAATAACCAGATTCTATTCTCTCACGAAACACTCATATATAAGACTCTTTTATGAGGTCTCTTTATGATAACGCATATATCAATCAATGTATGATTCTTTTATGAGTCTTTTTTATGAACAATCTCATATTTAGTACTCTTTAATGAGTGTCTTTTATTTGTACTCTTAAAGCAGATAAAATAATGACATAATAAGACTGAATTATTAGTCTTATTTTTGAGGCAATCATTTAACAGTCATATTAAAGACTCTTTTATGTGTCATTTAAGAGTCAGTTTTGGAGAGCCTCATGGAATATTCGCAGGGTTCAATTAAAAAAGTCTATAAAAAAATAAGTTTATAGTTCATTTTTTATTTTAGTGGGAAATGTTATGGAAAATCGGAAAATTTTGAGAATTACTGCGGGGAGCATCTACAAATTGGTTGGAAACCCTGTCCATGTATATTAAGCCGGATCGAAATTTAGATATCACCGGACACCAACTCAAAAGTTAGAGGGACTCTTTACAACTATTTCTGCATAATTTTTTTTCGGATCGGAGAAATCCCCACGGAGCGGTTTTGGTTCTCCTAAACCCTTTTTTTGACTAAAAAATCAAGTTTTTTGCCTATAACTTTTTTTTTTCTTCAGAATGCATACCCAAGATAAGCAAAAAAGTTAAGATTGTGATAGTACACAAATATTGGTTAAAAAAAATATTGAAATTTGTTGTCCTTACAAACTCTTTTGAAACCCCAAAAAGTCGATTTTTCATCATTTTCGAAAAGATGTTTTTTTTAAACACCTATAAAATATTTATTTTTCAAGCAATTCATATGCATTTATGCTTAGTGAAAAGATATTGAGCTCTTCTTTCCATTGATATATCTTATGGTGTAGTTTAACCAAAACTAAATGCCACAATTATATACAACATGAGAAATTGATATTCACAAGGATTCTTCAGCTTAATTATTATTTAATTGCCTTAATTACCGTTCGATTTTGACAAATCTTGGTATGTTTGAGTTTTTAGGTACGCTAAATCGAATTCTGACAACCATTTTTTAGAAAAGTATACGCCAGATGGCGCTCCAGTACAAAATGCATGAATTTCGAAAATATTTTCTTTTTACGCCTACAATATACGTATTTTTCATGGTACTCACTTTTGATAAAACCACTCCATACGTTATACCAATGGAAAGAATAGCTCAATACTTCACCAATAAGCTTAAATGCATATGAATACCACGAAAAATGTATATTTTATAGGTGTTTAAAAAAAACACCATTTCGAAAATGATGAAATATCGATTTTTTGGGGTCTCAAAAGAGTTTGTAAGGACAACAAATTTCAAAATTTTTTTAACCAATATTTATGTACTATCACAATCTTTACTTTTTTGCTTATCTTGGGTATGCATTCTGAAGAAAAAAAAAAGTTATAGGCAAAAAACTTGATTTTTTGGCCAAAAAAAGGGTTCAGGAGAACCAAAACCGCTCCATGGGGATTTCTCTGATCCAAAAAAAAATGATGCAGAAATAGTTTTTAAGAATCCCTCTAACTTTTGAGTTGGTGTCCGGATGATATTTTTTTTTCTCCATACAAAATCGATCCGGCTTAATGTATATGTTCAAATATATGCTTTTACCATAGCTTTAAGCGATATTTTATAATAACGTAATATTTTATTTTTTGGTATTTTCATTCTGCAAATAACATATTATTTTTAAAATTTTCGGAGTTCTTGGCTTGAGTCAATAGCTAACAGAAATTTCATTGGGAATCCATAATTTCTGAAAAATACAATCGACGTTTAATATAGAACGATTCTTGCAAATCAATCCCGACAATATCGTCACAACTACCTTAAATTTAAGCACCAGTTTGGAAAGCCTTCGCATTATAAATGTATGTAACCTACTCCAAAATTAAACGCCTATTTTATTACACGCTGCCCAATGTACATCGCTTAAAGTTTGTGGAATTCCCAGCGCACTGAGTTTGGTGGTCTGGTATTAGCCGGATTATTAATCTTCCTGCAGCCTTATTATCACTTCTGCAAATATTGACGCAATGTATTTCTGCAGCAATTCTGGCATTCTTGCTCCAAGGCTACAAAGCTACATCCATGACAGCTGTCACCGCTTAATGATTCAGCAACAGGATTTGCTGGAAGATACCTTGAGTAAGTTTTTAATTGCTTCTGCCAAATCAGTGTTCTTGTTTATCGCCTTTGCGTTCAATAAATGAATTATGGTAAAACGCTAAACGAATTTCCAGATTTCCAAATAAATATCATCTAATGCAAAACAGAACAAGTTTTGTCTGTGATAAATTATATACAAAGACAGGCGTTGACATTTAATTATAATGCTACTGGCACAAGGTCTCTTAATTGCATGGGCGAAAAAGAATAACAGCTTTAAGCTTATAAACAAGCTAGTCGCAAATTTAAATTTATATATTCAGCATTTCAAAATATATCCTTTTGACGCAATCCATCATGTGGCAAGTATTAATTTCAAAATTTCTGCACTAATTACTCAAACACTCATACACTCGAACTAACAGATTGAAGTGTTTATAAATAGCTACAACCAAGGGTCATCACCAGGATGAAATTGTCACTTGCGTTGACAACTCTTCAGAGAAGGCGCAATAAGAAGGATTTAAATTAAATGACACACAGTTCCATTGACACACACACATACTCCACACTTTACACTGACGCATTGCATTGAAAACATCATCAATGTCAACGGCATCATTAAAACATTCAAGTGGATGCAACTCCTGCCTCTGCTTAGTTGTGGCTTTTTGTGAGATATTCTATTTTTTTTTTTTTTATCCTTAGAGAGTAATAAAAAATATTTCCAAAAGGATCCAATAGTGTGGTTGGCTTCATGTATTTGCATTGCATTGAGTGCCCGATTTGTAATCAATCAACGTCAAGAAGAACAACCAAAGTACCAACCAACCAACCAACCAACCAACCAACCAAGCAAGCAGTCGAACCTTAAAACCCACTCAGCTTACACACGACCAACAACAATAGCCAAAGAAACGGGTGGAGGGGGGTGGCAAAAAAAAGGAAGAATCAAATGAGTGGCAGCAAAACTACTTGGATGATGTGGGCAATAAAGATGATGAGTTGATACAGAATTGAGTAAAGCGTTTTGCTTAAAATGACCATTCTTCTTCGACGACTGCCTTCATTCAAAGGTTTGACAGTTTTTTAAGCATGTTATAGAAATGTAGCAGTTGAAAAAAAATATTTGGTACAATCCTACCGAAGACAAGGAAGACTAACTTATGTATATGCAAGTTAGAGAGCCTGCAAGAGGCGTTGAAAGGACACTTTTTGTGACGCATACGTTGGTTGGCAACTGGTCTTTGTTTTTGGTGTTGCCAACATTTTCTTACGCCGATGATATATGGCACTTCAGACACGCCCCCAAACATTATTGTTCTTTAACTTAAATATAGATGTAGGCGTTCAGTCTGTGTATGTGTGTGTTGACTGCTTGTGTCTGCTTAAAACGGCCACTGGCTTTAATTTTCTGCTTGTTGGTTTGGAATATTTTCAACTTCTTGTTTTTAGTTTTAGTTTTAGTTTTTGAAAAAGTTAACTCAAGTGGCGCTACCTCTGCGTGTGCCTCACTAAATTCGCTACAACACCACGTTACGCTGCCATTTGAAACTTTCTCAAGTGTTGCTGCAGACGTGCTGCTGTTTGGCTGTTTATGAGAATATTTGTTCGTTTGTCCATGCTTGAGGCTCAAAGAAGCGCCGTAAAAACTATTTCTGTGGCTTCTAAAGTAGCTAATGCTGGGGGGAAGTAGACTGCAGTCGGTGTTTTGCTGCATGTGTCTAAAGCAGTTTCCATGTTTACTCTGCATTAGTTGCAGTAGTTTGCATGCATTTGTTTTTGTTTCTCAGAATAAAGGACTTCCTTTGATGCTGAACTATTTCTGTGTGCCTGAGTCAGCCACTGTTGCTTGTTTTTGTTCATAAAATGAACAATTTGCAGACACTAACTAATGACGGATGAATTTTTAGTTTTCCATTAAATATCAATTTTGCCACTTGTGCTTCTTTTATTGAGTCCATCTATCGTTTCCAAAATTATTAATGATGTGAAAAATCGAAAAAATACCGTTGACCACTTAAAGCATTTCGACTGTAATTGACAATATTTCATTTTTGCAATGAATGTCATCATTCTTCAGCGCATCTGACATTAACAAAGAAAAATAACGGTCAAGAAATACTCTGCGACAGTGGCGTATTGACCAACTGTTGAATTTAAGAAGGGCCAGTACGAATTTGGACCGATAACTACACTGCTTGTTATTAAAATTGCAATTTTAATATTTGTTGTTTTCCATAGAACACGTTTGTGATATACCATATAAGAACATTTTTGATGATACGACCCATTCTGAAATTTGATTTCTACCAGCTGAGGTCACATCAATTTTATTCAATGTTCCACCAATATTTATGATATAAAATATGAAAAAAGCAAAGAAATGACTGTAAGTGGATGACAAATAGTGCAAAGAACGGTTTGACGATTCCGGATTGGATTGGATGGATTTTGGAATGATCCAAAAGGCAGAATATTGAGTGCCGTATGAATTGAAGCCGAGAAATGTCGAACGCTGTTCTTTCTTTTGTGAACAGCTGCTCCAACGGCAACGATGACGCATGCCCTTGATGATCAGCACTTTTGTTCTCTTGGAGAACTCGAAAATTGGATCGATTCGCGGGATCGCATCAAAAGACTCATCGTTTTTTCGAGTTAGTATTTGAAAATTGACTCTTTTAAGCATAACTGTTGCCGAGATAATTGATATTTTGGAGGATGAGACGATATTTTGAAAGGCATCAGTGGATAAGGAAAGATCTTCCTGCAAATAAGAGACAACAATATAAAAAACCTGATTTCTTGAATACATAAACCTAAGTTTGTGTAAAAATTTCAGTGATTCGAATTATATTCGATGATAAAATAATTGATTTCATCGTATTTAATTCAAAGAAGTACGCTGTTGACCGAGGAAACAAACGATTTGACTTGACGAAGGCAGAAATACGTCTCATAGTTACGATTTTTGTATTATGTGCTTTTGCGTGTATGCGAGGTATTGGATATTTTGGGACACTGGTACTATACTTACCACACTGGCAATTTCAAGAGCTCGCTTCCAACAATCCTGCCACCGATTGCAATGCGATATAAATGCTATTGAATCTCGGACTCCACACTATGACCACCACAGTATCAAATAGCATGTCAGTGGTAAATCTATTCGCTTTGGTTTCAAGGTCTGGAGCATGGCTAATAATATGGGATATCAAGGTGAACCATATCAGGAATATGAACAGGTACAACTAATTCTAACTTAGCAGTAGGAGGGTCTGTTGTAACAAAAAGGGTTTCTAATTTCCCAGACGGTTTTCAATTCACGAAGTAATGTATTTCCTCTTTACTTTACTTAGTTTGAATGATCGTGATTCGAGAAAATCGAGTGAAGAGCACTCTACACCAAACAACTTAAGAAATTAAGTCAAAACCTCGAGGTAGCTATGATCAAAATACCGTTCGTTACAATGATAACATGTGGTTACTGTACCCTCTACTTGAGAAGGAGTAGCGCCAATGTGATCTGTACAAGGCTGATCAAATAGGGCTGGTCATAGGGCTGGCCAATTCGATGTTGTAGGATTCCTTTTTTAAGACTTATTTTAGATTGTTTGTGAACCATGGACAACTTATGTTAGTGACTCGGCGAGTGACTAATGAAACATGCAGGTCATAAAGTTGAAAAATTCTATTCATAAAATGCTCTAGCTTTTCATTAACAGAAATCATTAACCAGCACTCGGACCAGTTAATGGAAGACACGTCACTGATCAACGAGCTGTAATCAACGGACTTATAATCCTTAAAAGAGATTGTTTTTTCAACGACGACTTGTGTTAGATTTTTTTTTTTATCAAACATCCCCCCAAGGTAAATCCTGATTACAGCTCTGCCTTAAGCATTTGCTAATGCATTAAAAAATTGTTTATTTAGTGATATTAATATAAGAAATCGTTACATTTAATGATATACTTTTTTTTTTTAAGATGGCAGTGCCGGCCCTTGTTTTATTTTTCAGATGAAACTTTAGGTGCCAGTTCGTTACTGCTCTCGGTGCTGTGAAGGATGTTATGACATGCGAGAGTTTCTTCTCAGAATGCGGGAGATACTCAACAAGTGCCTGTGTTCTCTAGTTAATAAGTGGTACATTAAGTGCTGCCTGAACGGACTCTATTGTTGTCACAGTTTTGCGCATTTTGACGCATCATTTTGTGTCTCTAGTGTTGACGACAACAATGAGCTGCTAATGACGCCAGCAAGAACAACAATATTTTCAACACGAATGGTGGTGGCGACATGGAAGGAATCAGCACATAAATGAACAAACTGCCAAAATTAACACTTTGTAATAATTGAAATTACCACAGCCAGTCTTGCCAATACCGCTGTCACAGCCGCAGTTATTAACGCTTTTCAAGTATCGTTTCATTGAGAGCTTGAGTGCTTGAAGATGTTCTTGAGATGTTGAAGAAGTGGAAGTGCGACGCAAAATGAAGTTTATTAAACATGGCATGGCGGCCGCTACTTCCTGTCATTTTCTCAGAATTCAGTCAGTCAGTCAGTCAGTCAGTCAGGCTGTCAGCCCATTTGCGTTGTTAATAATTATATTTTAAAGTGTGTGTGTTGTTGTAATTAATGGAATTATTAACTCACACTCTATCATTTACAGGCACAACAGCCTATTGACAGAGTGGTAGCGGAATGTTTTTTTTTTGTTTTATTCAATGAGGTTTTTTAAGTATTGAATTGTTTTTAAATCGGATTACAAGTGTTTTTGCTCTGAGGCTGGAAGGAGTTGTGACAGAAGAGCATCAGAGCTTATTTACGATAAAATTATTTTGAGCATATTTTTGTGTTAATTGCCGACAGGCTTTTGAAGTTATTTTCTTCAATATTTACTTGCTTAGCGAAAAGTGTTGGTTATTGACACTTCTGCTTATTGACACTTCTTAACAGTTGTGGTTCGTTCCATCTCCACCATCATTTGAATTGAGCGAAATGATGGGGCAAAACTTTTTTCTTTGTTAATCCTGGGAATTGTATGTAATGAGCAGAGCATGCGACCACTATAGTAAACCATTTGGTGCCTTATCCGTACGACTTAAACGACACGCACCGCTTTTTATTACCTTAACTTGATTATTATTCAATATTTTGACACCTTTGGCCGGAGTTGAAGTGCATTTGCAAGCGACTGACTGTTTTGATGCTGCTGTTGATGACAATCATAAAAATTTATTACAAGCTAACGCCCTCTTGGCATCCTCTAACACACACACACACACACACAAACACATATGCAAGCATACAACAGCGTGTGCTTTAAATAAAAATAAATCCGTAAAGTATATAAATTTCGCTCTTAAGCAAGCTTAAGAATCCTTTCGAGTCGAAAAGGAAAACATTTAGTCATCGTTAATTTAGTTGATTCTGTCGTAAATTTATATCCTCATAATGCTGCATACATTTGGGAGCTGCTTTCATTTAGAATTTTTCGACAACGACAACGACGACTACAGCCTCACTTCACTGTCAGGGCAGCAGATAAGCATATATTTAGCCTCAGTAACCGCAGCAGCGCAACAAGACAGACAGACAGACAGACAACAAAAATAATCCTGAAGCGGTAAATTTCTTAACTAAGCATGCCACGTATCCTTGATGACACGCACACACACACACACACTCATACACTCACTTAAAGCACACGTTACTCAACGACTTACACGTAACGTGTGTCACATTCGGCGCCAATCGCGTTGTAAACATTAAAAACGCTGTTTGCAATGAGCTGCTGTCTGTCTATGTGTATGTTTTGTGCGATATCCTTGTCATAAGATAAGGATAATTCAGGCAGCATTTTTATGCCAATTTTTTTTTTGTAGGTTTTTATTTATTTTTTTTTTTTTTTTTTTTTGCACAGCCGCTCAATGCATGCCAAGCGGAATTCTGCGCTGCTTGAGTGCCTTGAGGCAATTTTATTCACTTACGTGAGCATAACGTGCAAACCTCACGTACGCAATGCAAGGACACGGAATTATTGCAGATTGTCTTGTAGGGGTCGGGGCGGGGCGTTGGTGTCGGTAAAGGCATTTAAGCAGCAGATATTTTTATGCGGCTCAGTTACAGTGTCAGAGAACATAAAAAATAAGGTATTCGTGATAAATAATGAAAACTGGCGAGGTGCTAGAACAAAGACGCCTCCACCTACAACCAAACAATTGAGTAAGTTTCGCGCAACTAGCAGATTGATAAGAATCATTGATCCAAATATTAAATAGAAAAAGCATTAAATGCAAAATGAAAGAGAAAGGCAGGACCTCTGTATGGAACATTACCTCGCCATACATTTAAAACACCTAAAAATGGCCGCAAGTCAAATAAAAAAATCAACAACGACGACGACTCTGATGATGATGATGATGATGATGAAAATGAGACATATTCAAAGAATAACAATCTAAGACAGTCAGCCGAAAGATAACCCAAAAGTATGCTGCATACATATATTGCCAAAAGGATAAACGTGCAACATAAAAGGACATTTACAAATACTTGAAATGGAATTAGATTTGTAGAATATGTCGGACGGCTAAGGCGGCGGCACGTGAGAATATTTCAAAATTGAGGCACAACATGAGTGCGTATGTATGTGTGTGTGTGTTAGTGTGTGGAACAAAATCTAATGAAAACATATTTTTGATGTTTTCCTAGCAAGCAAGAGAAAAGATTTGCGAGTTATAAAAACCAGAAGAAGAACGGCAGTAAAACGTTCAACTGACAGTCGTTTTATCAGTATAATGGATGAGAAGATGTGCTGCGCTACAAACACACACAAACACACACACTCCCTGACATGCGACACGTTTATTTAAGCCAACTTAAAAGGACAAAAGCAATGCAACTACTTGGGTTGCTCTGGCTGCCTTATAGCAAGCTTGCTACCATCTACTCTATGTTTCAAAATCTGAATAAGATTTCTCTAGGATGAGTAGCAGCAGCAGCAGCAGCAGCATGAGCTGACGTCTACATGACACACTATTAGCAGCCAGCAACGTTGGCAGCAGCAGCAGCAGCAGCAGCAGCACAGCTAAAGCAACAACAACAAAACTCGCGAGGAACGAGTTAAGATGTGATAAAATAATAAAACCAAGTTTCTAGCGTTGAGCTATCCTCCAGTAAGTAAGTTTCGTTAAAAATTCCGCGGTACGAGGATATCATAAAAACATTTTTCATTTTCAAGAGTGCTGCGACATATCGTTTATCCTGTTTGATTTATCTGAACTTTTGAGCGAACAACAGCCACGACGATCTGGTGCAGCAGAACTTCAAAGTGCGCTAGTCGAAGTGATTGGTGTGATATACATACACCAGTTCATTCCAGCTGCTCTTTGACCCGACGACATTTTGGACGCAAACGCCTGCCTGTCGATTTTCATTCTTATTTTAAATTCGTTGCTATGTGATGTGTTGCAATGCGCTACTCTGACAGCAGTGACTGTTCTGTACTTTTTTTTTTGGTTTGTTTTTTTTTTTTTTTTTGTTAATTTTCTGTTAGATTTTGTTTTTTCATCAATGTCATTCTTTATGTTTGATGCTAGGATATCTGTTGTTAGATTGAATGCTGAAATGGCAAGCAAAATAAAATATATCGATTATGTGCAGGGCGCATCAATTCAAAAACCAAATTCCAATTGTGGTCTGAACATGGAATTTCAAAAGATATGCTAAATGGGAGTAGAGAAAAAAAATAACGAATATTGAATTTGATTTAAAGCCCGCTCGCTACGGGCAATAAAACTTTAAAAATTAGCAAAAGCAGAAGCAACGAATTCAACTTGAAACACAATTACAAATCTTTCTACTAGAAGAAGTTGTTAAAATTGCTCTTCAAGCAGTCAAAATACTCTTTCTTTTTGTTGAATTTCTGATGAAAATTAAATTTCTTCTAATTCAGCTGATTCTTATGGAATAAAATAGAATCAAATATGTCTGTAAGGCACAGGGCCGTAGCCAGAATGTGTCTTTGGGGGGCTTTGATAAAAAAAATATATAAGAACTTAAAAACAAATAGGGTAGTAGGGGGTAGTAGGTTTTCTGAACCTATGTTACATAATATCTCTTGAGAAATGCATTCTAATAGAAAAAAGAACGATAAGTAACAATTAGACTGCGGATTTTTATGCAGATAAATTGTTTTCTCAATATAAATGTTTCGACGGGTCTTACTGTTATATTTCTACGGTCTTATTCATAAAAATATCTTAAAATAGCTTTAAAATGTTCAATAGTTAAAAAGCTTTTTAGAGATAAAATGCTTTTTAAAATTTTGGTATTCATAAAAATGTTGTCTCAGCTTTTTTTGTTAAAATAGGAACACTTTCAATTTGAAGTGGGAACAGTGTCAAAAATGGTTTGTGAATTTGATAAAATCAATAATTTTTTGTTTATTTGTCACAATTTTATTAATATTTTGATATTCAAACCGGCAAAAAATTTTGTTATTTATGTTTTGCTCTGAAAAAATTGACACTTAATATTTTTATTTTCAATATTTTGAAATTTGGTTCCATGCTTTCATGTTTTTATAAATAATTTGAAGTATTTTTGTCAATATTTGTGCTCAGATGAGAGTAAAAATTTTAAAAATGCTTTATCAAGGGTTTATGGAAGGTTTCTCATTTATGAAGCCTTTATAAGAGGTTTTTGTCATTATTGGACGTTTAATATAATAATTTTTTGTTTATGTGTCACAATTTTATCAATATTTTGACATTCAAATAGTCAACAAATTTTGTTATCTATGTTTTGCTCTAAAAATTGTGACTTATTATTTTTATTTTCAATATTTTGAAATGTTTTTCAATGCTTACATATTTTTTGAATTCGTTTGTAGCATTTTTGACATTTTTTGTGCTCAGATGAGAGTAAACATTTTAAAATTGCTTTATGAAGGGTTTATTGAAGGTTTCTCATTTATGAAGCCTTTATAAGAGGTTTTTGTCGTTATTGGACGTTTATGAATAATGTTTTTGATATTTTTCTTATAAAGGCTTTATAAGAGGCTCATAAATTTTTATGAATACAGCCGCTATATTATATCGAGTTTCCTACAGTTTCTTTCAATATGCAATTTATATGCAAATTATATGCAAGTTATATGCAATTTGAAAATGTGATTTATCATTTTGATAACAATAACATGAGGTATTTTTATAATATCTTACTATAGTTGTATTATTTTTACATTTATTTATTTATATATAAGCTTTATACAAGCAGTTTGAATACTTAAGAACTAAATTTTATAATAAACAGGGAGTATCTTAATTTACAATGGTACCATTTCTTAATAAGAAGAATACATTAGAGAGGGGGAGGAAGTTGGAGTTAAGAAGGATATTTCGGAGTAGTGGTCTGCTCAGGTGAAAATCGAATTCACTGATCAAACTATTGGTTACCCGAAGTATTCTGGTTATAGGTTCACTGCATCCATAGTCGGTGCGGTGAAAGTTAAGGTGTAAGAGAGGTATAGACCTAAGGTTGCGTGGATTGGTATTAAAGGATATTAATTGGAGTAGTTCTGGGCAGTTAATGGTACCGCATACTAGTTGATGAATGAAGAGAACATCGGCAACTTCCCTTCGCTAAGCAAGTGTTTGCATGTTAATCAACTTCAGACGGTTGGCATAAGGAGGTAAGTTGAAACTGTCAGAGCCGGGAAGACCACGAAGAGCGAAACGAATGAATCTGCGTTGAAAGGCTTCGATTCGCATTGAATGCGTGTTGTAGATGGGAGACCAAACCTGGCTGGCATATTCGAGGATGGGTCTAACAAAGGAAAGATAGAGAGATTTAGTGACTTAAGGATTGGAGAACTCTCTGGACCAAGTGCAGAGTTGGCTCTAGGCCAAATAAAAGCATACAGAGGGAACTGGCTTAAACGTATTCAAACGTACATAATGGTTATCAAGTTAATAGTTCGGTTTTTAAAATTAACCGTTTGGTCTATTTTAGTTTAAATGTAGTACGCTGCATATTCAAATTATAAAAGAACTTTCTTACGATAAGAAAACAGACAAATTATTCTACAGCAATGTGTAAAGTAGTCAGTGGCGTAACTACCGGGGGAATGGGGCTATATTTTCCTGGCCCCACGACTAAGTTTTATAGTCGTCCCATAAATCAAAGTTTTATTGTGAAAAACTTGCCCTCCTTCATCATAGCTATGCCACTGTTGTAAGCACCATATGCAAGTTGTATGCAACATATGCAAGTTGTATGCAACATATGCAAGTTGTATGCAACATATTCAAGTTGTATGCAACACATGCAAGATATATGCAACATATGCAAGTTGTATGCAAGATATATGCAACGTATTCGACACATATGCAATATGCAGAATATATGCAATATGCAAGATATGCAACATATATGCAAATGCATATAATCCGCAGTCTAGTAATTATAGCTCCCAACTATATGTATATTTGAAAAAAGAAAAACCAAATTTTGAGAAAAAACACAAAAACAACATTGCATTAGTACTTTGCTTGCAAGAATACATAACAATGTATGAGAAAGGCATAAAAGAATACATAACAATGCACTAGCGCAACCAAAGGGGGGATTTCGGGGCTTAAGCTCCCCAAAAATTATTGTAGTACCAAGCAAAATAGTATTCAATCAAAGTGAGTTCAAGTGTTTTCAATGAGTGAAAACAATCACACGTTTTATGAAATGAGTGAAAACCCCAAATGTAACAAAATATGAATAAATACATAATCTACTTAATTAGTCATATTTTATTCCTTAAGAATGTACATTAAGCCGGATCGATTTTGTATGGAGAACAAAAAGTGAGCCGGACACCGATTCAATAGTAAGAGATACTCTTAAAAACGATAAAATGTTTTTTTTAAACACCTATAAAAAATTGTATTTTTATTGGTATTCAAATGCATTTAAGATTATTGGAAAAGTATTGAGCTCTTCTTTCTTTTGGTGTATTGTATGGTGTGGTTCAATCAATACTGAGTACTATGAAAAATACGTTTTTTATAAACCTAAAAAGACCTTTAAACACCTGTGTTTAAAAAAAATATATATTCGAAAATCATGAATTTTGTACCGGAGCTTTATCTGGCGCACATTTCACAAAAATTGGTTACCGGAAATCGATTTTGCTTACCTAAAAGCCCATATGTACCCACTAATATATATATACCCACCAAGATTTGCCAAAATCGAACAGTTATTTAATGCAATGAAATAATAAATGAGCTGAAAGAAGCTTTTGAACATCGATTTCTTACATTTTATATAATTGTGGCACTTAGTTTTGGTTAAACCGCACCATACGATATATCAATGGAAAGAAGAGCTCAGTAATTTTAAATGCATGTGAATATCATGAAAACTACATAATGTACAGGTATTTAAAACAACCTTTTTTCGAATATGACGAAATATGGAATTTTTGGGTCTCAAAAGAGTTTGTAAACACAAAAAATTTAAAAATTTTTTTAAGTTAATATATATTTACCATAAAACCTTTAGTTTTTTGCTTATCTCGAGTATGCATTCTGAAGAAAAAAAAGGTTTATGCAAAAAAAATCGTTTTCTGCAGAAAAGACGTTCAGAAGAACCAAAACCTGCATGGGGATTTCTCCGATCCAAACAAAATTATACAGAAATTATTTTTAGGAGTCCCTCTAGCTTCTAAGTCGGTATCTTGTGAAATTTAAATTGCGGTCCGACTTACATTTGTTTAATATTTGTTATATTCTGATTCTGACCACTTGAGGGGTTGTTGGGAATACTTCGACTTGAGTTATCTTTTCAACTTCTAGCATGGAGCCCACTAAGGAAACTTGAAATATTTGGAAAAAAGAAGCAGTTTCGATAGTATCGTAAGTGTAGACGTAGAATTCCGTGTAAGTTGTAACCTCTTCTACTTTGTATCTTTGGTCCGATTGTTTTGTTAATTTTGCACGTATTTTTTTTGATCTTCCAAAAATTAACAAATAAATGAATAACACTCAATTATGGTCTACTTATTGATGCCAAAACAAAGAATTTTTATTGTTTGAATTTTAGTGTATTAAATTTTTGTGTTTTTTAATTGAATCATACTTTACGCTTTGTTCTTATAATTGTTGTATAAAGGTAAATAAATAAATAGTAAATATGATTAAATGAGCAAGCAAAAAGAAACAAGCAAAATTTCAAATTTTTTCGATCATTTTGTTAAGTTTGACTGGTTGAGTTCATTGACTTAGTTGAAAGAAGGCGAAGCAAATGCACTTTCCATTGGTGCTACTTTCGTCTCTGCCCGATATATAGTTTGCCAGCTATAGTCAGTTAAACTACTAATTTCAAATTAAAATTAAGACCCCGATTTTTGAAAAATCGTATGGTTACTATATTTCACGCTGAGCACATGTCCTTTCCTCTCGTCTCTGTCTGATATTTAGTTTGCTAGCTACACTTTCTGTTCGATGTATAGTTTACAAACTACACTCGCTAGTGCTAGTGGGATGTGGAATCCAAATTAATTTGCATTAAAACAAAAATTAAAATTTTACGCCATCTATTGGGCAAAAGCATAAAAAGAAATATGATCCAACTCGTTTTTTTATAAGAGTAAAATCTAACCGGATCACAGACCCATTTCGTTAAATTTGACAGATTGAGTTCATTGACTGAGTTGAAAAGAGGTTCATTAACTCTGGTTTCAAAATAGTATACTAGAACAGCGAACCAATCAGTTCGTGCAAAACCAAAGCAATACAAGCATAAACAACGAAAGAAAAACAAAGAAAGCAGCAGGCACATAAGCAGCTGATGATTGATTTTCTTTTATAAAAACATGCATTCTTCTTCTTATGTTTTACTATTTTGTGACTTTAATATAAAAGAGACAAAATTCAAAGTTAGATATTCATTCAGCGCAGGATATATCTGATATTTTAGTATATATATTATCTTTGAACGAAGAGTATTAAAGGCTGTAGATATACCCTAAAGTATTCGCCAAAAACGTTGCCTAATGACCTCGAAAAAATCTGTTAAAACGACCCCATACAAACCGCGCTGTAAGACGTAATTCTACGTCAAAAATTAATTCAAAAGAAAAACAAAATAAAAAAGCCTTAATTTGAGGAAAATCGGTTGAGTCACTCGTCACCGAAAACATCAAAAAATTTCCCATTAAACTGTAACTTTCGTTCTTTTTTTATAGTTATATTTTAAACATCGATAACACAAATACTGCAGAATTATAGTGAAGTTATGTGATTCATTACAAAAATAATTCCGATTGACTTCCGAAATTGGAGAAAAAATTTGCAATTTCTAATTTTCCATCGTATTTTCCAAAATTCGTTTCATAAAAATTTCTCTAAATTGTTAAATATCCGATATTAAGAAATAATGGCTTATTAGGTAAAAATATGTTGGTTTGCTTTTTTCTTCTGTTCGCCCATCCAGTGATATATTATAGTTTTACGGTATATATTTATAGTTATACTTATCCAATGAGCAAATGCTGACTTAAAGCGAAGTAATGCCATGTTCACACAGAGAGTTTAGTTTGCGTTTCCAGTACAAAGTTGCGTTTTGCCCTTAAACTCAATTTAAACGCTGGCGTTTCCAGTACAATTTTGCAGGAGAAAACGCAACTAAACACAACTTGTTTTCTACGTTTACCACAACTCAATTTGATACATGCCTAAAAGTATGCTAGTGTTTGATAAAAACATTCGTTCAGTTAGATTTTAGCTGTGTTCGATTCGATTGAACGATAAAAAATGGCAACAACAGCTGATTCTCAATTGTGCATGCTTCTATTTGTATTTTATTTTTAACGAAAATAAGCCAAAAAACAAATAAAATAACTTGGGAAAGTATAGAAGATGAGGGTTTCTCATCAGTCAGTCAGTATGAGCCGTAAAAAGCTGAGTTTTGAGCGAAATTCCAAAAATTGGCGATCATTTCAATCCACCGTAAACTCAATTCTGCCCACGCACCTCTGTGTGAACAGCTGGATTTAAACTCAAACGAAACGCAAACTAAACTCTCTGTGTGAACATGGCATAACATATTTTTAACGATAGGTCTTTACTTCACCTTTTTACGATAGGTCTTTTCTACATTTTTCCAAAATCGGATAATATTTGCGCAATATTGAGGTATTTTAGATTAGATTAGATTAGAGGAAGATTATGAATAAGGCTATAAAAGTCGATATTAGAGGTAATTTCATAGGCTATTTCGGTAGCGAGGGACTCAAACGATTTTTTCAAATTCAGACTCGTTATTTTTCATCCCAAGGTGTCAGAAATTTAGCGTTTTTTACTTTCGGAATTGAGCATAATAAGTACTCAGCAAAGAACGAATTTTAAAGCTAGTGCCAGCCAGCCAATTGGGTATTTTTCAACGAAGAGAAGTGTGGATGAAAAATTTTCACTCCACTCAGTAAAAAGTTTCTCCAAATCAGATAAAAAAGGCATAAAAAATAGAGAAAAATGTAATAGAGTTTGATCCAGAGAATGCTTTTATATAAATGTGATACTAAGAATTCCCTAAAAATAATAAAAAGCTTCCATGAAGAAGAGAAATATATAAAAATATATCGTTTTTAGATAATAAGACTTTTTTATTTTTGAGAAAAGATTTCTTTTTATTGAAGAAAATACTTCGCATAGTGAATTTTTTATTAAAATAAAGGAACAATTTTTAATTTTCCATACATTTTTCTCTATAAATGAGGATTTTTTGTGCGAGAAAAATACTCATCATTATTAGAGACATTGAAATATTTCCATTTCCCACAAGTGAAGAAATTTTTCTTTGAAAATGTGAAAATTTATTCTAACTGAAGAAAATTTTATTTGAAAAAGAGAAAAATGATATTATCGAAAATAGAGAAATTTTTTATCGGAGAAATATTTGTAGGAATTTTTTTCTGAATGTGTGGGGAGAAAAAATTTAATTTTGCTGACCCTATTGGGACCCAAGTGATAATGAAAAGATTTAACCTCAAGCCTTACAACCTTCGTACAACTGCAGAACAAGAAAAAAATCCATTAAACGGCGTACAACTGGTGCTTTCATAATATTTTGGCCGAACAGATCCTAAGCAACGCTGAAGCAAGTTTATTTTAAAATGACCACTACCAATGCTGTTCACCTTCTGTACGGACAAAATTTCCTGACAATAACCGTTTTACATTTTTTTTTTGGAAAAAAAATATGGTGCTGGCCTTGCCTAAAGTTTGAACAAGGAATCATTAGTGCAAAAATTGAACGCACTAACCACTACAACATAGCCGCTATAATAACGTAAAATCGTTTTTATATATAAGTTCTACATTTGATAAAACCCCCCCAAAAAAATTCCTGGTTGCGCCCCTATAACAATGTATGAAAAAGATACATCACCAAATATGTGCATATGAGGTGATTTTGTACCTGACTTGCCTACATAAAAAAATTCGCCAAAAGAAAACTACTTATTGGATTTGCTTGAAATTTTCACAGTATGTTCCCAATATTATGTTAATTAGCAAAAAAATTGAATATGGAAAAAAACAATTTTCGAAGTGGGCCTTAAAAAAATTATTTGTTTGTGGAAAGAAAATAAACTATTATTATTTTTTTTTTTATTAATTTTGACGGATATTAAACAAAATAATAATGGTTATTCACGATAAATATTATTTGAAATATTTAAAATAAATTAAAAATTAAAAAAAAAATTAAAAAAAAAATAATTAAAATAAAAATAAAATTTGATATTCATGTAATATAAACGTTAATAAGATAGTAAAGTTAGAGAAAATATTTTTAAATCAACTTTTATTTAAAACAAAATGTAGTATCTAAAGTAAGGAAACAATTATTTTACAATTTTGCTCAATTTTTTATTCCGGCGGAAGTGTTTGGCCAACTAACTAAGTTAAACTGTTTTTTATGCAATTTTATTGGTCACTGCTTTAGAATCTACACTCAGTTTAATCTATATCAAGAAAATGTCTCCAATATGACGTACTTCGATTCTACAAATTTTTCATAAAATTATACAATTTTAAACATAAAAGTTTGAAGTAGGTTTTCCTAAATTATAGGTTCTAAGAACAATTTTCTACATATCTGTATTTTCATATCTTGAGTGGTAAAGATAAATGTTCCATAGGATTTGTTTTCTTGAAACAAACTTTTAATTTTTCGTCCTAATAAAGAGTATATTTGATTTGCATTTTTGAAATTTGAGATTTGTAATCAGTGAACTTTATACCCTTGTTTGCGCATATTTGACATAAATGTGTTTTTCATGTAATATGAGTCATGATAATAATTTAAATTTTTTTTTATGGCAATACTGTTAAACTGTGGGTGGTACTTATATCGAAACCATTGCTAACAGCTTAACTTAATAGTTGTTCAAAATAATAAAATCCAGCCTCTCGAATACTTTTTATATAATATCAAAATTTATTTGAAATTGAACTTAAGACTTGGAAACTCAGTTCATGCACTAAGGTTTTCAAAAATATCCGGAATGTCTCTGAAATTAATTTACCTATGAAATTTATACTTGACACAGTTTTTAAGGATAAAATTGGCTCATAATGAAGAAAAAAAGTCGTTTTCGTGGCTATTGTTTTATGACCATAATTCAATTAGAACCTTTTTTACCAATTAAAACTTTCTTAGAAGATTTATATTATAAGCTAGATTTTAGAAGGTAGAAATTCAGAATATTTCTCTAAAAACCATTTTAATGACTCTGTAAATTTAAATAAAATTTTTTAATGAAAAATATCAACATTTGCTTTAATTTGTTTGAGTTGAATTCATTTTTTCGGTTCCCATGGGAGAAGGGGGGCTTGAACCCCAAAAATTTTCCCTTGTCGCAAGGCCTGGTAAGACATATATTCACATATTCAGCAAATTCACAACACACACACTTATACATACGTCAGTGTGAAAGCACCGGAAAGTATTTACATTCAAAACTAATTCTTTCCAATAAAATTGTTCAAATGTGAATGAAAAGTTTTTGGAAATCGAAAGAAGTTTTTCAACACACCAACACAATCAGAAATTTCTAGCGCATAGACACCAACATAAATGAGCAGAAATAACTTTGTTTTCATTTACCTCAAGCAAGAGCCAAGCAAACGAGATGATGCAGTTGTCCAAAGTTTTGCATACTTCGGGGCTTTTATGACTTTTTGTGGAAGAATAGAAGTTAGAGTGACGGCAAGTTAGCATGTGTTCGTGACGATTTCCGCTTAGCAAGTGGTCGGTTTTTGGCAACAGCTATACCAGGTCAATATGAGTGACCAAAATCTTTTGTATTCTATGCTATGCTGTTTGGCTTTTTTAACTGCCATTCAGCACACAAACAAAATCGTAACAACTTCCCGTTGCTTGGTATTAGCTTCCTGGTGCCGTGGACTTGCATATAAAAATGATTTTAACTGCAGCGTTTTTCGCTACAGCTGTTGCAGAAGTCTTTTAAAGACTTAAATGCTACTCGGAAATGAGTTTCACACACAACCACAAATATTGTACAAAGTTATTCCAGTTACATATATACATATATATATATGATTTAGCGTTTTGCTTTTATGCATTTTGTAGAAGCGACTTTTGATCTTAACTTCTTCGATTTGTGAGTAGATGCTCCCACGCCCTGTTTAACGGAAAACGCCCATTTATTTGTGTGCGCTGCGCAACTTTTGTCATTTATTACGTTGAATCAGAGCTCCTCGAAGGCATTGCTTTGGCCTTACGTTGTGTTTGTTTGCGTGTGTGTGTGTGTGTGTGTGATTGTATGTTTGTGATGAGTTGTTTTTGTTTGGCCACATACTCCAACTTTTTCATACATTCCTCTTACCCCCCCCTCCACCCAACAATCGTCTTGAGAATATTTCCAAACTTTTATTTTGTTTTGCGAATCGAAAGGACGCAACTTAAGCCAAACAAAAACAAAAAGTGGAAAAGAAATAGTTCAGGAAAAGCAACAGAAAGAGAATAGCATAAAAATTTACTTTTGGCTTAATTCCAAAGAAAAACTTTGTCGCATTCTTACAATGCAACGTAACGCAACGTAACGCAAAGACGACACACACACAAATTCAACGCATCCTTGTGGCATTCGTTTGTGCGCGCGTCGCTACAACCATCGAGAGTGGATGCTGCAAAGTTCACTCTAAGTATTACCAACTTGCTAAATAAACAGTTTTGTTTGTGGTTATACCGTGGTATACGGGTTGCATGTTTTAATCGGTTTAGTGGGATTTACACGCAAAAGATATACAATATCTTCGCAAATGAAACTGTTGAAACAAAATAAGAAAAGAAAGGTGCTTAATACATATATTTTTATCTGCTCGTTGGAGATTAAAATCTATGCTTGGTGCCCATATAACTAAGTGATTGAAAACAATCGATAGTCAGAACCATCGATTATGAGCTGCCTGAAATAGTCGCGAAATTTCGAGCGATAGATTCTAGATAATCTTAATTATTTTGTAAAAAATTATTACCATAACATAATTCCGTAAAATGTGAGTGCGGAACGCTTGATTTTCTTGAAAAATTTCATAGCATATTTCTAGGCATTATTTGTTTTGTGATTTATTCAAAATTCAAAAACTTTTTATATTTTTTTTTTTATTTTGAAATTTGATGTTTACAAAAATTTTTTAAACTTATTTCGTCGTACTTACTGTGCTTCCAATTTTTTCTTTAAGTTATTTTATAAATATTTGGAACTAAAATTGTTATTTGCATAACTTAAAATCGTGTATGTGACCATCGCTGATTTCTAATTCAGCTTAAAGAAAATCAATATTTCATATTTTTCCTTTATTAAAACCGGACCCGTCATTTTTGACGGGAAAAAACTAGTTTTGAAAATAATTTTGAAAACAATAACTTAAAGAAATAATACAAAAATAATAAAAACCAAGAAAACCAATAAAAAATTTGAGAAAAATTTTCTACTAATAGGATTTCAATGTATTAATTATTCGAAGAAAAAATTTCAAAAACAATAAATTGTGTTAGCTTTTAAGGTCGTTTTTGGTTGTTCAGGCACAGAAAAGTATAAAAATAAGAGCTTTTCTGAATTTTTTAAAATTGGGTGTGGCCCCTCCCAAACAACTGAAACAAACTCTTTGCTTTACCTGGTCAACCAGTAAAGAAAGAAACAAAAACAACTAAAGAAAGTCTAAAGTCAGTCGAGGCCGACTATCAAATACCCTAAACCCACTTCCAAAAACAAAAAAAAAATTTATTGTAAATGGGCGTGTCCGTGGGCGGATGAAACCTATATTTTATATGCATTTAAATGTTGATGAAAAATTTACACATACCAAGTTTTATTCCTGTAGCTCACAGTTAATGCCTTTATTGTGGTTTCGCTATGGGAGGTGGGCGTGTTCATGAACGGATTACTCCCAATTTTTGAACACATCTTAAATTTGGTATAAAATACATACATACCAAATTTAATTTCTATTTGACAAACATAACCTTATCTATTGAGTTTTAAACTTTTTGGGTTGTATGGGAGGTAGGCGTGTCCGTAGGCGGCTGACGTCCATTTTTCAAAACCATCTTTGTCTTGTTATAAAAAACATACGTGCCAAATTTTAGCTCTGTAGGTTAAACAGAGGCTTATTTATTGCGTTTTCCATTTTTGGGTTGTATGGGAGGCGGGCGTGTCCGTGAGCGGATGAAGTCCATTTTTCGAAAACATGTTTGTGTTGATATAAAACATACACATATCAAATTTAATTGTTGTAGGCTTATTATGAGCTGAGTTATGCAGTTTTCAATTTTTGCGTTGTATGGGAGGTAGGCGTGTCCGTGGGCGGATTCCAAAAATATTCAATAGTGCAGATCCTTGGGCTCATGTGACCACTTGTACCAAGTTTCATCCAATTATCTCAACTCCTTTTTCGTATTCTGTGTATACGGACAACACACAGACGTACAGACGGACGGACGGACGGACATGGATAGCTCGACTCACGTGGTGACGCTGATCAAGAATATATATACTTTTCTATACCGGATTCGCTTCGTTCTATGCGTTACAAACGTTTGCACAAAGTTAATATACCCTGACCTTTCAGGTTTAGGGTATAAAAAACAAACTAAGGCAGTTATCAAGTACTTCATTTTAAGAAGACGTGCCAGAAGAGGAGGTGAAATAAGACGGGTTTTCAGCCACTTTGCCATATTTAGCAATTTAACGTCGATTCGACTACAAAAACGATCAACCCCCTCTTTGGTTTATTTCAAGGCCAAATTGAGAAAATGGCATGAAATAAAACTAGCCTTCTCGGAATGAATAGGGTTCTTCTGGGATTTTGATTTATTCTATTGATATAGGTTTTTGGTCTCTGATTCCGAATTTGAGGTCAGTTTGTCTATAAAATAAGTCACCCGGACACTAACTTCCATCCATACTTACTGTATTTTCCATGGTATTCACATGAATTTAAGCTTATTTGAAAAGTATTGAGCTCTACTTTCCGTTGGTATATCGCATAGTGTGGATTATTCAAAACTGAGAACCATGAAAAAAAGTATTTTAAAGGCGTCAAAAAAAAAATATATATTTTCGAAAATCATGAATTTTATACTGGAATGCACTCTGTCGTTCCTTTTTAATATAGATTTTTCTCGTTTTATATAATGCATTTTATTTAACCAGTTTTATGTTGCACATTGTTTTGGTTAAACCACGCCATAAGATGTATCAATGGAAAGAAGGATTCAATTATTTTCAAATAAGCTTATATGCATTGAATACCGTGAAAACTATATATTTTATAGGTGTTTAAAAAAAAGCACCTTTTCGAAAATAACGGAATATCGAATATTTTTTTGGGGTTTTAAAAGTGTTTGTAATGACCACAAATTACCATCATAAAAATCTTTACTTTTTCCTGAACATGCATTCTGAAGAAAAAAAAGTTATATGCAGAAAGCTTGATTTTTTTACTCAAAAAAGAGGTTCAGGAGAACCAAAACCGTTCCATGGGAATTTTTTATGATCCGAAAAAGAATAATGCAGAAATAGGATTTAAGATTCCCTTTAACTTTTGAGTCAGCGTCCAACGAAATGTAAATTTTTATCCGGTTGGGTCGACTTATGAATCGATGCTGCTAGTCAATTTTCGGTACTGGCATGAAAAGTTATTAAAAAAGGGTAGACGTAGATTGCACTTATCACAACTTAAATTTTGTGCATGTTTTTTTTAGAAGATTTTAACAAACATTTTTTTATGTATAACGAGCTGTTTGCTTATAGCCGCTTTTACAAATATTTTCAAGCACATGCAACGTTTTTGGGTAACACTTTAGGGTATACCTACAGCCTTTAACAGTCATAGTTAAGAGATAATATTTTTGCCAAAATATCAGATATATCGTAAGCTTAACGAAGATTTAATTTTGGATTTAGTAACTTTTTTATTAAAGCCACAAACTAGCTAAATCTAAACTGAAAAATTTACTAGTTCTATACGCACTAGCTACTTTTCGAACCCTAAGAAATGCATACATGGGTATGGAAAAGGTTATGAAAAATGGGTTGTCAAGTTCAAAGCAACAATTCTGAAAACAACCTTTATCATGTTTATCAGTTTACTTGAACAACGTGAAGGCAAAGTTACAATAAACAAACAAAATTTAATAGAAGATTGATTTCACAATGACTAGGTTTTTTGTTATTTTTTATATTTCTGTGACATCTTCACGTTTAATTTGCCAGTTCAATGTAAATAACGTAGATTGAAGTAGAACTAGTATTGGCTATCTAGGAGCTAGTGAAATCACTAGTTTTGTACTAGTCCCAACTGCAGCAGGGATTTTCACAAATACATTTGTACTGCCAAACACTTGATTACTGCATTATGAAAGACTCATTTTATAAGGTATTCGTAAAAATGAAACATACAGCCTGGTAAACTTCAACACCAAAACCAAAATTAATTATGTTACAAAATATGTATCGATTTATAACAATCTTTATTTTAAATTTTATCTTATTTGGAGAAGTTTTAATTATTTTTTTCTTTCTTCCAATATTTCATTAGAACTCTCTATCACCAACCATTCGCGAGGTCCCCATTAAAAAAAAAAAAAGGAATTATTACGAGAATTAACCAAGGTACAGAAAAAAAATGGGAGGCAAAATTTTTGTAATTTTTTTGACAATTATTGAAATAGTTGAGAACGCTGTGTTTAGATATTTTTTTATTTTAGATGTTTGCTTATAACTTATATCGTTTGCCGTTCTCAAAACTGAGATATTTTTTGTGTAAATCAACTGCACAACATTGGATTATAAGCCTCCATCATTTTCACGCATTTTTAATCAACTGCACAAAACTTGATTATAATCTTCCATCATTTTCACGGGTCATTTTCGGCGGTGTCATTTACAACGTGAAATTTGCTGATTATTTACACGCTGTGTTCACATTTCCTGTGGTTAATATTGATTTATTTTAAAAAATAATGCGGGATATCGAATATTTCTAATTTATTTCTGCAAAATTCAGCTCAATTGTTTTTTGTTTGGTACTAATAGCACCTTCATTAAAGCCAGATATATCATCGTCATCATCTTCTTCTCTATTTATTTATGATAGATTGATTTTTCAGTGCCTTCAAGGACTTCTCTCCAAAATTTGCGCATAGTACACAGTTAAAAATCTTGGACTAATACAATTCTCATTGTTATAATGGATACTTTTCATACACTCAGAAAAAAAAAATTTATTTCTCCGATAAAAAATTTCTCTATTTTCGATAATAGCAATTTTCTCTTTTCCAAATAAAATTTTCTTCAATTGGAATAAATTTTTACTTTTTCGAAGAAATATTTTTTCACTTGTGGAAAATGGAAATATTTCAAGGTCTCTTATAATGATAATTATTTTTCTCGCACAATCAAGTCTCATTTATAGAGAAAAATTTATTGAAAATGAAAGAAGTTTCTTATATTTTGATAAAAAATTCACTATGAGATGTATTTTATTCCATAAAACTAAATCTTTTCTCAAAAATAAAAAGAAATTTTCTCAAAAAACGAAACACATAAAAACTTACTTTTGAAATTTGATCACTGTTTTGGAATTTCATGTTTAGCCGAGTGTGCTGACGTGTGAGTCTAGTACTTGACTGCCCTAGGTTCAAATGCCGGCATATATAAACAATTTTTTTTTTTTAAATGAAAAAAATGAAATGTGCAAATTTTTTTTTAAGCTTTTTATCGTTTTTAGAGAATTTTTAGGATCACATTTAGAGAAAAGCTTTCTCTGGAGAAAAGTCTTAACCATTTTTCTCTAAATATGATGCCTTTTTTAACATATTCCGAGAAACTTTTTTCTGAGTTTAATACTAAAAAAAATTTTTAGTGAAAGCTATAATAAGATTTAATAAATTTAGAATAAGCACTTCAGGTTTGAAAATTGAACACAAAATAAAAAACCGGTAAAAAAATTGGAGTAATTTTTAAACCAATCTTTGGACCAAAGCTTTTTTTAATCTTTTTTTTCTTAAAATTGATACTTTTAAGTACTAGAAATGTTTTTTTAGAAATTATAAAAAAATGTTTCTTAAACGACACTTAAATTTAATGAATTGAAAATACAATTTGAGTTTTAGCGTGGAGTTTAAATTTTAAACTTATGCTTTCCTCCCGCATGGTTTTAGTATATGACGTGGTTTAAATTTTAATACAATTTCGATGTCGTCATATATACAGTACAAGATTGACTTAAATGAAGACCAAGAATTTTAACTGAGTCGCTAACATTTTTCTTCTTATTTTTCACGAAACATCCGAATCAGAAAGCGAAAACTTTAGCCTCTTCCCCCAGATTTCTGATAATTACCACTGCTTTCCATAATTTGATTTCCTAGTTTACGATTTCGTGAAGTACTCTCAAAATGTTAAAGTCCTGATTTAGCATTTTGACAACTTTAGTACGTACAGCCAAATCAGACTTTTGATGCACAATAAACACTCAGACATCGCGAATTCCATCGAATTATGATTTTGAAACTTTGAGTTAGTTTCTGAACATAAATATTTCTAAACAGGAAAAATTCAATCTTGCACTTCCATTGAGCGTTGTGGATGGGTATGAGTTTTGAACCTTGCATTTGCTGGTGTACACAAAAACGCACAAATTGGTCATTTCAGCCCTAGAAAGGACATTTTCCTTTTTTTTCCCCATGAGGTGAAAAGCATCGAAAGCCTGAGTGCGGGACTTTAATCCGCTAAAGACACCTCTCCACCTGACCCTTACATCCGCCCGGAACCTGCGTTAAGTATTGCATCGGAAGGAGGACTGAGCAACTATCTTTCACTAGTCAGCTATCATTAGCATTGTCATATTTCTATGTACCACTTCTATTTTCCGTGTAGGATAATTGCACTCTGGTACAGACACCCAATACTAATCTTTAACAAGAACTACCGTCAACTAATTAATCAGCCATGATTGGTTGCTCTCCTTTTTTTCTAATCTAGAATGTTTATTCTACGGGGGGAGACCACTTCGAGAGATGGTCCCTAGACGCAGGCGCATTGTCGCAAACGCAACGTTGACTACGATCACCTGGCAATGTTGAGTATTGTTTACTCCTCTATACTTTTTATGGCGTTGCGAAGTCTTTCTACTCAGCGCAATGCTTTCATTATGGCACATGCCATGTTGCAACCTGAGGTCCAGTTTCCTTCTGAGATAAGCATAATGTCCACTAAAGTTTCCACTGTTGGCGACCTTCCTACTTTATTGCTTAGCTCTAGTCTTTCTGGGTTAAATTTTGGGCAGTCGAAGAAAACATGCTCTGCATCTTCAACATTTCTTGTACAGAAACTACAGAAAGGATATTATTCGTGCTTGAATCTATGTAGGTACGATTTAAAGCAGCCGTGCCCAGTTAGTATTTGGGTGAGGTAGAAGTCTACCTCACCGTGTCGTCTATTCAGCCATGGTTCCAAATTTGGAATAAGACAAGTTCATCGTCTCTTGTGTGATGCCACCCAGCGCATCTGCCACATTGCCACACTGCGGTCACGTTTTATCCTTCGTTTTGAGGAATTAGGCAAATCGCTTGGGAGCGAGCAATATATCACTCTCTCAGTCGCGAGAAGATCTAAAGGGGGAGTCCACCACAACCAGAGCTGTTTCTAAAGAGACAGTTCGGAATGCACAGCATACTCTAAGTGCGCAGATGTGATAAAACAAATCTATGCTTCGTAAATAGGAGCTAGATTTGGTTGCCTCGGCCTATATGGGAGCTGCGTACAGGAGTATTGATCAACAGTGACAATAAGTTTTCTACGGTTTTGTCTAGGGCCTCAAGTATTCGATAGAATTCTCGTTAACGCTGCAGCAACGCTTGCCGCTTTTTCGCTTGCGTATTTGAGATGCTGCTTAAAATTTAGTCTATGAACAATCATAACACCAAGGTACTTAACGATTATATATTTTAGCGGACTCAACGACTTTTCGGCTGCTTATTAGTACTGTCTCCGTTTTGTGCTCTGCCAGATAGAGCCCCACTGTGTTCAACCACTGCTGTTCTACCACTACAACTTGGTTGCACTTGTGCTGTGCAAATGCTTTGATACGACTACGAGGCCAATATCATCTGCAAACCCGAAAATGTGGGCTCTATCTGGCACCTGTAGACACAGGACTCCGTCATACTTGATATTCCATAGAACTGGACCCAGCACTGATCCTTGTGGCACTCCGCCTGTGTATCTTATACCTTTCTGAGCCCGCTTCTGTTTCGTAGTGGAGAATTCTATCCTCGAAGTAATCTCGGATAATTCTACTTATATAGAAAGGGACACCAAAGTGAGCAAGAGCCTTTAATATTCTGGTCCAGTTAGCAGTATTTAAGAAGCTTTTGATATCGAGTGTTGTAACTAAAAAGTTAACTTTATCACCGTGCATCTATCGAGTGCCTGCGATTGCATTAAGCGCAATATTTTTCACGACGCCAATGTCATCTGTATTTGATCGGGCTTTGCGGAATCCAAATTGCTTGTTAGAAAGGTTCCCAGCATCTTTAATAGACGCCTGGAGCCTATTGCTTATCAACGATAAGCCGATGGGTCCTCTGAGGAACTAGTGTTCTTCGGGATAAGCACCAGTCCTTGCCACTTCCACAATTGTTTAAAGACGCCTTCTTTTAAGCATGCATTGTAAAGGTCAACAAACACCTCTATTTTCTGCATTATCGCAAACTTAAGCACCTTGTTTGGGATTCCGTCAGGTCCGGCAGCTTTTTTTAAACCACTTCTTTTGCTATTTTTAGGAGCTCCTCATCGGTTACATTTTGAAAATTTTGTAACTCTGCTTCATCTCCTCTGTGTATTGCTGGCGTGTCGGACTGTTGTGGAAATAGTGTGTGAACTATATTTCTCATTAGTACTGGACACGTGGGTGTTGGTTGTCTAAATACCGAAAGTTTCTTCATAACAAGCTTATACGCAGAGTCCCATGGCTGTTGCTCAGCATCGTCACAGATTTGATTGAAGCAATGGGATTTGCTGCTTTTTATAGCTTTTTTGAGTTCGATCACTTGCGAAACTTTGATTGTGTTGAGTGTGTTATTACATGTTTGCACACAGTTGAACGAGCTCTGGACCTACGTTTTTATGCCGACTCCGAATATTCTCAAGAAGCATTACATAACATTATTTCCTCCCTGAGGTTTGCAATTGTCTGCAGAGAGGTGATGGCCGAACAGAAAAATTTAATTGAACTTTTGCCCGAGCTTTTGAACTGGGGATTCGTTGGTACGCACACCATACTCTTAGCACGCACGACCACGGCCGCCACGATATCAATATAATTAGTTTTGTCTAACTACCAAAGCAATTTTATCCCCAAATAGTCAATTTTATATTTATAATACTATTTTATCTCCATGTAGGAATCTCCAACTAAAACATATTAATATTTTTGTATTGAGAAACAAACAAGTACTTCCTTTACTGCTTAACAATTCTGCAATTCACACCAGGTAAATCTTATGTTATTGTTGAACTTACAGTTTCCCATTTAAACCTACTGCTGCATCGTGCTATCCTCTCATTCCTCTGTCTTGCCATACCTATAACCCGTCTCTAAATAATTGTGCTCACGTCTACCTTGTTACAGTGTCTCTGCAATTTGCGATTTCGTGACTTCAGTGGCTTTGTTTCATATCAAGAACTCAATGCAACAACAATACTGGCGCCTGTTACCAACAATCTTACATACTTCAAACGCCAACAACTACTATGTATACTTCTGCACACCGTTTTCAACGCTACTCAGAAATAGTTTCGTAAACAAGCAAAAACATACTCAAGAGAAAATTATCCTGACTTTGTTTATAAATCAGCTCACAAGGCAGAACCACAGCGCTACCTGCTATGTTTTGAACAACAAACAATGAGTTACCGTTACGTTTCAGGATCAGAAGCCAAACCCGAGTCGGCGGGTGCTCTGCTGTAGCACTGCGAATGTTTAGACATGAATTAACATCTTAAGTTCGTAATTAATCTCAACTTGCGGATTCAGTTATTGTTTCATAGTCGTAGTCGACATGGTTGTCATCGTCGTGGTGCTGTTTCTGCAGGAAATTGCTGTTGCTATTGTAGCAGTAGCTAATTTAAGGTCAAAGTTGTAGCAAAAGCAATGCAAATGTTAAATAAACTAAAGCATGAGAACGCAATTGGCCACGTAGAAAGCCATGAAGTTCATTTTTGGTACCGGAATGGAACGAAATGCAAAATGCCGTTTAATTGCTTGTCTGCTCATATTCGGATATTTGAGTACCTTGATGTTACCTTTATTTACCAAAGACTTCTATACTAATCTCTCAAGACAAACTATTTAAGTTATGTTGTAAAATTGCCCAAAACACTTCATCAGCAAAAAAAAAAGTATCCCAGCAATTTGACAATTTTTATGTTCTACACGCAAAAGTCATTTGTCAAAACTTTCTCAACTATCCTCAATCATTGCGCTCAATTACACTGAGCTAGGCAAAATAAAACTTTGCAACAGTAACGTCTGCCCAAAAGCTGCTAAATCACCAACATAAATGACAGTAAAAATATTAATCCCAAAAAATAACGCAATTTGTTCCACGCAGAGCTTAAAATATTCCTTAATAATCCAGAACTAGGCTGAAAACCGTATTTATAAGCCGCTATATCCGCAGGCGTTGAATGCAGTTTGATTTTTTTTTTTTTTTTTGTTTCTCCACCTTTTTGCTCTAAGTCGTTTTCAAATCCGCAGATATATCACCAAATTGTTCCGTTAGAGGGGATTACTTGAGCACCTAAAAAAATCTCCAGTAATTCGCACGTTAATCAAAATTATATACAGCAAACAAAAAAAAAAAAAAACCAAAATACAAATAAAAAAGTACAAAAAGAAGGGAATAAAATAAAAACAGATTCTATTCGCTATCTGTAGAGCACAACCAGACGCACCCGACCAACCTGGCACGCAACCAGCAGAAGGTACAACATTTTTATGACCCAATAAAAATACCATTTGCGCTAATGTTGCCTACTCAATGGCTTCGTTGCGTACCCCCTTCCAAAGGCAGGCAGGCAGGCAGCATCAAGCATTGGTTATACTTCCAGCATTGCTGGCGTCAAGAAGAAAGTCGCAAAAAAAAAAAAGATTGCAAGAAATGTAAGAATTTCGCAGGCAAACAAAAATAAAAACATTTAAAACTCAAACTCTTATCTAATCGCTATGAAACATCTTGACACCTGTAGTCCACCCCCCTTTAAGCAAATCCGCCAAAGCCTTGACGCTGCTGCTGCTGCCGTTGGACGCCATGCGAACTGAATTGGCAGCTAGCAGCAGCTAAACAGTCATTAATCTGCAATTGGCAACTTCTAGAGATGGGCTTCGGTTAGCACTTCCCTTCACTGACTCTGCTGCTACTCAGACCCGCAGCATTTTTTCATATCCAAAATAGACGAAAACAAAAGGAGCGGCAAAACGTAAGAAGCCTTTATCTCAATGCCATTAAAAAATCGTAAGGATTCAAGAACGATTCACGTTCATGAAAGCTATGTAGGCGACCTGAAGCTGCTGCTCATTCGTTGTGATGTGCGACACAACCTTGATAACAGCCTCAACTGTAAAACTGACTGTGAAATAAAAAAAAAAAAACTGTGAAAAAATGATAAAATACACCCCCGTGTAAAAATGAAACTCATGTAACTCCATGTGGACTGCTATCCTTTCTACAAATGCGTTGAGTGGGCTGTTTTTTGGGACGGGCTGAAGGTGGGCAGCTGTTGTCGGATCAACCTGCTCTGCATATTGGAACGCATTTGTTACAGCTTCTAATCGAAGCTTCAAGATTTATAACAAAAGCGATTCGCTACAAACATTCAAAAGTGATGAACGATTCTTAAAAAAGCATTTTCTACAAGAACAACACAGTCAAGCATACCATATTGTGGAATGATGGCTCACGTGTGCGAAATGACTGCATTGGCTGTTGGGTGTGCACGTGTGCGCCTTGGCACCCAAAAGGTTTTCTGCAAATGTCTATTTGTAAGAAATGTTTCAAATTTATTGACGACCATGAATAATTCATATTTAATACTTTGGCCAACAGGGATGCATAAATTAATAAGTTTCTGAAATTAATTCCGAAATAATTTCATTTCAGAACTTCAGAGTCTTTAAAGTTTTTCGCCCGCATGAATTCATTAATCATCGAAAAATATTTATATTATTTATTATTAGCTCATCACGGATCTAACGAAATCTAAGAATTTTATCTTGGAATTTTACGTTTTTTTTTTCTATAGCAAACGCTTATTTTCTTGGAAGTGCGGAAGTTTTCATACATTTATTTTATTTAATCTGAAGCTTGGAGAGGAATTAAAAAAAAAAATGTTAAATCAAAAAGGTTGGTATTGGTTCCTATATTTAGATATTTTTTAGAATAAACTGCATGCTGACCTTTAATAGGGTCAGAATTAAATTTTTGTTCTTGCTTTTATAATTTTTCACTTAAAGCACAATATTTGAGCAATCATTTAAACACAAGCCTGTCTTGCAATTGCAGCATTTTATTCTAATAATATAAAAGGCCATCAATTTTCTCCATTTGGAGCATTAAGTTGTAAAAATAACATTCAAAATTCAAGTTATAATATAATTATAATATAAAATAATATCTGAGCAGTGTGAAATACAATATCATGCAAAAATCCTCCAAGGTTGCATTTAAAGGACTCAAACCTTATGAGATAGTTTTCGATACTTTTTGTGCACAACTCGAACACTAGTTCGCTCTTGACTTGACGAATGTTGCGTTTTATACCCTAAAACTGTAAGGTCAGGGGTCTTCAATGAAAGGTCTTCAATTTGGTATATTTCAAATTAATTTTGTAGGTCATATCAATGTATGAAATGTATGGGGGTTTTTAATGGTTTTTTTTTTATATTATCCTATCAATTGATTTGATAAAAAATTATCAATTGTTAATTAATTAATAAAAAATTGTTTGTATTAAAAAATTCGAAAGAAAAATAGTTAAAAATAAAAGTTATTTTTGATTTTTATTTTTTTCCTCAAGCAAACAAATCAGTTTTGATTTTCATTTTTTATCCTCAAACAAAAAAATCAATTTTTAATTTATTTTTTTTTTACTCAAACAAAGAAAATCATTATTGGTTTTTATTTTTTTTTTGTTTTTTTTAATAGAAATAATTTTTTGATTTTTATTTTTTTGGTAAATAATTGAAGGGCTTATTGCAGAAACATGATATGCCACATAAAAAATATTTCGAAATAATCGACCTTAAAGTTTTGAAAAAATTTATATTTGTATGAAATCATTAAAATGTTTACAAGAACTATTACGTATACGGCCAAAATTGATCGGGTAATGCTAGCAATATTTTCAGTGGATATTGATAATGCATCAAGGAACGTAATGAACATGAAATATGAACTTTTAAAGCAGTGTGGCATATCATGTTTTTGCAATAAGCCCTTCAATTCAAATCAGCTCTTGATTTTTATTTTTTTTTTGTTCAGAAGTTGAAATCGTTTAAGGATTTTTATTATTTTGCTTGTAAATTAAAAAACTAATTCACAAGCTTTCTTCTTGTAAGACATTCTTAATAGTTATGTTTTTTATTTCTTCCAAATTTGAAAAGCAACTAAGATAATATTAAATTTGAAGTTAATTTTATTGAGAACTATTAAAATGTCAAGCATTCATTGTTAATAACAAAATTTTGTCCAAATTTTCTGATGACAAATTACATCTTTGGTCACTTAAAATAAGTCGAACTGTTCTGCACTTGACCGTTGCACACTACCTTGTGGTTGGAACACTGTGAACTATTTTCGCAAGAGACCACAACAATGGATATATTAACCGTTTTTCATGCCAGTAGCTCATTATATCATCCACTAAATTAATGGCTTTGGGTGAATAATTTTCAATTTCAAAGTCTAAAGTCGGTCTAGCCCGACTCTGATATCTCCTTAACCTACTATTTCTTGAAACCAATAATAGTATTGGAAAAGGGCTTGCCGTGTGCGGATTAGGCCCATATTAGCTTTGTTCGATGACTGCTCTAGATTAAGCAAGTAAATAAATCAAATGTTTGGGTTTTTGTTGGAAAATTCGATAGTTTGAAAAAGGGAAAAGGTTTTAAATAGCTTTTCTAATTAATTTGAACAGATTTTAATGAAAAATAGTATTTATTCAAACCTATTCCATTATTTGCTTACTTTTTCAGTGCTTTCTCAAGCTTGCTCTTTTATAGATCTTTAAAATATCTGATCTACTCTGCTCTAAAGCAGGGATGCCCAGCACCTAACTCTTTCCACTCTTTCCGCTCTTTACAACAACTTCGAAGTTTTCATAATTGTTGTTTTAATTCAGTTTGAAGTAATTCAGCTTCTTATTGATTTGTTGTTTTTTTTAGGCACCATAAAATTCTGCTATCTTGCGTATCCATGTTGTTGTTTTTGTGTATTCAACAATTTAACATGTGCGCTTGGGCACGGTCAGCATGCGTGTTGTTGTTTGTATGTCCTATTGTTGTTTTGCTTGGGTGCTGCCAGCATTCGTGTTGATGTTTTTAACATGTTCCACTCTTTCCACTCTACAACAACTTCAATATTGCAATGAATGTTGTAATTCGCAAAATTAAGTTCTCAGCTTTACCCTTTTTATTACTTTATTATTGTATTTGCGCCAGGGACCGTACCGGTTATGGTTTTTATCGAAAAAGTCACATATTAACTGTTATTTTTTAACTCTTTTTTTTCCGACAAAAATAAAAGTTATTGTGTGCCTTATATTTTTTCGGGCAATTATAACAGTTACTTTTGACTTTTATTTTATCGGTCAAAAATAACAGTTATTTTCTGCCTTTTATTTTTTCGGTCAAAAATATCAGGCAATTTGTGTTTTTTCAAAGGCTGTTTTACCGACTAAAAAACTATTGATACCATTATTTTCGTCTCATTGATGCGCACAATTTACATATGGTATCAATAGTTTTTAATTGGTCAAGCGGCCTTTAAAAAACTACAAAGTGCCTGATATTTTTGACCGAAAAAATTAAAGTCACAAAATAACTGTTATGTTTGACCGATAAAATAAAAGTCAAAATATAACCGTTATTTTTGTCCGAAAAAATAAAAGGCAAAAATAACAGTTAATTTTTAACTTTTATACAATCAGTCGAAAATTTAAAAGGCACTTAATATTCGTGAAGCTGAGCCCATTTGTATCATAATGGTATATTTAAAAAAGTCCTTCGACAATATTTTCATTGTGTCTTTTTCATTTTGTAAAATAACAGTTATTTTCGGCCCCTGATTTGCGCACATTGAAGGATTCGTGTTGTTGTTTTGTGGGTTCAATATATATGAACTTTTGCGCTGGCGCGGATGTTGGATTAATGCGCATTGTTGTTTTTATGTTTTTGTTGTTGGAAAAAATAAGTGTTTCACGAATACAATGATTTGTTGTTATTGTTGGCTTTTTGTTGTATTTGTTGTAGCACTCTTCAAATAATTTTTCTGGGCATCACTGCTCTAAAGCTATTTTTGACGACTCAAATGATCTACTGTGCTCTGCGCTGAGAATTTTTCATCGAACACAGCTATTTTCTATACATATAAATTTTGATGAAAAATTAACAAATGTCCAAGTTTTATTCCTTTTAAGTATGAGTCTTAATTTTGAGCAAAAAATTAAAAATCAACAAATAATTTTTATTTTATTATTTAAAATAATAAAACTCAAAAATAATTTTTATTTCTGAGCAAAAAAATAATAATCATTTTATAATAATTATTTTTAATTTTTATGCCTAAGGCTTAAAAATAAAAAACCATTATTTATTCGAAGAGGCAACAGAAATTTTAACATTTCCGTATTTTCAAAAGTTTTTTCCGAGCAAAGGCAACACAAAATTAGTAATTTGTATTTATTTTCAAATTCAAAAACCTAAATTGAACATAAATTTGAACTGTACAACAGTATCACATTTTTAAACCCCCACGCGTACTGCATAAGGGGTATATTAATTTTGTCACGACGTGTGTAACAATCACAGGGGCGCAACCAGGAATTTTTTTTGGGGGGGGTTTATCAAATGTAGAATTTATATATAAAAACAATTTTACGTTTTTACAGCGGCTGAGTTGTAGCGGTTAGTGCGTTCAATTTTTGCACTAATGGTTCCTTGTTCAAACTTCAGTCACGACCAGCACCATATTTTTTTTTTTTTTTTAATTAAAACGGTCACTGTCAGGACATTCTATCCGTATAGAAGGTAAACATTAGTGGTAGCGGTCGTTTTAAAATTAACTGGCTTCAACGTTGTTTAGGATCTGTTTGGCCAAAATATTTTACAAGCACCAGTTGAAGGCCGTTTAATGGATTTTTTTCTTGTTTGGCAGTTGTACGAAGGTTATAAGGCTTGAGCTAAAATATTTTCATTTTTACTCGGGTCCCAATAAGGTCAGCAAAAATTCAATATTTTTCTCCCCACACATTCAGAAAATAATACCTACCTTTCTCCGATAAAAAATTTCTCTGTTTTCGTTAATTCAATTAGAATAAATTTTCAAATAAATATTTCTTCACTTACGGGAAATGGATTCAATGCCTCTAATAATGATAAGTATTTTTCTCGCACAAAAAATTCTCATTTATAGAGAAAAATTTAAGGAAAATGAAAAATTTTTACTAAATTTTGATAAAAAATTCATTGTGCGAAGTATTTTCTTCAATAAAATGAAATTTTTTTTCAAAAATAAAAAAGTCTTATTCTCTAAAAACGATATATTTCTATATATTTCCCTTTTTCATGGAAGCTTTTTATCATTTTTAGGGATTTTTTAGTACCACATTTAGAGAAAAGTATTCTTTGGAGAAAACTCTATAACATATTTGAGTGCAGAGAAAATTTTTCATCCATACATCACTTCTTTGTAATAATACCCAATTGGATGGCACTAGCTTTAAAATTCGTCCTTTAGTGAGCACTAATTATGCTCAATTCTGAAAGTAAAAACCGCTAAATTTCTGGCACTTGGGATGAAAAACAAATAGTCTGAATTTGAAAAAATCGTTTGGTATTACTTGTTCAATGCGCAAATGCTGACGAAATCGAAATAATATAGTTTTAACGATAGGTCTTTCCTACATTTTTCCAAAATCGGTTAATATTTGCGCAATTTTGAGGGATTTTCATGAAACTGATTTTGAAAATCCAATGGAAGATTATGAATACGGCGGAAACTATATTATGCCACCGCATGAGCGAACAGAAGAAAAATTAAACAACATATTTTTACTTAATAAGCCATAATTCCTTAATATCGGATAATATTTTAAAATTTAGAAAAATTTTCTGCAACGGATTTTGGAAACAACGATGGAAAATTAGAAATTGTAAATTTTTTTTTTCCACTTTCGGAAGTCAATCGGAATTATTTTTATAATGAATCTCATGACTTTTCTATAAACTTAATTCTGTAGAGTTTGTGTTATCGATGTTTAAAAAATGACTTTAAAAAAGGACGAAAAATAACAATTTAACGGGCAATTTCTTTGATTTTTTCAGTGGCGAGTGACTCAACCGATTTTCCTCAAATTATGGCTTTTTTACTATGTCTTACTTTTGAATTAATTTGTTTCCAAATATTTCAAGTTTCCTCCATGCTAGAAGTTGAAAAGATAACTCAAATCGAAGTATTGCCAACAACCCTTCAAGTGGTCAGAATCAGAATATAACAAAAATTTAACATGTTTAGGATCGAAATTGAAATTTGACTAGACACTGACTTAAAAGTTAGAGGGACTCTTTAAAACAATTTCTGTATAATTTTTTTTTGGATCGGAGAAATCCTTTGGAGCGGTTTTGGTTCTTCTGAACTTTTTAAAATTTTTTCTTCAGAATGCATAGCCAAGATAAGCAAAAAAATCAAAGATTTTCATGGTACACTAAAAAAATTTTGGAAATTTTTTGTGTTTACAAACTATTGAGACCCCAAAAATCCATATTTTGTCATTTTCGAAAAGAGGTAGTTTTAAATACGTGTACAATATGTATTTTTCATGATATTCACATGAATTTAAATTTATTGGAAAATTATTGATTATCTTTATCTTCTTTCCATTGATAGATCGTATGGTGCGGTTTAACCAAAACTAAGTGCCACAATTATATAAAATGTGAGAAATCGATATTCAAAAGCTTCCTTTAGCTCAATTATTATTTAATTGCCATAATTACTGTTTGATTTTGGCAAATTTTGGTGGATATATGTATATAAGTGGGTACATATGAGTTTTTAGGTACGCAAATCGATATCTTTTAACCAGTTTTTAGTTAAATGTGCGCCAGATAGTACTCCAGTAGAAAATTCATGATTTTCGAATATTTATATTTTTTAACACTTATAAAAAACGCATTTTTCATAGTACTCAGTTTTGATTAAACAACACCATACGATACACCAAAAGAAAGAAGAGCTCAGAAATTTTCCAATAATCTTCAATGCATTTGACTATCAAGAAAAATAAATTTTTTATAGGTGTTTAAAAAAAATATTTTCTAGTTTTTAAGAGTAATTCTTACTTTTGAGTCGGTGTCCGGCTCACTTTATTTTCTCCATACAAAATCGATCCGGCTTAATGTGCAGTTTGAAGGAATAAAATATGACTAACTTAGCAGATTATGCATCAACCAGAATTGATTTGAAATATACATTTGGGGTTTTCACTCATTTCATAAAATGTGTGATTGCTTTTCATGTGACTCACTTTGATTGAATACTATTTTGCTTGGTACTACAATAATTTTTGGGGGGGTTTAAGCCCCGAAACCCCCCATTTGGTTGCGCTTATGAACGCTCAAAAGGAGGCGTGGTAGATATAGAAAGTTGATCAGCATCACCACCTGAATTGATTTAGCCATATCCGTGTGTCTGTCCGTCTGTCGTCTGCCTGTCTGTGGACACGATTGCAGCCGTAGTTTTGAAGCTATCATACTGAAATTCGATATTTACGCTTTTTTCTAAAAAACTAAGATCAAGTTCGAGAATGGGCTGAATCGGATGAAAACCACGCCTACTGCCCATACAACCCCAAAATTGAAAACTCTATAAAGAGGCTAATATTAAAGTTATAAAACTGAAACTCGGTATTTGTGTATTCTATGTCAAAACTATTGAAAACACATTGAATCATTTTGAATTTTGTACTTTTTTTTAAAAAAAAATTAAATAAGCTACTTCAGAAGTCCTTCCGTAAAAAATGTCCAGTCTTAATCCAATGGAGGGTTTCTTTAATAGCAGTTTTTCGCGATTTGGGCACACTGTGCGAAGTTTAAATGTGTAAACAAAATGAGCACGCACACGCTCATTTCCTATACAAACCCTTACAATGAAGACTCTATAAAAAGTAATATATTTGACCTACAGGAATGAAATTCAGTATGGTGGAATAATTCTAAGATGTGCCCAAAAAATAAACGGAATCTGCCCACAAACATGTCCATCTCCCATACAATCCACAATAGTTAAAACTCTATAAAGAGGTTCATATATTATTTATATATTATTTACAGGAATGGAATTCGGTATTGGAATATATAAAATCAAAACTAAGATGTTAAAAAAAAATTGACGTAATCCTCCCACAAACACGCCCACCTCTAATACAGACGGGCTTCTATGTAATCCACGGATATAAAACTTGATATAAAGATGTTTACGAAAAATTGACGTCATCTGCTCATGAACACGCCCACTTCCCATACAATCCACTATATTGAAAAGACTTTAAAGAGGTTTATGTGTAACCTACAGAGATAAAACTTTGTATGCGAACATTTTATATAAAAGCTTAATTGTGCACAAAATAAACGTGTCATTCGCCCACGAACACGCCCACTTGTGTTATTCTATAAAGAATACATGGATTTTGACCATGGATTACTTATAATGTATTTCTATTTGTTTTAGTATTTTAATATATATTAAATTATGATAGAAGGTTGTTGGTATTCTATAGTCGAGCGAATTGAAAAAAAGAAACAAAAAGTTTGAATTTATCTTTATCTCTATTATGTTTACATAGCAGTAAACATAAGTTTTTCTCCATCAAATATAAAAGCTTTTCATATAAAATTATACAGGTACAATAAGTATTAGGTTCACGATTATAAGTTCATGCAAAAAGTTGTATATATATTTACATATTTCGATAAAACTCTCTTTAAATGGTGTGTCACTCACGTTTTCGTACGATTTTCATTTTTCGAGTTCTTCTAACAAATTGCTTAAAATCTGCGAATTGTTTGAGTTACTTTAAGGAATAAATTAATTTTCCGTAACGAAATTGAGTAGAAATTTTAACTGCAGGAAAAAATTAGTTTTCTCTCAGAATTTTAAGATTTTTTCATGTACTGATTTTGTCACTCAAGTTTCATGTCAATGTCACTCACGTTTCAAATCAATTTGAATTGTCCCTTTTTTGCATGGTGGTTAATCTGGTTAACTTTCTTAAGCAAATTTTATAAAAAAATTGTTTTTCTTAGTATTAAGGACATTCTTATACAAAAAAGAAAAAAAATTTGTATGGAAAGAATTATGTTAAGCATAATATAGTTAAAAAAATAATTCATAACATAAAAACAACATAAAAACTGTTTCAGAAATATATCATTTTAAAAAAATTTATTCCGATTCTGCATCTGAATCTGTATGTATATCACTAAGCCTAATTCGTTGATCCTTACGCTCATTAAAAGCCATAGACCGCACCAAATTTGACTAGATGACTGGCCTTTTAGCAATTCCGTCAAGGCCAACGACTTAAAATAATAATTTCATTATATCTTTTTAATCTTTGCTAAATTTGTTTTCTTATATGAATCCGGATTAAACTATAATTTTTCTCTATCTTCTTTTTCATACGTTCTTTTAGGGTCGGCTTTCATTTTTTCTTGACGTTTTCGTCATATTCTTTCATTTCTAACACAAAAATAAACAAAAAAAAATTAAATGTCACTCACGTTTCACTTCTTCAAACGCTTTTTTAATGAAAAATAATTGCGTCTGCTTGATTTAAAAAAATGCAAAATTCACTTATCTTTTATTAAAAGTAAATCCGAGACATAAATTCTGCTAGCCAATTCTTTTCCAAGCTAATTCAACTTATCAATATAAATTGTCACTCACGTTTCACTCTTGAATCACTTTTTTAAATTTTATTTTTCGATAGAAAATAAGTTTTTTAAAAATTTTAATATTCACTCTTGAATCACTTTTTTAAATTTTATTTTTCGATAGAAAATAAGTTTTTTAAAAATTTTAATATTCACTTTTCAATAGAAAATGTTTCAATTATGAATATTATATAACGGTGCTTTGATGTTTAAATCGCGATATACCAAATTACAAACAATAAAAAACTTACAACTTTTTAACTTGCTACAGATTAAAAATACAATCAATAAAATCAGTTAAAATTTAAGGATACAATATGTTTTTTTCAAAATGCTTTTACCGCAGGAAACTACAAACAATATCTTAAACGTTCAATGTATTTTTATTGAAATTAAAACATTTTTATTTTTTAAGTCTTAGGTTTACTTTTTCTGGATTTGCCGATATATAAAATCAAATGTTTGTCTGTCTGTCTGTCTGTTCCGTATAGACTCACGCACCGTTTATCCGATTGAGCTGAAATTTGAACACCGAGTACCTTTCATAGTGAGAAAGAACATAAGGGGTGTAAAAAAGTGTGCGGAAGTTTGTGGGCGTGGCAGTCTTTAATAACTCCTTAACACCTGGACCGATTTCAATGAAATTTGGTATGAAGGTTTAACTGCTCCCAAAATAAAACAAAGCAATAAAAAATTCCAAAGACTTCCGCAAGAGGGCGCTTTAAGTAGTGCGTTTTTAAGACTTAATATCTCCTAAACTCCTGGACCGATTTCAATGAAATTTGGTATGAACGTTAAACTGCACCCAAGATAAAACATAAAATATAAAAAATTCCGAAGACTTCCGAAAGAGGGCGCTTTAAGTAATGCATTGTTAAGACTCAATAACTCCTAAATGACTTGATTGATTTTATTAAAATTTGGTACATGAAATAACTTGACTCTGTAACAGAATTGAGGCTATTTAAATTTCAGAAAACTTCCGTGAGAGGGCGCTTTATTCAATCAACTATGTTCGGCTCATTCACGTCAAAACGGATGAACCGATTTTGATGAAACTTGGCAAGCATTTGTATCTGTTACTGAAATAGATCCTATGCTTTTAATAGTTCTTTTGACAAAAATCAAGAAATGAGCCGAAGGCAAACGAAGTCATGAACCAAAGACGAACGAAAAAAAATAAGTTTAACGAATACCACCCGAAGCTATATAAAGATAAAAAAAATTAACCGAACAGTATCGACCAAGACCGAAGTTGAAGGAAGACAATCCAAAAATCGAATCGAAGCTTATAGGATTTTTTAAAATTGGAATTTATTTGAGATAAAATTGCATATTAAATGCATGCTAAGAAAAACTTTAAACGCATTTTTCTCGAAATGACTTTTCAAACTGCACTCAGAAAAAAAATTCTCGGCATATGATAAAAAGCCATCATATTCCTTATCATATGACAAAAAGCCAAATAATTCGATTTTAAAGAAAAAGACTCTTTATTTTTGAGAAAAAATTTGTTTTTACTGAAGAAAATACTTCCCATAGTGAATTTTTTATCAAAATATGGGAAAAAATTATCATTTTCAAAAAATTGTTCTGTCATTATAAGAGACATTAAAATCTTTCCATTTCCTAGAAGTCAAGAAATATTTCTTCGAAAATGTGAAAATTTATTCTAATTGATGAAAATTTTATTTGAAAAAGAGAAAATTGCTATTATCGAAAATAGAGAAATTTTTCACCTGAGGAAGATAAGTGTTTTTTTTTGAGTGTGGGTGTCCATTATCCTCAGAAATCAGACGTCAGATCGTGACGTTGAATATGTCATTTTTTGTTTTAACCATGTCTGGCAGTTACAGTTTTACGGAAATTTGACTAAACACTTTCGACGGAAGGAGGAGGCAAAACGATAATTTAAAAAAATTTTAAAATTGAATTAATAATTTTAAAAACGTTAAAATGAGAGCATTTTTGAAAATTGTCCTCTTTCTGTGCTCGAGACACAACCCCGAGTAACACCGGGTTACATCCGCTAGTTTTTAATGTAAACACATTTCGAATCATATGCTAAAGCGTGCGTCTTTGTTACATGGTTATATCTGTGGATGTTGTGCTTTAATTTCATGTCGAAAATGTTCTTAATAGTATTATAGGATGAAAACAATAGTCTACGACATAGTATAATTTTATTATGCGATTTTTATAGGAGGAATCAACAAAAAACAAAAAACAACAAATTGGCCATTTCAGCCTTTGAAAGGAATTTGACCGAGCTTCTTATGATCAATTGTGTTGTTTGTTATTAAATGTTTGCACACAATTGGTCAAGAACTGGACCTACATGTTTTATGCCGACTCCGAACGTCTAAAGTTCATGTTCTCAAGAAGCTTTACATGGCATTTTTCACTCTCTGAGGTTTGGCATTGTCTGCAGAGAGGTGGTGACTGATCAGAAAAATTTTTTTATTGAAAAAAACTTTAGCCGCGACTGGGGAACGAACTCGGGCTCCGGGTATGCTAACGTGCCACTGTCACCACACATAATTTTATTATGAGATGCTTATAAGAGGAATCACTTCATAGTTATTTAATGGGGAAAACGCATCGAGATTTTTCGAAATTAATTAATTTTTGCTTTTCTTCAAGCTTAACCTTGAATAATGTCTGGTGGTGCATGTAAAAATTCTAAAAAAGAATGGAGTTATGACTGATTTATTCTTTGCTCAACTTTCAAACGCGATTTTCTTGAAATCATGTTTTTGAAGTCGGGTATACACGATATTTTGGGGGTTTTGTTGCGCTTCTCGGTCCTTTGTCGCCCTTTATACAATAAATATAGCATGGTTATACAAAAAGAGAGTGATTTTTCTTTAAACCCTGACAAAGTTGATTGAGAGAATGTTCTTGCAATGAGTTATATCGGTAAACGCTACTACTTATAACAGCATTTGAAGGATTATACAACGTTTATAACATTAAATTATACTAAAAGTCTTGAACATGTTTACTCCCACCCTATTGTAGGAACTCGCACCCTATTGAAAAAACTAACAAGTTTCCAAAAAAGCAAAATCATTGCATATTCTTTATGCAAATGGAAACATTAAATCTCATGCCAAGTACAATAGTTGTTGTAGTTTAATTACATTATTCGTTTGTATATACAGTAGGTTTGTATGTATGGTATATCGCTATGTAACATAGAACTTGTAAGCTTTGTCTTGCTCAGCAGTGTCCGATCCGATTACTTTTTCACATGCGCAACGTGCAGGTTGAGACGTTTTTGTTTTATTTATTGGCCTCATACCTGACGCTGGGTATTGCGCTGCCAGTAGCAAGTAGCTGCGTTGAACGTTTAACCCTTTTACTTATTTTAGCATAATTAATCTTTAGTTACATGACCTGCGACCTGCAAACCTGCGATGCTAAATTATAAATTTACATACGAAATGAGTTTCGCGCGCGTGACGTGGTGGAACTTACATGCAAACTTACAGACGAACAAGCATAAATGTAGCCACACTCATGACGGCAGGATTCGCAACGCACCGCAAACTCATGAGGGTTGTTCAATTTTTGGGGTTTTAACTTTTGGTATTTAACCCCCCCCCCAACCAGACACTCAGGCAGTCAGGCAGTGTCAGTCAGTCAGGTTGTTTTAATTTACATTACTTGGCAGAGAGATACTGTTTAAAATAACAGTTACGAAGAATCCTTTTTATTCGGGTTGACTCTCACATATACACATGCACCCAAATACAACACCTCGCATACAAGATAGCGGTGCGCTGTCTGACAATGACAACAATTTCTGGCAAATTAACGTCATTCATTCAGCTATACAGTCTAATATTCTGACGACGCGGCGTTGAACTTTGGTTATTTTTCCAATTTGGCTCATACGAAGGACAACTTAAATCTGCTAAAGTACGGCGTTTTGAATGCCTGCCTGCCTGCTTGCTTTGCCTGTCTGACGGTACAGACCCAAAATAGCTGGAAACCGCAGAAATGAAATTCTATTGTGCGTGAATAACAATGGGGACAAAAGTGGTGATCCTATTTGGGTCCAATTTAAATGAAAGGCCGCTAACTAAAAGGAAAGAAAAAAAAACAGAGTTTTAAATTTGTTGGTCTTATTATTTTGTTTATTTTTTTTTTTTTTGCTGTTTTTTGTTTGTAAAGATATGCAGACAAAAATATGTATACAAATTAACAAACTCTAATATGCCAGAGACCCTTTAGGAATGAGTACGGTTGAATGATGTTTCATGGGTTAAGTATCAAGCATGAAGAAAAGTCATATTTTAAGCGCTAGTGGTGGAATGAGTGAAAATACTGACTTCGTCGCATGCTGCAAAATACTACTTTATGCAAAATATATCTGCGTTTTTTGCCAAAATGCACTTTTTCTGATTAAAATTCAATCAGCAAGCTAATTCACTAGCTGGTCACGGTAGTATTTCTTTATGGCACTTGCATGGTTACCCTTAAACAGTCGGCCTCATATTAAATAACCGACAAAATACAACCGACTACAGGTGATCGAGGCTTAAGCTTCACCCACACTTGACCACCACCATCGGTGATTAATACGTTCGAATGCTTTTCACGCACAATATATTAAACTAAAGATTTCTACTCGACTGTAACTTGTTAACTCACACTCGTTTATGTGCGTTAGTTTGGAGTTTGTATGTGTGAACTCATTCCCTCATATGTTTGATTATTATTACTGCAAATGTGTTTCACTTTCGAAATGGTGAGTGGATTTTGCTCAGACGTATGTTTGCATTGAAGCAAAGAGGCCTTTAAATAGCACGTGAAGTTTTGATATTGTTTGGAAATTGCATGTTGGAGCAACAGTTAGAAAATGTATGAGCCAAGCCGTATTAAGGAGTCTGCAGTTTAATAGGGTTAAATTAATTAAGATTAGGGAAAAAAATATATCCAAAGTGTTGGAATTTATTTCAGTTGGTATTTTTCAGACAAACTTCGTGCAAGTATGCTTTAAATATCTTGAATGAAATTGGTTGTAAGACATTTCGCCAAAAGGGTTGTACGTTCCAGTATAAATCATTAAGATTTAAGTTGTTTTCTTTTTTTCCCCTCAAAAAGTTTCTCATCAACATTAAGTAGGTTCACGAAGTGATGTTTTTAAAGACCAATTAAAAGTGAACTTTCGCCAACTTGCATTTTATGACAACAGTTTTTGCCGCATTAACCTCAGTTTATAACTTTTTAGCGGCACAACCTTTTCTTTATGACAAGCTCACATACCCATTCAAACATACACACAGTCTTAGTGGTGTTCTCCATGGTATGGTTCTTATCTGCTGCCCCAACCTATTTGTACCTCAATAAAAATCGAGCTGTTTCGCTACAAATTGATGTCGCATCTTTCAACAAATTATCAGGTGCCTCGAACCCTGTACCTACCTTCAACTCATGCTAACCTTGCGTTGTTAGCCCGTTTTATGTGTTTGCTTTCGTGTTGCCAACTTAATCATTTAACCTGTGTAAAAATATTGTAACCTGCACAGACATTTAGTTGACAAGTTAATGTCACAACGAGGCATCCATTTGGCAAGCTGATGGAGCAGGAGAAGCAGTAAAGACGACAACAACAACAACAACAAGCACGCACGTCATGGAACAAAAACGCTCAATTGAGAGACTAGACTTTATCAATATGGGTCGGTCTTTGCTTGTGTGTGCTGCTGTTGTTTGTATTGGTCGTTGGTGTGGCTACTATCTGTTAGTTATTCTTTCAACTGCTGTCAGTTTAGATCAGTTCAACTTAAGTCTCATCCTAGTTTGACATGTTTTGTTTTTAGAACTTGATAACTACATTTAATTTTCTCAATTGCGCCATAGCACTACTTCTTACTTACTACATGAGACAAGAAATGTTTTGTTAAAAAACTAAAACAAAAAAGCAACAAGAAAAGGAAGCCAGCATATTCTTTACAATTAGCCATAAATTACAAAGATAAACTGTCACGTATACGCTTCTCTGCAGCATCATATGAAAGCGGCGTAGAGTAAAGCATCAGCAACAGACCCAGCAAAGGACATCGCAACTTTACTATTTATGTGCGTATAAATGTGAGTTCATGTAACTGCATTGTTGTTGTTGCCCAATGAAATTCTACACAGTAGCAAGAGCTTGACTTGGCACACAAAAGCTAGCTTCGAGCACCTTGGAAGACATTAGTTGTGTCACGCTTCCTGCCGAAGAAATCGGAGTGCGCCGAGAGCATGGCATCATTAGAACGCTTAATCCCGGCGTATTACCAGAGCCAATAAAGAGGTCGATAATTACCTTCGAGACATACTGCAGGATGCGACTATTTTTAATTGAAGTTTTTATTGTTGCAAGGAACGAGTGTGAACGAGGTCAGGAGCAGCAGCAGTGGGTTAGCGAAGAAGAGTAAGAGTATGAAGTCTGCACTGAAAACGAAATTAAATGTTGAAAATGCTTAGCAGCTTTTTTTTTTGTACAGATGTTTTTAGATGTTGTTATTGGGTATTATTAAAAGGCAGAATGAATAACACAATGAATTTGATAATTTTCCGTTTTTAATAAAATTTTATAACTTTTTACTAGAAGTATTTGAAAACTATTGACCATATCGTCATATGAAATCCACTTTTTGATTGGTTAAGATGCGCCGTATCAAAAAAAAAAAAAGTGCGCCGCATACCAGCGAATATAACACAAACACAATCACTAATGATTGTCACAAACGACCTGCAGTTTTCTCTTGCTTTAATTGCAAAAAACATGGCAAAGAAAAAACAAACCACTCTGCTAATGACATAAATTGTCCTTTTCGAGCTCTATATCTTGAAACTAGATCAAGAGCATCATCTAGAACCCGATCAACTTCAAAAATACGCAAAAATCCAAACACATACCTTTTAAATTATTCAGAATTTCCAGCAATAAATAATCAACTTTTATTCTATTATCAATTTTTATATTTGATTTTAAACCACCTAATCTTATAAAAGCAGCTTATTATGCAAATGATACTGCTCTTATTACTTCTAGTAAACTTAGTAATGCTTTGCTAAAGAAAATGGAACACAGTCTTACTGTATGTAATAAATATTTCAAAAAATGGAAAATTAAAAGAAATCACAATAAAACACAAGCAATAATATTTCCCTACAATAACTCTTCTAAAAGATTACCTCACCGCCAACTTTTTTTCGATAATGATAATAATATTATTAAAATACAAAATGAAGTAAAATACCTTGGAATAATACTGGATACAAAATAAATTTTTCATAAACACATTGAATCAAGTTGTATAAAAGCCTTGCCATCTTTTAAAGCACTTTGGTCTCTTCTCAATCATCGACAAGGTGACCGTTTTGTCAGAGTGCCCCTCTACCAGAAGCAGGGTGAGAATCTACTAAAATCTACTAAAAAATTCTAGAAAAACTTCTTAAAATCCACCAACATTTTTAAGCACACCTTTTCAATGTTAAGCCAAATTTATGGCTATAAACAGGGTTGAACTGTATACTGTTGCCCTTGTAATCAGTGTAATGCCCAGCTGATACAAGTTAACAGTTTGAATGAAAAAATTTAAAGTTTAAAAATTTTGTTTTGTATGACTTAAACATATCAGACATGGACTTAAACATATCAGATATATTGCTATGAAGCCGGTGAACAACACACAATTCGGACTGAAAAATTATATTAAACTTTTTATGATCGGCAAAATGTAATCCAAAAATAAAAAATAAAGTCGTGTAACGTCTTCTCAAAAGCTTGCACATAAAAACTTTGCAGTTAAATTCCGATCTAAATTATACTGATCGTTGAAATAAAGTTTAAGTACATCCCATTGTTCAACAATCCGATTAACGCCCGCTTGCAACGAGAGCCACCTTATGACTTAAGGCTGCTTACGCACTTTTTCACTAATAATATTTGCGACAAAACAAAACGGAAGGATTTGGCTTAAAACACGAAAAAATGTTTTAAAATTTTTTTTTCAAAATCTACTAAAAATCTACTAGATTTGAAAATCTACTAAAAAACTACTAGCGACTTTCAAAATTCTACTAAATCTACCAATCTAGTAGTAAATCTACTGAAAACGGTCACCCTGATCATCGATCAAAGCTTACTCAACAAAATAAAAACTTAATCTTTAAATGTGTCATAAGACCAATTTTAAGTTACGCATGTCCAATATGGTTTAAAGCTGCAAAACATATTATCAAGAGAATGCAAATAATTCAAAACAAATGCTTGAAAATGATTAACAACAAACCATGGAGATATTCAACAATTACCGTTCATAACGAAACTAATAATGAAATGTTTATGAACTTCATCAGAAAACTTTCCCACAATTATTTAATAAAGAATATGAACTTAACTTTTCCACTTATTAGTATAGGAGATGCCATGCCTCTTTGTCCAAGAAGCTTAACCATTCTTCTTGCATCAATTTGATATTAAAATAAACGATTTGATATTAAAAACTTTTGCCGCGACTGGGGATCGAACTCGGGCTCCGAGCATGCTAAGAGCCACATACTTAACCTGCATGCCACGGTCACCAGAATTGATAACATTGAGAGAAATATGTGTTAAAATTAAATGAAATTGTGTTCATATCAAACGATTTTTTTTTTTAATAGAGCTTGAAACAAATACATTTAACTTAAAAACAACAGTTGTTAAAATTAAATTCAAAACAAAAGTTTTCGTTTTTAAAACAATATTTTTAAAAACAAATTTCATACAAGTTTTTGGCATTAGGTTCATAACCAGATAACTTCGGAACCCTCCGAATACCAAATGTTAACTCTATTTGATAAGGTTTGCATTTTAAATATTGAAATAATTAATGAAGTTTTATTTTATCTTATGATCGAAAGAGGGGACTTATACAGTAAAACTAGTCGCATGAGACTGTCAAAAGTGAGAGTGCGCATTATGGAACGAAAATGAAATGAAAAAGTCTCTCGGGCTGTGATGTCATGAAACTTTTTGACGTTATACTATCATATTTTCGTTGTTGACTGAATTTTCAGAGCAAATTCTCTGCAACTCAGTTTCATCATGTAATTTGAAGATGAAACTTGAAAAGAGAACTTCAGAAAATCGCATGCGACTATTTTCACTGTTAAAATACCCTCAGATTCGTCAAATCAATTCAAAATTTCAAAAATTGTCAGTGTATTCAAACAGTTTTTGATTTGTTATTTCAAAGAAATAATAAGAAAAAATTAAAAAAACGGGAGCTGATAGTTGAAATAGTTTTTTTTTTGTATTGAAAACTAAACACACTTGTTTTAAGTTTTATTTTTTAGAAACGCAAAGGTGTAAAATTTCAAAAAATGCTTGTTTTTAAAGTAAATTTTGAAGTATGGTTTTTTCTCAGTGTATGTTTTAAAAAACAAAAAATTACTTAAATCTGCTAGATCTAAAATAAAATACGAATTGTAAATTTGTGTATATATGTATATCTTATATATTAATACGTGAACATTAAAGTTTGTCGTACACTTTTTTGGTATTAATTAAAACTCAAAATAAATGAAACTTATATCATTCGAAAGTTTATGTTGCCCAGATGTGCAGAATGTTTATATAAATGATATATCTGATAGAGGGGATTCCCAACCTTCTAAGTGAGAAATTAAATTTTTGAGAAAAAATCTGCTCTTTGATAAATATAAAATTTTGTTGGGGAAGAGTAATTGAGTTTGTCGAATTTGAATTTTTTTAAAAGCAACCATTTTGACGTAGAATACGTCTTACCTTTCGATATTAGGGCACCATGTATGAAAAATTTGAATTGCAGTTTTGGAGCTTCACGAAATTGGCTATTGTGAAGAAACTAATAGACCGATTTGCTTCAAACAAATTTCATTTAATAGATTAAACTTCAAATTTTATATTTCTTTATAATTCTGTGTGCAAACTTTTCTATTTTTTCTTCAAAACCATCTCAAACTTTATGCATTTTTCCAACTTTAAATCGTTATAAAAACGTTCATATATACTAGAAATGTCTGGATTATAGCTAAATTGATAAAATAGAATACAACACATAATAAAGTATATGATTTTATAAAAAATCGTCGTTTTTCACGCAAAAAATGTGCAAAAAATTAGGATTTTTTTTTTAATCCTTCATAACTCGAAATCGGCTCCAAGAAAATGGATGAAAATTTTTTTCAGTAAAACAGAAGAGTTCATCTTTCATTTGAGGGGTGTACCATTGCGAAGATGTAAGTGGGTCTATTTATCATTTGCAGGTGAGCAAGTTTATTTTTTCACTTAAATTTTTGTGCATACATTTTGTTTTTGTTTTAGTTTTTTGCGTTTCGCTATTATTTCCGAAAAGAAAGCAACAACAACAAAAAAGCCTAAATAACAATTCTTTTGCCTTGCTGTTTGGTTTCTTCTTCTTATCGTTATCATAAATAAACATATCGCACACTAAATACAAAACAGTCACAACTCAAAATTTTTTATATCGAAATTTTGTTATAAATCAATTTATAAAACACATATCTGACTATATTTTTCGTTATTTTCTTCATTAACTGGAAGAATGAAGTTTTTGTGTTAAATGAAAATTGTTTTTCTTCTGCAGTTTCAACCAATGAGTTTTATTTTTCGCTTTTCCTGAAAAGTCATGTTTTTTGAGTTGTGACTGTTTTGTATTTAGTGTGCGATATATCATAAATATAACAAAAAATATAACAAAAACCAATTGTACAAGGAATGTATTATTTTATTATCCTATTATTTATTATTATTATACTATTATATATTATGCTATTTTATATTATAATTATGTATATAATGTTATTTCTTCTTCTGGTCCTAAGCATATTATTTATTACACTTTATTTATTTTCCATTTTCTTTAACAGTGTACCACTTAGACTACGTATTCTACGTCTAATGTGATGGCCGTGTCTCTGACACAGCCTGTCTGTTTTCTTAAAAAATGTAGTTTCATCCATTCGTCAATTGTAAAACCATGTGTTTTGAATTCAGAAATTTGATTTTTCAAGTCAATCTTGGTTAAAATTTAACGGTTTTTCAATTTTTCTACTTTTTTCTGAAAGTTTGTTAAATTTTCTTTCAAATATGATATCATTTACAGCAAAGTTTTAACCAAAAGTATTTTTAATGAATTTTCTTAATATTGTCTTCAGTTATTTAGCGTGTGTTTCAACCAAATGCCAAGAGAGAGAAAAAACTGTTTCAAATTAAATGTTCTAAATTCTGAAGCCAATAACTACGCCATCTGTGAATAAATTTTATTTATTTCTTTTTTGTATTTAAGTCTTATTAATTAACTTAAAAAAACGTTTTAAAATAATACCGGTTTTTGTTTGTTTATATTTAAATTATTCCTTTTAAAAAAATACCATAAAATTTGCTTTGTTCTTAAAATATGGGGTAAAAATGATTTTTTTTGTAAAAAAACAAAAACTCAAAATTTCATTTTTGATTTTCTTTCAAATTCTATACCGGATTTTAGGTGAATTTATTTTGTCTTGAGACTAAATTAATAAATTAATAAACCTTGATTTTTTGATTAATGCCATCAAAAAATCAAGGCACGGACCCTTTGAAAAGGAAAAGAAAAACCCTTTGATTTCTTTGACAAAATTCAATTTTTTTAAAATGTTTTTCTGTTTTTGTACAAAATAATAATATAAAAAATAATTTTCTTGAAGAAAATAGCTTTATATCTTTAATCAATTAAGAGTTATAGCCTCGAACTTATTTTTATCATCTCGCATATAATTATAAATAAGCAATCAATAAATTGGTCGAATTTCGACCACAGGCGATACTAGTAATTATAAATAGGCAATCAATAAATTGGTCGAATTTCGACCCCAGGCGATACTAGTATATATATATATATATATATATATGTATGTTATTAAAAAGTAAAGTTCGTTTTGTTCTCGTTTCCATTAATTTGGGTTCTCTGTTCAATGAATTTTGTAAAAAATATCACTCATTTTCTTCAAGAATGTCAACTAAAAAAATCGATTTTATGTAATCGTATTTGAATCTACATTTTTTGTTTCGAACTTATGTTCGAACTTTTCAAATAGTAGTTTGCTATACAATATTTGACAAAGCAAAGCCTACTATTAGGTATTGTTTTGTTATACCCTAAACCTGAAAGGTCAGGGTATATTAACTTTGTGCAAACGTTTGTAACGCATAGAACGAAGCGAGTCCGGTATAGAAAAGTATATATATTCTTGATCAGCGTCACCACGTGAGTCGAGCTATCCATGTCCGTCGGTCCGTCCGTCCGTCTGTCCGTATGTGTGTTGTCCGTATACACAGGATAAGAAGAAGGAGTTGAGATAATTGGATGAAACTTGGTACACATGGTCACATGGACCCAAGGATCTGTACTATCGAATATTTTTGGAATCCGCGCACGGACACGCCTACCTCCCATACAACGCGAAAATTGAAAACTGCATAACTCAGCTCATAATCAGCCTACAACAATTGGACGTCATCCGCTCACGGACTCGCCCACCTCCCATACATCCCAAAAAGTTTAAAACTCAATAAATAAGGTTATGTTTGTCATAGAGAAATTAAATTTGGTATGCATGTATTTTATACCAAAACTAAGGTGTGTTCAAAAATTGGTAGTAATCCGTCCATGAACACGCCCACCTCCCATAGCGAAAGCACAATAAAGGCGTTAACTGTGAGCTACAGGAATAAAACTTGGTATGTGTAAATTTTTCATCAACATTTAAATGCATACAAAATATAGTCTTCATTCGCCCACGGACACGCCCATTTACAATAAAAATTTTTTTTTTTAAAGTGGGTTTAGGGTATTTCATAGACGGCCTAGACCGACTTTAGACTTTCTTTACTTGTTTTTAGGTTGGAATCAATTGCTATTTTATAGCGAAGTCAGCGGTTGCTTAAAAATAAAATATTGGTGAATATCAAAAAGGCAAAAATAGCACGCTAAAAAAATAGTAAGGTTGGTGAATACGGGCCTCAGTTTACAATTGAATGACACATTTTTTTCGGCCTCGAAAATATTTAAGATATCCATACATCTAGAAAACAAGAAACCGATCATACATCTTTGTCCCGATTTTTTAGCTCATTTTATAAAATAAAAAAAATCTGGCAGCCCTAATTGCTAAACAAAGAAATTAATTTTTAGATACTTCCATACAGACGAGTGTGACGTTTTGACTACTTTATCGTGCTGAAAATGGTATTAACCGGTTAAAATTTTAGCAATTTACTATTTACAATTTAAGTTTAAAAACTAAAAATTCTGAGTTTAACATTGAAATTCAGTCCATCTGCCACAATAAGACCATTTTTGCCTTGCATATATTCAAATTTAATATATTTTCTGTTGAATACCAGTGAAAAATATTTTGAAAAAATGGCGATAACCATTCTTTTTTAAACTTTTAAATGGGACCGGTGTGACAAAAGATTGTCCCGGGTGTGACGAGTGCGAATGATGTGAGAATTATATATAAGAACTTAATGGGTTTAATAACTTTCACATATTTTTTGACACTTAAATCAAAAAATATGTTTTTAATTAATGTATTAGTTTAAAAAAAAAATATTTTTTTGCAAAAAATTTTTTTGCATGAATTTTTTATCAAATTAATACCTATACAAATGATTTCGCTATAAATGAATTTACAAAGCTTGTTTTAATAAAAAAATTTATTAATATACTTGCAAAAATGTCATTATTAGAAAAATTTTTGAAAACCGTTCCGGGTGTGACCAACTTCTTGTAACGGAAATGAAGAATAAAAATAATTTATTGAATGAAAAAAGTTAACAAATTTATGTAAAACATCAACATCCTTACTTTAAGAAAGTTTCATTCTTATCATAAGCCCATGTTGCTTCTTAGGAAAACTATAGCCTTTTTTGGGACGGGTGTGACACAGAAAAAACACTCAGTTTAAATATTTTGTACTTTGAAAACCCAGTAACCAATCATAATTACAAACTATTCTAACACAACGCTTATATCTTTTTTAATATTACTAACCTTATTTTTTTTAAAGTTGTATCAAAAGATGACTGATTTCAAGGTTTAAATTAAATCAAAATATTTAAAAATTTTTTCAACTCGGAGTTTGTTTAGTTAAATTGTCAAAATAATATAAAAAAGCATTTAATTTAAAAATATTTTTGCAGCAGGACTAACTTAAGATTCCACTTCAATTCGAAAACCAAAAATTACTTCAAATACATGCATTTTAGAATTCATGTTTCCTTTCCTCATTTCTGTGGAATGAGCCATATGAAGAAGATAAGTTTTATCTCCAATTTAAACATGTATTGAAATTTAAATAAAAAAGAAATCCTTAATTTTAATATGTTTCGATCTACATACTACAAAAGGGAACAAACAAAATACAGCACAAAATTCTGATGTAGATTTCATAAAACATCCGACTGTGCCAACCATGTCAATTCATTTGAAGAAGATAAAGAAGATTTTCAATTTTAATAGCCTCTTTTCTATCGGCCCTACCTATGGATAAAATGAGTTTGATTTCGGAAAAAAAACATTAAAAAAACAACTTGGTTTGCTGGCTAGTTAAAAATAATTTTGTTTATATAAATTATGTTTATTGTTTTTCTCAGTAAACGTTTTGGCATTTATGGACTTGGTTGTAGAGACTTAAATGACCTGACTATCTTCTACCCACCACATTAAATAAAAAGACCCCCCACAATACGTTACAAGTGGGTACGTCGTACAAACAAATTCCTTGCATCGAATGTCGCCCATAAATTACCTCAAGGGCAATCGTTCCTAATTAAGTAATTGAAGGCAATGGCTGGGATTTATTGCCTCATAACGACTACTGCGAGGACACAGATTCAGCTTTTTTGTTCGTTTTGGGTCGTTTCATTTTCATGCCATTCCCTTTGTTTGTGTGCGCTTCCTGTTACATTGCTCATTTAGCACAATCGCAGCCCCCAACTCAGCCCCCAACGAAAGCAGTGCTGACGGGCAATAATGTTCCAATCAGTAGGTGTCAGAAAAGCTTAGTTTCCATAATGAAAGAGTACGTAAGTTCAACACGTCGTTATTGATTGCCACATCAACACTTTGCATATGACAGGAGCGGCTGGATGCAGCCAGAGCTCGCGCGATACTCTGGTGTTTGAGTCTGCAGTGGGATTTGAGCACATCAGCAAGAGCTTTGCCCTAGGCACGCTCAATTTTTTTAACGCAATGGAGAAGAATGAAATGTCAAGGTTTATAAAAAAACAAAAAATAAAAAAAAATCGAAAAATGTATTGATAAAAGCCGAAGTATTTTTTAATTAATTGCTGTACTACGTGTTTGGTAATGGGTAAGCGGGGTGTGAGTGATCGAGTGCGGAGCAGCAAAATAAAAATTCAAACAGTGCAAAGATAGCTAGTTCGAGTTGCACATAAAGTACGTGTTGCATATGAGGTGGAATGTGGGCTGCGTGAAAAGTGGCGCGAAACTAGTTGGAATTAATTGTTGCTAGCAAAATCTATCTATGTTGAATTTATGTGGTGCACGTCTGGACGTCTGTGCAAATATGGCTAATGAGCGTCATCTTGGCAGTGAGGTGGAGAAGCAGTGGGCGTTGGCTATGCGGGCATCATGCGGGCACAATACTTATATGTGCATCGGTGTGTGTGTGTGAGTGTGCCTTAATGATGTGCTCGTATGAATCATATAGTCACATCAGTCTCAGATTGTGTGCTTAACACGTAAATCGCGCTGCCGCTTAAAACGTGCGTGTGAAATCCTGAAGTTACCGATGTTGCTGTTTTATGTTACCCTCATTGATTGTATGTGAACAAATACAGACACGCACTCACAAACACTTTTACTTTTCTTGTATTTTCTTCGTCTTGTCCTTTTAACGTTAGCTCCAACAATCAACAGTGTGCGTTGTTTGGCGAAAGCTTTGCTTCCTTTTGCTTTAATCACGCGTTCTTCTCATATGCGGGTTTCACTTTACTTTGTACTCATCCTCACCTGGACGTTGTCGCTGTCGTTGTCCTGCTGTGCTTGAACTCCTTGATTTTTATCGGAAACACACTCCTGCGGGCAGAAAACAAACATGAGCTATAACAACAACAAAGTGCACGCAACGTCATACATACTGAAGTGTTACATACGTAGAACACACACGGTGCACACATGCATACATATACCTATATATGTATAAAGCATGTATGAGTGTGTGCTTTTTGTTGTTTGTTCTTTCATTTTGTTGTTGTTTTCTTTCTTTGTTTTTTTTCTTTTTTCTCTCCTTCATGTTTTATTAATTGTAATGTTCACAGTTGACAGCTCAACAAACCTAATGGAACATCAATTATTATTACGCAGTTATTAATTACCGTTATTTATGGTGCTGCTCATGTTCATGCTGGTGTTGGTGTTGATTTGATGTGATTGTGTTTGACAATAAAGCCGTTTCAACTTTGCTTAATGCTTTTGTTGATGATGGCCCTTATGTTGAAAATAAATGTTAAGAAGAAAAACGATTAAAGATGGAGATTTGATTGCTAGAATGGAGGAAAATACTAAACGTTATTTTCGAGTTTTAGATGTCTCAAGGCATGTCTCATATGATAATAGTCAATCTCTTATATAAAGTTATAAGAATATTGGTGGGATGGAATTTGTTGGCATGAAACTCTGAAGTACTCGTTCTTTCCCGTCAAAAATGACGGGTCCGGTTTTCCGGCAGGAAAAAACATGAAATATTGATTTTCTTTAAGCTGAATTAGAAATTAGCGTTGGTCATATTCGATTTTAAATTGTGCAAATACCAATTTTTAGTTCTAAATATTTATAAAATATCTTGAAGTAAAAACGGAAACCATAGTAGGTGCGACGAAATAAGTTTAAATATTATTTATAAAACTGAAAATTTCAAAATGAAAAATATATTAAAAATTTTTAAAGTTTCAATAAATCTCAAAACAAAAATGCCTAAAAATATGCTTTAAAATTATTAAAAAAAAATCAAGCGTTCCGCACTCACATTTTACGGAATAATGTTATAGTAAACTGAAAATTTCAAAATGAAAAATATATTAAAAATTTTTAAAGTTTCAATAAATCTCAAAACAAAAATGCCTAAAAATATGCTTTAAAATTATTAAAAAAAAATCAAGCGTTCCGCATTCACATTTTACGGAATTATGTTATAGTAATACCTTCACGGAGACAAAAATTGGCTTAAATCAAGCTCAAAGCATTCGTAACTGCAATCAGCTCAATAGAGCTCAAAACCAGCTCAAAACATGCTATTCACGTTCGCAGTTTAGGCCAGAAATTAGGCTTGAAGTTTTTTTTAAAAAAACACGTTAATTTGTGCTAAATAAGTCTAAATAAGTCTTGGGCTCGATTGCAAAATTTAACTTTTTGTTGTTTTTGCACATAAAAAAACAATAATCAAATAAACCATGCAATTCTCAGTTGGATTTTGTTCCTGCTAAGGATTAAAATGCAGAAAATAATTTAAAAATTATATTTTCCTGTCCGAATTGAAATACAACTTATTTGGACAGTAAAAATAAAATTAATATTTTTTGATATTTTGTATTTGTAGGTTTTTGAAAGTTTTGTTGACCATTATCTTGATAAACAATTCCAAAATTTCTTAGATTAAAAAAAAAACAAACAAATTTGCCATTTCAGCCCTTGAAAGGACTTTGACCGAGCTTCTTATGATCAATTGTGTTGTGTGTGTTATTAAATGTTTGCATATAATTGACCGAGAACTGGACCTACATGTTTTATGCCGACTCCGAACGGCTAAAGTTCATGTTCTCAAGAAGCTTTACATGGCATTATTTACTCTCTGAGGTTTACCTCTGCAGAGAGGTGGTGACCGATCAGAAAAATATTTATTGAAAAAAACTTTTCGCCGCGGCTAAGGATTGGGTATATCAATTTTTTTTTTACCAACAATCCATAAATGGCATGCTTTGGACACAAATGAGAATATTTTTTTTATAAACTACACCTTGGATTATTATTTTTTGCTTAATAATCCAAAAATTTCTTATGTTGGACGCATGTGGGCATATTAATTTTTTAATAAATTATCCAAAAATCACATACATTATGCAAAAATGGGCGTGTTAATTTTTTTTATAAACAATCACATTAGAGCTTGATATCAAGAAAATTATGGCTAAACTCAGAATCACTCCCAAATGTGTAGCAAAAGTGTGGTGGCCGTGGCATGCAGGTTGAGCGTGTGGCTTAACGTACCCGGAGCCCGGGATCGATCCCCCGTCGCGGCAAAAGTTTTTTCAATAAAACATTTTCTGATCGATAGAATAGATTTTCTGACGCGATAGAAAACTGGAAGTCATCCATCAACAAACACGCCCACCTCCCATACGGCCGCAAAATTGAAAACTATATAAATAGGCTTCTGTCGAAGCTATAAAAATATATAAATTAAAAAATAAAAATTAAGACGCGATAGAAAAATGGCCGTGACATGCCTACACAAAAAAAAATTTGATACGTTTGTATTTTATATCAAAACTAAATTGTGAAGGAAAAGTGTTCGACATCCGCCTACGAACACACCCACCTTCCATACAACCCATTATATTGAAAACTCTATAAATAGGCTAATATTTATGCTATAGACCTGAAATTGGATATTTGTGTACATTATATTAAAATTGAGGCGTGTTAGAAAAATTGACATCAACCACTCAAGAACACGCCCATCTCCCCATACAACCCCTAATTGAAAACTTTTTTTAGAGGCTTGTCCTTACTTTGCAGGAAAAAAATTTGATATGAATGTATTTTAGAAGTCATCAAAATAGCAAAATTGTTTGAAATCTCATTTAAAGAGCTGCAATTTAAGATTTTGTACAATAAGGAAACGCCCGTGGGGAGGTTTTAACTTCGGCCAAGTCGAAGATATATCTTACTAGTTATACTTAAAAAGTGCATTGGTTTTGATAAATTCGTAATGGAGAGTATTCAACAAACTAAGGATCTACAATTTTTCATAACCGGATGTTTTTGGAATCCGCCCACAACACGCCTACCTCCCATACAACGCAAAAATTTAAAACTGCATAACTCAGCTCATAATAAGCCTACAACAATAAATTTTGATATGTATGTGCTTTATATCAACACAAAGATATCTTTGAAAAATGGACGTCATCCGCTTACGGATACGCCTACCTCCCATACAACCCAAAAATTGAAAACGCAATAAATAAGCCTGTGTTTAACCTAAAGAGCTTAAATTTGGCACATATATTTTTTATAACAAAACAAAGATGGTTTTGAAAAATGGACATTATCCGCACACGGACACGCCTACCTCCCAAAAAACGCGAAACTTGAAAACTGCCTAACTCAGCTCATAATAAGCCTACAACAATACAATTTAATATCTTTGTGTTTTATAAAAACACAAAGATGTCTTCGAAAAATGGACGTCATCTGCTCACGGACACGCCCACCTTCCATACAACCCAAACATTGAAAACGCAATAAATAAGCCTCTGTTTAACCTACAGAGCTAAAATTTAGCACATATGTTTTTTATGACAAGACAAAGATGGTTTTGAAAAATGGACGTCATCTGCCTACGGACACGCCTACCTCCCATACAAAACAAAAAGTTTAAAACTCAATCAATAAGGTTATGTTTGTCTTACAGAGATAACATTTGGTACGTATGTATTTTATAAAAACATAGAGATGTTTTTGAAATATTGGCGTCATCCACCCACGGACACGCCTACCACCGGTACAACCCAAAATATGTAAAGCTTCATAAATAAACTTACTAGGTTGAACCTACAGAGATAAAATTTGGTTTGTATATATTTTATACCAAAACTGCGATGTTTTAAAAAAATTGGGTGTTATCCGTCCACGAACACGCCTAGCTCCTCCCATCGTTTTCAAAGAACAAATCTGTAAAAAATGCGAAAAAATACTACAGAAAGAAATTAACAATTAAGATTAATTTTAAATATGTGTAATGATTAGGGATTTCATTCCCGGGACTGATTTTAAATTTCGGGATTTCGGTATTTCGGGATTGTTAGTTAGGAATCCCGGGATCCCGAAACTAATCCCGGGATTTGGAAAACTGACAAACCAACTATTTTAATCTAATATATCTAATATAAAAAATCAAATGTTTGTCCTCCTGTCTGTCTGTCTGTCTGTCTGTTCCGTATAGGCTCCCGCACCGTTTATCCGATTGAGCTGAAATTTGGACACCAAGTACGTTTGATAGAGAGAAAGAATATAAGGGGTGTAAAAAAGTGGGCGCAAGTCTGTGGGCGTGGCACTCTATAATAACTTCTAAACGCCCAGACCGATTTCCATGAAATTTGGTATGAAGGTTTCAACGCTTCCATAATAAAACAAAGACTATAAAAAAAATTCCAAAAACTTCCGTAAGAGGGCGCTTTAAGCACTGAATTTTTAAGATGTAATAACTCCTAAACGCCTGGACCGATTTCAATAAAATTTGATATGAACGTCCAACTACACCCAAGATAAAATATGAAATATAAAAATTCCAAAAACTTCCGCAAGAGGGCACTTTAAGTAGTGCATTTTTAAGACTCAATATAACTACTAACTCCTAAACTCCTGTACCGATTTCAATGCAATCTGGTATCAAGGTTTAACTGCACCCAAGATAAAACATATTTTTAAAAAATGGGCGGAAACATGTGGGCGTGGTGCTCTATCATAACTCCTAAACACCTGGACCGATTTCAATGAAATTTAGTATGAAGGTTCAACTGCGCCCATAATAAAATACAGGCTGTATAAAATTCCAAAGACTTCCGCAAGAGGGCGCTTTAGTAGAGCGTTTTAAAGACATCATAAATTATAAACGCCTGGACCGATTTCAATTAAATTTTGTATGAAGGTTCATCTGCGCCCAAGATAAGACATAGGCTATAAAAAGCTCCAAAGACTTCCACAAGAGGGCACTTTAAGTAGTGCATTGATAAGACACAATAGCTCCTAAATGATATGACCGATTTTACTAAAATTTGGTACGTTAAATAACCTGACCCTGCAACAAAATTGAGGCCATTTCAATTTCAGAAAACTTCCGTAAGAGGGCGCCTTATTTAATCAACTATGTCTGGCTCATTCACGTCAAAAATAGAAGAACCGATTTTGATGAAACTTAGTAAGCATTTGTATCTGTTACTGAAATATATCCTATGCTTTTAAAAGTTCTTTCGATAAAAATCAAGGAATGAGCCGAAGGCAAACGAAGTCAAGAACCAAAAACTAACGAATAAAAAGAAGTTTAACGAATGCGAGTAGAAGCTATTTAAAGATGAACACAACAGTTCAAACGAACAGTATCGACCAAAACCGAAGTTGAACGAAAACAATCTAAAAATCAAATCGATGCCAAAAGGATTTTTAAAATTGCAATTTTTTTTTTAGATAAAAATGCATATTTAATTCATGCTATGAAAAACCTAGAACGCATTTTTCTCGAAATTACTTCTTTCAAACTGGGTAACCATTTTCCTCAGAAACCATACGTCACATAGATAAAAAATTATAAAAGTAGAGCGTCCTTTTTCTATGTTCGAGGCACAACCCCAAGTAACACCGGGTTACATCCGCTAGTAAATAAATAAATTGATATGTTTGGTTGGAACGTTAGGATATTATATTCAGAAAACAAATTGATCAAAGAAATAAAAAACACAGTGTACTTAAAATATTTTTTAAAAAGTTAGTTTGTTTTATTCATATATATATCTAATGAAGATACATAAAGGAAACAGAATGTATTCCAGTCCCGAAAGTCCCGGGATTTCAGGACTTATCACCCCGGGACTTTCGGGTTATATTCTTTCGCAGCTTCGCCATATTCTTTTAACTGTTGTAAGCTATCTTCAACTTGTTTCACTCTGAATTATACCAAGAGTGACCCAAATCGTATCATTCCTAACCCTCAACAGTTTTTCTCTGTTTGTTTTTTTTTCACTTGGCTCTTAATAACTCAGCGCAAGGATTAGACGGAATTAAGTGAGACCAGTTGGCAGAGCTCGTATAAGTTGGCTGTGGTGCGGGTTGCATAAATTTCACTCAATTTTAATAATGAAAATCAGTGTCGATGGGAAAGTTTTCAACAGCGAATCTGTTGATGAGCTCAGCTTAAGCTTGTTGAGTACTACAGCGCGTTAGATTTTTTTTCTCTCGCTGGTGCATAAATGACTTTTAAGCGTTACGGCATTGTCGACAAACTCATGCACACATACACATACACACAGATGCTAGCCCAAAAACCATTTTAATTAAATTTTCGCGCGCACTTGCGGTCGAGGAATATATTTAAATTAAATTAGCCTAAAACTATGCAGCAGGTCTTAAATTTCATTGAGTTGAATGCGCCTGGCTTTGGGCAAAGCTTGCTGTAGATGTCAGTCGTAATTGACAGAGGAGAGATTGTTGAGATAGTGTAGTTGAATGAGTAGGTCAGGCAGGAGTGGAGTGCTGGACTATATTTGCACTAGTGCGTGCGTGACACGCAGTAGCTGTGGGTTGAGGCTTAATCTTTTCTTTGTTTTCTAGCATTTTAATCAAGCGATTGCCAGAGATTTAATGTAAATTAACAAGAGTAGGAGAAAAAAAGCTGAAGGATAGGCAGGTGGGCATAATGAAGTGAAATGTAATCGCTTGTCGTTGCTTTGTCGTTAAGTTGTGGTTATTAAATGGTTGCTTTAAGTTGTTATGCTGGTATTTCTGAAAGGATTTATTTTTGCACTTAATATGTCTTAATGCGTTAATTTCATTATGATATTCTTGTGGTTGGTGAAAAGTTGTTTTTGTTGTTGTTGTATTCTGCGTAGCCTGGTTTTTGCGGTAGCGGCTAAAATATTCGCTTAATATTATTAAAAATTTTGTGTTGCGAGTGAACATTTTGAAAAATTTTTTATTTAGACATTCAAATGCGGCGGGAAATAAAATGTTCACTGACAAATGAACATAAATTTAAAAATGACACCCACACATGCATAGAGCAGCGCACCAAAAATTTTAGCACTTCTTTCATTCATCACCTTAAATGGTGCTCAGCTTGGATATTGTTAGAAAGAGTGCAAGACTAACACCAACAACAACAACAACAACAACAACAACAATGGTGCAGTTGCTACTGTTAACGGGCAGAAGAGGAAACGTTTTACTTGGCTGCCACTTAAGTGCTCGCAGCAAGCAACTAAGCAGATATCTGCCGAAACTAAGTCTCACACCAATTTTTATGTTGTTTGATATTTTTTTTTTTTTTTTTTTTATTTTTTATTCTGCTCTTATGAAAAAAGCACAACTTTTTCAGTGTAAATGCGTTTCTGTCACTTTGAATTGAAGAAAATTCCTTTGCAGTACCAACACACACACTTACACAGAGATACAACAAGTCTCTGAAGAATGAGCAAGGATAAGCTGCATGCAGTGTACTCAAGCTTATATGCGATATCCTGCTCTATGCATGCGTGTGCCAGCATGTGTGGAAGAAGCGCCCTCTATGTGTTTGTGCGCATTTGTTTGCTTATGTTTGAGCGTTACCTCTCAAGAGTGCTCCTACTCTAGAGTCTAAAGTGTGTGTTCCTTTTGCTTAAAAATGTAGCTGCTTCGCACTTACATTTTATTATTCCTTAATTTTTTTAAATATCCTTTATTGAATTGCTGCTAAGTAACAAACACACTAGCGTATTTTATATATGTTCTTGAAGTGTTGCTTGGCTTGTTCTTCTGCGCCGTTGTTAAGAGATGAATTTGCACTTGAAGGAGTTGACTTAATTAAAGGATATTGCTAAATTTTGGAAATATGTAACGTTAGGAAAATGCATTTTTGAACAACTGATCCTCATAGGTAATATGCGCAGTTGAGCTATAGAGGCACAAACAATCTGCAGGTACAAGTTTAAAAATAAAACAAGTAAAGAAAGTCTATAGTTGGTCTGTCCGACTATGAAATACCCTTACCCTATTTTTTCAAAATACAATAATAGTATTGAAAATGGGCGTGTCCGTGAGCGGATGAAGCCCATATTTTATATGCATTTCAATTTTGATGAAAAATTTACAAACATTTATAAAAATTTCAAGTTTAATTCCTGTAGCTCAATTGTTAATGCCTTTATAGAATTTTCGTTATAGTAGGTTGTATGGGAGGTGGATGTGTTCGTGAGCGGATGGCGCCCAATTTTTGAATACATCGTAGTTTTGGTTTAAAATACATACATACCAAGTTTTATCTCTGTAGGTTTAACATAAGATTATTTTTTGTGTTTTCAATTTGTTGGTTGTATGGGAGGTGTGCGTGTCCGTGGTTGGATAACACCCATTTTTCGAAACCATCTTCGTTTTGTTATAAAATATAAACCTACCAAATTTTATGTCTGTACGTTAAACATGAGCTTATTTTTGCGTTTTCAGTTTTTGGGTTGTATGGGAAGTGGGCGTGTACGTGGGCAAATGACGTCGATTTTCAAAATTTGTTTTAAAAAACATGAGTTCCTAATTTGATCTCTGTAGATTAAACATAAGCTTATTTATTTAGTTTTAAATATCTGGGTTGTATAGTAGGTGGGCGTGTGCGTGTGCGGATGACACCCATTTTTTTATCAAAACATCTTTGTTTTGATAAAAAAATACATATGTACAAAATTGTATCTCTGTAAGTAAAACATGAGCTTATTTATTGAGTTTTTAATTTTTGGTTGTATGGGAAGTAGGCGTTGCCGTAGGCGTATGACATCCATTTTTCGAAGACATCTTTGTGTTTATATAAAATACATACATACCTCATTTACTTGTTGTAGGCTAATTATGAGCTCAATTATGCAGTTTTCAATTTTTGCGTTGCATGATAGGTAGGCGTGTCCGTAGGCGGATTCCAAAAATAGTTAATTGTGCAGATCCTTGGGTCCATGTGACCATGTGTACCGAGTTTCATTCAATTATCTCAACTCCTTCTTTTTATCCTGTCTGTACGGACAACATACATACGGACAGACGGTCGGACGGACGGACGGACATGAATAGCTCGACTCACGAGGTGACCCTGATTAAGAATATATATACTTTTCTATACCGGACTCGCTTCGTTCTATGCGTTATAAACGTTTGCACAAAGTTAATATACCTTGACCTTTCAGGTTTAGGGTATTAAAATGTGTACGTAATATATCTGAATTTCATTCATAAGACCTTTATTCATAAAATCAATGAACAAATTCATAAAATTTTCAAAATAATTTATGTGTTTATGTGTTGTGTGAATGCAATTAAGAATTCTTGTGAATTCGTTCACAATCCTGATATTTTTTTTAAGAATGCTAACAAAATATGTATGAATTGTGCTATAAAAATTATTTTCATAATTTTTTAGAACAAATCTCAACATTGATAAGTATAAGTTTATTTTAAAAAGAGAAAGAGAATAGATAAGATAAAGAAGGAGAAGCAGTTTTTATGAAAAAATACATAAAATTTTCGAATTCATTCGGGATTATTATGAATTAATGCTTAAATTAAGATTTTCACATATATTCTGATTTAAATTAATAATAAATTCTTAACATTTAGGTATATATTGGCCAGTGGTGACCGTGGCATGCATGTTAAGTGTGTGACTTAGGATGCTTGGAGCCCGAATTCGATCCCCAGTTGCAACAAAAAGTTTTTTCAATAAAACAATTTTTTTGATCGGTCACCACCTCTCTGCAGACAATGGCAAACCTCAGAGAGTAAATAATGCCATGTAAAGCTTCTTGAGAACATGAACTTTAGACTCGGAATCGGCATAAAACTTGTAGGTCCAATTCTAGGTCAACTGTGTGCAAACAACACACATAACACAATTGATCATAAGAACCTCGGTCAAAGTCCTTTCAAAGTCTGAAATGGCCAATTTTTTTTTTTTTATATATATTTATATTGACCAATATAATTAAGTTGTTCATATATATAATGAAGGAAGGTATATTTTCACAGATATTATGATATCGTTCATAAATATTATGAATTAATTCTTAAAACATAGGCAAATATTCGCAGAATTCGTTCCTAACTTAAAATGATCTAACAATCACAGGAACTATGAAAAAAATATACTCTGACAGCTGGCTCAAGAGCGGAGTAAAAAGGCTAATATAAAATGTACGTACGTGTTACTATTAAATTGCGAAAAAATACGTTTTTATGAATTTTTTTTAATTAGTGATTAATTTTTAGATTTACGAATTTTTAAGTTTCAACCTTCTTCTTCTGACACTTCTGAAAATGTATGCAACTGGTTTATAAAAGATACAGCCAACAAAAATATAAAAAAAAAAACACCATGAAACCGACAAGTGCTGCAAAAAGAGTTTAAATTTTTTCACACATTAAAAACAATGCAAAAAGACAACGCAAGAAAACGTTTTCAAATGATGTAACAAAAAAATGTGAATAAAATAAGAGCCAAGGGATTTAAGCGCGCACAACAAAACGAATTCATGGCTCACACACATTACCAAAAAAAAAAAAAAAAAAAAAAATAAAAATTACCAAATATAAGTAAAAAAACAAGGATGCAGAAACAAAAAGAAAATTTGCTTTTCTTTTTTATGTATTCTTTTTCAACTGGATTTAGCATCAGCAACAACAAAAGGCACATCGAATCACAAATCACTTTGACACAAAAGCCGCACAAACACTTTAAAATGGTGGAGGTTTAAGACACCAAGTAGAGCAACACATACGAGTCTTGCACCACTAGGCCACTTATGAGGCAAAGAGACACATGTGTGGAGTGTGCAAGCGTTTGCATTTAATATACCAATAATCATCATCACCGTCATTTGCGCCAAGCAAGTGAAAGAAAGTTAAATAAAATAAGAGTGAAAAAAAATGAAAATGAAAATAAAACACCAGGGAATTAAGTCGAAACCTGATGCGCCCACATAAACTAAAATGGGATTTGGTAGAGAAATGCTTAAGTATAGCGCTTTAGTCGAAGCATGGCAGAACCAAAACGTTCTAAATTTGCATAAATTGTACGAGAACAAAATGCAATGAAACAAATGTGTACTCATACAACGGCAAATATAAGGTTGCTGTTTTTAAGGTGTTGAAAAGACCTATTGATTGGATGGAATTTGGAAAAAGTAGGATATTTTATTTTATATGAAATTTAATTCTTAAAATTTTTCGTAATAATTTAAAAAATTTGGAATAAAAAAGCCGAGTTCGGATAGGTCTGCTCTTGTGTCAAAATGAGAGTACGATGAAAAGGGTACAAGAAAAATGGTACGCGCTGGCGTACGGTTATTCAAAATAATAGTTGATCGCTGTCGTCCGCGAGCGCGTCACTATTGGTGTGACTTTGAAATAAGGTACCTCCCGTATACCTTGGAAAAATAATATGAAAAATTTTGAGTTGTGAAGTTTTTTCTCCACTCTCGGAAGTCAATCGGAATTATTTTTTTTACTGAGTCACACGACTTAACTATAAACTTTATTTCTGCAGAATTGAGTTAGCTTGTGTTTAAAAACATTAAAATAAAATCGTCCCCAATTACAAAATTGACGTACGAAACAAACGTACAATTTTAGAGAAAATTTCTTTGATTATTTCGGTAGCGAGGGACATAACCGATTTTCCTTCGACTTCAGGCTTTCTTATTTTGTCTTACTTTTGAATTGATTTGTTTCCAAAATTACTTCAAAACGCCTAGTGAATTCCATGCTAAAAGTTAAAAAATAACTCAAACAGTACATAACTCAAACATAACATTAACATAACATTAACATAACATTAACATAACATTAACATAACATTAACATAACATTAACATAACATTAACATAACATTAACATAACATTAACATAACATTAACATAACATTAACATAACATTAACATAACATTAACATAACATTAACATAACATTAACATAACATTAACATAACATTAACATAACATTAACATAACATTAACATAACATTAACATAACATTAACATAACATTAACATAACATTAACATAACATTAACATAACATTAACATAACATTAACATAACATTAACATAACATTAACATAACATTAACATAACATTAACATAACATTAACATAACATTAACATAACATTAACATAACATTAACATAACATTAACATAACATTAACATAACATTAACATAACATTAACATAACATTAACATAACATTAACATAACATTAACATAACATTAACATAACATTAACATAACATTAACATAACATTAACATAACATTAACATAACATTAACATAACATTAACATAACATTAACATAACATTAACATAACATTAACATAACATTAACATAACATTAACATACAATGGTATTTTGTAACATGACAGCGCTCGGCAACATGTTGCGCAGCCGGTCAAAGCATACCTAGGAACTCTGAAATCGTAAGTTTTATCCCACCCGCCGTATAGCTCATACATTACACCTTCCAACTACTATTTATTTTGATCAGCATGTTGTAGCTCTTTTGAAGATCTCAAAAATTGCATCGTTTTTTGAGATGGTATCTGAAAATTGCTAGAAACTTGGGAAAAATTAATGGCTACACTCAGAAAAAATTTTCTCGGAATATGATAGAAAAACTCATCATATTTACAGAAAAATTAAGTATACTCTTTACTCCAGAGGATGCTCTTCTGTAAATGTGATCCTAAAAATTAAAAAATTCCCTAAAAATGATTAAAAGCTTCATTAAAAAAACATGAAATACATAAAAATCAGAGACCCAAAATAACAGTTATTTATTTTTTTTAGGTCGAAAAAGTTGTCGATATTTTGAAAAATATTTTATACGTTGCTTCATAACAGTTATTTTCAATTTATATTTTTTACGTTGCCTCATAACAGTTATAAACGAAAAAAAATTTTTTACGTTGCTCATAACTTTTATTTTCAAAAAATTTTTTTTACGTTGCCTGGTAAGAGTTATTGTAGAGAAATAAATTTTTACGTTATTTCTAATATATAAAAATTTCGCTTCACGGTGTTTGTAGTCGAAATTTTTTTATATATTTGGTAGGTATGAGAATAGGTCGTAAAGTTTGTTTTCACCCTCCTACCCGCTAGTGGCGTTGTATTTTTTAAGAACACAAATTTTCGGTAAACACAAGTTTTGACCTATAACTGACCTAGAACTAACTATTGAGTCGTGCCCTTCGACTAATAAATTTGAGCAATCTTTGGAAAGGGGGCATGGCATGGCACCGCCCTTATTGTCACTATCCAATAAAAATCTTCCATTTGCATCTTTTCAAATCTTCATAAAAATCTTTTTAGTTGCTTGTTTTTTACTATATTTTTGTTTTTTCTTAAAATGAGTAGTTGGTTCTTCGTGTCATTAAGTTTTATACAAAATTTGAATTTTTTACTTCTATGGTTAAGAAAATCAGAAAAAGTAGTACAGCAATTGCAAGTATACTACTGTTCGCCTTAACAAAAAGTTTATGCTATTCAGGAGTCTAAGTCCAAGTGCAATTATACCTCTCTTTCTCTAACAAACAATTTAAATACGTTTATACAAAATTGTGAAATCCGCGGTTACTCGCTGAAATGACATGTGAAATTACTGAAATGAATGATTTTTTGAATGAAATATCAATTTCTTCTTTGCGTTCTCATACTTATGTAACTAATTTTTTTCTAAAAAATCACTTGTACTGCTGTTGCCCTAAAATGCGATTTAAGAATACACTTACGTTGCATTCACAACTGCATTTTTTATGAATGCCTAATTTTGTGAAAACTCCTTATTCTCTTACTGAGAGCAAGAAAATAAAATTACAATTGATAATCTTACACATGTTGCCGTAAAAAAGTAACAAAAATTTTTTATTTCATACAAATTATGAGCAACGTAAAAATTTTTTTCTCTTCTATAACAGTTATGAGGCAACGTAAAAAAATAAAAATTGAAAATAAACGTTATCAGCAACGAAAAAATATTTTCTTCATTCGTAACTCTTATTTCAGAGAAAAATTATTTTTTTTTTTAAATAATAGTTATTATTGATAAATATTTTTTTTCTTACAATATAACTGTTATGGTCCAATTTTTAAAGATATTTCTTATAACAGTTATGACTCTGATAAAAATACATCGTTTTTAGAGAAGAACACTTATTTTATTTTTGAGAAAAGATTTGTTTGTATTGAAAACAATACGTCGCATTGTGAATTTTTATCAAAATATATTAAAAAACTTTTCATTTTCAATAAATTTTTATCTAAAATGAGAATTTTATTGTGCGAGAAAAATACTTATCATTATTAGAGACATTGAAATATTTCCATTTCCTAGAAGTGAAGAAATATTTCTTCGGAAATTTGAAAATTTTTTTTAATTTAAGCAAATTGTCTTTGAAACAGAGAAAATTGCTATTTCGAAAATACAGAAATTTTTTATTGGAGAAAGATATGTGTTTTTTCTGACTATAATAATATTAATTATAATATGTATAGTAGGTTCTGAAGTTTTTTGAGAATTGCTTCTTACTCATCTATTTGCTTGATTACACAAATCATTTTCTAATTAAACTTTTCAGCAATAAATAATTATAATCAATTATAGCGTAAATTAAATTTGTCCTTTAAATCTATAATCTGTAGTTCTGCTGGAATGAAAAAATTTAAAACAAGGGGATGTTTTTCCATATTCAACCCTTAAATTGTTGAGATTTAAATTTTTGGTTTTTTTATTTTGCCAATAAAATTGTGTTAATTTATTGCGTTTCGGAGCTTTCCGATGGTCGTATCCCCGGATTATCGTTCCATCTTGCGCTGTTACCATCAGCAGTTCCGTCTTACTCTTATTCGTCTTTTATGTGAAACAACAACATCAACAAAAAATTGAAATAACGCACCCTAATGTAAGAATTTAGTTTGGGTGCATAACATGCATAGATTATGGCAGAGACATTAAGCACAAAAAAAATTTGAAATTGAATTGAAGCATTTCATTAGTACTGCAGCTTTTTTGAGATGATCTAAGCCATTAAACTTAAAAATCAAAGTACCGCTAATGAGCAATGTACGACCAGACTATGACAGTTTCAGTTTGTAGAAATTTTACGATGTTACACCTATAATATTTCAGATAATTGCACTAAAATAGCCTATGGATGAGCACACGGCGAGAATAATTACCAACAAAATCAATTTGGGAATGATTCTTAGCTTAGTCATAAAAAAAAATTTAAGAAATTGTGTAAACGTAGAATATGTGTTAAAAAGGTAAAGTTGTCAACTGTAAGAAATTTATTTAGTTGCCAGTAAAAGGTTTTTTTAAATTTGATTGAAATTAACTCCGTGTTTTACTCCCACAATTTATTTTCCAGACACTAATTGTCATGTGATTTTACTAGGCTATGTTTTCAAGGTTGTTGAATGCGAATTAGAACACTAAATTGAGATATTTCGAAATCGAAAATGTTTCATATGATAGATCATTCATACATTTCTGCTTTCAGATCTCAAGTCTTTGTCAACTTTAACTTTAGTCTTAAACGAATTTTGAAACTGTTCAATTTGTATGTCAAGCCTGGTTTTCACTATGTCAATTTCAATGGTCAGTTGTTGTCAGTCACATGAAAAATGCCAACACGTTGTCATTTTTTTCTGTTTGGCAATGCCGACAAATAGGAAAAATTGATCACTACACATGTTTATTGCAAAAATTGGAAAAAAATTTTATTTATGTGATTTTTTAAACTTTTAAATTTCATGTCAAACAAAAAATGAAAAGTGAAAACCAAGCATCAGACTTTAATCAATCATCCAACACACGTTATAAGTCGATATAAACTGCGATGGTTTGTTGGAGTTATTTCGTGTTATTCTAAATTGTTTGGAGCATAAGAGTTACATTCAAGAAGTCATAATTATTGAATAAAAGGAGAAGCATTGATAGCTGACTGCCCGCTGGCTTTTTACCTAGTGGGTTCTAGTTTAAATTTCGACAAGAATTTCTGTGTATCACATATATAATCAAAATTCTTATGACTGCATTTTGACATTCGAGAAATAAAGACGTGAACTTTTCTTATCTGCTCTCCACATCTTATTTAAAATGGAATTCTTATGCTATTTAAGTACTTCCCACTGTGTCACAACTGCTTGCTTTGTACTTGATTTTATACATAAATTTCTGAGACAGTTGTGAAGGACACCATCTACTAGTGTCCGACACCACTACTCAGTGCCGCATACTTCCAAGCCGCATAACACTAAAAAGTGATTTCGCAAGTGTTGGCTAATGCAATGAAATGATGATGATGATGATGATGACCTATCAGGCAGCATTGAGTCCATGATACTGTAGCATAGCTTTTTTTATTTTTTATTCATTTCGTTCTAAGCTTCTGCGTTTTCATTATAGTTAATTAGATAGCAAAGTTTGTCGTTTCATTAAAATTTTAAGTGAACTAATTTGATTTAATTATATTGGGGAAAGAAAACTCGTTATAACGCCGACTGATGTACATTGATGTTGGGTCGTGCTATGAACAAAAATCACAAAGTTTTTGAATGCATATCATGCAATATTGGTACTGTTATAATAGCAAAGTAATTAACAATGTTTATTATTAATGTTTTTTTAAATACTATCCATATTTGTGAACAGATGTTATCAGTTATTTTGATAACAGATAACAGTTAAGTTTTTACGAAGGGTCCATCGATAACACAGGCCGACAAGATTTTTAACTCAAAAACTAGAATCCGTGAACATCGCCAAAAACTGTGTTTTTTGCACTTTAAGGCAAGGATATCTCTAAAACCAAACGTATAGGAGCAGTTCTGAGCAGTTCTTGGATTCAGCGCATCAAAATCCTTCGGTCTGGACTTTCTTAAATTTTGTCAGCCAGTGTATTTGATCTGTGCATGATATATGAAACCTCAAAAGGTTTTTCCTTAAATTCGAAAGAATGCATACAGTTTTTGAAACCGAACGTTTCAAATAATATTGTAAGAACGAATATTATTTTTTCACGTGTCACGCAAAAATTACGACACGAACACACCTCTTCTTTACATATACATACCTTTATATTAATAATAATATAAAATTATATATAAACTGAAGGGTTTTTTTAAAAGTTTTCAAATAATTGAGGAGTTTACATTCAAAACCAGATAAGTCACCAGATCGAATTGTTGGGAAATCGAAAAAAAAAGTCTTAACTTTGGCAGACATTTTTTATAAACCAACCCTTTTATGCAAGATTATGCTCCACAGGAACAGATATATTATGCGAAAAAAAAAAATAGTCTCATAGTGCCAAAAAAATTTGTATTTTTAATTTCAAAATTGGACTTGTCTGGTTTTGAAAGTTAGACATAAATAAAAATTTAGATTCCACCATTCGGGGTCTCAAAAGTCAGAGGAACTCATAAAAATGGGTTTAGTGAAATAACGCCCAAATAAAAAATTAAATAACGCCCAAAAAATTTCCATACAAATTTGGGCGTTATTTCATAATGAACCCCCACTGAACCATAAAAATGATGTCATCATACTTTTTTTTTCATATCGGAGCAAATCTGCCGAAGCAATTTTGATTCTTCTCAAGGTAATTTTTAGTAAAAACTAAAGGTTTTTGCTTGTAACTTTTTATTTTTTACAGAAATCCGCTAAAATGTTAAATTTATTGCTCATACCAACGTTTTGACATAAAAAAAATTTGTAAAATTATGTTTCATTATAACTCTTATTGACTTAATTGGACTTATCTGGTTTTGATTGAAAATGTGCAGTGGACATGTCTACTAGACATCATTAATCTTTTGCTCAGAAAGTATATCGATGTTTCCAGCAAAACTATTTTTAAAACATTTTTGAAAATGTTTTGTCGAACTACGTTTAAGGCCTTTCAAGGACTTGTAGGAGTATTTGTTTTTTATTTTGGAGAAAAAATAATTGGTCTTTCTTAAACAGAAACATCGATATGTCATTCAATATGATCAGACTTTTAATACCGAAAAGGGAGCCCTAAGTTCGGCACAAAAATTTCAAAAATTTTTTAAAAATAGTTTTGCTGGAAATGTCGATATACTTTCTGAGCAAAAGATTAATAATATTTTAAGAGCTTTATTTTTTTGATATTAGGGTGGCACATTAGGATGGTAAGAACTGAACTACGGGGCACTTTTTTTTGAGGTACGGTCTAATGTCTACTTTTGATTGAAAATCCTTTTCCTTAGGATTTTTATAATTTTTATCAAAGGGGATTTTATGGATCACTGTATTTTAACATTAACTTTACAATGGCATTTCTAACTAAAAGTTTTTTCCTGTGACTTATCTGGTTTATATTTAAAACTCCTCAATTTTATTTTGCCATTTTGCGATTTTTTTTTTTTTTTTTTTGTAAGAGCGATTTGTCGTGTTTTTAAAGTTCTTTCGTGTTATGATCCCACAAAATTCGCAAAATGTTATACCGTAGGAAAGCTAAATCTTTGCCCAAAAATACAAAATTACAAAAAAAAATTGGTGAAGCAAAATAAAAAAAAAAAATTTGATAATAAAAAATGAAAAGAAAATTTCTTTTGTAAAAAATTTTAGGATCAAAATTTCACCAAAAATAATCAGAACGATTTTACAAAAATAAAAACAAACTAAAATAAATCCAAAAAATACCTTAAAATATGCCATTTAAATAAATTGAATATTTTTTTTGGTTTGGACACTATATTTTATAAGGTGGTTCAGGTCCTGTATATTTTCAAAATTACCTTTAAGCGATTTCTACATAGATCAGGAGGCGGTCAAATTTGTTTGGTCTCAAGGTATTTCTGTGTTCATTTAGTGCTTAAATTTTAGAAAGTTGACGCTCACCTAAGAAAAGAAGATGTTTAATCTATCCATATAATTTTGAACCAGTCTAATATACATGCATGGAATATTACAAACGTGTTGTGTGGAATAACATACATAAAGGTGGGCCCACTGTCATGTAGGAATATGGAAATTGCAATTTCAATAAGAAGTTTTGCGGTAATTAGCTCAAAATGAAACCGGCCTTTTAGAATCTAGATCACCCAGTATGGCTCTGCGTTTATGTATGTTCTTTATTTTTAACAGAATTTATCAAAATCATTAAAAGACGTAGTCCTTAATCTATAACGTTCGCGGCAGAGAAAACAGATAACTCATTTTAAAAACTCATAACTCAGTCAAAAACAAACATTTTTTCAAAATTTTTTTTTAATAAGAAAAAAAATTCAAAAAAATATATTTTTCACTCCAACATGGTTGTATAGAGCTCCAAACTGTCGCCAGAGAAAAAAACAAGGCCTCGTGGTTGCAGCGTTGGGAGTCGCGAAAACTGTCCGATCTGGAAAAAAAATTACTTTTTGAAATCTTAACAAAATTGGTTATCGTATGACAGGAGCTTTTTTCAAAAAATTTTTTTTCAATTTTTTGTAATGTTCCAAATTTGAAAGTGTGTTTTTTCGAAAAAAATATTGACTGTTTAAATTCATAAAAAATCGAAAAAAATTTAAAAAAGCTCGTGTCATACGATAGCGAATCAAGTTTAAAAAATAAAATAAATTTCGTCCAAAAATTAACCCACTAGTTTAAATTCATAAAAAATCGAAAAAAATTTAAAAAAGCTCGTGTCATACGATAGCGAATCAAGTTTAAAAAATAAAATAAATTTCGTCCAAAAATTAACCCACTAGTGTCGCCCGCAACCTGTTCGAAAAAAATGGTTTTGAAATAAACGCGTTCAAAGTTTGTGAACAAGAAAAATGCAAAGAAAAATAAAAATACGCTCTCACTAATCCGGCTATAACTTTTGAACCCGTAAGAATTTTTCCATGAAATTTTTTTTCTTAGAATTTTAAGAATTTCAAAAATCGATTTAAAAAAACGCCCAATGTCATGTCCCCCTCTTAACTCAAAATTAAAAACCTTAAACGGGTATATAAATCTGATATTCAATTGCATTGCTGAAATAACCAACCTGTTGGTTACAACCTCTTATTAAAACATTATCTCTAGCATTTGAAATAAATATCTCACATTCTGAAAAAAAAATTGCTTTAGATGTACAGCAACATGGCAACTCTATGTTCTATGTTCTATGACTTCACTCACTTCTATTGACTGCATTCGCAAGCATAAGCAGCATCATTAAAGAAAGATTTTTCATCAATTCTCAGGACTTAAACTGAATTCTATAGTTAGTTAAGCCCAACCTGGGCCACCCGTACTGCAACTGGCCACCCTGATGACTACGTGCAGTGTTGTATATCTTTGCAAACGTGCTGCCATTGCAGTTCTTTAGTTAGTTCTATATCCTTGCCATACTTTTTGCCATTCAACCAATTACAAGAAGAAAGCCAATGGAGCAGAAACTCGCTTTCTTTCAATTCTTTCAGTTTCAATTTCCTTCTGTTCGTGTGTGGAATTTATTTTATTTTATTTATTTTTTATTTTGAATGCATCAACAACTTGATGGAAAGCAGCGTCGAGTCAGACATAGACAGAACTGTATAAATAAAGTCAGACAGCAGATATTTCGGAATGGTTACTGGGACTCGGAAAGAATACATGCGTGCATTGAGCGTTTTATGGTGGAGATAATGCGCAAAGTTAGAAACTTACAGCAGTAAGAATAAGAGTGAAAAATTCAATGCAACAAATTTGTATTGAAGCTTTTAAGGATATATTAAATTAGTGACTTGCTGTATCTAGCACTATTTTGCTTTTCTTCGCAAGTCCAAATGTTATACGCTTTTGTTGTGTTTCCATAATCAACCACTTTTTCATATCCATCCACTCACTCTTTCCACTTCTTTGGGCATTTGTATTAATCTCAATTTATTGCGAGCTTCAACAACTTTCTACATATTTTCTACACTTATCATGCCGTTGATAACTTAATCCCAAAACTTTCATTTCAATATTGTCCAAAATGGAAATTGACATTCGAATAAGCAATAAAATTAATTGGATTTAGAGTCAAAGTTGCTGCTGAGTTTGCATCACTGAAATGTGCTGCTCGTTCAATTCTTCACCCTCCCCCTTCTAGCAATTCTTCACTGCTATAATTAATACAAATTGTGGTCAACATTGCCACTTACCACACACATAAGCACTCGCACACATACAAACACACGCACTCATGCATGTAGCCGGCATTAACCACACTTAATTCAGTCGTTAATTGAAAAGTCCTTCAGTGACAGGATTCCTTCGAACTCGGCACCAAGTGCCGCAATACAAAACACAAGAGCTGCTTGAGACCAAGAAATTCACATTCGTTGCTTTTGTCGAAATGGTCTTGGCGCAATATCGATGCCATGTGACAAGTTCTTGCTTCTTCAGAGTTTTGGCGAGCGGGTAGCGTTAGCGTTCAATTGTTTCTATTATTGTTGTATTCTTATATAGTAGCGTTGTTGTATTGTTGTGTTGTTGTGTTGTTGTGTCCACTAATCCAATCAATTAACTTGAATTGCGTCTGCAAGACATAAAAACTATACGAGTAGTTGTTGATTTTCCTGTGATAGTATCAACATGTATTTGTGTGAATGTGCGTATGCATGTGCGTGAGTGAGCATGTGAGTTTTCTTTCGGAATCTGGCAAAATCCTGAAACTCACTTAAGACCACTTCCACCCCTCACACTTAAGGATGCTTAATGAAGTCGTGAGCTATATGATATTTTCATAAGCTTAATTCACAACGAGAGATGTCATCTTTGATAGAATGCAGCTTATTTTCCATGAATCCATGGGTGAACTTTGGGTGGGATAAAATCACTGGTATGGGGGTGTGCATGTTGTTATAGTGTTTAATACCTTGATTAATATAATTCATTTGTGATTGACGATAAAGTGTTTTCCAGAAAAAAATTATTTTTCTTTTGAGTGGAATTGGAACTCGTGCATTCAGTGGATTTTGGAAATAGAATTGCAAAAAAAATATCGTTATTTATAGATGGAACTGAAAATATGAAATGGTTAACCAAATTTTTTGAAATATTTTCCTAGAAAGGTTGAACAGGTTGTAAGTTATGCTTCAATTATGAGGTTTGTATTAAAAAATCAATTCTCAATGATTACAGAATACTAATTGTGATAACAGATAGTAGGATTCAATTCAACCTGCCAATGAAATATTCCTTGGACACACAAAAAAGTTATGTCATAAAAAAAACTACAGGTTCAGAAATTATTTTAAGACTAGTAAACCTGTTGCCCGAGCAATTCAATAAAAATTAAATGTTAGAAACATTCTATTCGTTTAATATATCATAATCTGTTCAAACAACTTTTCTCCTCCATAACGATGTATTCAGTCTCAATTATGATATAAAAGATCGTTACCTGAATGCTTTGACTTAAAACGTATGATCTGAAACAACATTTTTAAATGTAACTGTCAAAATACAAAGACGGACTAACACTAATATTACTACTGAGATAAACATTATTACTATCCGAAAAGATCGGAGCTTAACTTTTTAAGCTATAAAACATAACTAATTTTAATAAAAACGAAGTAAAACATAGATTTCAGACACAAAATAATATCAAGATATAATTAAGAAATTAATAAAAAAACACTTACAGAACACCTACAACATCGATTTATAACACATTTCGATGAAAAAACGCCAAAAAATAAAAAAAAACCATTTTGAAAACCGCTAAAATTTGACTAAGTTGCTTGCTCGGAAAGTGGAATTTTTTTTTAACTGCATTTTTCGGACAATTGACATTTGAGGAATGCATAATAGATAATTTTGGTTAAAAATTTTTAGTTTTGAAAAAAATTCAAACTCGATCAATTCATAAGCTCTTCTCAAACTAAATTTCAAATCGATTAAATAGCAAATTTTTGTACAAACATTTTTTTTCTGTTTTAAAAGGTTGGGAATCCCCTGAAGCGAAATCACAATTTTTTAAAATTGGTGTGCACATCTATAGCCTAAACCTAATTTAATGACATCTGAATCGATAAAATTGGTCCATTGGTCTGGGAGGAGTTGAAGTCACAAAAAAACCTTAGCTTATTAATTATATAGATAGGCAGGATGATTAAAACAGATTCGTGGCTATAACTTTTAATTGCTTGTAGCTATAATGCAATTTTTTTAAAATATATTGTTTTTGAAGCTTGTTGAAGATTTAAAAAATATAAGAACAACATTTTAAAAAAAAAAATTTCGAGCAAAAATCCATAGGGGGTAGGTAGCCTTGTTTTTTCGATGATACATAGTATTTATTAATTTTTCTGTCAAACAAAAACAAATTTTTCTTAAATCAACTAAATACAATGAAAGAAAATAAAAAATGCAAATTTTAATTTTTTTTTATTTTTACAACAAAAACAATTTTTAATACATTTTTTGAGAAAACATTCATTTTATTGGACTCTTTTTAAAGGCAATGATTAAAATATAAATAATAAAGTAACGGTAAAAACGTTGTAACTTTTTTAAAGTCAATTAATTGCAATTAAATACAAAAAAGATATAAATGAAATTTTTAAAAAAGTGGCAGAGATATTCGCGTCCAAATATAGAACTTTAAATTTCAGAGAGTTTTTTCTCTGCCTTGGCGTTTGATAAAAATACACGTTAAACAACTTAAGACAATATTAAGAAAATTTATTAAAAATAAATTTGGCAAGATAATAACCGTAATTGCCAACATATTTCAAAGCAAATTAAATAAATATTTAGAAAAACGAAAAAATTTGAAAACCGTTAAAGTTTGACTGAGTTGTTTGCTCGGGTAGTGGAATTTTTGATTTTTTAATTGTATTTTTCGGACAATTGACATTTGAGGAATGCATAAAAGATAATTTTGGTTAAAAATTTTTAGTTTTGAAAAAAATTAAAATTCGATCAATTCATAAGCTCTTCTCAAACTAAATTCCAAATCAATTAATTAGCTGATTTTTATACAAATATTTTATTTCTGTTTTAAAAGGTTGGGAAACCTTTGAAGCAAAATCACTGAAGCGAACTCAATTAAAATATTGGAATTTTTTCAAAAGGCGTCCACAGTTTGTATCTTGATACAATGCAAGTGTATCACAGTTTTTAATTAAAATCGATAATATTTTCAAAAATTTGCTTTATTCTTGTTTAAAAATTCCAACATTTTATAAATATGGGTTTGTCCTATCTTATGGAAATACTTATGATAAATAAAACCAACCATGTAGCAGCCAAGTTTTTTTTTATTACTATAACAAGTTGTCAGACAAAGGAATCAATATATTTCTAAAGGGGTTTTCCCTTTTTAAAGGAAAAACATTTTTTTTTCCCTTTTAAAAGCTCATTTAAAAATGTCCAGTTTTAACCCATTGAATATTTTTTGCAAAATTGGTTGCAAAAAATGTATTTGCAAATCCCATTCCGAAACAAAGATAAGCTGCACTTTTTGCTCAAAAACCATCACAGAAATTTAAAATTTATAAATATGTTCATATTCATTGAATAAAACATTTTAAAAATTTTTAATACAGGATAAAGGTTAAAATGAAAATAAGTAAAGAAATTCAAAAGTCGGTCTAGCTCTATTATGAAAGACCCTAAACCTACTTTTTCAAAATAAAATAATATTATTGAAAATGGGCATGTCCGTGAGCGGATGAAAACTTGTACATATACCAACATATGCACAAAATTTTGTAAGGCTTTGTAAGGGTAAACATGAACTTTTTTCGGAAGACACTAATTTTAAAAAGAAATTTTTGTTTAGGTATACAATACATACATACCTAATTTTATTAATGTAGGCTTAGTGCGAGCTCATTTATGCAGTTTTCAAGTTTTGCGTTATATGAGAGGTAGGCGTGTCCGTGGGCAGATTCCAAAAATATTCAATAGTGCAGATCCGTGGGTCCATGTGACCATGTGTACCGAGTTTCATTCAATTATCTCAACTCCTTCTTCTTTTCCTGTGTATACGGACCGTGGTGACCGTGGCATGCAGGTTAAGTGTGTGGCTTAGCATGCTCGGAGCCCGGGTTCGATCCCCAGCCGCGGCGAAAAGTTTTTTCAATAAAAAATTTTTCTGATCGGTCACCACCTCTCTGCAGACAATGGCAAACCTCAGAGAGTTAATAATGCCATGTAAAGCTTCTTGAGAACATGAACTTTAGCCGTTCGGAATCGGCATAAAACATGTAGGTCCAGTTCTCGGTCAATTGTGTGCAAACATTTAATAACACACACAACACAATTGATCATTAGAAGCTCGGTCAAAGTCCTTTCAAGGGCTGAAATGGCCAATTTGTTTTTTTTTTTTGTTTTTACGGACAAGACACAGACGGACGTACGGACATGGATAGCTCGACTCACGAGGTGACCCTGATCAAGAATATATATACTTTTCTATACCGGACTCCCTTCGTTCTATGCTTTACACAAAAGCGTTTGCACAAAGTTAATATACCCTGACAGTTCCGGTTGAGGGTATAAAAATGTTAATTAAAGAATTAACTAAAAATATAAAAAATGAATATTTTTATCTAATATATAAAATCAAATGTTTGTCTGTCTGTCTGTTCCGTATAGGCTCGCGCACCGTTTATCCGATTGAGCTGAAATTTGGACACCGAGTGCCTTTCATAGTGAGAAAGAACATAGGGGGTGTAAAAAAGTGGGCGGAAGTATATGGGCGTGGCACTCTATAATAACTTCTAAACACCTAGACCGATTTCAATGAAATTTGATATGAAGGTTCAACTGCTCCCAAAATAAAACATAAGCTATAAAACATTCCAAAGACTTACGCAAGAGGGCGCTTTAAGTAGTGCATTTTTAAGACTCAATAACTCTTAAACGCCTGAACAGATTTCAATGAAATTTGGTATGAACGTTCAACTGCACCCAAGATAAAACATAAAATATAAAAAATTCCAAAGCCATATGAAAGAGGGCGCTTTAAGTAGTGCATTGTTAAGACTCAATAACTCCTAAATGACTTGATCGATTTTACTAAAATTTGGTACGTGGAATAACTAGACTCTACAACAGAACTGAGGCTATTTAAATTTCAGAAAACTTCCGTGAAAGGGCGCTTTATTCAATCAACTATGTTCGGCTTATTCACTTCAAAACGGATGAACCGATTTTGATGAAACTTGGCAAGCATTTGTATCTGTTACTGAAATAGATCCTATGCTTTTAATAGTTCTTTTGACAAAAATCAAGAAATGAGCCGAAGGCAAACGAAGTCATGAACCAAAGACGAACGAAAAAAAAGAAGTTTAACGAATACCACCAGAAGCTATAAAAAGATGAAAAAAAATTAACCGAACAGTAACGACCAAGACCGAAGTTGAAGGAAGACAATCCAAAAATCGAATCGAAGCTTATAGGATTTTTTTAAAATTGGAATTTATTTGAGATAAAATTGCATATTAAATGCATGCTAAGAAAAACTTTAAACTCATTTTTTTTTTCGAAATAACTTTTCAAACTGCACTCAGAAAAAAGTTTTTCGTAATATGATAAAAAAAGGCATCATATTTACTAAAAAATGGTATTTTTTAACTCTAAATGCGATCACCTAAAAATGATAAAAACCTTCTATGAAAATGAGAAATATATAAAAATAATTCGATTTTAGAGAAAAAGACTCTTTATTTTTGAGATAGGAAAATAGATAGGAAAAAATTTCATTTCAAAAAATTTTTCGGTAAAAATGAGAATATTTGTCATTATAAGAGACATTGAAATATTTTCATTTCATAGAAGTGAAGAAATATTTCTTCGAAAATGTCAAAATTTATTCTAATTGAAGAAAAATTTATTTGAAAAGAGAAAATTCCTACTATCGAAAATAGAGAAATTTTTCACCGGAGGAAGACATGTGTTTTTTTTTCTGAGTGTGGGTGTCCATTTTCCTCAGAAACCAGACGTCAGATCGAGACGTTGACGATGTCATTTTTTGTTTTAATCATGTCTGGCAGGTACAGTTTTACGGAAATTTAACTAAACACTTTCGACGGAAGGAGGGGCAAAACCCCAAAAAAACGATATTATAAAAAATTTTAAAATTGAATTGATAATTTTAAAAACGTAAAAATGAGAGCAGTTTTGAAAATCGTCCTCTTTCTGTGCTCAATGCACAACCCCGAGTAACACCGGGTTACATCCGCTTGTATTTAATAAAATAACAGAAAAACAGTCATTCAAATACACCCAGTTTTTTACCCAAAAAATTGAAACTGGGCTTTACTTAAAACGGGACTCAACATTTCAAAAGGGTGAACTCAGTTTGTGAACTTTATCAGCAGAAGACTTCGTTTTTAGCAGCTACTCAGGCCTTGAGCAACATATCGGTGGTAATAATAATGATCGTAATGATTTGTTTATGCTCACGACAACAAGTAACTTCTCAAAAAAATCGAATAAGAAGCAATTTAATATAATACATATGTATGTCTATGATAACAATGAGTCTGTTCTAAGCTTTTATATATGTGAACAAGTATTTTTGTTGAGTGCAACAAACACGGACATGCATTCACAGTGACACACACACACACACAATTGAACTCATGAACTGACACTTATATTCCGACTGTTGCCAATTTGATTTGTATCGAATTCACTTAATCACTGATTGTTAGCTTTTAATCAGAATAACTTAAATTGAAATTGAACCACACACACACACATGCATACGCACACTTTCAGGTTAACTATTGGGTAAGTACCTATGTATGCAACAATATGAGCCACATTAAATGCATTTGTGTTGTTGTTTTAAGCACAACAGCTAAAATTGGCCTTAACACAAACGCACACAGTCTCAAACGCATACACACCCACACATACATATACTATGAAGGCGCACCCTTTCACATGCATTATTGAATGATTTAGTTGCGACCTCTGATTATAAATTCCTGCAATTGCTTCTGTAACTCGTTACACGTAGTTCGCTCCTTTGACGCTACGTATCGTTTATCAGTGCAGACAAGGCACAAGCGTTCGTTCACTGGACGACGACGCTGGACGTAGGATACGTGGACAAGTGCGCACACGAAGGGCATGCATTAAGCATTTATGCACACGTAAGCATTTAAATGTGATCGTTTATTTAATTGAAATCTCCGCCACAATATTGTACTGAGTAAGTATGAGTGTGTGATGCAGATGTCCTTCTATGGGTTTTTGCTGTACCTGATGCTGATTGTATTCATGCATATGTATGTAATTCAGACATATTGTTGTTGGACATAAAGGCTGAATGTTGGTGACGAATTAATTCACTTTCTGCATGCGTCAAATAAAAAAAAAAGCTGAAGTAAAAAAGCCTTAAAATCGACTTGAAGTAAGTAAAAAACAGTGCTTAAATAACTTAACAATCGACTTGCAGTTGGATTAATGGATAAGCTGTTTAAGCAGTTTTTTTTTTTCTCAGCATTGCTTTAAGGTGCAACATGATACAATTTTGCAGATATTTTTCAAAACTTGATTGTTTCTACGTTTAAATAAAATTATTTTTTATAGCAAACTAAAATACATGAACACTTTAGCGCCTGGCTGCCATGTTTGCCTGTTGCCACAGCAACAACCGCCAGCCTAACAACTATAATAAAATTGTTTGATTTATTTATGGCAAACTTTTGAAAATTATGCAATTTATGCCCTTTATATATTTTTTTTTTTTTCAGCTTTATTTTTATTACAACAGGCTGCTACTGCTTGTTTATTTGCTGCCTCTTGCTTGTTGCAGCAGTTTGTGTTGCTACTATTTCAAGGTGTCCAACAGCTTGCAAAACAGTTATATTTTGTGTTTTTTTTAATTTGTTTTTTTTATGTTTGGCTTATGCTGAACTTTTGGCAGTTTTTGTGATAATATTTGGCAAGATAGAATAGTTTTTGGCTGGTCGTTAGTTGAATTGATGATATCCTTTCGTGTGAGAGCGTTCTAGGCCTAGTCGAGCAGAGTTGGTCGAGTCATTATCAACACGAAATGCAGCAAATATTTATTGCTTGCAATTTAGTTTCACTCGGATGAGACGCAAATTAAAAACTGCAACTGCAACAACAATTGCTTTAGTTCTTGTTACCTTTTTATTAACTTTTCAAAGTAGCTATTCTGCTGCCAGAGTGTCTGCTCAGTTGGTGCGCGGTGGCACTGCAATTTTTGCTTGAATTTCGCGTGCATTGAATTGAGTTAAGTTTCTTATCTCTTCCCTTTTCTTTTCTTCGCTTATTCGAATCGCCCGCATGATTGTTTCAGTTGAGGTGTTTGTTGTTGTTGGCACAACCTTATTTTATCTCTTCTTGCACACAGCAAATTAAACGACTTCCGGTTGGCAAACAGTAGCAAATGCCACACACACACACACACACACACACACACCTGTAATTTACACGTTTACAAAATGAGTGGAAGATGTAAAAATGCTCAGCAAAATGCCAATTAAGGACTTATCGGAGTAAGTTGAGTTGGTGGATGCGAGTGCATGTATGTCGCTGCAGCTCTTAAGCCTATGCCTGCACGTCGCACTGCCAGCGGAAGTGATCATTAAGGTCATAAATATCAGTTGCAATGTCGCTGCGGGTGGCCGGAAACTGCGGGCGATGCTCTGTTTTAAATAGCTGCGCGCTTTGGGCGCGGAAACTGAAGTCGTTAAAGTTGTCAACGCTTTCAAATATATTGTGCCAGCTACAATGTAAAGAGAGAAAAAAAAAACAAATAACTTGCAACAGTGCATCTACAACGACTGTGTTGTTACACCGTTAACGCCACGAATGCACAAACCTCGATACTTTATCCAAAGCAATTAAATCGCTGTGGCTTTGCCATAAGATAGCAGTGCGTCTTATTGCAGTGCCGACTTTTGCAAAAGCACCACCTTTTTCAATATTTCGCAAAATGTTATTTAACAATTTTTTTTAATGTTCTTGCAACATTTTTTATATTCTGCAACAGTTAAGACTCAAAACTTAAGAATTCATCACTACCCTGTATAAAACGCAAAATTATTCAGTTCTACAGAAATTAAACCAGTTCGATAATAAATTTTATTGCTTGGCAGAGTTGGTATTTTTACAGTCTTTCGTTTTATTTTTTTTTTTAATTTTTTGCAGTTGATCTCAACTGCCAGCATTTAATTCCTGCTCTACACAAAACGCTGTGCTGCAGGAACAGGCTCTCGTATGCTGTGGCAATGTTTTTGCTGCCGTTCAACATTGTCTTATCTACAACGGCATGAGTTGCACTGCAACGCAGTGCATCCCGCTGGTTTGGCAACATTGACGACAGTTTCCGCTAAAAACGAGATTTCGTTGCAAGCAGCTGAAGTTTGAACGCCTCTTACCGCCCGCTTAGCTGGTGCAGTCATCTTTGGACTGGTGTTGGTGGAGGTGAATGCTGTAAGTAGCAGCAGCAGCAGCAGCAGAAATATTTTGTGCACTTCAATGCCGCCGCTCAATGCGCACCAAACAGTACCTACCGCACACAGCATGAGTCCAGCATAGCTCCACCACTTCATGCTCAGCACTCCACCCACACACCCTTCGGCGGCATGCTCTGTGCCAAACTTCTGTCGAAGATTTATGGCATTTGTAGGACTCTTGGCGTTGCCAGAAAATAGATTTGTTATATTTTATGTAAGCGAGAAAGAGAGTGTGTAACTTTGTTCGTCTGCATGTGTGCTGGTGTGTGGCACCTATACGAGCGAGCGCATAAATTCGCACACCTACTAAAGTACAGGATATTTCGTGCGACAAGTACAACAATTGCATTATATATGCGCACGTTTAAATTTGAAAATTACAAGTGGAGCAAAAAATTGGAATTAGGGAAAAATGTGGCAAGTACCATAAGGATAAGATGCGGCATAAATATTTACCCTCTCGTCCTGCTTAAGTAATGCAGCACAGTTGGGCAGAAAGTTGAGAGCAAGAAAAATATTTAAACTTTTAAATGCTCTGCTTCAACACGACAAGAAATATGTAACGTTATACAAACTGAATATCCTGGCAATGGTAATGAATCCTCTCTGAAAATGCATTTGATTAAAGTAACGGTGCGGTGCGTATGTATCAGGGCGAATCAGAAGCTACAGCAGCACCAACAGCAGCAAATTTAAGTTAAGTTAACTTTTTTATTTTCGGTTTTCTGTAGACGAGCTACTGCGTTGACAATGGGTGAAAATTAAATCAGATGAGCAAAAATAAATCAGGTTTTTACAGTTAAAATATTTGCTAACTTATATCTGGGTCCAAGTAAATTTGAATTTTTAGACGATTCGTCGCAAGACCATCAAATTTTTTGCTCAACGCATTGAGATATGGAATCTTCCACGATAATCATTGCCAAGGCAAAGTTCTGATATATTAATATATTGCATTAATCTTAATTATTTCTGTCAAAGACTTATTCCTAGTTCTTTTGTTAGCTATACCATACAGCCAATATTTACGTAATACCTATCTACATAGACGTTGTCAGCGCAGACGTCAATATAATATAGGAAGTTCTTGTAAAAAAACGATCATATTTAAATTCTATTCTTATTAATTCTTTTGTATTTTTGACTATAACAAAAACGGATTGCAATATTTTTGCAAATAAAATATTGCATCGAATTAACTTTAAAAACGCGATTCATGAACAAACATGTGTTTTTAGTAATGCAACTCAACGATTTTTTCCACCCGTCACACTATATGTAACACCCGCCACAATAAACAATACATATATAACATCCGCAGCACTCTGTGTAACACCCGTCACTCATTAAATAGCATGAAAAACTTTATAAAACGTATTTTTACTTTTTTTAACCCTCCGTTACTCGCGAACCCCTTTTTCGTTTCCGTTAATCGCGGGGTGTTTCATGCAAAAGAATGAACTTAAATATATCTTAATAAACTTAAATATATCTTAATTCTGCAATATACAAAAAATGCATATCAAAGATAATATAAAAAAAGTCGGGGTTGTGTGGTACACCTCGCGCAAGAGACGAAGGGTTAATGCAGGGTTAGCCGTGAAACATTTCTGAATAAACAGTAATATTTTTTGTAGTTATAAATTTTAGTTTGGCTGAATTTCAGAAACATTCATTCAAACCAAAAAAAAAAACCTACTTCAAAATCACTACAAAGTAAAAAATAATTTTAAATTACTTTTCCTTTTAATCGTGATAAAATTTGATAATTTATTTATGTACATTATTATATTGGAAATCTTATTATTTTAATTTTTCCTTATTTATTTAATTTTTATCATATATATATCATTTTTTTATAATAACAAAAGCTTTGTTGTCGGCGCTAATCTTTGCCATTATCTTTGCTTTTATCATCATAAAAAAAATAATATATATATTATGTGGTATATATTGTGTGGTGACCGTGGCATGCAGGTTAAGTGTGTGGCTTAGTATGCTCGGACCTCTTTGCAGACAATGGCAAACCTCAGAGAGTAAATAATGCCATGTAAAGCTTCTTGAGAACATGAGCCGTTCGGAGTCGGCATAAAACATGTAGGTCCAGTTCTCGGTCAATTGTGTACAAACATTTAATAACACACACAACACAATTGATCATAAGAGCTCGGTCAAAGTCCTTTCAAGGGCTGAAATGGCCAATTTGTTTTTTTGTTTTTTTTTTTTTTAAACAACGTAAACACAATTATTTAAGCTCATAATTTTGAAAATGCTTGTTTTCTGTCAATTGTTATTCTTTACTCTTTTAAATTTTTTAAAATATTTGCAAGAATTATTGAGGAAAATTTCAAATATAAAACTTTATTATTAAAAATTAAGTTTTACTAATTTCTGGTTTGTTAGTTATTTTCAATTTCTGCCTTTTTACAATTTTTATTAAAGTGTCACTCCCTTTTTTAAATCCCGCCTATGTACTTTATTGATCATATTTTATAATAATTCACCCTTTGTACAGAGTTTTTCTAATATTGCCAAACCTCTTTGTCGAATAACGTCCAATTAATTGACCGTAATTTTTTATAATTGTACCGAACCTTGCATTTTTGCTGTAAATGTCAGTATCGTAGTGTCAATATTTACTGAGATACAATGTTTTTCTTAAAGTGACACGCCCATTTATCGAATACCGCCCACATTATTGGCAGTAACTTGTTATACTTGTGCCTACCGCTGTAGTAAATTTCTGTACCCTAGTGTCAATATTATTTGAGATACAGTAATTGTATTATATTGCCACACCCTTTTGTCGAATAACGCCCACTTTTTTTATAGTAAATTTTTTAATAATTGTTCCAACCTTTGTACTTAGTTTCAGTACTCTAATGTCAATTTTATTCGAGATACAGAGTTTTTACAATATTGCCACACCCTTTTTTAGAATCACGCCCACTTAAGTGATTGTCTTTTTTAATATTTGTGCCTGCCCTTGTAATTTTACTGTGAATTTAATTACCCTAGTGTCAATATATACTGAAATACAATGTTTTTCTTATGGAGACACGCCCCTTTTCCTAATAACTTTCATAATCGGGCTCTCCGCGTTGATAGTCTCTATATGTTGCCAAAAAATTACGGCAATCGGGCAAGTACTTTAGGAGTAATCGAGGTACATACATTCACAAAAAACAAAACAGAGAAACCAACCAACTTGAGAACCTCCTCCTTTTTGAAGTCGGTTAAAAAGTCATTTATTATGACTGTAACAACTTTAAATCATTTTATAATTGCTAACATATTGATGTTTAAAAGCGTGTAAATGTAACACCCGTCACAATGGAATGTTTAATATTAATATTATTAGAAGTGTTAATTTTAAAGAATATAAAACTAAACCTTTTTTTCAATTTATAGACAAGTCATTTGAATGAAACATATATTATATGAAAAGTACTGTAACATAGATGTGCAGAATGTATATCGATGGTTAAGCGCACTAAAGTGATAAGTGACCTTTTGACGAAAATAGGTTTAATGCATTTTTCAATCCATGACCTTGTAATTTTCACCTTGTGTAAATTTATTGAAAATGCATAGTCAGTGAATGCAAATATTCGTGTTTTGTATTGAGATGTATTGAAATTTAAGAACAAAATCGACGTTTCTGAACATTTGAAATTTTTCACTTATCACTTTAGTGCGCTTGAAATCTTGAAAACATCAAGAAAAAATTAAAACCGACCCTAAAAGAACGTATGAAAAAAAAGATAGAGAAAAATTATAGTTAAATCTGGATTCATATAAGAAAACAAATTTAGCAAAGATCAAAAAGATCTAATTAAATCATTATTTTAAGTTGTTGGCCTTGACGGAATTACTAATAGGCCAGTTATATAGTCAAATTTGGCGTGGTCTTTGGCTTTTAATGAGCGTAAGGATTAACGAATTAGGCATAGCGATATACATACAGATTCGGATGCAGAACCGGAATAAATGTCGTTAAAATGATATATTTCTGAAATAGTTTTTGTGTTGTTTTTAAATTATGAATTATTTTTGTAATTATATTATGCTTTACATTATCCTTTCAATACAAATTTTTTTCTTTTTTGTATAAAAATGTCCTTAATATTAAGACAAAATTTTTTTTATTAAATATGCTTAATAAAGTTCACCAGATTAATCACAATGCAAAAAAAGGACAGTTAAAATTGATTTGAAACGTGAGTGACATCCACGTGAAACGTGAGTGACAAGTATATGCAAAAATCTTAAAATTCTGAGAAAATACTTAATTTTTTCCTGCAGTTAAAATTTCTACTCAATTTCGTTACGGAAAATTACTTTATTCCTTATAGTAACTTACACAATTCGCAGATTTTAAGCAATTTGTTAGAAGAACTCGAAAAATGAAAATCGTACGAAAACGTGAGTGACACACCATTTAAAGAGAGTTTTTTCGAAATGTGTAAATATATATAAAACTTTTTGCATGAACTTATAATAACGAGCCTAAAACGTATTGAACCCATATAATTTTATATGAAAAGCTTTTGAATTTGATGGAGAAAAACTTATGTTTACTGCTATGACTGATATGTGAGTGACACCGGATTTGCCGAAATGTTCTTAATATTGTCGTTAGTTATTTAGCGTGTTCTTGAACCAAATGCTATGAGACAGAAAAAACACTGTCTCAAATTGAATGTTCTGAATTGGGAAGCCAATATTTCTGCCATTTTTCAATAGATTTAATTTATTTCTTTTTTATATGTAAGTCTTATCAATTAACTTAAAAAAATTTATAAAAATTCTAGCGGTTCTTTTATGTTTATATATATATTATTCCTTTTAAAAAGAGATCAAAAAATTTTATCTTTTCTCAAAATATGGGGTAAAATTTATTTTTGTTGTAAAAAAAAAAAGAAAAACTAAAATTTAATTGTATTCAAGGTTAATTTATTTTGTCTTGACACTAAATTAATAAACTGTTCGTGCCATTAAAAATTTAAAGCTACCACCCCTTGTGACATTTTTAACAAAATTTAATTTTTTAAAATGCTATTTTTCACCTTTTTAAAAAAATTAATAAAATTCAAAAACAATTTATTTGAAGAAAATTACATCTCCAACAAATAAAAGTTATAGCCTCGAACTTTTTTTTACCATCTCACTTATTCTGCATAGAACAAGTAAAGGGTGATTTTTTAAGAGCTTGATAACTTTTTTTTTGGTCCATGGCATTTACTTTTTGAAGATAATTTTATTTAAATGTTGACCGCGGCTGCGTCTTAGGTGGTCCATTCGGAAAGTCCAATTTTGGGCAACTTTTTCACCGACAAATTTTGTTCAGCGATGAGGCTCATTTCTGGTTGAATGGCTACGTAAATAAGCAAAATTGCCGCATTTGGAGTGAAGAGCAACCAGAAGCCGTTCAAGAACTGGCCATGCATCCCGAAAAATGCACTGTTTGGTGTGGTTTGTACGCTGGTGGAATCATTGGACCGTATTTTTTCAAAGATGCTGTTGGACGCAACGTTACGGTGAATGGCGATCGCTATCGTTCGATGCTAACAAACTTTTTGTTGCCAAAAATGGAAGAACTGAACTTAGTTGACATGTGGTTTCAACAAGATGGCGCTACATGCCACACAGCTCGCGATTCTATGGCCATTTTGAGGGAAAACTTCGGAGAACAATTAATCTCAAGAAATGGACCGGTAAGTTGGCCACCAAGATCATGCGATTTGACGCCTTTAGACTATTTTTTGTGGGGCTACGTCAAGTCTAAAGTCTACAGAAATAAGCCAGCAACTATTTCAAGCTCTTAAAAAATCACCCTTTATAAATGGGCAAACAAAAAATTACTTGAATTTCGACCACAGCCGTAACTAGTGTAGAATTATAAGAAGAGTTAATTTAAAGAATAAAATTATGTTTTATTAATTTGCTAACAAAACAGAGTTTTATAAATTTTGACAAATTATTTTGCAAAAAAAATCATTAAGTTCATTATATTAAAAAAAAATTAATTAAAGTTTATTAACTCACGAAATACATTGCGAAGTATTGTACAATACAAACGCTATAAAAAAATTTTTATTTTGTTTTTGATTCAAAATAATTTAACTAATGTCGAAATCAAGTCATTTTTAGTTTCTAACTTAAAAAACACAAAAACTTCGTAAAAAACTAACTATACGTAAAACTTTCAAACACATTTGAAACGAAAAATATCTGTCAATTAAGCGACCTGGAAAGTCGAGTGGAAAGCTCACTTGAATACAGAAAACCTGGTTTCGAGTTTCAGTCAGGTTTTTGTCCTAAGCTTTAAACTTTCTTCGATTCTTTCCCAGTTCTAGTTAATTGAAATAAAAAATGCATCAATATTAATGATTTTTAAGGAAAAAGTTTGATGAGAGAGCAGTTTGTGAGATAGTTGAGCACAATAACTTGACTGAGGTAACAGAATATATGATTCAAACATTATTTATTTGTTTCACTTTATTAATATAATTTCTCTTTCTTTCCTACTTATCTATTACACCATTTTCGAAACAACACTAAGGGAAAAAGTTATGTAGTCAGTACAGAGACAGCTATGTAAAATCTATGCACTGCAACTTGTATGAAAACGCAACAAGAGCAGTATTTACTGAGTAAAGGGAGCGTGTACTGACTACATATCAATTTATTCACTTTTTAAAATGAATAAAAAATGTATTCAATACATCATGTTATGTGTTGAATACATAGCAGACTTCAATAGATACAAGCAACGTGTACTCAATCAACGTGTTATGTAATTTTTTACGAAAACTTTACTCAATACATAAAATATAGACTCAGTACACGTCTTATACGATTGAAGTGACACATTTATTCAGTACATAACATATGGACTCAGTACACGTATCTCTTGCACATCGGAACACGATTTTGCTGTTTTATGTCATTCGTTTCTTGATTTTCAAATAAGCAACACCTCTAAAGCCTCTAGAAAATCAGAGCAGGAATGAGTTTATCCACTGTACTCTAGAACAAAAGCGATGATTGGATAAGAATTAAATGGCTGGGTTTCTATAAGTAATCTAGTCATTTCTTTATAAAATTATTTATTGCATTTGTTGAGAGGGTGCTTTAGGCACAAGCATGAATTGTGTATATATTCAATACATGGAATTATGAACAAAAAATATATAATGAATACATTATGCATACACTCATTGCATAAAATTATGTTTTTAACATATGTAATGAGTAAATGATGTATGTACTCATTATATAAATGTATGCACTAAAAATATGTAATGAGTAAATTATGTATGTACTCATTACATAAAATTATGCATTTAAAATATGTAATGAGTAAATAATGTATGTACTCATTGCATAAAATTATGTACTCCAAATATGTAATGAGTAAATTATGTATGTACTGAGTCAATAATTTATGTAATACGTACATAAGATCTTTACTCATTACATAAAATTATTTGTAACAGTTTGCAATGAGTACAGTGAGCATGTACTCACCACATACATCCATGAATTCACGACACATGTTTATGCGTTGAGTACATAAAATTCTTTATTGACTACATAACCGCTTGAAAGCATTATGTAGTCAATAAAGATTTCAACATGTACTCAATACATGAAAAATGTAAAATTTTTGTGTGCAGAAAACTATGCGATGAGTACATAAATTTATGTATTGAGTCCATAGGTTTTTCCCTCTGTGAAGGCAGTCTTGACTGAATAAATTTAACAACAAGAAAGAGGGAATTCCAAATGTTATGCCTTGTGAAAAGCATTGGTTTTTGACATTAATTTTGTATCGAGAATGTATGTAATCAAAAAAGAATGTATGTGAAACCGTGGATTTTCGACCTCTGGCGAACTCTAGTTTTCTTTAATGAACCTAAATAGATAAAGAATAAAGTTGATATATTAAGTTTAAGTAGCAATTTAAGCAAATATTAAAAAAATCGAGACATTTTTGTTTTATTTGCGTTAAAAAAATCACCAGAAGTAAAATATACTCAAAAAGAGGCACAACCCAATCAACGTGTTTCATTCACTATTTGTTGTTGAGTACACTCAGAAAAAAGTGTCTGGGAATATGATAAAAAAGGCATCATATTTAGAGAAAAATGGTATAGACTTTGCTCCAGAGAATGCTATTCTCTAATTGCGATACTTAAAATTCTCTAAAAATGATAAAAGGTTCCATGAAATAGAAAAATATATCGTTTTTAGAGAAAAATACTTTTTTTTTTGAGAAAATGTTTGTTTTTATTGAAGAAAATACTTCTCATAGTGAATTTTTTATCAAAATATAAGAAAAGTTTTTCATTTTCAATAAAATTTCTCTATAAATGAGAAATTTTTTGTGCGAGAAAAATACTTATCATTATTAGAGACATTGAAATATTTCCACTGCCTAGAAATAAAGAAATATTTCTTCGAAAATGTGAAAATTTATTCTAATTGAAGAACATTTTATTTGAAAAAGAGAAAATTGCTACACTGAGAAAAAAACACATACCTTGCTCCGGTAAAAAATTTCTCTATTTTCGATATAGAAATTTTCGCTTTTTCAAATAAAATTTTCTTAAATTAGAATAAATTTTCACATTTTCGAAGAAATATTTCTTTACTTCTAGGAAATGGAAATATTTCAATGTCTCTAATAATGATAAGTATTTTTCTCGCACAAAAATTTCTCATTTATAGAGAAAAATTTATTGAAAATGAAAAAATTTTCTTATATTTTGATAAAAAATTCACTAAGAGAAGTATTTTCTTCAATAAAAACAAATCTTTTCTCAAAAATAAAAAGTTTTTTCTCAAAAAACGATATATTTTTCTTTTTCATGGAAACTTTTTACCATTTTTAGAGAATTTTTAGTATCGAAATTAGAGAATAGTATTCTCTGGAGCAAAGTCTATACCATTTTTCTCTAAATATGATGCCTTTTTTATCATATTCCGATAAGCTTTTTTCTGAGTGTATTATCAAAAATAGAGAAACTTTTTACCGGAGCAAGGTATGTGTTTTTTTCTCAGTGTACTTATGCAATATATCGGAGTTTTTTTCAAATCAATCTAATCAGCTGGTATACGTTATCTGATATCGTATTCATTGCCTGCTCCTCGTTCTATACAATTTTTCTTATGGTGTGTACAAAATATGAAAAAAGCTACAAATAAAAATTAACCCATAAAAACTGCAGTAAAAAATCACAAAAAATTATAAAACTTAAATTGGAAAAATTTTCCGCTCTAAATACAATTAACAACAATAAGTAATAAAAATACTTGTATTATCTTAAGGGGCTTGTGCTTATATATTTTTATAAAGACTCCAACCCATAACACATTACCTAGCAACAGGGCCACAAACTAGTTATTTTTTAAAACGTTATTTTATCAGACGAGTAGAAATAAATCTCAACGGACCTGATGCTCCCGTACAGTTGGTATAAGCATGATCTACGAGCAGATAAACCACCAAGAATGAGTTGGAATTTTGGGAATGGATGCATTTCTTAAGAACTTAAATAATTAAAGTACTTTTTAGCAAAATGTGAAATCGAAAATTTAGTGTAAATATTAGAGGAAATCATATGCGAAAGAAATAGATTTTAATATTTTTTGCTAACCATGCCTGACTTATTTTATCAACTAAACTGTTCATTCTGGAAGTAAATTTAAATTTCTGGACATAAGTTATGATTCAGGTTTCGTTCTAGATCGTTCGTCACAAGAACAAAATATAGTCCAAACAAGAGCAATGCAACAACCAAGCATCATGACATTTATGATGAATCCAGCAAAACTTTTCTGTGAGGTTCAATTCTTTCTGATGTCAATTTATGTTTTGAAGCTTCAATTTTTACCCATGCGTGTAAAAAAGGTTCTTGTTATCATTTTTTTTTTTTTGTATTGGTTAATGTTTTAATGGAATTCATTGAGTACTGGAACTCTCACATTCAAGCTCTCAAAAAGCTTTGCTTACCATTATTTTCTCTTTGAGGCACTGTTGCCAGATTGAGGTATATTTCCCTAAATAAGGTAATTTTTGACTATTTTTTTTGCAGTGTTAAAAGATGTAATTTCTTACTAAAATATTTAAAAATATTTCAAGTTATTAGCAGAACTACAGGATGCTGCCACCTTATTGGTTTAATTTTATAAAACAAATTATGCCATCTGAAAGGTATGAAAATGGTCAAAAAAGGTCTGTCGACGGCATTCATTGGTCAGCACTAGAAAACTCTTTAAAAAATGTTCAAGTTCTTATGGCAACTATCAATTTTTCCCCCATTGTGCACCTAACATGTGGACTTCCAAAGAAAATAAATTGACTAATTTTTAATAATTTTTTATAATGTAAAATATTAAATAACTAGTTCTTTCCCGTCAAAAATGACGGGCCCGGTTTCAATAAAGGAAAAAACATGAAATCAGTGATATTAAGTTCTAAATATTTATAAATACTTTAAAATAAAAACGGAAACCATAGTAGGTACGACGAAATAAGTTTAAAAATTTTTGTAAAACTGAAAATTTGAAAATGAAAAAAATATAAAAACTTTCTGAAGTTTCAATATTTTACAAAACAAAAAATGCCTAAAAATATGCTGTGAAATTTTTCACAAAAATCAAGCGTTCCGCACTCACATTTTACGGAATTATGTTATAGTAAATATTATAAAAATAAATAAATTATAAACTATATTAATTTTAAATAATAAAATTAAATAGAAAATTTATATAATTTTATTATTTTGGTAAACTACCAGTATTCAACTTCCATTACCATTTCCATAACCATTATCATAACCATAATTATTATCATGTTATCGATGCATGGATTTAGTTCTGTCCGTACGTCTGTCTTTTTTTCAAATTATACTTGTGGGCTGCAAATTGGGGCAAAATTGTTAAAATTTGAAAAACTTAATAATATGTTTACAAAATTATCCATTGTTGACCAATGAATGCACATACCTGACCTTTTTCAATCTTTTGCACCTTTATGATGGCATCATTAGTTTTTTAAAATTCAACTTGTGGACTGCACAGTGGAGTAAAATTGTAAAAATATTAAAAACATAATAAAATTTCGAAACAATTATCCATAGTTGACCAATTAATGGGCATGACTGACCTTTATTGACTTTTCGGTACTTTTATTTTTCTACTTATGAGCTCCTCAATGGGGCAAATTGTGTATGACTTTGAAATTTTCTTAAAATTCAATAACTATTGGAGATAAATGACTTTTTTTACCATTTTACTATCTTTCAGGTGTTATAATAGAGCAAACTGAGTATGACCTTGAACATTTTTTAAACAATTCATAAATATTATCTAGCACTGACTGATTTTTCTGGTAAACGGGAACAACTTCCCTTTTTTACCTTTTTCATGTCTTTCAGATAACATCACTAGTTTCATAAAGTTCCACCTATGAAATGCCAGCATCCCGGTATACCACTGTAACCTAATGCATTTACTCACAAGCAGTTCTATATTATTGTCAATCCCAGTTTGTAAAAAAAGACTTTGGTAACAAATGTAGGATTATTTTAATTTTTAATTTGTTGCTAATTTTAACTCAAAAACTAAGGAACACATCAAGATATACAAAGTAAGCAAATGTTTAAAATTCAAATTGAATATTAAAAGAATATTGTTTATAGAAAGACATGAGCACTTCCTACAACAAAAAAGGTTAAAAAAAAATAAATAGAAGAAGTCCCTTAAGTGAATTATGACGGCTGTTAATCATTTAAACATTTTTTCATTTGTTTTTTTTTAGAAAAAGGTAAATTTTCTCCAAAAGTGGTAAATTTTTTTACAAATAGTGATTAATTTGAGTTCGTCTCTCTGGCAACATTACTCTGAGGCTTGCCTTTGCCTGCTAAGACTCTCTGCCAGAGAGAGATACGGCTTATCAAACAAGCTTGGAAAATTAAAATAAAGTTAATTAAGAAAAGTTTTTTAAATTTTTTATAATTATTACTTAAACTTAAAAAATAAAACGTATTATAATTCACTCTGTCAGTGCTACTTTGGATAAATTAATGACTTCATTCAAATAAGGAAGCGTGAGTTGCTTAGATTTTTCACACTACTATATTTATAAAAAAAAAAATTTGAAATTAAAGTTCACTGGATAATAATATTAAATATTTAGAAATAATTTTTATTCGCTGTTGTGCATATCGCTTGACTTCAGCGTGTTGCGCCAACACTTCCTTCCTTTCTCACAAACTTTGCGGATAAAAATTTGCCAAAAACCAGTAGCAAAAAAAAATTTTAAAACCAAAATAGAAATAAAGCAGCATAAAATGGTTGCCAGTGTTGGCGCTTTGGCATCAAACGCTATTTTTATTTTTATAAACGAAAAGCTGCACCGATTTGTTTTAGTCGTTGTTGTTTATACCATTTGGAACGGATGCAGATACACACTTACACACACACAGCCTGCTGCATGCAATACAAATGCTTGACATTTTATAATATTTTTTCTCTCTTTCTATACGTTCCCGTTTTGGGCAAAACAAACCAAATGTGGTGCGGGACGGGTGCGTCTTGCACGAGAGGAAATACAGCCAAACGAATTGTTTTCGAAAAATGCTTTCCGGAGAGAAAGCGTCAAAAAATGCAAAACAAACCACAGCGTAACGCATTCTCCGTTACGGCTCGTTGAGTGCTTCGTTCGTTCATTCATACGATCGTTGAAGATAACAGCAAACATTGTCGAATATAATTAGTTTTTAATCTTAACTTGTTTTATTTTAGTCAAAATATTGGATAATATTTTATTGATACCTCTTCACAATCTTATCGCATATGTTTTAACGCCGAGGTGAGGTGCGGGAGGTTGAAATATGGGCACGCCATTCTCGTCCAGATAATCAGCAAATGATGAGTAATTCACACACTCCATGTTAAGGCGGTCGCAGAGCTGTGCCGAATAATAACTTGTACAATCTGTTGTCAGCAGTGGATACCCACAATTTCGTGCCAGCTCCATGAGCTGCTTCATAAGCCTCATGCCAATAGATCTTCCTCGCAGTTTCGTGTCGACAGCCAAGACATGTGCATGCAACGCTTTTTCTACGCCATAACGTTCATAAACATTCGCATCTCGCTCGACACCTCCCAGAAACTGCAGTATTCGTCCCCACTTGCTAGATCCTTCAGTGGCTGCTTCTTTGAATATATGTTCCGCTTCGTCACTATATTTAGGCCCAGCCAGAACGGCACCAACAACAACTTCATTGTTTGTGCTTGTTTGCACAGCAACCAAGCAGGTGCCATGCTCTATATTCGACATGTTGAACTTTTCATCGGCGTCATCTTGCTGTCTAGGCTTGCTTCCGATCGTGAGTGGTTCCTCGGTATAGTAATGTAAGCGTAAGAATTTCAAAATGCGCTCATGATCACTCAACTTGGCGATTGAAATTTTAATATCATCTGTCATGATCTTTACTTTTTATAATACAGCTTGTTTTTTATGGTGCTCCCGCTGGCTTTGTTATGAAATAGTTGAGTGTAATACTGTAGGTAGATATGTTTGTGCGAAAAATATGAGTTCCAAGCACAACCATATGTCTGAAACAACCAGCACTTACTAACTTCGACGATGTTATCGAACCGATGAGAACTTTTTAATTGCGAGAACAAGGAGAGATACGAAAATTTGTGATGCCAGATAGAGGGAAGTACTATTTTCAGCTACTTTGCACTTCTATTTTAAGAAAACGAAAATATTTCTCGATATATTCGAGCAAGACTGTCGCAACTCAAAATTTATAATTTTAAAGATGACCATTCAGAAGCGATATTTCCAAGAATCACCGTTATAAATCAAAAATCAAAATTTTAAATAATATTATAACATAATCAACCATCTGACTATTATTTGTTTGGTACAGTTTTACTTTAATTATTCGAGATATGATCTGTATATAAAAGACGATTTTTCCGAAAATTTTCATTTTGGGTTATGACAGTCTTGCCTGAAATGAGCGATATGACAACTTTTATTCGATAAATGTAAGGAAAATATGGTGGAATCTTTGGATACATAACAATTCGCGGGAATTTTGCTAATGGTCGAAGTGTTAACAAAAATTTTCTAATCATATCCATGGAAAAGTCAACTTTTGTAGTCTGGCAGCACTATACTAAACATCAACGTTTTGCTTTCGTCTTCTCAATGTCTCTCTTCAAATTTGTGATGATATTTTCCATTAGTGTTGTCAACTTATCCATTATGTAGGTATTAAGAGATCAATCAAATTATTGAAAAATATCATGTTTTTCGCTCTATTTTACTCTCTTTGCAATGTTTGCTGTATCTGCTCATATCCACGTAAGTTCTTGATTGAGCCGATTTATGAGCCGATCGGCTCATAAAAGTATTTTTTGTTCAGTTTAGTTTCTGATACATAAAGCATTATTTGTTACCAAGCAGCGCAAAATATAGGAGTTTGCAAAACTTTGACTGATTGGCTCAGGGTTGGATAGTTCATAAAGTGTTTAAAGTTAATTTTCTTTGTCGCAGATTTTCAAATTCTTTAAGATAAGAAAATAACAAATTTTAATTGACTCAATTGCTTGATTGACTTATGAATATGATAGACACAGTATTTTGTAAAATTGTTTAGTCATAAAATTTACAGAATAAAATTTTATTATCAGTCAGACCAAAAAAAAAAGTTAATTTTCGCTCATTTTGTAATTTTCTAATTAACGAAGTAAAATCTATTTACCAGAATAGGTTTCGACTGCTGAAGTATTGTATTCATTTTTGTTTGTTTTGACCGAAATTGAAAGAAAAGAACTCTAAAAGCCATTAAAAAAAAAAATGGCCATTTCAGTCCTTGAAAGGACTTTGACCGAGCTTCTTATGATCAATTGTGTTGTATGTGTTATTAAATGTTTGCACACAATTGACCGAGAACTGAACCTAAATGTTTTATGCCGACTCCGAACGGCTAAAGTTCATGTTGTCAAGAAACTTTACATGGCATTATTTACTCTCTGAGGTTTGCCATTGTCTGCATAGAGGTGGTGACCGATCAGAAAAATTTTTTATTGAGAAAAACTTTTCACCGCGACTGGGGATCGAACTCGGGCTCCGAGCATGCTAAGCCACACACTTAACCTGCATGCCACGGTCACCACACTGAGAGAAAAAATCATGTAAAAATAACGCATTTTAAACACTTTATCATGTTATTGAAATTCAACACGATCAGTTATGTTTCATTTTGTCTCTTTACTCGCTCGACGGCAAAATATTCGCAGTGTTTTTAATTTTTGTGTGAGATAGAATAGAACTAGAATAGATCAATCAAACGATTGAAGAATATCATGCTTTTCGCTCTTTTTTACTCTCTTTGCATTATTTGATTTTATAAAGGTTTTGATATCTTGATGACGACACTTTGTATAGGAAGAAGGCGTAATTTTCTTTCAATTAGGCCAAATTTTAAGCTAATAAGCAAGTCAAGTTTTTGCTGTTTTTAGTTAGTTCAAGCAATTATCTTCTACATGCTGGTATTCTTCTACAATTCACTCGCAACTTAGATTTATAAATAGAATAAAACAATATAATATGGCAATTCTAAAGTATGCTTAGTCTATATAGCACATTTATGATATTGAAATTTAAATTCTTGTTTTAATAAAAATTTAATAAAACTCAACTAAAATTTCTTAATAAAAATTTTTAAAAAATATTAGAGTTTTTCGACTTAGCATATTTTAGATTGGGTTCAATTGCCAATTGTGTCTAGAAAAATAAGAAAAAATTTTAATAAGGTGTCCAAAAAGAAAACATTTTTTTTAAGTTCATACACTCAGGGAAAAAATGCTGATTTATCAAACAAATCATGGGTTGAAATAACAGATTTCACTGTTAAATACCATCCAACAAATGAAACTTTCAAATCAACAATCGGTTGACTGTTGGTCTATGGAACACGAAACCCGTATAAAAACTTATATATTGAAATTTGATCACTGGTTTGAAAGTTCATGTATGGTCGAGTGTGCTAACGTGTGCGCCTAGTTCTCGAGTGTCCACGGTTAAAATCCGGCAAGGTCAATAAAAATTTTTTTTTTATTTAAAATATTTTTTTTTCAAATAAAAAATTAAATTTGCAATTTTTTTTATTTTGCAAGATTGTAAGCATTTTATTTTGATTGTTATTTTTGACCAAACAATTAATGAAACAGAATTATTATTATTAAATTACAATTTTTGATTCTCACACAGCTAGGGTTCGAACCCACGTCTCCCGCATGACAGTCTAGTGCACATCCACTGAGCTACTGGCAACTATTACATATATATAGCAAAACACATATAAAAACTTTTGCTTAGAAAAAATTGAAAATTCAATATAAGCACAAAAATATTTCAACAGATGATTTTAACAGCACAAAAATACTTTGAAACGTTCATTCAACAAAAAAATTGTTTAGTTAAACGTAAATCATTCGATCGAACAGTGTTTTGAAATAACAGCGGCCGACTGTTAATATAACAGTTGATATTTTTCTGAGTGTAGTTGCTCAAACTTTGTTTGAAAGCTTACGGTGGAAGGAAAGTATTTTTCAGATTTCTTGGAAGAAGTTTGCGGAGGTCCCGCTAATTGGATATTCCCAAAAATTAGAATTTTTTCTGAGATTTTTCGAATTTCAAGCATATATTGGTAAAAAACATATATTTACTACGTCGTTGAGTCATTATTTTAAAAAAATATGTCGAAAATTTTCTTCTGTGTACATAAATCAGAAGTTTTAGCAATTTTTTAAGTCATTTCGGTGATACATCTATACTATTATATAAAATTGAAGTGGAAATATTAAGTGCACCAATGACTCCAAAACTACTGGACCGATTTTTATGAAAAAAATTTTAAAATATCATATTTGTGCTACAGAATGCCATAGGTGGGGTTTATTTAAGAAAATTTAACAATAAATATATTTAATTAAGTTGTTAAGTTTTTTAGGAAATTACCACCGATGCTAAGCATTGCTTGGTCGTTTGCTTTTCACGCGTTTGTGTTACGAGAGTTTAAACTACATGTTGCTATCAACCCTTCTCTTTAAAGTTTATTGATCTCGCTCTCCAACTCATTCGAAGAGTAACCAAAAGCAGTTGGCGCTCTTTAACGTGATGGGAATACAAGTTAAATAAACCTTGCTGTGCTGTTATTGCTGTAGAATGATGAGCTGCAAACCAATGTGTGCATATTTGTTTCGCCGCATGCAATTTCTTTACACATATTATTATTGTAGTTTTCCAATTTTTTAATATTTCAAAATGCGGCATTCACAAGTGTGATAGCATATTTTGTATAGATTAAAGATAAATTAAAAGTTTGAAAAATGAAGTGTTCGTATTTCCCTTAACTACAAATAAATGCCTCGACGTAAAACAAGTTTGACAAGTCCCTGCAGATAAATGGACCAGATTTAGAATAGTTCTAAACTAGTTCCAAAAGGGGCCAGTATTGGTCCCACTTCAATACCCTTTTACATTGAACGAACTGACGCTTTTTACGGGTTGATGTCATAGGAAGAGACAATTGTCCCCACAAACATCGCTTTTTCCCTATATCTGTGCTAGTTCCATTATGAATAGTTCTAAACTGGTCCGTTTTTATACAGTCTAAAAGTGGTCAGTTGTAAGCCTTAGCACTAATTAAATTATTGTATATAGTTTTACCTGTATATTAACCATTTACCACATAATCATTTTCATCGAAAACATTTGCAAAAGTTAAAAAAAGTGTGGATGAATTTTCGTCTAAATGAAAAAACGAGCCACAACACGTTTTGAGCGTGTATGTTTTTTATTTTGTTGTGCCTGTTGACAAGAAAAACAAAGAATATAAAAATAAATTCAAACTGTTCTATGCTGAGCGTCTTTTGCTCTAGTTCGCAACTAACTCCAATTTCACTAGAAATAAACTAGTTGGTTTTTCCAATTGTCTCCAAAATAACTGCTGGGGTTTAACAGAAAATGCAAGAGCGATGCTCGGCGCTAGGAGAGCAAGAGCAGCGACTCAAAGAGAAAATTGTTGGTAAATTTAGCATGCAATTATTTGCTTTCACGACTGCAATCGGAGTGAGGCAGTGGCGTAGCTAGGGTTGCTGGCACCCGGGCCGGAAACTAAATTGTGCACCCTTTAAGAAGGTTATACTTAACCTCATAAAAGCAATGCTTAAAAAGTACTACGAAATTAATATAATTTTTTTAAATAATAATTTGCTGTTATGATTATTTTGTTTAAGTGCAAATGAGTAAACAGATATATTCAAATTCATTGTATTATTTATAAAAGTAGGTAACAATATACAAAATTAATCTCATCGATATTAATATATTTGATATCATTTGAAAATTAATTTGGTAACTTACACAAAACTGAAAAATTTTCCGCAATCAAGGAATTTTTCAAAAATGTTTTGTTTACGCAAAATTTTGACTAGCAATAGTGAGTAAATCCCCAAAGATCTATTTTGAATAATTTTGCATAATTGAGGAAAAAATAGGACCGGGAAGTAAAACGTTAACAAATTTTCCCTCAGTGACCCTGAATAACTATCAATTTAAATGTTTTTTCGAAATCAATCCACGTCTTCTATATAAAAATTAAGTGAAAATTAGAAAAAATATTAAAATTAAATTAAAAAACTTTTTTTCTAATTTTTATAAATTTCTTTATAGTACTCTTTATACATTTTAGCTTCGACTTTAATAGACAAGACTGAGGTCTGTAACATTTGACTGCCTTATTCTCGACCATAAATATCACAATATCACAGTGATAACAAATTTATATCAGAAATTTGTTTCATAGTCATTATCTACATAATTCCCAAAGCAAACTTGCTCTGGGAGAACAAGGTCAAGAGTCATGAAATTTGAATAATTTTTAGAATAGTTTTTTCTTAAAAACTGTGTTTTTGACAGTTTTTGTTAGTTGATTTGAACAGAATAATATGTAAATAATATGTATTTTAGTAAATTAAAGGAATTAGGAAACCATCTTAGAGTTTTAAATAGACATTTTCAAAATAAATTGAAAATACATCAGAACGCCATAAAATTGTTATAAAACGCCATTTATTTAATTGAAATACAAAATGTAATGAATTTTAATCAATTTCATTTTTTTTTTTAGAAATTTTGAAGTAAGTAATAAATTGAGCTTTTAAATTGTTTTATGTAACAGGACACCGAAAAACATAGTACTATTAAAAATTGTGTTCTAGCAGGTTATGAGCTGCAAATAAGGTTTGTTTGTCGATGTATAGTCTTAGAACTTAGTAATCACAAAATTATAAAGTATATTTTTATTCCTGACATTAATGACACGAGCATGTTTTTCTAAAAAGCTCTGGAGAAATGTATTGCTGGAGAACATCCCAGCAAAATCTTCGCTTACATATAATCGAAAAAGTAATCCAAAAAATTCCATTCATCGCTTACCCTCTCGCTTACTAAACCCATTATTTTTATATAGCCAGTCATTAGAGGTAATCGAAAGCCTGTCACTTGAAAAGATTAAGCGCTTAAAACGGTTGGTTTATAATTGATTTCACGAAATTAATACTTGAATAAATACTTTCAAGTTGATGTGAATGCATTGCCGTGAATTTATTACGGATTAAATTTAAGTTCTTGCATTAGCATTTATGTAATGCATTTTAGAATTGATTAAAAAACAAGACCTAACTTAAAATTTTACTGGGATATTGGATGAAATATCTACTATACTAGCATGTTTGAACACTTTTTAAGATGAATATTTGAAGTACAAAAGCTTTTTTAAAAAACTTTATGGAATATAAAGTGAGGAATATATACATAGGAATATACTTTTATTCATCACTTTAATGATGAATAAAAGACAAATAAAAAATAAAACCATTAAAAAATTATCTTCGACTTGCCCGAAGTCTTATATTTTTTTTCCAATTTTTCATATTTCAAACTCAGAGTACGTTTTATTTAACAAGAAAACAAGACTTATGTATGATCTTTCAATTGAACACATTAATTTTTGTATAAATTATGAAGGTTTTGAACTTCCAATATAACGAACCCTTATTTAATGTTGTTGACTCTATATTGCGAACTTTTAAAGTTGTAGGTATTCTATTTAACAACATTTGCTTCTCTGAGCTCGCTTCGTTTGTTTTTGAATTTGTAATAACATTAATATGTATTTACTTATCTTATTCTCAAATAGTCCCTTCGGGCTAATATACATATTGAAGGGTTTCCTTTTTAAAAAACATTATAGGAATGTATTGACATAATCTTGGATTTTTCATTTGGAGTGTGAACAGATTTTACTCAGCAGCTTTCTAAACATTTAATAATACCTAAAACAAGTTCAAAAATTCAACTTTATTGGAGTGCATAATTAAAACAAAAAATGTAAGGATATTTGTTTCAAGTTGACAAATTTATTAGCTTTGTTATATGATAAAAAACTCGAAAAAAGTATTCCGATTTAATGAACTTTTTGATTTACCGAACGACCCTGGACATTTTATCTTTCGTTAAACTGGAGCACCACTGTACGACAAATCTCAAATCATGAAAACTATTTCATTATGGACTTTAAAGAGATTTGCAATAAAGAGACGGCTGTAATCGTGTGGACAAACGAATGAACAGATAGACAGACGGACATGGCTTAATCGACTCATGGTGGTGAAAAAAATTTTGTGACAAAATTATTGTGCCCGCTACGCTTTGCGGGTGGAGTATAATAAATATTTAATAAAAAACTTTGAAAAACGTAGAAGTAGATTATGGTAAACCTGTCGGTACAGCAGAAAAGCAGATTTTTCTTATTTCTGATAATGCCAATGAATCAAAAAACGTTATTAATACTGAAGTATTAAATAACTTATATTAAAATATCTTCACTTTATTATCATTATACTATTTAATATAATTTGCTTTCAAATACAAATAATATGCAAATATTTTAACTTTTCTAATTATTAAAATTTTTCAAATATACAAAGGTATTATTGATAAAGAGAAAATGTCCGTGGCGTAGCCTCGGACGACTGTGGCCTGCTAGTATATATTATATTTTTTAAGGAATATGCTCGTAAATTTTTTTTTAAAAACCCTTCATAACTTTTTAAAATTCTATGAAAATCCAGAATTTAAGGATGCAGTTGGAAATATGTTTATAAAATTCTATATAACATAAAAAAATACATCTTGATTTTACACTTGCCGTTAAAGACTAAGTTTAGGACTTTGAAGCTTTTGAACATTTTGAAAGAATTTTAAAAAGTTATGAAATGACCAAAAAACTGCCAAAAGTTCTGATTTATGTACATTAAAGTAAAGTTTGTACATTTTTTTTTTCAAAAAGAAAACTCAAAGCCGCAGAAAATGTCTGCTATATGTTAAAATTGGAAACTTCCCCGAAAAACCTTAATTTTACGGAAAATACGATTAGCGCGACATCTAAACTTTTTACAAAAAATTTTAAAAAAATCTCAAAAATAATTCGTAGCTTTTGCTTGAACAAAAAAAATTTAAAATTCCAAGCATATCGGGGAATTCCTTATCTGTTGGCATTCTTGAAGAGCATTCAAATAAAAAACTTCTAGCGAATTGATTTTTTTCAACTTTTGAAGTAATAACAGTAATTATGTATTAGTACCTCGAGTCCTCAGCAAATATTTAAAATTTTGTGAAATCATTAATTATTAAAAAATAATTGACACTAAAACGGGTTTCAAACAAGACCATTGTAGACCGGAAGCAGTCTTTATTCCAAATTTTTTACTCGTCCAATTTTTAATCCATGCTTTAACAAAATGAAACCACAGACTAGCTTCTCTAAAAAGCTAGATGAACACCAACGATTTATTGTTGCACTAAAGATAATTATTTTTAAGGGGCGACATGACATTGGCCGTTTATTTAAATAGACTTTTTTTATAATTTTGTATTTTAGTAAATATTCATTAGATTCTAATTTCATTGAAAAATTCCTACGGGTTCAAAAGTTACAGCCGGATTAGTAAGAGCGCATTTTTATTTTTCTTTGCATTTTTCTTTGTTCACAAACTTTGAACGCGTTTATCTCGAAACCATGTTTTTCGAACTGGTTGCGGCACTAACGGCTTCATTTTTTGACAAAAATTTTTTTTTGTATTTTTTGAAACTTCTATGACGTGACTTTTTTTAATTTTTAAGTCAATATTTTTTTCGAAAAAATACACTTTCAAATTTGGAACATCACCAAAAATCAGGCATGCACGTTAACGTTAATTTTAACGGTAACCGAAATATTTTTTTTTTGTTTCGTTTAAACGAAATAAAAAAAATAACGTTAATTCAAAAAACGAAAAATATTTATTTTTTTGTTTCATTAAAACGAAATAAAAAAAATAACGTTAATTCAAAAAACGAAAAATATTTATTTCGTTTCGGAGAAAACGATATAAAATTTTTTCGTTTTTTTCCCAATCAACCGTTGAAAATAACGTTAATTTCAACAAAAAAATTTCGCTTTTTTTTGTATCAGAAGAAATTTTTTTTAGCATAGTAGAAAATTATAGAAAATTTTTCGTTTTTCAACGAAACGAAATTTGATTTGATAAATTTTTAACGTTATTTAAAAAACGAAATAATTTTGATAATTTATTTTTTGGCGTCAACGAAACGAAAAAATTTTGTTGATTTCGTTGTGCATGTCTGCCAAAAATTGAAAAAAAATTAAAAAAAAGCTTTAAAATTTAGAAAAGTAATTTTTTCCCAGATCGGACAATTTTTGCGACTAACAGCGTAGCAACCACGAGGCCCCGTTTTTTTCTCTGAAGCCAGTTTGGAGCTCTACAAAATCATGTTGGAGTGAAAAATATATTTTTTTGAATATTTTTTTTGTAATTTTTTTTTATTATTGTAGAGAATTGACTATCCTTGAAAGCCCTTTTCAACGACATATAATTTTTTAAGATCAGACATGTAATGTCTTAAGTTATGCAAAAAAGACCATTTTGGCTGTTTTTCCGGTGGTCCAAAAAAAAAAAATTTTTTTGTTTTCGGAATCCTCTCGAGGTCAACTTTAAAATAGAGGGTGGTTTTTTCAAACTTTTTTTTTTTGTATGGAGGCCGACCCACTCTAATGTCTGTACTTAACTAAGCGTATTACAGGTCATTTATTTTTTTGGAACCCTCCCAGAACCAAAAGCTATCTACGCCACTGCACAGCACCAAAGATAGTTTTGTCAATTTTCTAGAAAGATATGTTGTTCCCAAAAATAAGTCGTTGGTCAAAAGAAATTGTAGTTTTGCGTTTTCTGGCTATTGTTGCTAGTTAGAAAACAGACATTATTTTTTTAAATACTTTGAGGATGTTATAAATTCAACCTTTTCAAGTATATTGGTTTCAAATATTGGCTTTTTTTTCATTCTATTCCATTCATGACATTTTCACGAGCAAAAAGTTGACATGAAGATTTGGGCATCTACCATATAAGTCAATTCCGGGCTTGAGACCCGGCTAGGTCATGGTTCTACGCTTTTGCCTTTATTAAATTCTCTTCTTATTTATAATCAAATGAAATAAAATTAAATCAACTTGTTTGGCAATTATAAAAATAATAATATAAAACAAAAAACATTTTTTGCGCAAATTTTTGATTGAACAGCATTACTTTTTTCGAATGCGGAAAGATCTTTGGATTTACAAACATATATCAGAAGATTAATAAAATCTAAGTTGGTATATTGGTATATTGGTATATTAAAAAAAGTTCGTTATCGTATCTGTCTGCTTTTAAAAAATCTAAGCCTAGGTCTTAAAAATATTTGTAACTAAAACCATTTTTACAAAAATATTTACAACAAAATAAGTAGTACAAACATTTTGGCTAGTTTCTAAGATAAAATATCTCAAAGTCTAGCTATAACATTTTTATTCAAATTTTTGCCATACCATGGTACAAATTCCATAGAAAAACGCACATTTCAACGTGCGTCGGTTTTTTTATCACATTTTTCATTTTATTGACACACATTAAATTATACACAAAAAAAAAACAAACACCTTTCATTTACAATAGCTTCGCATATGTTTCGCAACATATATGTGGAGCCGGAGGCTTGAAAACGGCTTTTCCATTCTCATCCAAATAGTCGGCGTACGCCATACAATTAACACACTTCATATCCAGACGCTGACACAATCGTGACGAATAGACGCTTGTGCAATCGGCTGTAATCAACGGATATCCACAATGCCGACCCAAATCCATTAATTTCTTCATCAGACGAGTGCCAAGTGCTCTTCCACGTACTCGCGTATCAACACATAAACAGTGAACATGCAGAGCCTTATCCACCTCGTAGCGTTCGAATACGTTAGCATCCCGTTCAGCACATGCCAGAAAGTGTACACAGTGACCCCATTTTGTGGGTCCAATACGAGCGGCCTCTTCAAACAAAAGTTCCGCCTGGTCAACATGCTTAGGTCCAGCAATGACTGCACCTATAACAACTTCACTGTTATCATCGCCATTATTCGTTACTCCCTGTGGACCAGGTTGTACAGCCATCATACATGTGCCATGATATATATTCGACATGGTAAATTCTTCATCGGCAGGATCTTGTCGTTTAGGCTCACTGCCCATCGTCATCGGCTCCTCGGGATAGAAGTGTACGCGTAGAAAGTCTAATATACGATCGTAGTCCTTTGGCTGTGCAGGTAGTATTTTAATATCATCTGTCATATTTGACATATTTTTAATGCAGCTTATAACGTGTTGACTCTTCCACTTCTGAATGTTAAATGAGTTGTAGAAATAGGTTAATCGATGAAAACATCCGTTTAATCGAATAAACATCAAAAGACTAATCATGAATGTGTCACTCAGAATAATATTTGTGCGAGTTTGAAATGAAAAAGAATATGTTTACTTGTATTTTTTTTTTTTTGCTTTCTTTCTAAATATAAGGAGTTCAATTAAAGTCTCCTCTTAGATAAGCGATTCAACTTCAGGTTTGTTCATTTTTTTTCTTTTGTTTTTAGCCACATGCTGCGATAAAACCGAATTTCTCTGTATATATTTCATGGTCATTGTCTTAATATCTTCTTATTAATTCTAATCTATTTTTTACACGAATAGCTTTAAAATCGTTATGACCAAAATAAAGGGCGATAAATATAGCACACATTGTATGGTTTATTAGTTTATTACCCAAAAAAATGAAAAACACGCTTTGTCTGGAACACATAATTTTTTACATGTGAAAAGAAAGAGAGAAAGAATTATTTTTTTTTAAAGACTCAAATTGAACCCACAAAAATATAATGGAATATCTAAAGATAACTGTAAATGCAATAAATTCCACACATCTGGCAACACTAAACTGCATTTTCATAAAATAGCATGAAGAAAGTTAAAAAAGATACACAATAAAAGTAAATGTTAAACCACTTTAATTTCTCTTATCTAGCAAATAAGCTAAAAAGTAAGTTAAGCATAAAGAAAACCATAATTTACCAATAAAATAAAGATTTATAAAACTTCAAACAGTTAAGCATGACAAAACCACAGTTTCTTAAAAATTTCCCAAAATTAATAAAGTTGATGAAGACTCTGAACGGTTGAACATTCTCGTTCTGCTAATCGAGTCAACAAGTTAAAAGAAAAGTTAATTAAAAAAACAAAACAATGCATCTTATCAATAAAATAAATATCAATAAAAAATTAATACCGTCAAATATGATTAAACCAAAGTTTCTGCACAAACAAAAGAGTGCTGATAAATAAAGGCGAATCGGTGGCTAGAATACCAGCAGACTATTTTTGTTGGTGTTATATAATTATTATATAATATTTGTATTAATAAAAGAAGTACACTTATTTTAATCCTTCCAATTACAAAAGCTTTCCGTTAGATTTATTCATTTTTTTTTTCGTTTGAAAAAGGATTAAATTAAAAAAAATGTTATCAGAATTATCTTATTTGATACTAATTTGGTACTTAATACTAAATATTTTCACTGTGACTCACATGATTTTTTATACCCTAAACCTGAAAGGTCAGGGTATATTAACTTTGTGCAAACGTTTGTAACGCATAGAACGAAGCGAGTCCGGTATAGAAAAGTATATATATTCTTGATCAGCGTCACCACGTGAGTCGAGCTATCCATGTCCGTCCGTCCGTCCGTCCGTCCGTCCGTCCGTCCGTCCGTCCGTCCGTCCGTCTGTCCGTCTGTGTGTTGTCCGTATACACAGGATAAGAAGAAGGAGTTGAGATAATTGGATGAAACTTGGTACACGTGGTCACATGGACCCAAGGATCTGCACTATTGAATATTTTTGGAATCCGCCCACGGATACGCCTACCTCCCCTACAACGCGAAAATTGAAAACTGCATAACTCAGCTCATAGTTAACCTACAACAATAAAATTTGATATGTATGTGTTTTATACCAACACAAAGATGGCTTCGAAAAATGGACGTCATCCGCTCACGGACACGCCCACCTCCCATACAACCCAAAAATTGAAAACGCAATAAATAAGCCTCTGTTTAACCTACAGAGCTAAAATTTGGCACATATGTTTTTTGTAACAAAACAAAGATGGTTTTGAAAAGGGGACATCATCCGCCCACGGACACGCCTACCTCCCATACAACGCGAAAATTGAAAACTGCATAACCCAGCTCGTAATAAGCCTACAACAATAAAATTTGAAATGTATGTGTTTTATACCAACACAAAGATGTCTTCGAAAAATGGACGTCATCCGCTCACGGACACGCCCACCTCCCATACAACCCAAAAATTGAAAACGCAATAAATAAGCCTCTGTTTGACCTACAGAGCTAAAATTTAGCACGTATGTTTTTTATGACAAGACAAAGATGGTTTTGAAAAATGGACGTCCTCCGCCTACGGACACGCCTACCTCCCATGCAACCCAAAAAGTTTTAAACTCAATAAATAAGGTTATGTTTGTCATAGAGAAATTAAATTTGGTATGGATGTATTTTATAGCAAAACTAAGGTGTGTTCAAAAATTGGAAGTAATCCGTCCATGAACACGCCCACCTCCCATAGCGAAAGCACAATAAAGGCATTAACTGTGAGCTACAGGAATAAAACTTGGTATGTGTAACATTTAAATGCATATAAAATATAGGCTTCATCCGCCCTTGGAGACGCCAATAAAAATTTTTTGTTTCTGGAAAGTGGGTTTAGGGTATTTCATAGTCGGCCTAGACCGACTTTAGACTTTCTTTACTTGTTTAAACTTACATGTGGTTATCCAAATATGGATGTATTGAAAACTTATTTTAGTGCTTCTCACCTTGTATGTATTTTAAAATCTGAGTTAGTTTCTAAATATCAATATGATTACCATTATCAATGATAATGTATCAATGATCATTATCATTGATAATGTATGAACTACTAAGTTAATAAAATAGTTCCTGTGCAATTTACGAAGGTTTTGTTATTTTAATGACGTCACTTTTTATTGGAGGTAAGGGAAGAATTCACAAGATTTTTTGAATTTCATACTCACCGTATATATTGCACTTTAAAGCTTATGCGACAAATTTCAAGTCATTAGATTGTATTTTTATGAAATTTTAAGAGGTTTTCAGTAGATATGACACTAGTTTGTATGGGATGTAGTCATGGTTTTCATACGATTTGTCTCATTTTCGAACTGAGCGTGTATATTTGATATCCCAGCTAATTTCAAGTCATTAAATTTCTTTTTTTTTGGGTTTAAAGTAATTTTATAGTGTTCAGAAAGTCTACTTATATGGAAGGTAGCCGTTTCATTCGATTGGGCACATTTTTTAACTTGATCTTTAGTTTTTAGAAAAAAATTTGAAATATCATTTGATGATAGACAGATGTGCATGATTAAATGAACTCATGTGGTGATGAGGCTCAAGAATGCATAGTTTTATATACATGCCACGCCTCTTTATGGGTATTATAAACGTTGTGGCAAAATTACGGAGTATAAATATATATAAAATTGCATTGACTTTTCAACTCTTTGTACAAAAAATCAAATCACATAAAGAGTACCCTCTACAAAAATTAACAATTGTCAATTAGCGGAATAAGATTGTAAACATCAACAAAACAAATGCATACGCGAACAAAGTTTGCACGATTGACAATCTATGCAATCTAAGCAAAACAAACAATGAGCTCCTCTTTCTATGTTATAAAAATTAGTATTTTTAGATCTCTTATCTATTGATGGGAATATTTTGCCAGATTTCTTTGAATAAACTAATTAAAAACATATAAAGATATCTTTTCCGAGCAATCTTTTAACAATCGAATAAAGATAAGACTTTGTAGTTGGATGAAGTATTAAATAACAAACATCAAAAATTTGCAACTTCTAATTTGAGCAATACAATAAAACATCGTTTTTAATAAAAAATTAAAAAAAATCCTCCAGGAATTTTTAATAATGTCTGGAGTGCAAATACCTTACTTCTAGCTAAGTATTCAAAATAACGTGATCCATCAGTGAACAAGATGCGACAACAGTAGCAAAAAGCATAAGTAGACAACGCTTCGCTGGATTCGACAAGCGCTGAACTCGAAATTCACAAGCAAACAATCAACAACAAATGGCTAAGAGGCGAATTGTTGGCGGAGGGAACTCAACAAGAGTCAAGTCATAACAGGTGACATTTGCCATGGGAGCCTCCTGGGGGTAAACAAACACTTGTGCACACGAAATGTTCGCACACATGTGAATTCAAGCATACATACACACAAACACACACACACACACACTAACACACATTTAACGTATATAAACGCTACGTTTACCTGAAATTAGGCAAAGATAAGTGCTTCCAAAATATACACTCTGCCAGCTGGTAGTGACGAAGGCTACTGGGGGCAGGAGGGATGGTCTGTTGAGTCACAAGTGCTTGTTGTCCAATATCAGTGCTACAAGTTGTCTTGCATCAACAGCAACAAAAACATTAGAGTGTGTTTTGGCCATTTTGCAAAGCTTCAAAGCAAGAATAATTTTACAACAACAACAAGAACAGCTGAACGCTGACACAACAGCATGTGTCAAGGAGCAGCAGTCAGTCAGTCATGTTGTTGGATATTGTTGCATGTGTCAACGGATGACATGACCGTTGCACACTCACACATTCAAACAAGCACCCACACTTGAAAATCTGCTGTTCTCGCTGCTGCTACCGAATTTGTTGTCTTTTGTTAGTTGTTGCAACATCAACATTTGAGAGTATCACTTGTCCCCAGCAGCCGCATTTCGCAACCTCAATTTGCAATCCATGTATGCATAGCAAACGCACACACACATACACACATTAGGACTCTCTACAACTTGCCATATCTACTAGAAAGTGATGTGTTGCTGCAATTGTTTAAATAATTTTTATGTACAAAACAAAGATTTTCTTAATCAGATTGAAGCAAATGACATGACGTGTTGTCGCTGGTCAACCTAGCAGGGATAAGGTTGAGTGGCCTTGTACAAATGCAAACAGCAATTAGGATTTTTTTTTTGTTCTCAATACGATTCTATAATTTTTTTTTATACATTTTAACTAATCCAGACATGATTTAAATTTGTTGCTTGTTTGGATAATTTGAGATAAATGTACTTGTCTCTAAAACCCCCCACATTATTGCCCCCTAAGTTTGGGACACCCTGTATTATAGGAAGTTTAGGGTAGTCGAACTAGACTAAATTTGAGTTTCCTTACTTGTTTTTAATTTAAATGTACCACTTTAATTCAATTTTAAATATTGCAATCGAAAAAAATCAAACAATATTGATTTAATTTTGAGCACACAAACGAAATACGTAGCATAATTGTAGGCACGCATTTATTATCATCAGAAGCGCTGCACAGTGCACTTTTTCGACCACTTCATGTCGAAAAATCTATAACTTTTTGTTTTAGATAAGATAATTTTTGTGATGAAAAGAGAATTTTTTAAGGTAGTTTCTTATCTACATATAAATAAGCGTAGGGAAAACAGTTAAGAACCATTTTCTCACATGTTTATCAACCGATTTTGATAATTTTTTCTTTTAAATGAATCAGAGTGTGGAGAAGGCGTGCGCCGACCATTTTTAAAAGATTTTTGTTTCAAATTTTTATTAAAAATAAATTGTTATTCACTTTTTTTTTTAATTTTGTATCGCATAAACAGAGAATGTATGTGAAAAAGGTAGAATTTCGACCATTGTCGTACTTTAGTAAAAAAAATACACAAACAAATTTTAGGATAACTTTAATGGTTGATTATAATTAATAATAACGTTTTTTCTCTCTTTGCTTGACTTCAAAACTTTTAAGGAATAAATACTTTTGCACCCTTTTTTTATTGTATGTAAAATTGATTAAAGTAGCTTTTAGTGGAATGAAATATTTATCAAATCAAATGAAATATTATCAACACCAATAGGATAAGGGTGATTCTTAAATTTTGAAATTTCAAAATACAAACATAAGGGGTATTCACGATTCAGTGCACTTGCCAGTGTAGTTGTGGACTTGAAGACTTGTGCAGTTATGCAGTTAGGTTTTCGTGAGCACACCAAAATTTTAATTGAGATTATTATTAAAATATTTATTGAGATTATTATTATAATTTGAATGAGATTATTATTTATCAAGTAATTGAAACTTAAACTCTTAAATGTTGCATCACTACACAACTGCTCAAGTCCTCAAGTTTAAAACAATAGTAGAAATGTAGTTGTGTAGATTTTTGACGTACGTATATTTTGTTTTTGTTAAGTGCACAAGTCCTCAAGTCATCAACTACACTGGCAACTGCACTGAATCGTGAATACCCCTATAGTAAAAAAAACATTTGCTTCGATTTGTTTTTAGCAGGCATGCACGTTAACGTTAATTTTAACGGTAACCGAAATATTTTTTTTGTTTCGTTGAAACGAAATAAAAAAAATAACGTTAATTCAAAAAACGAAAAATATTTATTTCGTTTCGGAGAAAACGATATAAAATTTTTTCGTTTTTTTCCCAATCAACCGTTGAAAATAACGTTAATTTCAACAAAAAAATTTCGTTTTTTTTTTGTATCAGAAGAAATTTTTTTTAGCATAGGAGAAAATTATAAAAAATTTTTCGTTTTTCAACGAGACGAAATTTGCTTTGATAAATTTTTAACGTTATTTAAAAAACGAAATAATTTTGATAATTTATTTTTCGGTTTCAACGAAACGAAAAAATTTTGTTGATTTCGTTGAGCATGTCTGGTTTTTAGTTTTGAAATTATAAATCTTTAATTGTTTCATTTTCAATGACATCTTTATTTTCATTTTTTTATATAGTAATGACGTTTTAAGAGGCTCCGATGATATATAAAGCATCGTGTTTTGATTTTCTCGAAGGGCTTAGCATGTAAATCTTATATAGGGTGGTTAATAATAAGATTAAAGAGTGGTTAAAGGGTTTTGTTAATAAATAATTAATAAAAAATTGCATTGAGTAATCTTTTTTTAAAGATCTATGAAAAATATAATGTTTTTTTAAAAAAACCATATCAAAACGAATTTAAGCCGAAATGCACTTTAAAGGACTTATTTTAAATTTGTGTTTTTTTATAAAAAAATTTATATAAAAAAAATTATTTTCATATCTGATGAGTTATTCATTTACAAATTAGAGGTTTTGAAATTAGAAATTATTTTCCTGAAAATCAAAAATTTTTTTAACATATCGTAAAAATGTCCATATTTGGTACTTTGGATGATTAAAACTATTGTTTACTATTGCGATGAGACTTACAAGAAAAAATCACACATTTTGATTGGAAGCCCTATGAAATGTAAACTTTTCCGATAAAATATTTAAACATGAATTTGCACCCATATTTGGTGCTTTTAATGTAATGAAAGGTTTTCTTTAAGGAAAATAAATGGATTTAAATAAAACGAAAATTTTATTATAAACAATAAATTTTATTAAATTTACAAATTGCTTAAATCCAACAAAAATTAATATAAAATAATTGTGTCAATATACTTCTTTGATATCGACTAAACATTATTAAAAATTACAACAAAATTTCAAATTTGTAAAGTTTCCATGGAAAATAGCTATATTTTAGCAAAAAAACGAAATTTTCGCTGATGTTTGAACGCCAGTTTGAAACCCTAAACCATCGATTGCGCACGTATAAAAAAAAAAAGTCAATCTTAGATTTTTGTCTTCTATCACATATCAGAAAATCATTTAAATCGGAGATTGTCACCTGGGAACCTTTTCTTGTGAGAGTTTTTCCTTGTGAGACCCGTCCCAAAAAAATGCTATAGGTTTCATAAGATGCAACAAGGGCTTAGATAAAAATTTAACTTTCCTTAAGTAGTTATATTGATGTTTTACATAAATTTGTAAACTTTTTTATGAAATAATTTATTTTTATTCTTCGTTTCCGCTACAGGAAGTAACGGAAAACCCGCAACGGTTTTCAAAATTTTTTCTAATAATGTAATTTTTGCATGTATATGAATAAATACTTTGAATAAAACTACTGTTGTAAATTCTTATAAAGCAACATCTATTTTAAAGTTTTTAATTTTGTCAAAAATCCGTTCGAAAAAACTGTTCGCAAAAAATTTATTTTTTGTTAAATATATTCAAAAAAATATATTAGTTATAAGCAAATTTTTTCGATTTTGGTGTCAAAATTATGTGATGGTTATTTTTTCTATTAAGTTCTTATATATAATTCCCACATAATTCGCACTCGCACTCGTCACTGAAACCTTGTAATATCTTTAAATAGAAACTATTGTACATTGCTTAAATTTTAGCCGGTTAATACCATTTTCAACACGAAAAAGAGCCTGAAGCAAAATAAAAAAAATTAAAAAAATAACGCTAATTAAAAAACAGAAAATATTTATTTCGTTTTGGGGAGAAACATCTAAAATTATTTTCGCATCATTAATTTTTCTTATTTTAATTGAATTTTTATAAGTTATTAAGTTTTTAAATATGTTTGCAAATTTAACGAAAAACTTCAAATTTCTGTATATTAAAGTAAAGTTGGAAATTTGTTTTTCGAAATGATGGCTCAAAGACTAAGAATATGTCTGAAATTGACCAAAATTATGCTTGAAATTCGAAAACTCTCTACAAAAAGCTGAGTTTTGGAGAAAATCCGACTAGCGCGACCATCAAACCTTTACCATAAGCTTTCAGATAAGTTTTAAATTCAGTATTTTTTAAATTCAATATTTTCAGTAAAAGAAAATATTTCTGTGGGTCACACTGGCTGTGCACATATGACATTAGATTGACTTGCAGCGCTATATTACTTTTTCTTTACATTTTATATTATTTTCTTGACAAAGAAATTCCCCAAAAATTCCTAAAAAAAAACCATTCATTAATTCCTCAAAGGCATTGCTGCACTTTTACCACCCACTATTTACCTTTTTCAAAAATTTGCCACTTTTTTATTTCAGTCATAATATATATCATAAAAATATTTTTATATAATGACTGCTATTTTAATATTTTTTTTTTATATTTTCAGAAAAATACTCAGCAAAAGTCAGAAATTTTGCAGGAGCCAACAATTTTTTCAGCAATTTAAAGAATTCCAAACCGACCGCAGTGTGTAGCAATATTTGTCAAAAAAGCTCAACGATTATAATCAAAAGGCTCATCTTTGAGAATTTTCACAAATGGTTCTTCTAAAAATTTAGCGGTCCATTGTATTATGTCTTATGTATGAATAATAATATTGTTTAAAATAAAAGTTTGTTAATTTAATATAAAACATAAGCTAGCAATCGTTTGGTGGTCATAAAAACTTTGTCGGAAATTGCTTTATGTGCTGGTAGCTAGCGTGCAGCTTAAACTACGCTTTTGACTTGCTCGCGGTTTGGTTTGTACCATCTGGAGCTAAAAATGGATGTGAAATGGGATTTGGAAATTTGGGAAATGGATTTTGAAAATAATTACAGAATTATTTGTTTTTTTTTAAGTTGGGGGGCCTCGGTAGTCGAGTGGTAAGCGTGCTTGACTGCCAGCCCAGATTTCCCGGGTTCGAATCCCGGTCTAGCCATGGTCCTACGCTTTTACCTTTCTTTAATTCTTTCCTCATTTCTAATCAACTAAAATTAAAAAATTCATCAATATGTACGACTTTGGAAGTTGTAGTTGGTGGTAGAGATGTTTGTGGAATGAGGTTGCTTAATAACTTGAATTGACTGAGGTAAAGGCATAACACTTGCCTCAGATTCAAATTCGCAAGTTGGTATAGCACTTCGCCACACATACAACATTCTACACTTGTTTCACTTGATTTCCCTTTCACTCCTACTTATCTATCTCCCCATTTTCCGAACCAACGCAGACTTGACTGAATAGGTTTGACACCTGAAATCCTTGGTTCAAAGCTAAAAATAAACAAAAAAAAAAATCTGGAAAAATTTACCCTTAATTTTTTTTTATTTACCACTGGATATAAGTTTAAGCATAGTGCAACTGGGATTGAGAGCATAAACAAAATCCGTTGCATAGTTGTAGGCATGCATTTATTATCATCAGAAGTGCTCTTCATGCAAAAAATGATGTGGTTTGTGACACAAAATTGGTTTTAACTGTTATCTTGTTAATTCTTGGCAAAAGCAAGTTGCATCAATACAAAGAAAACGTTCTGCCATTGATTTTGATATTTGATATCTAATTAGTAATATTCTATTGAATATCTTGTTTAATTGATGTCAATTTCTTGCTCTAATTTTTGCATTTGCTTGTCAAATATCTTAATGCTTAGAAAGGAATTTTATGTTTGGCCATTTCTCAAGTTTATTTTTTTAGAGTTAGGCTATTTAAAGCCATTCTTAATATATGAGATGTTAAAAACTTTTCGCTTCAAGTTATGCACATGATTTTTACTAAAACCCTCGCCACTCTCCAACTACTGCCCATCTACCTGTATTCTGATCCTGTATTATGGAACACTCATGTCTTAGCTTAATTGGAAAATGAAAAAATACACTTGGGTCTTATGGTCTAAGTACACATTTTGATAATTGCAACTGAAGCAACAATTGTCCACAAGAATTATCCACATTTTGATAATTGCAACTGAAGCAACAATTGTCCACAAGAAAAACAACAGCAACAACTACAAGAATTCATATAAAAACAATACAAACAGGAAAATACCAAACAGCAAATAGAAAACAATGCAAGCAACTGATATCTGATGAATATTTTAGAATGATACATGAGCAAAAACACACAATTAGATACGCACAAATATATACATCTTTACATTTATATAAAAATGGTCATCAGTCACTGACTTCCTGTATCAAGGCATGATTTCTGTCGTTGTCTTGAAGTTACTTGTAGCTTACCTAGCTTTGCACTTTCTCATCCTCGTTCTCATCTTCGGCTCAGTTCAATATTTTGGCAAGCATCTTAAAATTACACTAAAGCCTGCTGCATTGCATACCAAGTCAGTGCTGCAACTCTAACTCTTAAGTTTTCTGCTTGATCTCTCTACTTTGTTTATAAGTTGTACGCCAGGCATGTCCTGGGAAATAATAATAGTAGCCGTAAGCCTTAAGAGCTATATGCTTGTCATTTAGTCCTTGCTTGAATAAATGTGCATTGTGCATTCAATTTGAGCAAAAATTGTAGGAGTCTGAGTAGAAATAACAACAGGCACAAAGACAACAATAAATTATTCAAATTATTTAACCATCGGCCACATGTACATGTACTATGTCTGTGCTGCCTACCAGCTTAACAGGATACTTAAAAGACACATTTAACAAATAGACACCTGCAGCCAAAAGCAACCAGTGAGTGAGCAACTCAGCCAGGCTACACACGTCTCTCAGGATCAAGAAAGATTATTAAAATGTTGCATTAGGATGTCGAGATGCAATGCAAAGGATGTATAAGGATGCAGGTAATTTAAGTGCATCGCTTATGAGCTAAATTGCTGCATGGCATGTAGAATGGCTCAGCATATGAATTTGTAATTTGATTTTTGTCCTTGTAATCGAATGAGGATAAATAACTGCAGCAGGTTTTGCATGTGTTCAACATGCAACAAGATTGTCGCGATAGACTAAAATTGAAAGACAAACAGATGAAGTGGCAGGGAACATGACAGGACATGACATGACATTGAAGCAATTAAGTCTTAAGTCCAAGTGGAGAAGAGCAATTTTGTAAAGCTGCCCAAAAGGATTGCTTATGTTCAAGTAATGGACCATAGCTTAGGATTAAATGAAGGCTTTTATGTGGAGCTGAATTGAATATTAGTTCTGGTAGTAAACGATTTCCCTTTTATGAAATGGCAAAAAACGCACTTGGCTAAAATTGTTGTGCACGCAATTCATCAACAATTTTAAAATTTCTGCCGTTCGGCGCCATATTTTAAAAAAAAATTATAGTTAAGCTTCTTAACAACTGAAGTTCAATTTTTATTTCATCTTTTTCGAAAAAAAGAAAATAAATTACTTGCCTTTCCGGTGGCAGTTGAATGAAAATTTGTAAAGGACGATAATAACGCCAAAAACTACTGCGTATAACACAGTACCAACAAGTTACTGATGCCATTTTTACAGACGGCAACCAACAGCACAGAAAAATACTTTACAATTTTTTTTCGCCGCAATGTTTTACAAAAATTCAGCTCAATGTCCAATTAACAGCCTGAACAACCAACAACCTGTCCGAACGAATCCGATACGAGCTACCGAGGAATTTCACTTTAACTGTTCAAACATATTAGATGAACAACGTGTCCACCGGGCGGGTGGATATGTGTATTAACATGCATGAATTTGTAGCATAGGATGTGTGGAAACCATCGAACTTGATCACAACAAAACAAACAAACAAAAATCGAAAATTTTTTAAACAAGTTCATTTCAAAGTTTCTAGTTGTTGAAATTTTATTGCAGTCAGAATTCATGTCTGCGCTATTGTAGCCAATACACATACATGTGTATAGAACAAACATGTGAAGCGGGCCCGTAGCCAAGTTGAGGGCTTAAGAGTTCAAATCCCTCCCCATAGGTACAGACGAATAGACAACAAATCAATTCAACTCAAACAAAGAAAAAGCACTGGGACCCACTCCCAAAAAATGTTCTTCCCAAAAATTTTTCGGGTATATACCTAACCCCCCCCCCCCTCTGTCCACTCCCTAAGGGTGCTCCCATACAAAATCGATATTTTTGTGAGACTGACCTCCATTATTTTTTTCTTACCAACATACTTATCCTCTATTTTCAATCCTTAAGGGGGCTCCTACGCAAATTTTTTATTTTTTTAAAAAAATTTGTATAAAACTGGCTTGTGATTGACTTGTGACCGACATGCTAGACTGACACTCGTTTATATTTCTTTCTCAAATTTTTTCCGAGCATAGGAGTAGGTATCTCCAAAATAAATAAGAAATAAGAAAATTTTTAATCGACATAACAAATTGTTGTATTCCTCTTTTAATCTTAAGCTTCTTTCGGCGGCGCACAATAGCTCCAAATCGGAAAAAGACGGCCATAACCTCAAGGAGTTGTTACATCTGCATAAAAATGTTGACGTTTATGTTTCTGGAGTAGCTTGGTCGCGAATCTGAAGTCAAAAAATAAAAATTAAAAATGGCGGCCATGAACTTGGTAACAGTTATAAAAACTTCATTATGCATTTAAACTTTGATGCTCCGAATTTTACGGGTTTCTGATCAGGAGTCTAAAGTCAAACATTTTAAATTCAATAATGGTGATTTTTAAATGACGGCCATGAACATTCTATCTTTTATAATAACTTCCAAATTCAAATTGTCGGGCATGAACTAACTTTTAAACTAAGTTTTCTAAAACTTTTTATTTTATAACTTTTTTTAACGTTCTTTATAATAACTCTGAGTCCTCACAAGAAAATAATATGGAAGCCTAGGTTTGTTTTTATTTATTTCAAATATTAATACTAAAACAATTCTATTGCTCTAATAGAAGTAAAACATCTGGAGGTAAATGTCTAATTTTTTTTTTGTATGCCTCCCGATAGAGATTTTCGAGTCTGAATATAAGAGGCACCTATTAAAAACATTCTCATTCTCAAACATAAAAACATTCTCAGTAAACCGTGATATCCTTCTGGCATTATTATTTCTGATTATTTGCAAATTTATGGGATGCTTCAAGGACCTCTGCAGATAGCTGATCCAATGGAAGTATACTATTTTTTTTATCACAGAACGGTAGGCATGTTAATTTTAATGTTTCAATAAAAATATACAAAAAAAGTAAAACACATTAAGAATTTTCAATAGCAATACAAATAGATAAAGATTAAAAAAATTTTAACAAACAAAATTGTAGTTAAAGACCATTCTAAAGAGGAAGAAATGGGTTTTTTTTTATTAACTGATTGTGAGTCAAATTTTTAAAAAATAATGTACCTACATTTTCATTTTATTTTTTAAAATAGTTATGAATATTTTTTAAGTTTAATTTTTTCTTGTTACTTAAGTTTTATCTAAAATTACTTATACAAATTATGCAGAATGTTCGAATTTGGCTTCAAATATGACTTTTATTTTAAGTTATATCCTTGCCAAACTTGTCAGGCGTCCAAACGCAATAAAAAATTTTTTTTTTTTAAATTGAGAACGCAGTTCTCCTACCTATCTTAAATAGATATTTGAAGTAAAAGATTTTTTTAACATCTTTAAAACTGAGGTTTTGGCTGTCTTTTTCGATTTTAAAACCAATGTCTGTCGTTGACAATGTGTAGATAGCACAATATTTATTGTGCTTGTTGGCAATCTTCGCGCTCAGGTTTCAAGGTTTCTGGATCGGTAGCAATAAAATCATTTGAAAATCCAAAGCGAGCGAAAAATGGTGCTGTCTGAGGTGTGACAAAATTGGCTCAAATATTTTTTCAATTCCTGATCCACTTTCTTCGATGCTAATTGAAGCCAACAATGTTTACTGGACAGGCAGGTACTTATATATCCTCGATAAAATCAACGACATCATCTTCTTCTTCATTTTCTATCACCTCGCTTTTTTCTTCGTCAGACGACTCATTGAACTCATACTCGTATTCTTCTTTTTATTATTTGAATATACCTATCGCATTCGCCATTTTTCGCTTGATTTCGCAAGAGAATCAAATAGAACAAGAGCTACAGCTTCACCGCTGAGGTACCAGAGATGTTCTCAGAATCTTTTCACCATTTTTTGGGACACAAACCCCTCTCAATTGAAGCATAACCAGCAGCCGCGTTCAGAAATTTCGAAGTCCACTTGAATTCATCTTAAAATCAAACCGATATATTTTGGGAACAAAAACATTTTCGGTCAATATATGCCTTTGGCCATTCATCGAGCATGAATGATGGTAATAAGAGAGACCCTACCAAGAAATAATAGCACTAGATAGATATTCATTTTTCATTCAACTGAGCCAAACAAGACGATTTCATTTCTGTTTGGACTTGAACTGGTATTTTGGCAGCGATTTTACCATAATTTATGCCAGGTGTGAATGGTTTGTCTGTAATATCGTAATATTGTTCTTTGAAATGAGCAAACAAGCACTCCTGTGCTCTGATGTAGGGGGTTCCCAACATTCTAAGTGTGAAAGAAAATTTTTGAGAAAAAACCAATTTTTAATCAATATAAAATTTGGTTGGGAGAGAGCTTTTGAGTTGGTTGAATTTGAGTTTTGCTCAAAAGTAACAATTTCTTACAAAAAATTGAGTTTTATGTATACATCAATTGTGACCAATTTTTTTTTAAATTCAAAAATTCAACTTTCCATTTCCATATCTTTGTTGAAATTGAACGTTTTTTCAATGTTGCTCTAATTACACTGCACAACAAAACTGGTATTTTTAAGAATCCCAAGAGGTTTCACAACAGTTTTCTAAGGTTTTGGTATCGCTGAATGCAAATCTGAAGTCAGAATTTACGGGTCACCCTAGGTTTTCGAGCTAAAGGGGAGACTGAACCTTAATCCCCTACTATTAAAGAAATCAATATGACCGACCCTCATTATTTTTTTAAGAGGAACATTTTTTTTGCATTGGAACCCCCCCTTCCTCCGACCCCTCCATATGGGAACTCCCATAAAAATTTCATGATTTTAGTATATTTCTTATATTAACTTTTTTATTTTAAAAAAAAGCTCGACAAATTTTCTGTTTGCCTATGTATAATTATGTAGAATTCAAAACATTATATAAAAGAAATACCAAAAAAAAAATAGTAATAATAAAATATATTAAAAATAAAAAGAAAATGAGTTTCATGCAAATTTTTTTGTATTCCAATTAATTAATATTAATAAAATTTGTTTTTTAAATAAAATTTTGATATAAAATAAATACAAAAATCGTAAAATTTGTATGGAGTGGTTGGAGTGGATGGGTTCCAAGGCAAAAAATGTTCCTCTTGAAAAAGTAATGGGGGTCGGTCATATTGATTTCTTTAAAAGTAGGGGATTAAGGTTCAGTCTCCCCTTTAGCTCAAAAACCTAGGGTGACCCGTAAATTCTGACTTCAGATTCGGATTCAGCGAACCTAGAACCTTTAGAAACCGTTGAGAAACACCTTGGGATTTCTTCAGTGTTGTACCGTGTTATTTATAAAAGTTTGTTTCTTTCAAATGTGAAAAAATCGCTGTGAAGCTCCAAACAAAAGTATTTTTAATAAAGTATCTTAATATTGTCGTTTATTACTTTAGCATTTATTTCAACCAAATGCCAAGAAAAAAAACACTGTCTCCAGTTGAATTTTCTACATTGGGAAGCCAATATCTCTGCCATATTTGAATAGATTTTATTTATTTTTTTATTGTTTTTAAGTCTTATCAATTAACTTAAAAAATTTTATAAAAATTTTATTGTTACTTTTTTGTTTAAATTAAAATATTTTCTTTTAAAGAAAGGACCACAAAATTTGATCTTTTCTTAATATATAAGGTAAAAATTATTTATAGCCTGTTTCAAAAGAGCAGAACATTTTCGCGCATGTTTGAGAATAAAATAATTTTGATAGCGTTCTTCATTCTGATTGGTCGACATTAAAAATAAAATTGAATATTCTCTGAGCAGAAAAATAAATGAAGAAAAATTAATGTATATTCCTGAATTTTGTTGTTCATCGCCCTATGCGGCACAACTGGACCCCACGCCAACCCGAATTTTTTTTTCAAAACCTTTTTTGTTGAACCTTAAGAAATTTAGAGTTACTGGGTATCAAAATATCGTTACTAACGCTCTACATACACCACTTTTTACACCTATTGTAACATGTGCCAAAATTGATGATCAAAAATATCACTGTGATCGTTTTTTTTTTTTTATTTCGAATGCTAAAGATTTCATAACTATTTCGGATATGGGCAATAGAACTGCATTATTCGTTTTTTTTTTAAGTTTTTGGCATACAAAATTTTATGTTGAAAATAATGCCAAGGTAAGATTTTCAGGTTAAATCTTCTATTTTATGGCTTATAATTTGTATCTTATTGGCTTTATGGCAAGATTTCTTCGGAAAAGTTGTTCAAAATGTCTTAGGATTTATGTTTTGTAAAAATACCAAAAATAAATCTTGGGCATCTTTCGAAATTCTAAAGGTGCCTATGCTTCCATTCTCTAAAATTCAAAATATTGTCTTAATTTGTCAAAATATTTCAAGGACTAAACTAGCCATTTTTTTTAGTTATATATAAAACGAATACCCATTAACCCTTTCGGTACTTGTTTTAGGTTTTTAATTTTAAAAATAATAATTTTCCATTTTATTAATTTTTTAAAATATTTTTTGCAAAAGTGGTTTTTGAGCATAATGCCTTGTGGTAAGAATGTACTTAAATATAAATCATAGAAGCTCATTGAATTATGTTTGGGCTCTTATTTTTTCACTGACTAAAGTAATGATTAGCTTCTTAATAACATACATTTAAAAAGTTAGCAAATAAAGTAATTTTTGTAATAATATATATAAAAGTACGAAGTGATCTTTTATTGTATAATAAGAAACTTGATAGGCATCCTCGCTTTCTGAATTTGGACAATTTAATGGCTCCACTTATAAAAATTGTTTGTAAGTTTATTAGTTCAAAAATTTAAAAATATTTTAAAATTCAAAAAGTATCCATAAGTTTTCTGACTACCTACATAAAGAAATATGTTTTCTGACCTATGTCATATGGCATAGAATAACCGAAAGGGTTAAAAATAATTTCGAATTTTCTATATCTGCGTGATAACTATTTTACAAATTTTTTTTAAGTTCCTTTGAATTTGTTTATATCAAAACAACCCCGAAGAAAAATTCCTGGCTACGGCCCTGATGTGTAGCCAGAGATTTGCACTCAAGTGTTCTGAGCAAAGAGTAGATGACAAAGATAAAATTTTTCCCTCTTTGTTATCTTTGGTAGATGACGATTAGATGATTTTTTTCAACTTGCAAAGTTACAATCGCTATAAAGAATTGAATAAAACATCCAGGTTTTTGTTTTTTGTAGATTTTATATTAAATAAAACTCAGTAAATTTCAATCTTAAAATATAATGACAAATTTGTTAGAAACAAATAGTAAAGAAAAATTTGAAATGGTAACTTATTACTTAAAACGTTCAGAACTGCTATCCTTGTGAGTTCATGCAAAATAGAATATTAATATTAAATGTATGCATATAAAAATTTGAAACAAAAGTATTGCAATCTTTTTAGGCAATAAAGTTTTTGGTACGCCAGATATCGACATCAGTTTGTAAACATTTGCGGAAGTCATAGTCGCACAGACCCAAGGAATACATTGGATTGGTTGCCTTGAAGAAGTGTAGACCTCGTCCTATTTTAATGATGTAGCCATTGCTTAGTCTGCAAAGAAAAATACAGGTGTTTGGAAAAAACATACAAACAAAAAACAACTTGATACAATTTCAGAAGCAAAGCAAGCAACGAGATTTAAAATCTATAAAATTTATCAATAAAAAAAGCACCTACACAATTTTTCTGTCATGCAACGAATCTTCCAACTTTATGCTGAATGCGATGCCCCGTTTGTTCATGTCCGACTTAACTTGCTCTAGAACACTCAATTGGTATTCGGGAGATTTGCTGTCGGGCTTGGTGACAAGCCGTATGTATTTGACCAGGCGGCAATTTTTAACTACCAGCTCGAGAAATGTTATAAGGTTTTGAAACTAAAAGTTAAACACAAAAATTAATGGCAAAAATGCCAGAAGTAAGCATGTGGCACACATACATGGTACTTTTCGTGCAGGTAGGGCTCTTCGAGCAGCACTTCTTTAACGTCCGGATTTAGATATTTTCCAAATAGAGTTTGGTAGCTGTGTCCATTCGAGCCATCGTCGATTGGTATATTGGCTATAAGTTCACCGCGTATTACATGCTTATGTACGCGTTCCTTAATTTGTTCCGCGCGGTCGATGTACTCTTTGATGCGCTCATAGAAAATCTTTTTCTTAGCCAAATCATCCTCTTCTGCGGAAAGCAACAATTCATACACTCTGCCATCACAACGATTGCAGTCATGCACACACACACACTCACCTGCTACCAGATCCATAAGAATTTGAATACCATCCTGGTAAAGATTCTGTGCCTCTAGAATGCGTCCTGCCTGGTCGCATTGTACTGCCTTCATCAGAATATCCTTGGCGTTCATTATTTTTTTGTACAACTTTTACCTGCTACGTAATTGCAATAAATTTTATATTTTACGCTTTTTTGTTGATTTTCTATTTCGATTCTTGCTAAATTAATCAGGAAATTTATTTAAAGAACAATAAATTATGAAGACTGGACAAAATAACAACACAAAAAATTTAGAAACAATTAAATTTTACATCAAATAGAAACAAAAACGTTGTGGACGATAACGCAACAACAAACAAATGCTGAACAAGCAACAATTTTTTTCGATTTTCGTTTTGACAAACAAAGAAGTCGAGTGAGAGTGGCGTCAGCTGTCAAATGTCGACATTGAGAGCGTGACGTCAGATTGTTGAATTGAACAGCAAAACAGGGATGCTATCAATACGAAATGTGGTGACATACAGTATGTGGTGAATTTCATGTGGAGTGATTGAAGTATATCGTCGCAGTGAAATGAAAGTGTTATTGAGTTAAGAACAACAAATTAAATTTGTTTTTATGAAAGATAATTTAACTAGCTTCAAGATAATATATAAATGTATTAAATTAAATTAATGGATGGTGCATTAAAATTTATAAAAAAAAAAAACAATATAGTTATGATTAGTATCCTGAGAAACAACGAGAAACAACGACTTCTGCACCGCTAGTTTTGGAATACCTTGGGCACTAGGACACTCTTCGGCTTATTGTGTCTGAATTTAGTCTCTCGTCATTTAACACTTAATTTACATAATACAGACTAATTACGATACTATTTCTGGTAACTTTCCCGGTACTCGTTGGATATATTTCGGGTACATTATAGTTAAAACTTTTTAGGGAATTTAAAGTAAAAATATTGAGGAAATTTCAGTTGAAAAATCGAGTACTTTTTGCCAATCAGTAAAAAAATTCTATCCTGTGCGCTGTAGCTTGTTTGCATTCGGCTTCAAATCAAAGTGCGATTCTTTTGTACCTGAGAACTTTCGTATGGGTACAAATTGTTTCTCGTGTAAAGTATTGAATTTTTAAAAAATTATTTAGAAAAATCTTTTATCAATTAATGCGGCGTTTCCATGCGATCTTCCAGTATCTTATCTCATCCCATATCACAAAACACTTCCTATAAAAAGCGAGATGCATATATGTACCTTTTGTTATAAAACTTTGACAAGTTTTTATTTGTAAACAACTCAAAAATAAATTGATTTTTCAAAAGCTACAATTGCACATCATAAAATATCAAAAAAAGATTAGGAATATTTGCTTATATATATTAAGGCAATGCCTTGGAGCTAGCGGCGATGACGAGTTGTTAAATGGGAAATTTTGTCGCAGCGAGAGTTGGTAGCAAAATGTAACTAAATAATGTTGCAGGAACCTGCAGTACTTTTATGATATGATTAAGTATTGCAAAATGAATGCAGCTATAATGGTGCTACTAATTGTTTGTATGTGGTGTGCAATACATTCGAATAAATTTTTAAGATATGTTATTTGTTAATTTTTAATCAAGCATTACTCCAAAGAAGTCCAAAAACTTATCCTTTTTTGTTTTTTTGTCTCAAAAAAAGTGTTGAGGAAGTTGTTCCCTTATTGAACTTACTGGAAAACTGAAACTATGCCTGTCTTTAAGAGTTAATTTCCATTTTAATTAATTTTATTGTTTGTTTTCATCAATTGTTTCAGTTCTAAAAATCTCAAACTTGTCGCGACGACACGACGTAGTCAATGATTTCCAGTAATTTGTCAAGCGTTAACATCGCCCGCTACTGAAACGGGTACAACACCATCGCATTGCTGATGTTGGTCTCGTAGTTGTTGATGTTATTGCTGCTGCTGTTGTTGATGTTGATGCTGCTGCTGCTGATATTCCTGTGCCACAGAAACAGCCACGTATTTGTTGTTGTTGCACATAACCATGACCGCCTTGTGTAGACGTTTAATGTTGGCTGGCTGCTGCTTCGCCCGCATTTATTCGGCTTATACCAGGGCGAGGAAGGTCCTAGAACACCATCAGATCCGTGCAGTGGCGGTTTATATCTTACGCGTAGCATTGAGCTGGCGCCTGTGGAACGTATAACGTTGCCTTGAATCCATTCTTTTACCACTGTGGCTTTCCTGCGGTACAGCAGAAAAGCGGGGAAACCTTCATAAAAAAGACGTTAATTGTTTAGTTAAATGTACCTTAAATGCATTGGACTTACCTTTTGCAATTCATTCTCCGTTGTTAAATCAGATCAAATTATGTAGATTTTCTAATTTTTCATTTTTAGAAATGTCACACATAAGTGAAAATGCCATGCTGCCATAAAAATGGGTGTCAAAATTATAGTATGTGATACACTTTTATAGGAAAAGTTCAAGAATTTGAACTTTTTCTATCTTCTAGTATCGCATGAAATCACAGGGGATATCACATGCTATAAAAATAGAAAATGTATGCTTGTTTCACACTAACATAAGCCAATCCCATAAGATAGGGTTCACATGCTCATTCTTTCTTACAAAAAAAGTAATTGTGGGAGATCGTAGAAGATAGCATGGAAACGCGGCATAAAGGAGTTTTAAAAAAAAAAAATTGAAATTTATTTATTGATATTTCAGCAATTCAAACAACTAAAAAAATTGACGGCGGCACTTACATATAATATAATTTTGCGGATTCCACAAATATTCAATAATCCGTCTATCTGAACTTGTATACCAAGTTTACATCTTGTGCTTACGATCAGGGCTAAATCGACTCGCTTATTTCTAGGTGTGAAAAACGTTCAAAAAATATATCCTGACTTTACAATTTTATTTTAAGGTCAGTCTCAAAATATAAATGTTTTTCACAAAGTTAAAATCTTTATTTTTCAAAAATCTACACAGAGTAGAAAGTACCCTATAAACTAGAACAAAGTTAAGATGATTTCTCTATAGTTTTTACCCAAGAAGAATGTCTTATTATTATAAGCGGAAAATTTTCTGAATACAATTGAGATGAAATCTAAGAGAAATATGTGGAAATCTTCTTAATAAAATTAAAACGAAATCTATTAAAAATAAGATGAAATCTTTTGAATAAAATCAAACAGAAATCATCTTAAAATAAGTCGAAATCTTCTTAATAAAATCAACATGAAATCTAGTAAAAATAAGATGACATCTTCTAAATAAAATTAAACAGAAATATAGTTAGAATTTGTTGAATTCTTCTTAATAAATTCAAGATGAAATCTCTCATAATTAGATTAAATCTTCTGAATAAAATCAAGAAGAAATATATTGAAAATGAGTAGAAATCTGCTTAATAAAATCAAGATGAAGTCTATTAAACATAAAATGAAATCTTCTGAATAAAATCAAGAAGAAATATATTAAAAATTAGTGGAAATCTTCTTAATTAAATCAAGATGAAATATGTTAAAAATAAGATAACATTTTCTGAGTAAAGTCAAGAAGAAATCTATTAAAATAAGTGGAAATCTATTTAACAAAACCGAGCAGAAACCTTCTTATCTATAAAAAATAAATTAAAACAGGGTTTAATTTTTCAATATGTTAAGTAATATTTTTAATAATAATTAAATAAGGTTTAAAGAATATAGTAGGCAAAATAGTAGTATTAATTAAATTTTCTTCTTAATAAAATTAAAATGAAATCTTTGAATATAAAGAAGAATGTCTTCTTAATAAAAATGTATTAGATTTCCCTTCAAAATAGATATAAAATAAGAAGATTGTCATCTTAAATCAACGTATAAGGCAATACAGTAAAATTAATAAGATTTTCTTCTCAATAAAATTAATATGAAATCTTATTAGGTTTTCTCTATAAAAAGACATAATTTAAGAAGATTTTCATCTTAACTGGATTTTTTTACAAAAAAAAAAAATACCGAATAAGAAGTAATGCTCTTGTTTTAAAGTGATTCTCTTTTTAATATATTTTAGATGATTTACAACATATTAATAAGAAGATTTTCTTTTTGAAATTTCTTTGTTTTTACATTCGGTCATTCCCCTTAGCCTTAAAACTATTTAAGATGACAAACTTCTTAATTTTAGCGGGTCTATTTTTCTCTGTGTATAAACAAAAGTTTAACTACATACTTACAATTGAAAATCAAGTATGCAGTATTTTGCTCTGCAGCATGCTCCTAATAGTAGAAAAAAAAAATGTATAATTCGAAGAATTCGAAAAATTATATTAATTTAAAAATTTTCTATAGTGCAGTGCAATAAAGTAAAGGCAAAACTTTTAAAGTTTTTTAATAATTTGAAAAAATAATTAATTAAATAATATATTTAAGCCAACTGATTTAATTCAATTCAAAAAAGTATAATATGAAATCTGTCAAAAAATGGCAGAAAAATGGGATACCTAATCAAAAACTTTATTTTCAGAGAGTATTTTTCTCTGTTTTGGCATTTGATAAAAACTGCCCTTATTTGGCACGCCTCACAGTGCAATCATCCTGTGAGGCTGTTGCCTTTTCATTGCCCTTGCCTTTTTTCGTGTTCGATTCTAAAATAACCCAGCAGTTATTTTGGAGACAATTAGAAAAACCAACTAGTGTATTTCTAGTGAAATTGGAGTTAGCTTGGAACTAGTGCAAAAAACACTCAGCATAGAACAGTTTGAATTTATTTTTATATTCTTAGTTTTTCTTGTCAGCAGGCACTAACTAACAAAATCAAAAACCTAACACGCTCAAAACGTGTCGTGGCCCGTTTTTTTTATTTAGATTCCGTACTTTTTTTAGTTATACTGTACGAACCCGTGTTCCAAATAAGGCTGATAATAGGGTTTACAAATGACCACTTCTGGACTGTATTAAAACAGACCAATTTAAAACCATTGACAATGGAACTAGCACAGATATAGGGAAAAAGGAATGTTTATAGGGACAATTGTCTTTTCCTATGACATCAACCCGTTAAAATCATCAGTTCGTTCAATGCAAAATGGTATTGTAGTGGGACCAGCACTATCTCTTTTTGGAACTAGTTCAGAACTATTCTAAATCTGGTCCATTTTTCTGCAGGGAAGTGCAAACGGGTGAGTAAATTCTGTGTTCGTTTCTTAAAATGTCACACTCACAGAGGGCAAAAAAGGCGCATTTTCTGCTCTGCAAACTTTCTCAGGGTAGATGAGTGCCCTGCATATCAGCTGTTTTTAAAACGATAATATTATGACATGCGTACGTTAGACAAGGATGGTTATATTCGTTTATTTAAGTTGACATTTTTCGAGTAGGCAAAAACATGCACTTTTACAGGGTTGCGGGCAAAATTGAAAACATTTTGCACTGCGACAGGACAACATTTTTTGGTAGAAACGAAAACGCCAATAGTTAGTTTAAGCTAATTAAGAAAAATTCCAAACAGCCACAATTTATAAGAGGAAAAGCAGAAAATCGTTTAAGATCTTTAATTTTCATATATGTGATTATATATATCTTATATATAAAATCAAATGTTTGTCCTCCTGTCTGTCTGTCTGTTCCGTATAGGCTCGCGCACCGTTTATCCGATTGAGCTGAAATTTGGACACCGAGTACGTTTCATAGAGAGAAATAACATAGGGGTGTAAAAAAGTGGGCGGAAGTGTTTGGGCGTGGCGCACTATAACAACTTCTAAACGCCTGGACCGATTTCAATGAAATTTGGTATGAAGGTTCAACTGCTCCCAAAATAAAACAAAGGCTTTAAAAAATTCCAAAGACTTCCGCAAGAGGGCGCTTTAAGTAGTGCGTTTTAAAGACATAATAAATCCTAAACACCTGTGCCGATTTCAATGAAATTTAGTATGAAGGTTCAACTGCAACCCATATAAAGCAAAGGAAAAAGTGTTCGGAAGTATGTGGGCGTGGCACTCGATAATAACTCCAAAACACCTGGACCGATTTCAATGAAATTTGGTATGAAGGTTTAACTGCAATCAAGATAAAGCCATGAAGAATCATGAAGGTTCGTCTGCGCCCAAGATAACATTGGCTATAAAAAATTTCAAAGACTTCCGTAAGAGGGCGCTTTAAGTAGTGCATTTTAAAGAATCAGTAACTCCTAAACGCCTGAACCGATTTCAATGATATTTGGTATGAAGGTTCAAATGCACCCAAATAAAATATAGGCTATAGAAAAATTCCAAAGACTTCCGAGGACTTCAAGAGGGTGCTTTAAGTAGTGCATCTTTAAGACTTAATAACTCTTAAACGATTTGACCGATTTTGCTAAAATTTGGTATGTGAAATAACCTGACCCTGCAACAGAATTGAGGCTATTCCATGAATTTCAGAAAACATCCGTAAAAGGGTGTCTTAAGCAATCAACTATGTCTGGCTCATTCACGTAAAAACGGATTTCAATGAAACTTGGTAAGCATTCGTATCTGTTACTGAAATAGATCCTATGCTTTTATAAGTCTTTTCGACAAAAATCAAGGAATGAGCCGAAGGCAAACGAAGTCAAGAACCAAAGACTAACGAAAAAGAAAAGTTTAACGAATACGAGCAGAAGCTATATAGAGATGAACAGAAATCAACCAAACAGTATCGACCAAAACCGAAGTTGAACGAAGACAATCCAAAAATCGAATCGGTCCCAAAAGGATTTTTACAATTGGAATTTTTGTTGAGATAAGAAAAACTTAGAAAAACTTTAAACGCCTTTTTCTCGAAATGACTTTTTACAAACTGGGTGACCATTTTCCTCAGAAGCCAAGTGTCAGATCGAGACTTTGAATATGTCACTTTTTTTTGTAAACATGTCCGGTAGGTACAGTTTTACGGAAATTTGATTAAACACTTTCGACGGAGGGAGGGGGCAAAACCCCAAAAAACGATAATTTAAAAAATTAAGAATTTAATTGATAATTTAAAAAATTTTAAAATGAGAGTAGTTTTAAAAATTGTCGTTTCTCGATTCCGAACAGTATCGACCAAAACCGAAGTTGAACAAAGGCAATCCAAAAATCGAATCGATTCCAAAAGGATTTTTTAAAATTAGAGTTTTGTTTTTAAGATAAAATGTATTTAATGCATGCTAAGAAAAACTTTAAACGAACTGTTCTCGAAATGACTTTTTCAAACTGCGTGACCATTGTTCTCAGAACCCAGATGTCAGATCTAGACGTTGAAGATGTAATTTTTTTTTAAAAATGACCGGCAGGAAATTAGAAGGGGAAAAACCCCAAAAAACGAAAATTTAAAAAAATTTAAAAATTTGATTGATAATTTAAAAAATGTTAAAATGACAGCAGTTTTAAAAATCATACTTTTTCTGTGCTCAAGGCACAACCCCGAGTAACACCGGGTAACATCCGCTAGTACATAATAAATATTTATACAAGTATGCATGTCCTTTGTTGTGAAGCAGAACAAGTCATTAGTTTATGGCAGTCTGCAAGCTGCGAAGTTTTGCGACCGCCAACACCGCGGAAAGGTGCATTTAATATTATGGTATTAAAATTTAATATTGGTATTTACAATTTCCAGCAACTGCAATTATTAATAGCAAAACTTTAGAAATAATACAAAAATATCATTTAAATTAGAAACATTGTTCTTTTGCTTGCACTTTTTTCTTAAATGAAATGGCAATTGTCACTTTTCACGGTAAAATAAATGGTCGGTTCAATTAAATTGCCGTGAAAACAATGTTGCTAGATGCATGTTGCGGAAAATAGTACTAGATTTTCCGCAGCGTAGCATAGTACAGTTTTGACGAAAAAGTTGTGAAATGTTCACGGTTGTTTCACAGCTGTCATTTTTTGTATGGAGATTTGAGTGGAATTTCACGTGAAGCCGAACAGAGTACTATGCTTTAAGCCTAGTACTATGCTCGATTGCGTGAAATTTCACTGGCAACAGCCATCTATTTGTTGCGTGAAAATTTTGACAGATATTTTGTTGCGAACGAACAGCTGATGATCAGCTTCGACAAAATGTAAATAAACAGCCACAGTTTATTAGAGGAAAAGCAGAAAATCATTTAAGTTCTTTAATTTTCATATTTGTGATTATATAAATACAAAATAAATATTTATACAAGTATGCATGTCCTTTGTTGTGGAGCAGAACAAGTCATTAGTTTATGGCAGTCTGCAAACTGCGAAGCTTTGCGACCGCCAACACCGCGGGAAGGTGCATTCGTATTTACAATTTCCAACAACTGCAATTATTAATTGCAAAACTTTAGAAATAGTACAAAAAATATAATTTCAATTGCAAACTGTTCTTTTGCTTGCACTTTTTCTTAAATTAAATGACAACTGCCACTTTTCACGGCAAAATAAATGGTCGGTTCAATTAAATTGCCGTGAAAATAATGTTGCTAGATGCATGTTGCTGAACATTGTAATAGATTTTCCGCAGCGAAGCATAGTACAGCTTTGATGAAAAAGTTGTGAAATATTCACGCTTGTTTCACAGCTGTCATTTTTTGTATGGAGATTTGAGTGGAATTTCACGTGAAGCCGAACAGAGTACTATGCTTTACAACCAAATATAGCTTTAACTGTTAACTGTCAGCCTAAAAGTATGCACACACATTTTATTTGATATTTGACAGTAGGGACACATTGACGACAACTGGAACAAAACAACATTTGAGGTGAATGTAAAACTATTGTCATATCGTCTGCTACTTAATCTGCTACTTCAACTCCTCAAGAATTAGCACTTAACAGTTAGCAAGAATGTTTAAAGCCCTAAAGCCCTGTTCGAAATAAATTTAATTTGAATACTCAGAAAATAATATAAAGTTGTGGGAATTGCAACAAGATCTTAATTTTTTATAATTTTTCGTAGACAACAGGGTGTTTCAAGTGTTTTTTGTTTACATTTTTTGTCAAAAAAAAAAATATACTTAAAGTCATTATCGGCGTCCGAAATAAGAGTTTTATTTGAAAGGGAAAAAAATTATTTTTTACAGTGTACTCCCTGTTAAGAAGAATCTTTTAAACCTGTTCGAAAAAAGTTATTTAAATTTTAAAATTAAAATAAAAAAATTAAAATTCAAAAATGAAATTCGACTGAGTTGTTTGATCGGAAAGTGGAATTTAGAACTGCATTTTTTTATACAATTGACATTTGAGGAATGCATAAAAGATCACTTTGGTTAAAAATGTTTAGTTTTGAGAAAAATTTAAATTCGATCAATTTATGAAGGTTCTCTTCAAACAAAATTTCAAATCGATTGAATAGCGGATTGTTTTACAAGAATTTGTTTCCTTTATAAAAAAGGTTGGCATTCCCTAAAGCGAAAACACAATTGTTAAAAATAGTAAAATTGTTCTTTTGATCTGGGAGGAGTTGAAGTCACAAAAACCTTAGCCTATTAATTATATAGATTAAACGAAAGATATAAGATATATAGTTTATATAGATTAAATATATTAAAAATCTTTTAAATATCATTCTACTGGTTCTATATGGTGTACTTTTAAAAAACTATATATGTATTTTTTCTAATTTTCATACCCACTCGATGCATTCGGCCAGTGCTATACCAGTGTGCCGAATATGGGTAAAAAAATTCCTTAAAAATACTAAGGGTTTTCACGAGGCCCTGAGTAAATAGTAAAAAATTAAAGTGTAAAATAAAAATACTCTCCAACAACAAAATGCTTTGAATGAAAACTTGCACTTTTACTCAACCTCAGGCATTGACTTAAATATATTTTTACTCTAGTGTAAGAAAATGACAGTTTGATTTTTTCAAACTCAATTACAGGTATGTTACAAAAAAGCATAAGACGTCGTGTATTTTACCGATGTATGTGCGTACAAATTTCAAAAAATTAGCTAGTGTGCATGGAAGCATAAATCAGCTGTGAAAATAAATTAAATTCAAAAATAAAAAAAATTTAGAAGTTAGTCAAATTTTTTCAATTTTATGAGAATACCTTTTTTTTAAAGCATTCATATATTGTTCATTTAGGGCCTGGATCTGAGAAAACAAAACGCAAAAAACTATAAAAAGATGGTCAGACTTTGAAATTGTAAATAGTTTTAACTAATTTCCGGAATTTCGAAAAATGATTACTATGTTGCGTTCACGAGGCTTGAGAGTAAAATTTTACACATTGCTTTTTTACTCTTTTACTCAGAGCCTCGTGAAAACCCCTACTATGTATTGCAAAGAGCTTCACAGTAAATGAAAATTATAAAATTTTTAAAACCATTGAAATTCGTCTTAGATATTGATGTGGAAATTAACATTTTTTAAATTGATACAGTTTTTTCACATATTTGGCAATTTATAGTTGCAAAAACAAAATTTTTGCAATATTTTAGAAAATAGGGTTGTTAACCTTTTCGAGAAATTATTTAAATTTTAAAGATTTTAGTGCACATTAGAAGATTAAAACAGATTTTATAACAACTTAATCTTTAAGGGGGGACATGGAATTGGCCGTTTTTTAAAATCGACTTTTTATACCCTAAACCTGAAAGGTCAAGGTATATTAACTTTGTGCAAACGTTTGTAACGCATAGAACGAAGCGAGTCCGGTATAGAAAAGTATATATATTCTTGATCAGCGTCACCACGTGAGTCGAGCTTTCCATGTCTGTCCGTCCGTCTGTGTGTTGTCCGTAAACACAGGATAAGAAGAAGAAGTTGAGATAATTGGATGAAACTTGATACACATGGTCACATGCACCCAAAGATCTGCACTATTGAATATTTTTGGAATCCGCCCACGGACACGCCTACCTCCCATACCTCCCAAAATTTAAAACTGCATAACTCAGCTCATAATAAGCCTACAACAATAAAATTTGGGGTGTATGTGTTTTATACTAACACAAAGATGTTTTCGAAAAATGGACGTCATCCGCTCATGGACACGAACACCTCCCATACAACTCAAAAATTGAAAACAATACATAAGCCTGTGTTTAACTTAATGAGCTTAAATTTGGCACAAATGTTTTTTATGACAAAACAAAGATGGTTTTGAAAAATGGACGTCATCCGCTTACGGACACGCCCACCTCCCATACAACACAAAAATTGAAAACGCAATAAATAAGCCTCTGTTTAACCTACAGAGCTAAAATTTGGCACATATGTTTTTTGTAACAAAACAAAGATGGTATTGAAAAGTGAACATCATCCGTCGACGGACACGCCTACCTCCCATACAACGCGAAAATTGAAAACTGCATAACTCAGCTCATAATTAGCCAACTACAATAAAATTTGATATGTATGTGTTTTATACAAACACAAAGATATCTTCGAAAAATGGAAGTCATCCGCTTACGGACACGCCCACCTCCCATACAACCCAAAAATTGAAAACGAGCTAAAATTTGGCACGTATGTTTTTTATGACAAGACAAAGATGGTTTTGAAATATGGACGTCATCCGCCTACGGGCACGCCTTTTTCCCATACAACCCAAAAAGTTTTAAACTCAATAAATAAGGTTATGTTTGTCATAGAGAAATTAAATTTGGTATGCATGTATTTTATACCAAAACTAAGGTGTGTTCAAAAATTGGAAGTAATCCGTCCATGAATCCGCCCATCTCCCATAGCGAAAGCACAATAAAGGCATTAACTGTGAGCTAAAGGAATAAAACTTGGTATGTGTACATTTTTCATCAACATTTAAATGCATATAAAATATAGGCTTCATCCGCCCTTGGAGACGCCCATTTACGATAAAAAGTTTTTGTTTTTGAAAAGTGGGTTAAGGGTATTTCATAGTCGGCCTAGACCAACTTTAGACTTTCTTTACTTATTTTTTATAATTTTGTATTTTAGCCAATATTCTTAAGATTCTAAGAAAAAATTTCGGGTGCAAAAGTTACAGCTGGATTAGTGAGAGCGCATTTTTATTTTTCCTTGCATTTTTCTTTGTTCACAAATTTTGAACGCGTTTATCTCGAAACCATGTTTTTCGTACTGGTTGCGGGTCATTTTGTGACGATATTTTTTTGTTTTTTTTTTTATTTTTTTAAACTTGATTCACTATCGTAAGACATGAGCTTTTTTTTGAAATTTTTTTTCGATTTTTTATGAATCGAAACACACACTTTCAAATTTGGAACATCATCAAAAAGTGAAAAAAAATTTAAAACAAAAAAAAAATTTTTTCCAGATCGGACAATTTTTGCGACTCCCAGCGCAGCAACCAAGAGGCCCCGTTTTTTTTTTCTTTGCCACCAATTTGGAGCTCTATAAAACCATGTTGGAGTGAAAAATATATTTTTTGAATTTTTTTTTTCTTGTAATTTGTTCAATTCTCTACAATAATAAAAATGTTGGAAAAAAGTTTTTGACTGAGTTATGAATTTTTAAAAAAAATGTCTCTCTTCTCTGCCACGAATGTTATGTCCCTCCTTAAGGAATTTTATTATTAAGTTATAATAATATAAATTATACAATTATAATATTATATTAAAGTGTTTCTTATTAAAAAACAAAAAAAAAAAAAGGTTACCCCAGTCAAAACTAGGTCCTCTGTATGTCTTTCCTGAAACTCTTTTCTTTTCCCTACAAGCAAGAAAACATTTGTTAAATATGGAGAATTTAATTTTTCTAGACTTTGCAAAATCTGACAACACCTTCTACAAAAGTGGACATTCCTCATTTACGTCATTTACGAAGTTGCATGAATACCTTAATTGTTTCTTTTTATACAAAAACGCAAGCACTTAAAAATAAAATTTAAAATTAATAAAACTTAAATATGCATCAATACGAATACAGACACGTACAAACATCTGCACAAACATAACCACATACACACACACGAACTTTGTTTGCATGCACACATGCACAATATTTACTCAATACAGTTAGGAAAGAAGCATATTTGTGTGTTGCTCAGTCCAAATGCATTAAATTCACTAGCAAATACGAGTAAAGTGGACAAAAACCGCCAAATTCAATTTATTGAAATATTCTAAATTAAATTTATTTGTACAAATTTACTCTCTAAACATGTCGGCGGCGACTGCGGCAGCGGCGTGCAAGGCAAATAGCAACAAAACTAAAACTGAAACCAAAATTGAAAGCGAACATTTTATAGCTCATATATTTGGATGCATAAAACTCTAATCGTCTATGTTGTTGTTGTTGTTGTTGTTAGTGTTCTTGTTGCGGCTGACTAAAGTGCATGAATAAATGGACAACTGCAACAAAAACAAAACATGGGTTAAAATGTCCAACAACAAAATTGGCATAAACAGCAGAATGCAAATGGACGGGATGCTTGCGGATGGTTTAACTTGAATAGCAGCAAAAGTGAGTTTAGCACGGACAGACGGACGGACGGACGGAGGACTCATTAAACGACAGATGAGCACATGGTTAGTTTTGGCGGACTGTGTGTGGGGAGGAAGTCAATCAAATATGAAATACAATAAAAGCTTTAAAGGATATAATGCTTTAATTTGACACAAACAATCATTTTGGCTTAAATTTTTAGTTTACAAATTTTCAAAAGAGGCGTGGTTGTGTGACAAAAAATCTCAAATAGATTATTTTTGAAAGTTTTCAAATAAAATACTAGCGCAAACAAAGCTCAATAGCATAACAATAATTTCCTGTTAACTTGCAACAAACAGACAGACACCAACAATGCTCACATCCTTGACAGTTACATGGTTTGTTTTTTTTTTTCATATTTTTGGCCTTCCGAAAATACTCCATGCAAGGACTATTTATTATAAATAAGCCGCAGAAATAAATTTAAAATTGCAATAGTTAAATTTATGCTTATTTATAGCCAACCAAAAGGACGTTGCACACATCCTTTTTAAAATATCACACACACACACACACACACACTTACACTTGACTATATGCAAATATAATCAAATTTTGACTTTTTCCGCTCGCATGTATTGCAAACCACTTTATTTCCTTTTCCTGCTGCGCCATTTATGGAATAATAATCTGTTGACGTTCCACAGCCAGAGATGACCAACCAGCCGTCTGCCCATCGCAATGTCCCTCGCACCATCCAACCGTCTGCCTGACCATCTCTCTATGATTCAAAAGGATATTGCAACAACTTGTTTGTGGTCGTGGACATTTCCATTTGCAAAAATGTAACATTATGTGCAAAGTATAACGAATTTACCTTTGTGCAGGATCAACATTGGTGAAGGAGTAGTAGCAGGACGAGGTCGAAAGGCGCAAATTTTGCGTTCTTTGCTTTACCGCTTTTTTTTTATTTCTTTCACATTCATTTGTATTAGAAACGGTTTCGGGAAAAAAAAAGAAATGTTTTGTTGCCTTCTGCGATAACAAAAGGCAATTCTTCTTTTTTTATTTTATTCTTAAACGGATTTTTCATTTCATTTAAAATTTTTGTTAACAAAAAATGAAAAAAAAAAAAAAAATAATACAACAGTATAGTAGGACCTTTTGAAGGCTTGCTACGTATGTAAAGGATTTTCGTTGTTGTAATTTTTTTGTATTATGTTTTTTTGTTTGTCTGGTGGCAAGCAGCAAAAGCAGCAGCAGCAGCAGCAGCAGCAGGACACCGGACACATAATAAAATCAAATTGCGATGAATAACAAAGCAAGAGGAAGACAGATATATATGCAGAGGAAAAAGGAAGCGTGGATAAAGTGGAAAATGGCCGACACGGAAATTGTTGCTTTTATATTGCTAGCATTTTGGGAACGTTTTCCGAAGCATTTGAAGCATATTTGCATAAGTGATGCCTCAGCTCAGCTCAGCTGCCGGAACCGAAGCTGTTGTCCAAATTGAATTACATGCGAATACAAAATGCTACAGCTTCTTCTACTCCTGGTTTTGCAAAGTTCTGGTTTTTTTTATTTTTTTTTTTTTTATGTTTATTTTTTTATGATATGTTAATACCACTTCGTCCTTGCAGCAGGAGCAGCAGCAGCATCGACCCCACTTGAGCAGGATTAGTGATGTTCAATTTCAGTTAATGCATTGGAAAATTCAATTTGTAACAGAGCTGCACGACCACGATAAAGAATTGGCTGGCGTGTGTGAATGAGTGTTCATTAAAGAGAGAGAGACCGTTTGGTGCGTACCATTTTAGAGTTTGATATAAATTGAAATTACCGTTGTTAAAATATTAACCATTTAGGCTGAAATTGATGAAGTGATTACTTATATAGTTATTTTATATATATTTAAATTTTATTTAAATTGTTGGGCTTTTATTGGTGGTAACAAACCCTTTGCTGGAGTAATTTGACATGGCTTTGAGTTTCTTGTACTGAAAACCAGCAAAATTATCTTTATATCCATTCTTCGTTATTAATATGAGATGGTGAAAACAAGTTCGTGGCTGTAACTTTTAATTGATTTTCGATAAACTGCTTTTGGCTTACATTAATTTTTAGAAAAAAAAAAAAAAACGGCTGTATTTATCAAAATTTATGAGCCTCTAATTTTTCTATATGTAAGAAACATATCAAACACTTATTCATAAACGTCCATTAATGACAAAAACCTCTTTTAAATAGCCTAGACACATAGACTGCGGCTGCATCATAACAACACGAGGTGAAAACGAAATTGTTGGCATGTTGTATACGACTTGATTATTTTGGATGCAGCACGACAAGCCGTATTTTCATATCTTTTTATTGTTAAACATCGAATTATCATTAAAAAACAAACACTTAACACAAATACAATGAGACCGAACATTAAAAACACAAAAGAAGCACGAAATCAAACAAAAACATTAAGAAATGCCGATGTTCTTACTCTTGCCGCACGTCAAAAAAGAAAAAGTTCTAAATCGACGACAGCAACATTGCTGCAATGACGCATTGTCGTTGCAACATTTTCACCACATTCACCTCCAAAAGAAAAGGAAGCCAAAAAATATTTGACGTTTGAAGCAATGTTGCAGCCGCAGTCAATGTGTCTAGGCTAAAAGGCTTTAGAAACTTTTTTTAACCCTCTAACCAGTAAGCGTGCCTCAGGGCAAGCATCACAAAAATCACATTTTACATATGAAGATGTAATTTACCGTTATGCAAGTGAATGCAATGCTCTCTATCATACTGTTAACAACATTTCTCTCTCTAATTAGAATGTTATATTATGAACCGTTTGTCTTTTGTTGTCAGTTATTTGCGAATAGTTGGTGAAAAAGGTTGTCTTTTTGTTTTGATTAAAATCATATTTTCAGCATCAAATATTTTTATTTTGAAAACGTGCTTTTAGCTGAAGAATTTTTTTCACGGAAAGGTTAGTTCATAAACTTCATTGTTACACATTTGTTGTGTTGATAAATATTTTGTTTTATGTCTTAGAGCAAAAAAATTAACAGTGCCTCAAGGCACTCTTGTCGTTCGGTGCGAACTTTTTTTGCGTCAACTTTTTGGCTTAAACCGATATGAGTGCCTCGAGGCACTGTTCCGTTTTTCCTCCCTGGAGGGCAAAAAAAAAATCAAAATGACAAATAGATGATGCCATTGAGTTTCTAATGCCGAAATTATGCTAGAAAAAAATTCCCAACCATTTAATTAATGTAATTTAATTATTTTTTAATGAACGGTTAAAACGAACGTTCGTGCTTTTAGCTGAAGAATTTTGTTCACGGAAAGGTTAGTTCATAAACTTCATTGTTACACATTTGTTGTGTTGATAAATATTTAGTTTTATGTTTTAGAGCAAAAAAATTAACAGTGCCTCAAGGCACTCTTGTCGTTCGGCGCGAACTTTTTTTGTGTCAACTTTTTGGCTTAAACCGATATGAGTGCCTCGAGGCACTGTTCCGTTTTTCCTCCCTGTAGGGCAAAAGAAACATCAAAATGACAAATGGATGATGCCATTGAGTTTCTAATGCCGAAATTATGCTAGAAAAAAATTCCCAACCATTTTGGATCGTTATTAGAAAGTTGCCGGTTAGAGGGTTAAAATTCTTACTCTCATCTTAGCACAAATATTGTCAAAAATGCTTCAACACTCGGCAAATCCAGTGTTATTCTTCATTATATATAAAAGCTTTTTATATAAAATTATGTGGGTACAATAAGTCTAAGGCTCACAATTCATTTTCCGTAACGAAATTGAGTAGAAATTTTAACTGCAGAAAAAAATTTAGTCTTTTCTCAGAATTTTAAGATTTTTTATATACGATTTTGTCACTCACGTTTCACGTCGGTGTCACTCACGTTTCAAAACAATTTTAATTGCATTTTTTTTGCATCGTGGTTAATCTGGTGAACTTTATTTAGCATACTAGTGTAAAAGCCCGTCCTACGACGGGAAGGAACCATTTAGAGTACAAAATGCGACAAAAATTTTTTGGTTTTATATACAAAGGTTTTTATTTGAAAACATGTTTATAAAATTATTTTGATAAAACTTCTTTATATACATCATTTCTAGTAGAAAAATTCTTAGAATTTTTAACCAATTAACCTTGTCCCTTGCATCTATAATGCTTAGTTTTACATCATCAGCCCGCTAAAACTGCCCATGACTAAATACCAGTTTTTTAAGAAAAACTCCTAATTTTTCCAATATTTAACCTTGCAATTTATTTATGGTCATTGAAAATGTCAGTTTAATTGGAAATTGTCGCCTCCGGAGAGTGAAAGGCAAATCTGTGTTTGTCGGGGCCAAATCAATTGTAGGTATGAAAACTATTTCATGTTCGCCAGTGCGCCTGTCAATACCTGTGCGATGATTAATTAAGTTTTTAGGTTTTTCAAAACTAGCCACCTTTCATTACAGATATCTCTTTTGGTATTGAAATTTCGAAGAAGTATTATAATACTTCCATTTTTGAGGCTTAACTTATGCAGTGGCGTTCCTGAAGGATAAAATTCATTCACAAACTCGGCAGGGTAATTTTGTTTATCGTTATCATCACTGTCTTCAATTTAATCCGTGCTCAGATCTCTCACTGTGTCACCAACTAAAACATTTAGAACTTGCTCGTTGACTTCGTTCACATCGGAATTTTTTGGGCACATGATAGCTATTTGGGAATAACGGTTGATGTTATTCGGACTCAAAGTATCGCTAAAAATCTATTTAACACTTTCAATGTATTTGTCCATTATATTGGACACCTCGGAAAAATTTTTTTTTTTTATTTTCCAACGTCTTTTCTAAAATCAAATAGGTTGGTACTATGAAATGAAGTTGTGCCAACATGATAAAAATAATATTAAGGGGATGTATAACGTTTAACTTAGTTAGATTTTCGATTTTATGCCCAACAGAAGCCTTCAATTTTTTTATATCGCGCGTTAATAAATTTTGCAAAAAAGAAGTGATTATTGTGATTGGTGTGCAAAGTATATTTTTTTTTTTTTATAAAAACAATTGCATAAATAACGCATTTGCATTTGTCTCCGTTTGTTTTAGTTGAACTTAAATATTATAATACAACGTTATCATGGTATGTCCATTATATTAGACAGAAGCAAAGCAGCTCATGTAAAAATCAGAGGGATGTTTTTTAATATTTTTATTGCTTAAATGATTGGAATATAAGCTCAAAAAAATTGTCCACGATTATTCTAGGCAAGCCATTGAAAGGATTAATAAGCGAACCTTTACAAACAAAATGATTGGGAATTTCTATGTTATCTTCATCTCCATTTCCTAACTTGAGTAGCCAATCGCTAAAACTTGGATCAGAAGACCGAACATTGTGATTTAATTCTAGCAATTCCAATTGATACCAACCGAATAGGTTCTGGTTCTGTTAATTAAGAAGCACTGTAATAGCAAGACATGGTGTTTGGTATATTGTAGTTAAGGAAAATGTCAATAGTCTTCAAGTACTAAGATTTCCAATACATAATTTAAGAACAGGTTCCGGTCCAGGCTGAACAGGTTTTAAAAGGTTTAGTAAGTACAAACATTTCAAATGGATAATTTTACAACAGGTTCTGGTCCTGGCTGAATAGGTTTTAAAAAGTACAGTACGTACAAAGATTTCAAATAGATAATTTTACAACAGGTTCTGGTCCAGGCTGAACAGGTTTTACGATATAGAGCAAAAGGTTTAGTAAATTTAAACATTTCAAATGGATAATTTTACAACAGGTTCTGGTCCAGGCTGAACATGTTTTACGATATAGAGCACGGAGCAGGACGCTTGTCTTTTATATATTAAGATTTTGTAAAAAAATGTTTTTCTCAATATTAAGGACATTTTTATAAAAAAAAAGAAAAAACTTTTATGGAAAGAGGATTATGTGAAGCATAATATAGTTAAAAAATAATTCATAATATAAAAACAACACAAAAACTATTTCAGAACTAGTAAGGTATATCTTCGACTTGGCCGAAGTTAAAATACCCCCACGGCCGATTCTTAAGGGTAAAATAATCTTAAATTGGAGAGCTTTTTGTATGAGATTTTGAGATATTTTATTATTTTTATGTGTCTTAAATACATATATATCAAATTGTTTTCCTGGAGCTTTAATATTAGCCTTTTTATAAAGTTTTCAATTTTGGGATTGTATGGGAGGTGGGCGTGTAAGTGGGTGGGTGACGCCCATTTTTCTAACACACCTCAGTTTTGACATAGAATACACAAATACCGAGTTTCAGTTTTGTTACTTTAATATTAGCCTCTATATAGATTTTTCAATTTTGGGGTTGTATGGGAGGTGGGCGTGTTAGTAGATGAATGACGCCCATTTTTCTAACACATCTCTGTTTTGACATAGAATACATAAATACCAAATTTCAGTATTCTAGCTTTAATATTAGCTTCTTTATAGGGTTTTCAATTTTGGGGTTGTATGGGAGGTAGGCGTGGTTTTCATCCGATTTAGCCCATTCTCGAACTTGATCTTAGTTTTTTAAAAATAAGCTTAAATATCGAATTTCAGCACGATAGCTTCAAAATTACGGCTGTAATCGTGTCCACAGACAGACGGACAGACAGACGGACAGACGGACAGACGGACAGACAGACGGACATGGCTAAATCAACTCGGGTGGTGATGCTGATCAAGAATATATATACTTTTCTATACCTACCACGCCTCCTTGTGGGCGTTACACACGTCGTGACAAAATTAATATACCCCTTACGCAGTACGAGTGGGGGTATAAATATATCATTTTAACAAAATTTATTCCGGTCCTGCATCCGAATCTGTATGTAAACCCTGAACTGTACGAAACCCAAAGTCGTTGATCCTTACGCTCATTAAAAACCAAATACCGCGCCAGACTTGACGATATGGCCTTGACCTATTAGCAATTCCGTCGAGGCCAAAGGCTTAAAATAATGATTTAATTAGATCTTTTTAATCTTAGCTAAGTTTACTTTCTTAAATGAATCCGCATATAACTATGGCCCTTATTATGAGTTGCTTTCGACATTCGATCTTCGCTAGTTATCGAACAGCGAATATCGAATGCCAATTTCTTATTATGAGCAGTGCAACCCTGTCGAAATATTCGTTGTTGGACGAATTTTTAGTCGAACAGAATTTTGCAATTTTTTTCAGGGCAAAACAAAGGTAATACATTTTTTGACTGTATGAAAGTAAAAAAAAAAATCATAAAATTGTGACAAAGAAAACAGAAAATTATTCATTTTATCAAATCCAAAAACTGTTTTTGACACAATTTCTTCCCACTTCAAATTGAAAGTGTGTCTATTTTTACAAAAAAAAATGAGATAACATTTTTATGAAAAACAAAATTTTAAAAAACCATTTTAGCTCTAAAAAGCTTTTTAACTATTGAATATTTTCATAAATTTTTAGAAAAGATAAATTCACCTTAAGTGCGCTCTACTTTTTGAAAGACAATTAAAAATGCTAATTTGAGTTTTTCTCTTTTTACATCAAAAATAATTTTTACCCCATATTTCCAAAATATATCAAATTTGGTGATCTTTTTTTACAAGAAATACTTTAAAAACAAACTAAATTTTGTATTAATGTTTTTAAGTTAGCTGATAAAATTTAAATATACAAAATAAATAAATGAAATTTATGCAAAAGCGGCAGAGATATTTGCTTCCCAGTTCAGAACATTCAATTTTATGTTTATGTTTATGTTTATTTAACAAAAATTGTTGACAAATAAGAATAAATCTTTTGCTTGCCGCTTTCAAGATTTGAGACAGTTTTTTTTCTCTAATAGGCCTATTACGGTTCACAGTAATAAACTGTTGTGTCTTCTATCGAGTAGATAAAACAGTCAAGAAGACACAGCAGTTTTGAGCAATTATGGTTCACAACAATACCTTGCTGTAATTTTTGATTGTGGAACGTATGTAGAATTTGGTGCTTTGACTGTTTGCTGTCAAAAAAATAAACAAGCAATTTTCATTTTAATTTTAAAAAGTTGCAAATAAAAAAAATTAAGAACGCGTTGGATATTCTTTTTTGCATATTTATTATAAAGTGACGTGAACGCGATGTCTCAACTGTTGTGCATCATAATAAGTATATTGAAGACACAGTATTGTTGACAGACAACAGTGGATTATATTCGGTTGTGTTGTTGTCTAACCTAAAAGCAATTTACACATTCAAGACAGAAACTACTGTTGTGTTGTGAACCGTAATAAGGCCGTAAGTAACTAAAGACAATATTAAGAAAATTTATTAAAAATTCTTTTTGTTAGAGCTTCATACCGATTGTTATCTAGGGTTATCAGATGGTATCTTAAAGAAGGAATTGTCCTCTTTTTCATTACCAATTAAATGTTCTCCTTTCGGTCCCAAATGTCCTCTTTTTACCTAAACCGAATTGACCATTTCGACCCTTGAAAGAACTTTGAATGAGCTTTTTATTGTGTTGTGTATGTCTAAAATATTCTTGTTTGGAAACCGATTGAAAATTAAGTTGATTTTGCGTTGTACTGCTATTCGCTCAAGGGTTCTTTGGAAGATGGAACGCTTTTCGATTGCACCAGCGATAAATCAGTGCTGTCACTTGAAAATTTGAAATAGTGGTAGATTGTATCTAAGAGGAGTGGTGATTAGGAAAATCAAAAAATTTGGTTTACTTGCTGTAATCACCTAATAATTATGAGTTATATTTATTTTGACCTTCATTAAATTTTATTGCAAGAAAAAAACCAATCTGGACTTTCGCTAATTTTCTTCACGGTGTTTCCTGTGTGACAGCGATTATATCACGAGATAAGTTTTGGATGACAAGCCTTTCTTACAATAGAAATCGACTTATAAATAGTAACCATACAGTGTTATTTTTATTGAGGCCCATCATGAAGGGCTATTCTATACTTTATAGAATTTTATGGGCTTGCAACTTCCTGGTCCGTGTGCTGGTACAAGATTATGTATTAACTCAATTTTTCAACCGGTTTATCTTGCAAAAATTAGTCAACTGTAAGCTTAAAATTCTACAGTACTTGTTCTTACAGTTACAGTTCTTGTTCTTTCCGAATCAGACAGCAGATAAACGCTGTTTGGCACCATTTCCTCAAGTTAAAAATTACTAATCTTTTTAATTTCTAATTCAAAAAATCTTAACTTGAAACATGAAGACAGGGTGCTTATTTTCTGGATCTGGTAGCATAAATAGTTTCCCTTAGAGATAAGACACTATTGGTCTTCTCAAGGGTAAAACAGATATGGCATATTCAAGATTTGTACCCAGTATATTGATTTTTACAGAGTTTCGTTCTAGTTATATATCTTATGGGTTATTTTTTTAATTCTAATTATTTAACCTTTTTTGAGTTATTTCAATATGGCAGACCCTAATTTAAAATTTATTCAAAATGGTATGATTTTTAAATTCGATTGACTTTGAACTGAAAACTGTTATACAACATGGGCTGACACTTAAAAAAGCAAACAAATGAGCCATTTCAGCTCTTGAAAGGACTTTAACCAAACTTCTTATTACAATAAATTGTATTGTGGTTGGTATGAAAGGTTTGTACATAACCTGCCAAGAAACGAACCTGCATGTTTTATGCCGACTCCGAACCCAAGAAGCTTGATATGGCATTATTTACTTTCTGCGATTTGCTTCTGAAAAATTGTCGTTGTCAGATGGTGGTTCGCACCCGGATCTGAGAATTAGGCTGTGCGTTTGTGAGTGAATTCTTGTGAGAATCGTGCTTCGCAAAGGATTTGATCAAGCAGCTGTAAGCTTCGAAGCAGTTTTCACATTGCTTGTGAGAGCGATGGTGTTCATGTGAGAGCGAATTTCATTAAGATGCTTCGGGAAGAATGCATCGATGCCAGTGAGGGATTTTTCCACGTTTTTCGGGAATTTCTAAGAGGGATAACCTAAAAGGGATATCGGGAAAATAGTCGTAAAAACGGGAAAAATTAGGTTGGACTTGTTTATAGATGACAAATTATATTTTTCAAAAAATCAACTGAAATTTTTATGCATTTTTCTTTTCATATATTTTAATTTTTAAAAACATTTCAGAAATATGTGAAGGAGCCAGAAGCATCACACGTATTTATTCTGATTTTCGTTAAACGTAAGCTGAAATGCAATTTTGTTTATTTATTTTTTATGGCAAAATAAGGAAAATGTACAAGTAAAAAATCATATTCCACATGATAATATATTTATGAAAAATCACAATAAAATATTTTAAGAAATAGGCAAGGAATATTTTAAGTTGTACTCAAGTAATATGAATAATAAGTTGGTCGGTCTCCATAAAAAAAGATTGAAAGTGCACTCCTTATTTAAAGATGGCGTAGAGACAGCTTAAAAAAAAAAATGTTTTGGACCTCCGATAAAACCATCAAAATGTGTTTTCCATGACTTACATTTCATGTCTGAGCTTAAATGACATATTGTTAAAATTTAATATTCTATTCATTTCCAAAGAAGTGCAAAAATTTTAAAGAAGTTTAATCTTATGAGCAAAGTTTTCAAGTTTAAGTAAGGTTAAATCGAGGTAGTAGGGTTTACCATTCGAATATGATTTCAGACGTCAAAAAGAGGAATATGTTTTAGCAATTCCTTGATGTAACATCATTAACTAGGATCGGATAAAAAAAAAAAAAATGCATAAGTAAAGAAAAAACACAATCTGGCAGTTTATAAGTGGGTAAAAAAAATCGATTTTTTTGTGTTGTTTCGGAGTTTTTTTTAAATTACGGGTGCATTTTTTCAATTTTAAATTCCTACTCGAATGCACTTTTAAATTATATTAATTATATAAATATTTTTTATAAACCCACTGTAATAATTATTAATTATTATAAAATAAATAAATAAAATATTCAAAAATAAAAAGTTTCGATATTATTGCCGTTTATATACTTTCAAGTAAGCGGGAAAAAACGGGAAAATGAAAATGTAAAAACTGGAAAAACTTCTTAAAATGCATAGACAAAACGGGAATGGGAACTTCAATGAGCTTTGTTGAAGCTTCGCCCATTTCCTTAAGACGGAAGAGACATGTACCTCGTTATATATTCAGGGAAGTTCAATTGTTTTTCCATTAATTTTTTCCATATTATTTGCCATAACATTACATTTCAATACATAACATTACTTTTAAATTGATTAGCTCGAATAACAACATTATTTTAAGCACCCTTTAGCTCTCTTTGATTGAGAGAGTTTTAACTGCTATAATTTTTTGTTAGCATTTGCATTAGGATGCGCAAATATTTTCCAAATAAATTAAATCCTTGGCCTCCAGCATTTGCACCAGCAAACGCAGTCAAATTATAATTATTTGCATTTCGTCGAACTTTTGCCGGCAAACCAAGTTGACCGAAGCCAAAATAAACCAAAATACGGCACACAGCAGTTTGAGTAATCAATTGGCCAGTATTAAGCGGCGGCGCGTTTAAATGATGGTGGTATTTGTCTTGTTGTTTTTTTAAAGGCGCGTGGGTTAAAATGGGATTAAATTGCATGCAATTCATTTTTTTTTGTTGGTTTTGAATAAAAAAAATTGTTTAACAATAAATGTTGTAATTTATGCAAATAAAAGAAGAGCGCTGCTGTAAATTGTATAAATTTATAACCAGCAGATACCAGCACAGCAGGGAACTCTCAACATAGGTTTTATATTTGGCTTAATGCGCTTCGCGGTTAAAATAAATTTTCAAAAAAAAAAAAAAAGTTTGCATTGAATGCATGGAAATGTGAATGGGCCAGTGTTTATGATTTGAAACAAAATATTGTTGTTGTTTCGATTGTTAGTGGCATAATTTATTTACATATATCTTATGCTTGTCTATCACTCAATCACATACTTCAAAGCATATTAAGTGATTTTAAACCTTTCATAAGAAATTTATATACATTAGAGAGACTCTAGCCGATCGCATAGCCATTGCAAGGACATTTGTAGAGTACTTAAAATATTTACATTGAAATTCAATATAGCTTCTGAAGTGGGAGGACAGGCAGCATTTGTGAAGAAAAGTTCAGTATTTGTAGAAAAGGAAACTCGTTTTTGAACATGATTTGTTTATTTTTAATTTGTTCTTCTGCAAGTTTACACTTAAAACAACAAATAAAACAAATACAGCAAAAATTAGCAACACATATCAGTATGGCGGGTGAGGGGTTGGATTTAGAATTACGTATGCTAACAATCGAAAGCGATTAACATGAGCAAACAATGCAAATTGCAGCTGCTGCACCCCAAGCGCAAAGCACATGAGTGGAATGAGCAGAGTGTTAAAGGAAGCAACAAGGACCGGGAAGTATATGAGCCTCAAAACAACAGCCACTCTACCATCGACCCTCAGCCTCAGTTCTGGCTTGGCTCTCTTGGTTTTCTACATGACAACATATGAGACGAAGGACGAAGCATGACAACAAAACCCAAAGCAGAATGATATGTGGGCGAAAAGCAAAGAAAAAAAAAATGCCAAAATTAAAAAGATACCACAGCAAGAAAATAAAAATATTTAAGCAATTGCTAGATAGAATACAATCCGAATTTGCATAAATTCGTTGTGTAACGATTTATTTTAACTTTTGTCGTTTTTCTGCTGCTGTGTCTGTCTGTCGGTCTTGACGTTGCCAATAAAGTCAATATTTAACGCAGTAAAGCCAAATTGAAGGGGAAATTAAGGCAACTCAAAACCAAGGCTTTAATTAGAGCATACAAAGATTTAGATAGTTTTACTACAAGAGCCGTTCCATAAGTTCTAAGAAAATCTTAGAGATGGTTTGTTTATAGTGAACATCATTACTCACTTGATATCTTTAAAATTCACAGTTATATCAATCACATGGCTTTATTGCCATACAGTGGCGTAGCGAGCATAACTGGCGCCCGGGGCAAAACAATTTTTTGATGCCCCCGATGATATAATGAAAAAAAATTATTATACATTAAATATAACTAGTATCGCCTGGGGTTGAAATTCGAATTATTTTTTTATTTTATTAGTTTTTCAAAATCAAAAAAACAACATTTAAAAAAATTTAATTTTGTCAAAGAAATCATAGGGGGTAGCCTTGATTTTTTGATGGCAGGGACAGTTTATTAATTTAGTGTCAAGACAAAATAAATTCACCTAAAATTCGGTATAGACTGTGAAAGAAAATAAAAAATGCAATTTTGAGTTTTTGTTTGTTTTTTTACAACAAAAATCATTTTTACCCCATATTTTAAGAATAAATCAAATTTTATGGTATTTTTTTAAAAGGAATAATTTAAATAGGTATAAAGAAAAAAAGGTATTATTTTCAAAAGTTTTTTTAAGTTAATTGATAAGACTTAAATAAAAAAAAAAAAATAAAGATAAAATCTATTCACTGATGGCGGAAATATAGGTTTCCCAATTTAGAACATTCAATTTGAGACAGTTTTTTCTCTCTCTTGGCATTTGGTTGAAACACACGCAAAATAACTAACGACAATATTAAGAAAATTCATTAAAAATACTTTTGGTTAGAACTTTGCAGTAATTTTTATCACATTTGAAAGAAAATTTAACAAACTTTTAGAAAAAATTAGAAAAATTTAAAAACCGTTAAAATTCAACCAAAATATTCACATGGAAAGTCAAATGCATATCTGAGCAACATATAAGAATGATATAAGTTTCATTTATTTTGAGTTTTAATTAATACCAAAAAAGGGTACGACAAACTTTAATGTTCACGTATTAATATTTAAGATTTTTAATATTTAGCACATATAATTATAATACACCTATTAAATTACATAAATACACTATGCAACAAAATCAGAAAAAAATTGTTCTACACGACAGCTCATTATATTTTTTTATAGATTTGGGAAAGATCTAAACACGAAAATTGGAAAAAAAAGTTTTTAAGCTTACGTATTTTTTTAAAGTTTTTTTGTCGCTTTTTTCATATATTGTCGGATATATTTAAATATATCTTGTACACTACTTGTTCGATGCTAATAGTCACGCCTATCAAACTTAGTCCAATAAAATTTCTAATTTTCTACATGTTTGTTCAACAAATTTTTATGATTTGGATGATTAGTTTTTTCGATATCATAATTTAAAATTCATAATAAATCGAAAACTTCAAAAAGTAGTTAGTTTTACCATTTGATCTTAAAACTTTATTTTTAATAGAGAATATAAGCTATCGCCGAAAGAAATTTGTGCAAAAATATTGCCAGGATGTATTTGAGATGTATTTGAGTAAAGACGGTACATTGTACAGTATTTAACATATTTCATTCAATTTGACACTGATTGATACATTTCCACTGAAATAATAATAAGTATTTGAAAAGCTATGCTACTCTCATGATTGGAAAAATATCTCCTCCATATGAGATTATAAAGGTTAGAAGCTCTTATGGAATTTTAAATTCTCTTTATTTTCTGCTGCAAAAAAGCATATTGCAGTAACATATTTCGACATGAAGTTCTGTTCCATTTACATCTGTATTATAAAATCCCCCCAAATTTTTACAATTCTTTTCAAAATCGTTATCCGGATTATACTTACTTAATAAATTTGCAATGTCCAGTTAATACCCCAAATTTCTAATTTAGATCAGGGATGAAAAATGAAAATACCAATATCTACCTAATTTCTCAAAAAAGATGTACCTTTTTGGGCATAAATGTACCTAAAATTATATTCCATTGATTGATGCTAAATTGATTTTAAGATTTTATACAAGAAATGTGTATTTAAAACATTCCCAGAAAGCAATGGAAGTCAAACAGATCGCGAGTATTTCCCTCCAATCTCCATCGTAAATATCCATTTGATCTCAGTCTGAGAAACAAGGCATTCTCCGGGAAAAAAGTAAATTAGTTCGCTAACATTTTCTCCACTTAACCTCCAATGGTTTTTTTCCATTTTAGTACATTAGTTATCTAATGGCGTTTTCGTTTCTACCAAAAAATGTTGCATTTTCATTGCCCTTGTCTTTTTTCGTGTTCGATTCTGAAATAAGTTCAAACGGGTGAGTAAATTCTGTGTTCGTTTCTGAAAATGTCACACTCACAAAGGGCAAAAAGCACATTTTTTGCCTTGCGAAACTTTCTCTTATCATTCCTTAATGGTTGCCCGCAAAACTTTAGTGGTTTTCCGCATACTAGCTGTTCTTAAAAGGACAATATTATCAAATGCATGCATTAGACAAGGATGGTTACATTCGTTTATTATGTGTTTACATTTTCGGAGTACTCAAAAACATGCACTTTCACAGGATTGCGGGCAACATTGAAAACATTTTGCACCTCGAAGGCAACATTATTTGGAAGAAACGAAAACTCCATAATATTTTCTCGGCGATATCTCCATTTACTCTCAAGATTGATCTAATTTGTTTTTGAAATCTAATTTGATTCTCCATTTTATAAAATTGGTTATCCAACATTTTCTCAGTTTTTATAAAAAAAATAAAAATAAAAACTTTATTGGGATTTTTGATAGGCGTGATAGTAAAAATCGAAAAAAAAGTGTGGCGCATAGTGTTATTGATTACTTAGTGGAAAATGTAGTCAGCCAAAGGCAGAATGTACCTAAAATAAAGCGATTGTGCCTAATGTGCCTTTAAGGTCAAAAACGTCGGAAAAAGGTGCAATTGTACCAACTTTTTCATCCCTGATTTAGATTCCTTAGTCGTGTAAATTGTGAACTTATTTCCTACTAAAGACGATCAAGAACGTTTTTCATTACGCGAGCTTTTTCGATTTCTTCGGAAAGGCTAACATCTCGAGTCAATTTTATCTCGAGTCAATAACGATTTCACATATTTTTACAAAGATTCTAAGCCTTTTCGATAACCTTTTCACAAATTTCGTTACAAATTTCTGCAAGTTCAGTCGCCAATTATTTGAGATCATGGAACACTTCTCTAAAATTAATTTTAGAACGTTGTTGTCTGAACTGCACACGATCAATTCTCCTAAAGAGCTCATGCCAGAAATATACTTAAGTAATGATATAAGTTTCCAGCTTCATTGCTGGTACCACTTGTGGCAGTATTTTTATTTGCTAATTTTTCTTATAAATCTACGTTTTCTTCTAGTCCATCGATAATAACGCTAACCACTTGTACTCTGGCGCACCATCGTTTTACAGATTCACGTTTAACAGTTTTTTAAAGCATTTTTAACAATTCCCATCGTAATGAAGAAAGTGAGAAAAAGGGATGTAAGTTATCAAATATTCCTAAACATGTTACAACGATGGGATCTTGCTTAGCTGCAGTAACTCCTACTTAATTTAATGTGTGATTATCACAATTAACAAATAATTGCCTTATTAATTTTTTGTATAATTCATTGTTGATCGCAAAATATGTGACCTGAAATAAAGGCAGCATCAGCATAGCATTGTACTCTACAGTTGGTTAATTTAATTATTGAATTTATAAAGTTAAAAACAAATTTTTTTAGTAAAATTTTGTTTTTCTTGGGAATGACTTGGCGCCCCTCTGCGAGTGGCGCCCGGGGCATGATAGATCCGCTACCCCCCTCCTACCCCTCGCGCTACGCCACTGTTGCCATGTGAAAGAAACAATAGCAAGGTGCCGCTTTTCCTCTGAGGAACCTTTCGATTCGCGCATAGGGTAACCAGACCAACTTTTTGCTTAGGAGAACAATATCTGATAGTGAAAAGGAACTTTTTTCTAGGAAAAAACATAAAAACGGAAACACAGATAAAAACTATATGTTTATTCCAGTAAAAAAAGATGCTATTCGAGACTAAAAAGCATCTCTCTGTTACCAAATTGTTCACTACAGGATTGAAGCTTACAGCAAAAAATATTAAATAATTGGAGTGTTGGGAATATTACCAATAGTATAGAGAATAAGACAAATAAGTTTTGACCATGTAGATTAAAACTGTTATAACTATTATAAAAACTATTATTTCAAACTTTTATAAAAACTACAAAAGAAAGGAGATTGAAAAATTTTAATGAAAAATAATGGCAATCCAAAGACAAAGGAAAAGTTAAAACACTGAGTTTTGAAGGCCAACTGAGTATAGATGCTTTTTTAGAGGACTTTCTGAAATCTGACCCTTTGGATGGTTTACAAATTCTGGAAAGAGTGGTGAAAGTCAAAACTAAATTGTGTAGAAAGAAGTAAAAATAAAAAAGTCTTTGTATTTCTTTAGAGTTATTGATTCTTGCTTAATTTTTTTTTTGTATCTTACGCAAACAGGTTTCCCCATCATCATACTGTGTTGACAGTAGCACAAAAAAGGCAGGATTTTGGGGCTTAGACCTCCAACATTTATTGTAGTACCAAGAAAACTAGTATACAATCAAAAGTAGTCACATGACATGTTATTACATGTTTTTATCAAAAGAGCGAAAACCCCAAATGTATATTTCAAATAGATTTTGGTAGATACATAATCTGCTGTTTTAGATATTTTGTATGAAATTTTGCTGGTTATGGATAATATGGATAAATGGTGTTACCGATGATCCTACTTCATTTGAGCAATCAAAACTATCATAACTCAAAAATCGTTAAACAAATTTTTATCCGGATAAACTGATCGTTCATTGAATGAAGAACAGTTTTTCCCATTTTAGCCTCCCTTTACTCTTCAACAAAATAAAATTTGAGTTCCAAGAGGGGTTATCTCAAAGGAAGGGTTTTCTCAAAGGAACCTCGCACCTCCGTTAAATGAAAAGACTTTTTCATATTTCAAGTACAATCAGTTCTTATTGAATAAAAGATTAATGGTTAATAATAACAAGTACATATCTTTATTTTGTACATAAGCAGTGCTGCCAAAAATTTTTGAGGAAAGAAGTTAGATGGTCTTTAAAAAATGGCTAGAAAAGGCTAGACGGATTAAAAAAAAGCTAAAAATATGGCTAGATTTGTTTGCGTTATTTTTTTATAAAACATGATTCTGTGAATAAACATACGTATATATTTATATATTTATATACTATATGAATACGATATAAAAAGGAACAATACCAAAAACAAAATATATTTCAAATTGATTTAAGGGCCCATTAAAGTCTTATAGCGACCAAAAATATATGTTATTTTTTATATATTTTCAAAGTACTCGAAAGCTTTTCCAAGAATCGCTACCCAATTTGTTTGCACTTGTAAAGTAAATAAAATTGCTACTTTTAATCAATCGATTTTAATTTTAGAGAAATATTTTTTATTTTATAACCTTATTAAGTTTTTAGTAAAAAATTGATTCTTCAAGAACCATTATCTTAAAAAACCGTTTAGTCTAAAACAGGCATGCGCAAAAGGCCGCCCATGGGCGGATAGCTTTCACATGCATACGACAGCTTTCAGTCAAAAAAGCTTTGCAGTCGAGACTCGCACTGTTACACTGAATATTTATTCACATTCGTCCTATCACAGCACACGATCAGTCGCTGTGCGAACTTCATGCTGTATGGTTGCGGTCGCTTGCTCCTGCGTTGCCTTATTAAAAACGACAAACTACCATTCATACGCATGAATATGCGTTTGTTTATTGTATTTGTTTGTCTGTAATAATTTTTTGTTTTTAAATAATAAGGATTTAACTAATTCGTAGAATTTTACTTAATTTTTAAACGAAGCTTGTAGTATTGAATATGTCAACGCAGTAGCAAGCGACCGCAACCTTTCAGCATGAAGTTCAAACAGCGACTGAACATATGTTGTGATTGTAACAATGAACTAACTCGTGATTTTCGTTCAGTGTTAACTTGAAAAACAAAAGCTTTGCAATACAACCACAAAACTTTGTATGTATTAGTTTGCGCACCCCTGGTCTAAAATCCTCATTAAAAGCTCAAATAGCTTCAGCAAAACATAAATTAATATTATTTTTTAATAATAATTAATTATTAATTAATTATTAATAATATGATAAAATTGCAATGTAAACAATTGCAGATATATAAAAAATCATTAAATTTTCTATATTATTTAGTTTTCATAATCTCGGAGCAGTCGCGGCATGCCTAGATTTCAAGTTAAATACCGATAATGTGTTCAAACCTTCCGGGATTGCAATTCTTACTCTCAATCCTCTGTGATATACAATTATGAAGTTAAGGTTTGTCAAGAAGTTTCTATAAAAAAAAATTGAAGAATATATTTTTCTTTATAGCCTTTTTATTTTTTATAAGGTGCCACTTAATATGTAAAGTTTAAGTCATGTGGCTCCTCCTCTGATGAAAAACTGATGAAAACTTTGACTTACTTTTTGTTTTTATGATTTTTGTTTTTTAACGGATTGAAGTGCGTTTGAAAAACTGTAGGAACACAACTAGCTATGGTTGTGGTACAAATTATGGTACCATTCAAGAAAACTGCTTAAAAAAATGGTCAATCTATAAAATAAAGTGTTCCGAATTGATTACAATTCGATTAAAAGCTGCGATATCACATCAAAGGCAACGAGCTATAAAAAATAGAGCAATATAGCGTACATATATAAATAAAAAAAAAGGAAAACAGCAACAATAGAAAAAAATGTCCTCTTCCGCTGCTGTAAAAAAAATGTAAGCGTCAGCGTCTTAAATAGCCAGACAACTGGTGTCCTCTGGGCGTTTTGATGGCTGTTGCTGCTGCTAGTTCTGTGTATCTCGTTGGCCATATATCAAGTACTAAGCCGATAAATGGATTAAAATATGTGTGCAAGTGTGTGTGTTTGTGTGCGTATATGTGAGTTGTTATGAGCAGTTGCTCAGCTTACTTTATGGGGGGAATGGGGGTGGCAAAAATGTTTATGCTGGTGTCAGTGAAAGTCTTTTACTGTTGCTTGCGCTTTTTTTCATGCTTTCTTTCTACTGCCCCCTACTACAGTTCTTTTCCTTTTTGTTGTTGAGTTTATCAAGATTCTATCTAAAGCAAGATTTGCTGAAACTTTCTTATTTATGCTTACTTCTACTTTAAGTTGCCAGGAGACTGTGAAGCAACATTGTTTTAAGTAGTTGTTGACACTGTCAGTTGGTAATGATATATAAGCCAAGCCAACCGTTAAAAATGTCTCATATTTTGCAGATCTTTCATTCATTCAATCATCATTTGAATTGTTTTCATTCGCTTTATTTTGAAAATATATTTTTAAATTTATTAAAAAAAATCTTACGGAATCAAAAAATGAATGCTTTATTAAAGACGAAATTTATTTATGTTAAAATAATAAAAAACCCACAAAACAGCAAGAAATAAATGAAAAACATCGTTCAAATTTTCAAAAAATCATTATTAAACCAGCTAAGCGTGGAAATCAAATAATAAAGGATCTCACGATGTCCTCAGAAAACTCAACCAAAAAGCTATATTCTTCTATTTTTCACTTTTCCATAGCTTATGATCAGCTTATCATTGTCAATTCCATGCATGAAAAGAAGTTATGAAATTGTACAATATGTCATATCCAACTATATTCAAAAAATTTATTAGTAAATGGCTAAAAATGATAATCGTGGCAAAAATATTCGTGGATGCATGAATATTCCTAAAATATGCTAAGTATTTTTAACGGTGATATCTTTACAAATTCATTCTTAAGGTGTTGGAAATATCTGTGAACTAATGAACTAATTGTTTTTATTTACTATTTATATACGTAGACAAAAATAAAACCATTGGCATGAGTACTAATGGATTTGTTTTATTTAATACGTACAACTAAAATTAGTAAAAAAAAATCATTCGTTTTGTAACCTTGTGGCACCCAAGTTTTTTTTATTAGTTCAACGGATTAAAAAAAATTTAATAACCTAAGGAGCTATAAAGTACAAAAAATACCTGATAGGTCAGAAGAAAAGGACGCCGAAGCCAAGAGGAGGGCTCGAAAACTGTATCGCATTTACCTGCCCAAATTTTTTTGCGTGTGATGGACGATGAAACGTACTGCAAAGCGAATTTCAAGCAGTTACCTGGACACGGATATTATACTGCGGTTAGAAGGGGTGGAGCATCCTCTAAATTTACCACCGAAAAACATACCAAATTTAAAAAAAAACACATGGTGTGGCAGGCCATTTGCAAATGTAGCCTGCGACATAAGGAAGTTGTGACAGATCGCACAATCAACACCGAAATTTACATCAGAGATTGTCTGGAACGGCGTTTGCTGCCTTTTATACGTCAGCACCAAGGTTCAGTACTATTTTGTCATGACCTAACAACATGTAACTACGCCCAGAGGACGATGGATTGGTACCAAGTCAATAATGTCACTGTGGTACCAAGAGAAGCCAATCCTCCGAATTGTCCCGAACTTCGTCTAATCGAAAGATATTGGGCTTTAATGAAAATAAATCTTAAAAAAACCAAACAAACTGCGAAAAACATCAAAATATTTCGACGTAAATGGCATCGGGTATACAATAAGGTCAACGGAAGGTCGGTAAAAAATCTAATGGAGGACCTTACTCAAAAAGTGCCTAATTTTTTTAAGTGTATTTTTTTCAGTGTAAATAAAATTTTCATTTATTTTGTGATGTTCACTTAAAAATAAACTGAAAGAATTTTTAAAAAAACATCATTGGTTATTTTACAATAAAAAAAAACAAAAGGATAGTTATTTCTGGTACAGTCTTTACGTTTTTTAGCAATAACTGCAATGAAAGATATACAAATCAGCCATCATATGAAAGGTATTAAAATTTCACTTTGTTTGGTATACATTTTAAAAATGCTGTTGTTGTTGTTGTTTTTGTTGTGGTTGATTATATCAAATTATTACTCATATTGTATAGATTACGTAACCGTTTATTTTCCAATCTTGTTTATGTGAATTCTCATATAATTTAGTTAATTACATATTTTGTTTTTTTTTTTTAAATTTAAAGTTGTTTGATTAAAAATTAATTTAAAAATGCACAATTGTGCAATTGTTGATTATTGTAATGTATTTATTATTTTAAATAAAGTATACAAAATGGGTTTTAAAAAATTTTTGTCTTCTTTAGAATAAACTATTTTTATTCAAATATAACGGTAAATGTTAATATTTTAAAGGACTGCCAACAAAAGTGGTTTTATCTGTACCACGACAACTACATCTGTAGTCCTTTCCTTATGAGTCAAATTTTTTTAAAAAAATTCACATTTTCATTGCGTTTTTTAATAAAATGGTTATGAATATTTTTCAAAGTTTTACTTATTTTCTGATTACTTAAGTTTCGATCCAATACATTAAAATATAAAAAAATCTTAAATTATTTATACAAATAATACAACAAATGTTTGAACTTGGCTTGAAAAATGACTTTTTTTTTATAGTTTTTTTCAAACTTTTAAGGCGTTGAAATTCAGTAAAAAATAAAAACAAAATCTCAAATGAGAGATTTCAAACAATTTTACTAAATTTTGCAATTTCAAATTGTTTTCCTGCAAAGTAAAGACAAGCCTCTTTATAAAGTTTTCAATTAGGGGTTGTTTAGGAGGTGGGCGTGTTTTTGAGTGGTTGATGCTTCAATTTCGATATAATATACACAAATACCAATTTCAGGTCTGTAGCTTAAATATTAGGCTTTTTATAGAGTTTTCAATATTATGTGCTATAGGGAGGTGGGCGTGTTCGTCGGTGGATGGCCCCCCCTTTTTCTAACACATCTTAATTTTTATATAAAAATAATATATATCTAATTTTACTTTTGTAGCTTCGACACAAGCCTATATATACAGGTTTCAATATTAGGGTTGTATGGGAGGTGGGCGAGTTACTAAGTGGATGACGCCCATTTTTCTGAAACACCTGAGTTTTATCATAGACTATACAAATGCCGAATTTAAGTTTTGTAACTTAAACATTTGCTTCTTTATAGAGTTTTCATTATTGCGGTTGTATGGGAGGTAGGTGAGGTAGGTGAGGTTTTCATCCGACTTAACCCATTCTCGAACTTGATCTTTCTTTTTTAAAAAAGCTTAAATATCGAATTTAAGTACGATAACTCCAAAATTACGGCTGTTATCGTGTCGACAGACAGTCGGACATGAATAAATCAACTCAGGTGGTGATGCTGAGCAAGAATGTATATACTTTTCTATTCTATCACGCCTCCTTAAGGGCGTTACACACTTCGCATCGCGTTCTGACAAAATTAATATACCCTTTACGCAGTACGCGTGGGGGTATAAAAATACAAGTAAAAAAAGTCTAAAATCGGTCTATCCCGACTATGAATACTCTTAACCCTCTTTTTCAAAATAAAATAATAGTGTTAAAAAGGGCGTGTCCTTGGGTGGATGAAGCTCATATTTTATATGAAATTCAATTTTGATGGAAAATTTATACATAACAAGTTTTATTCCTGTACATTACAAGCTAATGCCTTATAATGTTTTCCTTTATAGTTCCTCCTTGATAGTAGGCGTTAACGTGAACGGATTACGCCCAATTTTTGAGCTCATCGTAGCTTTGTTATATAAAAAAACGTACCAAATTTTATCTCAGTAGGTTAAACATAGCTTATGAATGGAGTTTCCCATTTTTGGGGTGGTATGGAAGGTGGGCGTGTCAGTGGGTGTATGACATATTTTTGAGTGTATGAGAGATGAGCGTGTCCGTGGGCGGATGACACAAATTTTTTGAAAACTCTTTGTTTTGATATAAAATTCATATGTACTAAATCTTATTTCTGTAGGTTCAACATAAGCTTATATATTGAGTTTTCAATTTTTGAGTTGTATGCCAGGTGGGCGTGTCCTTGGGCGGATGACACCCATTTTCCAAAAATCTTTGTTTTGATATAAAATACAAACGTACTTAATCTTATCTCTGTAGGATAAACACGAGCTTATTTATTGAGTTTTAAATTTTTTAGTTCTATGGGATGTGGGCGTGTTCGTGTGCGGATGAAACGCATTTTCGAAGAAATCTTTGTTTTGTTATAAAATACATACGTACTAAATTTTATCTCTGTACGTTAAACACGAGCTTATTAATCGAGTTTTCAATTTTTGGGTTGTATGGGAGGTGGGCGTGTCCGTGGGCGGATGACACCCATTTTTCGAAAAATCTTTGTTTTGATATAAAATACAAACAAACTTAATTTTATTGTTGTAGATTATTTATGATTAAAGGTTTTTAATTTTTGTTTTGTATGGGAGGTAGGTGTGTCCGTGGGCGGATTCCAAAAATATTCAATAGTGCAGATCCTTGGGTTCATGTTTCATGCAAGAACATCAAATCCTTCTTCTTATCTTGTGTTTACAGACAACACACAGACGGACGGACGGACGGACGGACGGCCGGTCACACGAACAGGACTAAATCGACTCACGAGGTGACTCTGAACAAGAATATATATATAGTTTTCTCTACTGGACTCGCTTATTTCTAGGACCTACAAACGCTTGCACAAAGTTTATTTACCCTGACCTTTCAGGTTTAGGGTTAAAAAATAAATAGAATATCTGAAATCTGAAATAGGTATTCGAAGTAAAAAATGTTTTGCAAAAATATTTAAAAATTATGTTTTGTCCGTCCGAGAACAAACAAAATAAAAACAAACACTTAAAAAAAAAACAAAACACAAAGCATAGCATTTTTCGGGTGGGTCCCTCTGCTGAGGGACTTTCAGTGATAAATGCATAACTTAAAAAACCCATAAAAGTGCACCTTACCCTTTATAGTTATAATAGTGATTTGTGTAACCTTTAAAATAAAGTGCAAATTACGTCCCTTAGAAAATACATTTTGTTCTGGAACTTTAAACATAAAAAACAAAACAATTAAAACACTCACAGACGCAATTTGTTACAAAAATATTTTCATAATAAACTGGAATTGATGAAGCCATAGCAAAGTATTAGACTTCTTAAATATTTATTATTACTTATTAAATATTACAGGCAGCGCAGTAAATAAAGCGTAGATATAACAAATTAGCGAGTTTTCTGATCAGCGAGAGTATATGTAGATATACCATGGTTTGAACTGTTAAATTTTTGGAGAATACCATAGATCTTAAAAGGAAGTGAGGTGCGATATTGCAATATGTAAGAAGAGTTATGCACCGACGAGTCACAACAGTTTCGACAGTCTGAGCTTATTTAAGAATTCGTTTGCCAAAAACCCATTGAGAATCATATGATGATCATTCGAATGTTGTGCCAAATGTAAAAATTACTATAACATAATTCCGTAAAATGTGAGTGCGGAACGCTTGATTTTTTTTTTTAAATTTCAGAGCATATTTTTAGGCATTTTCTGTTTTGTAGTTGATTGAAACTTCAAAAACTTTATATTTTTTTTTTTTTTCATTTTGAAAGTTCAGTTTTACAAAACATTTTTAAAAATAAATCTGTCATGGTCGTACCTACTATGGTTATCGTTTTTACTTTGAGGTATTTTATAAGTATTTGGAACTGCAAATTATTATTTGAATAATTTAAAATCGAATAAGTGGAAACGGGCCCGTCATTTTTGACGGGAAAGAACTAGTTTGTTGAATAAAAATGTAGAAAATTTTATATTGTTTAATTTGATATGCTTGATTATAAAAATCGAGTAAGAAGTATACAAGATATTTTTAAATATATGCTACTATATTTGGAAAGAGCGAGAAAAGCTTTAAACTATTTTTTTTTAAAAATGTTACCATAAAAAAATATTTTTGTTTTTGCGATTTTCGTGCTTAGAGACCCTTAATCTATAAAAAAGCTATAGTGCCGTGTACAGAAATTTTGCTCTGATTTTAGCGCAGTGTAAGCATATTTTTTCCTTTATAAGCTTTCATAACAGAAATTCTGTGGCCCACCCTAGTATAATTAATATTCAGGCAGTTTTTGTTTTGGTGTGTGCGTGTCAAACATGCTTTCTTAAAGTCTTTTCTCAACTCATTAACATACATCTTTTGGCTCATATTGATACAGTTAGGTCAACAACAGATACACCAATAACCACAATGACAATAACAACATCAGCGTATGCTCCATCAGCAGCAACCATTGGCATTAGAGTCAACACAATGGCCAAAGGATTATCACACTTTTAAGCACACATACAAACACGACAACTAAACACATATTGTCAGTGTCTACTGACCTTCGAGTGCGTATGCAATCGATGCTTCCTTTAGTCAGCCTTCCATCCCACACCGTGCTTAGATTTTGCCCACCCACTCACTCTTATAGTTTGGCTAAAGCCATGACTTGCTTGGTCGTTGCACTTGTGTTTATATTGGCAAAAGTTTGTGTGTGTGTGTGTGTGTGTTGGTGTTTTGAGCTGCAGCATTTGTTATTGATCCTTTGGGTTTCATATGCGGTTCAAATCCAATACATTCCTTTTCTTTCTATGTTGCAGGTCCCTGCGCTGTGTCGTCCTGACTTGGCGTTGTTATTCTTCTGGTGTGATTCCTTAAAAGTTTCTCGATATTGTGATTGTGTGGCTTATCCTTGCGCTGCAATGTTATTATTAGCAAAAACATCATCAGCTGTAGTAGTAGTAGTATCTAAGGACAATGATGGCGACGCTGAACACAAGCAAAATAACGACAACGACAACGACAACGACAACAATGATGAGGAGGAAACGCATGAACAGTAGCGGAAGCTGCTGCTATACTAGCTGTTATAAAAGCTGCTTGTTCGGACAACAAAGATTCGCTTAATGGCAAAGTAAACATTGTCGTTGCTCTCGAAAAGAACCCAACTCTTCTTACTTCGTCTTCATTGTGCTGCGCCATCGTCAACTTGAACTTTAGCTGCTGCTACTATGTGTATGTGTGTGGGTGTGTGTGCCTCGTATGTCTTTCTTTTGGCCATCAAATATTTTGTTGTTCTTGCATAGTTTTGTTTGTCTAGTTTTGGTTGCAGTTCATGTGGCTGTTGTAGATAGCTGTTGCATATTGGCACATTTTCTTTTGTAGCCAGCCAGTCAATGTATAACAGTCTATGAATCTAATCGTGCATCCGTCTGTCCGTCTGCCTGTTTCTGTTTGCATATCTGTCTTTAGCATATTCATCGTCACATTGTGTGTCTGTCTAGCTGTCGATCCTTTACTTGGAATTCTTGCTGTTTCTTTGATTTTCATTGCTCTTTGTTATATTTCGACACTTTCTTGCTTGTTGCTGCTACTTTTATATGTTATTTTTTTTTTTCATCTTTATTTATTTTTAAACATTGCATCCTGTTGCTCGTTAGTCTATCTAATGGCTAGCACCGTTTGCTGGTAAATTGATTAAACCACAGTCAATGGTAGTAGTATTTCAAGCATAAAACTCTTAATGAATGTTATGCCGTAGAACTCTTTTGAAGTGGTTAATTAGTCTTGCCCACAAAATTTCGTGGTAAAAGGGAGTATCTATCTAAAAAAACCTTAAAATGTAAAGTAGTCTAGAAGTGATAGCGAATATAAAAGATAAGAACTAAGCATTAATTGTTGTATTCTTGAAATAGTGTCTTAGTAACTAGAACAATAATAAATATCATTATAAATATTTCCAAAAATCTGAATTTTAGTGAAATTACAAAGATACTGAGAAAAAATAAAACAAGTTTTTTTCATAATTCATGCATTTCTTAGTTTTAAATTTTTCTTATTTTTGTATTTAAGTGTAAACTTTAAGAAAAAAATTAAAAATTTGCTTAAAAAAACCTGACAACGTTTAAAGCTCTGCCATAATTTTAAAAATTGTCTATTTTTTTCTTACTTTTCAGCAAAGTCTTAAGCTTACTCCGCTGCTGGTTATCATCTGTAACTGCACGTTGCCAACGAATTCCCTTTTTAAGTCCTTCAGAAGAACAAATAAAATATTATACACAAATGTTTCTTTATCCACTTTGTTGTTATGAAGGAAAGTTGAAAAAAAATTGACATAATAAACTGATTTCCTGAACTTAAATACCAACGAAGAAAAACCAAGCAAAAACAACAAAAACACCAACAACAACAAAGAAATACAAAACAAACAACAAGTAAAACTTTTTCAAAACCGTTTGTGTGCATAAATTTATCAATATTAAATTTATACAAGAAGAATAAGAAGAAGAAGATAAGTAACGGAAAAAATCACTTTATCCGCGCAATACAAATGAGTATCCCGTATCTGCATTTGTATCTGTATCTGCAATACGTCTCGACGACTGCTGCAATGCGAGGGCGGGCAGATCTAAGAATGTAATGTTTTTGCACAACAACAACAATGATGAAGCGCGAAAAACAAAAGCCAACATTGAGAACTTGAAAAAACTGAAAAAAAGCTAAGAAATTGAATATAAAACCACGAAATAGATCGCAGACACATGAGGATGCCGACTAACTCACAGGATTTAATGGATTTGCAGCAGCAGCAGCAGCTCGTTTGGGGCCCTTGAGCGGGTGGTAGAGGTGAAGGGCAAAACTTGACTTTGCTGTGGTTACAGCTCGACATGAATTCCTTCAAAGAGGTCGTTCACAAATGCCTCAATGCGGCTGTCACTAGAGTTTGCCAGTCGTCTGTCCGTCTGTCATTTTGTTTGCAATCGCATTCTTTAAAGCAACAAATCTGAGCGATACACTGAGATGGATTGTATTGTATTTTTAGATTATGTTCGTTTGTGTTAGTCTGTCAGCCTGGCTGACTGTCTGTCTGTCTGCCTAAAGACATCAGTAACTCATGCTGAGTGGCTGGCTGGCTGTTGCTTGGCAAGAATAACCGGAAAACTGTTAAGTTTTTTTTTTTTTTTTTTTGGATTGAGAAAACAAATGCATGTTTTTAATCAACAAAACCATGAGTTGTATTGCCACATTAGAATATTTCTGTTTTAATATTAAATCGTTTTCATGTACACAACTGACTAACACATTGTTGATGTTCAAACAAGAGAAAATTGGAATACTTCGTCGAAAATTTGTTAATTTACAACTCGAATCGTTTTGAGCTGAGCTCTTCTAATTTTAGCTCTGAATTATAAAAATAATAATAATAAAATAACACAATAAAAAACATATAAGCTTTATACAAATCGGCTTTTGTAATGAGCCAAAAAATAATGAATTGAAAGACTTTTCTATTTTTTTAAATTCTCGATATCTAATACTAAAAATTCTTTTTAATAAAAATTTTCTTTATATTTTGAGGTGAATATTTCAAAAAAGAAAACCAATTATTTTTTGGTTTTCTTAAGAATAGTATTCGAGAAATCTTAAAAAGATACGTTTTTTGGCACTTTGGCTCCTTCAGCTTTTGGTTAATATCTCCATTAAATTGCTGACTTGCAGAAGAAATTATAAATTAATTTTAAACATTATTGTGCCCTCTGGTATGGTATGGTAATGATATGCTGAAGCACAGCAATGCAATTTCATTAAGTTACATGGGTTCACAGAAAAAAAGTGTCTTCTTCGACCTTATTTCGAAAAATGGCTAGACCACAATAGAATTACATAAGAACAACAAAAAACATCGAAAAAATCACAACAACAACAAAAGTTAACTTCTATTAAACAACAACGACAAAACAACAACAACAATTACAACAATTTTAGTAGCAATGCATGAAGACGAAATAATAGCGGGCTTTGAACAACAATTAAGAGCGGTGCAATAAAATATGAACAAACAAAAAATCAAGAGCAATAACAACAACAACAAGGTAGAAGACAAACAAGCATGCTGCTGAAAGAATTGGAAACGCCACCAAAAAACGGTATGTAATGCAGGTACACACAACTAGAACAACAATGCTAAACACGAGCCGAATTATGAACACTAACAAAACCACAACACAATAACAACAACGTAGGCAAGCCAGAGCTTTAGACAAAGCTAAGAAAAAACAAGTAAAGAAAGTCTAAAGTCGGTCTATGCCGACAATGAAATACCCTAAACCTACTTTTCCAGAAAAAAAAAAAAAAAAAATTATTGTAAATTGGAGTGTCCGTGGGCGGATGAAGTCTATATTTTATATACATTTAAATGTTGAAGAAAAATTTACACATACCAAATTGTATTCCTGTAGCTCACAGTTATTGCTTTTATTGTGCTTTCGCTGTGGGAGGTGGGTGTGTTCATGGACGGATAACTCCCAATTTTCAAACACACCTTAGTTTTGGAATAAAATACATACATACCAAATTTCATCTCTGTATGACAAACATAACCTTAATTATTGAGTTTTAAACTTTTTGGGTTGTATGGGAGGTAGGCGTGTCTTTAGGCAGATGATGTCCATTTAACATAAAAAACATACCTGCCAAATTTTATCTCTGAAGGTTAAACAGAGGCTTATTTATTCCGTTTTCAATGTTTGGGTTGTATGGGAGGTGGGCGTATCCGTGAGCGGATGACACCCATTTTTCGAAGACATCTTTGTGTTGATATAAAACACATACCCACCAAATTTTACTGTTGTAGGTTAATTATTAGCATTTATAGCCAGTTTTAAATTTTTGCGTTGTATGGGAGGTAGGCGTGTGCGTAAGCGGATGATCTCCATTTTTTAAAATCATTTTTGTTTTGTTTTTAAAAAAAACATACGTGCTAAATTTTGTCTCTGTGAGTTAAGCAAACGCTTATTAATTGTGTTTTCAGTTTTTGGGTTGTATTGGTGGTGGGCGTGTCCGTGAGCGGATGATTTCCATTTTTCGAAGACATCTTTGTGTTGAAACAAAACACATACATACCAAATTTTGTTGTTGTAGGCTAATTATGAGCTGAGTTATGCAGTTTTCAATTTTTGCGTTGTATGGGCTGTAGGCGTGTCCGTGGGCGGATTCCAAAAATATTCACTTTTGCCTTTCGTGCCCACTTAAGGCTAGGACAAACAGAATCACCTTATTTATCAAGGTCAACGTAATAGGCTTGAAAAGTGCGTATTTCGCATTCTTTCTTTAGTAACTTTGTTATTTGTTCAGGGATTATTTTTGTTTTTCTTGTTTTTATGAGTTATGCATGTGTAAAATTTTACGATTTTTACTGCACCGCTTAAGAATTACTGGAAGAATTTAAAACATTTTCAATTTTTTTGTATTAATGTGTTGTTCTTTTCTTTTCTTTATATTTCTTTGGCCATTAATTTTGTTAAAGACTGTTGCTACAATTTGAAAAATAACGGTAAAATACAATCATACACTCACTTGCAAACACTCAAACACACACAAGTATACTTGTGAGGCCAAAACAAAAACAAAAAAAAAAAATAAACAAATAACTGTCGAAATAATGCAATAACGGCTTCGAATTTAAATCATTGAAAACGCATACATAAACAATAAAAAACATTTAATGTCCTTTTGCGCTATAATGGCGCGTACGAGTGCTGGTGTCCGTGTCAGTATATATGTGTGTGTATGTGTGTGAGTGTGTGTGCGTGCGTGAGTGAGTGCTTGTTTGAATGAATGACTGAATCAATGAATTGTTGCTTCTAGTTGTTGACGATGCTGTTGCTTTGCATGTTATTGTTGTTGTTGTTGCGTTGTTGTTGTTGTTGTTGCGTTCTTGCTGTTGGTGGGTGCTTGCAACAACATTTTCATTTGAAACTCATATAACTTTAGCAGGAGTTGCGTTCGCTGCTTCTACTTTTTGAACGCTTTCTTTCTGGTTCTGGGGCTGGTGCTGTTGCTGGTGCTGGTGTTGGTCCGAGTGAGATGCTGCCGTTGATGTTGCTGTAGCACCATGTGAAATGTTCTCAGAAACATGCAACTTTTATTTTCTTTTATAGTGTTTGCTTTTTTTTTTAAGCGTTGTTGGAACAAAAGCTATAAAAATTGTTTTTATTTGTTGCTGTTCTGTCGTCTGTTGTATTGTTGTGTTTATTTTTTTAAGTTCCATTTTTTTCGTGTTAGTTGTTGTTGTTGTTGTTTGTCATTTTTAATTCAAGTCCATAAAAACTGACATTTCGAATTTGTTCGATAACGTTTTGAAGGCCTCGTAAAAATTGAAGCCTTGCCGTGCAGGGGTTGGACAAGCAAAATCGAGTTTGTGGCACAAAACATGCTTAAAGCTTGCTAGTTTTTTTTTTTGTTTTTTCTTTATTTCTCATTTTAATAAAAAAATGCTGTTCGTAGTGCTTGGCTTACAAAGGGTGCTGGGAAGAGGATGGGGGTTTAGTGGCAGCCAACATGTCGGGCTAAGTGCAATTAGTACGTTGATGGATGATGACTAGCAGCTCTTTGTTCGAATTGATGGCAAGTGCACCGTTTGGGGTTACCAACGACTACGCTGACAATGAATTGAATGGCTTAAATGCGCGTAAAAATATTTTAACTGTCAACAATTTTCATACAGATTTGACGTTTGCTGTCTACGCTCTGGTTATGGATGGTTGCTTACAGGATATGTTTTTTTCGAATACGTCTAGAGGTGTACTGAGCATGCTGTTTGTGCAAAAGTGGCAACAAAATTAAATTTTCCAACTCGAAACACTTTTGTGTACTCACACACAACCCAGCTATATGATCAGTGCTTGAATGTTTTTATGTTTTTATTGCAATTTAGATTATAATAATAATACAAAAACTTTTGAATATTTTTTTTTAATTAAATTCAAGCATCATTGTAGACCTTATGCAGTCCTTAGCCGTATGGATGGCTCTTTTGTTTGAATTAAATTGCAGGCATCATTTTCGAATGATGGTCATATGGCGGCCACATAATCTGATTGCTTTCAGCCAATCCACTTCAATGTGCTTTTGATTAATTATGATTGGCAGAAATCATCAAAATTAAAATGAATTTTCATATTTTGTATGCTGCATGCTAGCGTCGCTGTCCCCACTGCTCCACAACTTGTGCTGGCTGGCTGGCGTTATGGTCATATACAACAAATCAACCAAAATATGATTAAAAAAAATATATAATATTTGTGTTTAAATCAAATTCGAAATTTCAAATCAATACTTTCAGCATTGGTCTTCTTCCTGCTCCATCAACGCGAAACTAACTAGAATTGCAAAAATTATGGATAACTTGAAAGGATATTAAATGAGTCTCATATGGAACGAACGCTTGGCAGTGTGAATTGGTTATTAGATGCTTCATACTTCATGACTGCATCTACAGGCCATCCATCCATTCATCGTGCATTCATTCATGGTGTGAGTGGGAGTGTCAGTGTGATTGTGTGTTTGATGGACATGTTTGCTTTAGCATTGCCATCTATATATTTTGAATCCGTTCACGGCATTTGACCCTTCCGTTTGGCATTTAAATTCATTTCAGCCACAAGTGCAAATATGTTCGGCTGGCAACACTGAACTTTGAACATAGCGTGCATTAAGCCAAAATCATAATAAAATAAAATTTTCCAGCGTTATACACACTATCATTGTTGCTAGTTGTGTGTGTTTGTTGGCTTGTGTGCACAAATTATTGAAATAAATAAAAAAGAAAAACTTATTCAATCCATTTTGAATTGTTCCATATTGCTAATTGTATGAAGCTAAAATAATTAAGCAAAATTATTGATAACTGCAATCAAAATGATTGGTTATATTAGATAAAAGTTTTATTGACTTGCTCTGTCTCTAGATAGAAAATATTTTAATGCATTGGTTTGGGGAAAAAGTATTCGGCGTTTTCCGGTTCAGCTTTAAAGTCTCATAAAAGATTAGCTGCATCTGGCAACTAGTTTTGGTTATTGTTTAACAGTACCTGATGAGTGAAATTTCAGAAGAAATATAGTTTACAACTATACTATGACAAGGGGAAGATTTTTTCAGGGGAGTGTGAAGATAATCTATCCCAATCAATGGCCAGCAAATGGTTTATTCTCTATAGTTCTAGAAATTTTGAAGTGAAAGATGCTCCTCGCTCTGGTTGATTTATCAACCAAAAATTCGATAAAATTGCTGATGAGGTTAAAAAAAATCAACATCACGAGATCATTAAGATACGCAAGGAACACAGTTTTAAACCATTTGCATAAAATTTGTTCTTAAAAGTAGCACACACACACAAATTGGCCATTTCAGCCCTTGAAAGGACTTTGACCGAGCTTCTTATGATCAATTGTGTTGTGTGTGTGTTATAAAATGTTTGCACACAATTGACCGAGAACTGGACCTACATGTTTTATGCCGACTCCGAACGGCTAAAGTTCATATTCTCAAGAAGCTTTACATGGCATTATTTACTCTCTGAGGCTTGCCATTGTCTGCAGAAAGGTGGTGACCGATAAGAAAAATTTTTTATTGAAAAAAAACTTTTGCCGCGGCTGGGGATCGAACCCGGGCTCCGAGCATGCTCAGCCACACACTTAACCTGTATGCCACGGTCACCACAAAGTAGAAAGTAGCACGATGTTTAAAACATCATCGAAAACAGTCTGGAATGAAAAAAGTGAATCTCAAAGAACGGTGTTAAAGCTGGGATAGATGACAAGAAAATGATTGTTGTGTGCTTGTTGCGACTACAAGGGTGTCTTTCATTCATTATGAGTTATTAGCACCTGACCAAACGATTGATTTTAATCTCGCTGCCAGCAATTAATGGGGTTGAAGCAAGAAATAAAAAAAAAAATCCGGGAATTGTTCAACAGGAAAGGTATTCTGTTTCATCATGACAACGTTAGGCCAAACAGGTAACTGTCAAGACAAGCAAGATTTGAGCATCCTGCATATAGTCCTGCTTTTGTAGCTTCAGATAACTATTCGTTCCGATCTCTCCAACTCTCAGAAGAAATTGGCATCAAAAGAGGGCCAGGAAAAACCCTGCATCGTTTTTTCAGGAAAAAAAAAACCCTGGAGTTATACAATAAAGGAATCATGTTCCGGCTTAAAAATGGCTGAATAAAGTTAAGAAGAATAGGACATACTTTTAATAATGAAATATTTTTGAATAATGATATATATTTTAACCAAAAACGTGGAATACCTTCTTCCAAACCCTATACTTTAAACGTCAATAAACATTTTTTTCAGAAATATTACTCTTAATAGTTTTCGTATTGCTATACTACCCCGACAACAATCAGTTCGTACGTCTGCGGTTTTTTTTAATATTAACACTATCAACTTTATTTATAACAAGAAAACAATATTTCTCATACAAAGTTTGTAGTATCCTTAAAGCTTGAAATGTAATTTTTAAGAATTAATGGCAAAAGTAAAAAAAATTACAAAAACAACAACGTTAACAGCGAGATTAACCAACACAGTCATAAAATGCAATCCAAAAACTGACAACATTCAATTCATACGATAGAAAGAATGCCAGTGTGCACAAGGATAACGAGACAAATTATTTTTTGTTGATTCTGCAAACCAATTGCTAATATATTGGGAATGTTTTGAAGAAATTTCGGTTACTCTTTGATTTTATATCAGTAGTTTTTTTGAATGAATGATACTATGGCACGTGACAAAGCGGTTTGTGAAGAAATAAGATATTTAATTGAAAATTTTTATGAGAGAAATTTTTATGAAACAGATTCGGGAATGTATAAATTTTATGAAAATTTTGAATTGTGAATTTTTTCAATTGAAGGGCTTATTGCAAAAACATGATATGCCACACTGCTTTAAAAGTTCATATTTTATGCTCATTACGTTCCTTGAAGCATTATCAATATCCACTGAAAATATTGCGACCATTACCCGATCAATCTTCGCCGTAAACGTAATAGTTCTTGTAAGCATTTAAATGATTTCATACAAATATACATTTTTTTCAAAACTTTAATGTCGATTACTTCGAAATAATTTTTATGTGGCATATCATATTTTTACAATAAGCCCTTCAATTGTCAAATCTCGTTTTCAAAAGTCAATCGGAATTTGACTTTTTTTACTGAATCCCATGACTTTAGTATAAACTTAATTCTAACAGTTTGGGTAAGTTTGTTTTTAAAAAAAAATATGACAAAAAAAGGACGAAAAATTACGATTTGAGAGGGAATGTCTTTAATTATTTCGGCGGCGAGGGACTCAACTGATTGTCCCCAACTTCAGGCTTTATTATTTTGTCTTACTTTTGATTAAAGTTTTTTTTTCCCAAATATTTTAGCTGCCTTAGTGGATTCCATGCTAAAAGTTGAAAAGGCAACTTAAATCGAAGTAATGTCAACAACCCCACAAGTAGACAGAAACAGAACTTTACAAAAATTAAAAAACAATTATGAATCATCGAAAATCGAATTGAAATATACAAATGGGGTTTTCACTCATCTGATAAGATGTGTGATTACTTTTTATGTTACTCATTTTGATTGAATCCTATATTGCTTGGTACTACAATAATTTTTGGGGGGTTAAGACCCCGAAAGCCCTCTTTTGTTGCACTAATGGGTGGGCGTGATCTTGGGTGGATGGCGCCCATTTTCTTACACACTTAAGTTTTGACATAGAATACACAAATACCGAATTTCAGTTTTGTAGTTTAAATATTAGTCTTTTTAAAGAGCTTTCATTATTGGGGTTGTATGGGAGGTAGGCGTGTTTTTCATCCGATCTAACCCATTCTCGAATTTTATCTTCGCTTTTTTAAAAAAGCTTAAATATGAAGTTTCATTACGATAGCTTGAAAATGACGGCTGTAATCGTGTCGACAGACAGACAGACATGGCTAAATCAACTCATGTGGTGATGCTGATCAAGAATATATATACTTTTCTATACCTACCCACATCCAGGCGCGGATTTAGGTGGGGACTAGGGCGGGCTGTAGCCCTCGGCCCCGAGCAGGTAGGGGCCCAGCAGGCCCCCCTCTTATATATGAAGTGCTTATTGTAAAAATATGACCTTAAAATTTTAAAAAATGTATATATGTAAGAAATCATGGTTATGCTTAAAATTTATATTAAGTATAGGAACAGAATTCACCTGGTAATGGTCCATCCAATATTTTGAGTGGATGTTGATAATGCATCAGGACATGCAACATTTCGTTACAGATTTGCGAAGTGAACTTTCAGGGTTTGAGAATAGTGCTTAGAACCTGAATCTATTTGTTTGCCAAGACTATTACAGAATTTTTCTATATCTAGAAAAAACCGCAACAAAGAACCCGAAAAAATTAATTTGACTGATGCTGATAGATTCAAGCTCAGAAAAAAGTTTCTCGGAATACGATAAAAAAGGCATCATATTTAAAGAAAAATGGTAGAGTTTCCAGTTTCACGTGAACACGATTTTTAAAAAAAATCAAGTGAAAACACGAAACTCAACTTCACGTGTATTTTATCCACGAACTACACGTGAGATTCGTATTCACGTGATTCACGTGAAAAGTATTCACGTACTTGAGGCAAGAGCCGAACTTTGCATAGTTTTTGAACTCTACACTGAGAAAAAAAACATACTTTAAAATTAAACAAAAAATATTAAAATAGAAATTTAACGCCTTTGCGTTTCTACAAAACAAAATTAAAAACAAGTGTGTTTAATTTTCACCTACCTATAAACACCTTTCTTTTTTTAATTTTTCTCTTATTATTTCTTTGAAAAAACCAATAAAAATTTTAAATCAATGACAATTTTTGAATTTTTTGAATTGGTTTGACAAATATCGAACATATGATAAAAAAAACATATTAATTAAATATTAAAATATTTCGAATGCAAACTTCATCGAATAGAGTTAACATTTGGTATTCGGATATGTTAGCTCCAGTCCCGGGGGTAGCTGGTTGTGAATCTGGTACTAAAAACTCGGAAAAGTTAAAAAAATGGCATTGAAAAAAAATATGATTTAAAACATGTGTTTTGAATTTTAAAATTATTGTTTTAAATTCGTTTTTTCATAACAAAAACATTGTTTTAAAAACAAAAACTTTTTTTTTTAATTTAACTTTAAAAACAGTTGTGTTTAATTTTAATGAATTTGTTTCAAGCTCTATTTCAAAAACAAATTCGTTAGATATGAACACAATTTCTTGGCCTACACGTTTTTTAAATATTTTTGATGCAATATTTTAATATAGTGTGACCCCTCTATCTACGCGTCTCGATAATATCGTCCCCTTAGAAATAAGTAGAAAGTGGTTATTTTTGGCCTATCTCGCTTCGTTTTCGAAATATCCCGCTTTTTCTGTTTTTTCATATATTTTTATTTATTTGTGGTCTATCTCGTTTTCAGAAACTCAAAAAAAAAAAAACTATTAAAAGTTCAACTGTGCTTAAAATACACGTGAAGTTGAGGTTCGTGTTTCAAATTTCGAACTACTCGTGTTCACAAAAGTTCGAACTCCATGTTTGAGCTGAAGCTCTAGTATAGAGTTTGCTCCAGAGAATATTTTTTTCTTAATGTGATACTAAACATTCCCTAAAAATGATAAAAAGTTTCAATGAAAAAGAGAAATATATTAAATATATAGTTTTTAGAGAAAAAGACTTTGTTATTTTTGAGAACAGATATGTTTTTTATTAACGGGGGACATTACATTTGCGGCAGAGAAAACAGATCTTTTTTAGAAATTCATAACGCAGTCGAAAACAAACATTTTTCTAACATTTTTTTTTATTATTGCAGAGACTTGAACAAATTACAAGAAAAAAATTCAAAAAAATATATTTTTCACTCCAACACGGTTTTATAGAGCTCCAAACTGGTGGCAGAGAAAAAAAACGGAGCCTCGTGGTTGCAGCGCTGGGAGTCGCAAAAATTGTCCGATCTAGAAAAATAATGACTTTTTTTTAAATCTTAATAAAATTAGTTATCGTATGACAGGAGGTTTTTTTTTTAAAAAATTTTTTTTTCAATTTTTGGTGATGTTCCAAACTTGAAAGTGAGTTTTTTCGAAAAAAATATTGACTTTAAAAATTCTTAAAAAATCGAAAAAAAATTTAAAAAAAGCTCGTGTCATACGATAGCGACTAAAGTTTAAAAAAAATACAAAAACAAAAAAAAATCGATTTAAAAGAACGGCCAGTGTCATGCCCCTCCTTAAAGAAAATACTTCTCATCGTGAATGATTTATCAAAATATAGGAAACATTTTTCATTTTCAATTAGTTTTTATCTATAAATGAGAATTTTTTGGTGCGAGAAAAATACTTATCATTATTAGAGACATGAAATATATCCATTTCCCAGAAGTTAAGAAATCCTTCGAAAATGTGAAAATTTATTCTAATTGAAGAAAATTTTATTTGAAAAAAAGAACATTGCTATTATCGAAAATAGAGAAATTTTTTTATCGGAGAAAGATAGGTATTTTTTCTGAGTGTACGTTGAAGAATTAGAGGGTTATAATATGCCACAAAAATGTTCCTCGTAGTACTTCCATAAATCTTCCGAACATATTCTGTACCTTAAATTTTAAGAGCACATGGTGATTTTTGTCGATTCACCATAAGAATATGCAAAAGGGGGCAACTTTAAACCTCCCCCTAAGGTAAAACTCAGATGCTTTCAAACGCTGATACACACCTATCTTTGTTTTGTTTCCTCAATCAAAATTCGATTTTGAAACCTTATTATTTTGGAAAAAAGTTTGATTTTGTTGAACAGTTTAATTTAAAAAACAAAACAAATTGGCCATTTCAGCCCTTGAAAGGACTTTGACCGAGCTTCTTAGGATCGATTGTGTTGTGTGTGTTATTAAATTTTTGCACACAATTGACCGAGAACTGGACCTACATGTTTAATGCCGACTCCGAACGGCTCATGTTCTCAAGAAGCTTTACATGGCAAAATTTACTCTCTGAGGTTTGCCATTGTCTGCAGAGAGGTGGTGACCGATCAGAAAAATTTTTTATTGAAAAAACTTTTCGCCACGGCTCACAGTGCTTCGTCCCCATACATTGATGGGACAAAAATAGAAGGAGCAGTTGCAGATTAATGAAATTTTGTATGAGGTTCTTTATGGTAATAATTAAGAAATATCCTAAATTTGGGTCCAATCGGACGAAGCCTTCTGGTACCTCCCATACAAAGTGTGCAATGGGTCTTATATATTAATCATGCTGTAACACCCTATGAGACTGCTCAAATTCGATCAAACTTTCCAAACCACATTTTTTTTATTGTCAAAATCTCTACGCAAAATTTAAAAGAAATCGGACCAAGGCTGCTGGTACCTCCCATACAAAGTGTGCAATGGGTCTTATATATTAATCATGCTGTAACACCCTATGAGACTGCTCAAATTCGATCAAACTTTCCAAAACACATTTTTTTTATTGTCAAAATCTCTACGCAAAATTTAAAAGAAATCGGACCAAGGCTGCTGGTACCTCCCATACAAAGTGTGCCATGAGTTGCGAAAATAAATCATGCCCCAACACCCTATTTGACAGCAACACTTCAACAAAACTTTCTAAAACATAAAATTTTGACCACTGCTTCCCATACAAGCACAACATGGGCTCGAAATCAATTCAAACTACAAACGTAGTTATAACCTGATATTTTTACCGTATTCATTTTCATGCCTTATTTACAATAACTGTCATTTTGAAAAGGTTTCACTTTTATTTTATTTCAAATATTTCAGAAGATGAATCATCACAAGTGCTTTCTCCTGACACTTCCAGATCAGTACTCTCTACGGTTGTTATAATATATTTCGCTATATCTTCCATATTTCTGTTATTTTTGTTAATTGTTTTGTGCCTGTTCGATGATATTGTAGGATCGGACATTATTAGTAAATGATTCATTAAATCAGTGTTACAGTTTTTTCGAGAATTTTTCCTTGTATGGTTCAATCGAGATTTTCTAATCATTTTATGGGTAGCCTCCAAAGCTTCTTCAGATAAAGAACCTTAAAAAAAGAAATACATTACTTTTTGTAATTTAAAACACTGATTTACAAAAGGTTTACAATTTAATTATTCTATTTGATTCTTTAAACTGTCGTATACTTTTATGATAAGTATGTACATACATACCTATTGGTAAATCAAAGAAACCTATAACTTCACATCCATGAACTAGTACTTTGTGTACACTGCTCGGCATGTAATACCATCCATAGTGAATTATATAATTGTTTCTAGTAATTCGTAGAAGTTCCTTGAATGTGTCTTTGTTAATTTCTTTTCCACAACAGAGCACCCTTAGTATTATTCCGAAATTTTCAATGAGATCTCGATTAATTCCGGTAATTTCGGCAGCTAGGTAGCTATTAGAAAAAAATCGACGAGCTGTATTTCCATCGTTGGTAGTGCCCGTTCCGCACTTGACCATGTCTATGAGCAAACCAGTTCTTTTCTGAAATTCGGCCTGTATTCTGTATATTTATTATATTATAATATTGCTCTTACGAAAACTACAATATTTTTACATGTGACACTCTTGCATAAAATACTGTGATTTTTTTTTTTTTTTTGTAGCGTATGTAGGTACGTATTTATTCACCACAGTCTCTACTGGTAGTAAAATTTAATGGCTCTTACTAATATCCAACTATTTAATTTCGTATTCGATCTCGTGAGGGCTAAAAGTAATTATAGACGTAAAGAAAATATCAAAATTTTCAAACTTGTGGTTCAAAATTTTTAAACAACTGTATACGATCTGAAAGATAACAGACCGTAGTTAAAAAAACAGGAACAAAATTTTAGTCATCTTTTTTTTTTTTTTTATTGCAAGCCACTAAATATCAATATTTTTTTTTTACTTTTTCAAAAAAATGTTTGTTTTAACCCATTTCTGTGGAAGGCTCGGATAACTATGATCAGGCGAACCATATTTTTTTTTTTAAAACAACGGCATTGGCTACCAGAAAATAAATAACAAATATTAAGATTTGCTAACTTATGATTTTTTATAAATTTTTGTGTTTTAGTCCAAAAGCTACTCACCTACTTTAACGATTTAGCTCATATTTCAATTATATTTTTTTTACAGTTGTGGCTAAAAATATGAACGCAGCTAGCATTTTTTTTAAATGTCGTGACCTCTATTTCTTAAAAAGGTAATACAATTTTACGCATCTTTCGAAAAAAAAAAAATATTGTCCAAAAAAAAATAGCAACATTGAAAATTTTGGCTTTTTGTTTAGCCAAGTTTGAATGCAATATCTTAGTAGCAAGTATTTTCTACTCAGAAAATAGTTATTTTTTCCGTTTCTTGAATACATTTTCACGAAAAAAAAAAAAAGGTTAACTCATTTCAATAAAAAACCAAGTTTTTACAGAGATTTTCGTTAACACTTTTGGTGCTATTTTCTTCTATTAACTATGCCATAAAATCACCCCAACTTTAGCGCCCTCTGGTGGCTTTGTTTAAAGGCTAAAGTGCACAGTTTTTTCACGTTTATTAAGTTATTATATTCTCAATCTGAAAATAATAATTATTTACTATTTTATACAACTAAAGAAATTTTGTATTTTTGTCCACTGACGAAGCACTGTGCGGCTGGGGATCGAACCCGGGCTCCGAGCATGCTAAGCCACACACTTAACCTGCATGCCACGGTCACCAGTTTAATTTACAATTATTATTATTATTGAAATTATCAATTCAAAATGAAAGTTGCCATTCAGTCGCGAGTAATACAAAAATAAGTACTAGATCTTTATTCAGTACATTCATATCTAAAAATGTAGGCTTTTGCTTTATCATTCGTCATCAAAATATTCTTTTACTTTAAAAAATTTGCATGAAACATGAGTCGCTTCAACGTTATTTGCTTTAATTAAATCCAGGCAGTTGATGCATATTTTATTACTAGGATTTCTTTATATTAATTATTGAACATTTTATGAGCTCTTAAAGTGATCAATTTTATTTTCTTATTTTTGTTCGGAAGAGCTGAAATACCTGAACGACTTTATAAATCGCTTCAGTAGCTGTTGCTACGGCGACAGTCAAGTCGAAAATATAAACACTACCACCTGTGTTTCTTTTGGCCACAATTTTATGACAAATTATTAAGCTGCACGTTCAGCACATGCTCTGAAATAAGTTACTGTTGTTATTGTTGTTGCTGCTGTTGTTGCTGAAACAACAACTTTCGATGAATAAAGCGAAAAATTGCTCAATAAATTTAATTGGATTTAATCAAATTTGTCAATTGAACATTTTAATTATTTAAATTCAATCGTTTGCGGTTCTGCGTGCACCATGTTGCAGCAATAACAGCAAAATAACAACACGATGCTGCTGTTGCTTACATGTTGCAGCTGCTACTGCTGGACTTTGTTGCACACAGTTAACAAAAAGTTGGTAGAAATGCAAAAACTATTTTAGCTTTAGTATCAAAAATGGTTATTCATCATCAGAGAGATGGATGCCAGTTTTTTTTTTGGGTGTAGTACAACCACCCACTGGTGTGTTTATCTGAGGGCTGATGCATTTGGTAACTACTGCATGTTGCATGTCCTTCGCGTGCATGTCCTTCTTTATGCACAATAAATTATTGTTTTGAAAAACTCAATTGAATTATTTGCGATAAATTAATTTCCTGTTAAAAAGCAACGCGATGCATGTGGGCGTGAATTAGTGTGTGTTGTGTATGTGTGTGTGTGTGTGTGTGTGCATGTAAGTCTGTTTAAAAACAGTTGACATTGTGGTGGCAACAGTGTAGCGGGTGAGGGTGGCTGGTGCGACGACATGACAGGTGTGCGTGGCCATGTTTAAAGAGGCATTTATGTGGCTATTCACGCCAAAAACAACAACAAAAACAGCAAAAATAAATACAACAACGCATGCAAGTGTATGAATGTCTTTTGTTGTTGAAATTGAAATTAATAAATTTTAAATTCCATTTATTTTTTTGAATAGCAAATTTATGCACTTTATTCACTGCCCTGATGTTGTTGGTTTTTATTTATTTTTTTTTTTTTGTATGTGTGCAGTTGCATTTGCTGTTGTTGTTGATTCTGTTGACGGTGTATTTGCAAGGCCGGCAGCATGCAGTAAAAACTTGTTGTTGATTATTGTCGACAGATTTAGCAACAGCAGCAACAGCAGCAACAGCAGCGGCAAGCACTGAAAAAGCAACAACACTGTCGCATTTTGTTAAAGTCAATAAAATGCATATTTGAGGCGCAGCAAACAATTGAAGTGTGTGTGAGTATGAGTATACATGTGTGCGTGGAAATGTGTTTGTGTCAGCTAACAAGAGTTGGCATGCAAAATGTTTTCACTGTAAACATTTTAAATAATTTATATTGATTATATTTATTACTACAACAATGCATGCAGCATAAAACAATGTTGGCGAATTCTAGGCTAAGGGAGCGATTAACAGAATATTTTTTTTTAATAAAAAAAAATAATAGCTTCATGTTGCTTAAATGTAGTTGTTGCCGTCATGGCTAAATTGGAACATTGAAAATAAATTCGGTGAAAAACAGACATTCAAATGGCAAAATAAAAATCTGAATATTAAGAGAATTAAAAAAATTTTCTTAAAATATGTGCTTAAGAATAATATTATGATACTAGTATAGAAGCCCGTCATACGACGTGTCGTATTCAAAGTAGCAGAAAATATGACATTTTTCATTCAACTCAAATGCTATTTTGTTCCTGACGTCGTCAATGTGTCCTTGCTGATAAATATCAAATAAATTTTGTGTGCATACTATAAGGCTAACAATTTTTTCATATAAAAAGCACTGTAATAGCAAAACAGGTTCTGATTCAGGCTGAATGTGTTTTAAAAAGCATAGCAATAACAACAAAAACAGTTAGAGCGATATAGAGCATGGAGCAGGACGCTTATCTTTTATATATTAAGGCCCTTATTATGAGTTGCTTTCGACATTCGATCTTTGCTGGTTATCGAACAGCGAATATCGAATGTCAATTTCTTATTATGAGCAGTGCAACCTTGTCGAAATATTCGTTGTTGAACGAATTTTCAGTCGAACAGAATTTTGCTTTCGATGGGCTTCATACTGCAAAATAATTATCAAAAATGTAAGTATTTTGTGATTTTTTTTTTAGTTTTCTGACGACTTTAAACTAATTTTCAACTGTTTTTGCTAATCTTATGGCGGTGGTGAGCAACAAATCACAGTTGGAAAAACTGGTGTCATTGGTTGAGGCAAATCCTCTAGTTGCAAAAGGTATTTCTTCCAACATTTTCTAAATGATTTAGACCTCAAAAGTTCTTTGAAAGGCTGCATTTACGTGGTGGAATTCATTTCCAAGGCGTTGGAAGCGTCCCTCAACCATTTTCTACTTCTTTTTAATTCCGTAAAACTTTCATTCTCTTCTGAGGAACCCTCTTCTGATGAAACATCGAACCATAATTCCATCAAAGTCATGAGTATTTTGTTTACTTTTTTATTTTTTCCACAATTAATTTGCAAACAAACCTTGTTAAGTTATCCAAGTGGCATTTAGCGGTTAGAAATAAATTATCGTAACCAAGCCACATGAGCTAAATTCACAATTGCGCTACTCTTTGTCGAAAGCACTTCATAATACGAAACGCAAATTCGATCGGCCTGATTCGACTCCAATCGAAGATCGGAAAAAGTTCATAATATGGGCCTAAGATTTCAATAATATTTAAAGCGGTCACCACAATAATATTGTGGTACTCTCAATCAACTTAATTAGAAGTATACGCAAAAGGATCCAGCTGGTGCTTAAAGTAAAAAAGTCACATAAAATATAAAAGTCTTCATGAAAAAGTATAAAATCCAACCAGTCAAAAGTGTTCATAAAAAAGTTGGCACACAAATGCAATAAAAATTACACCTGAAAGGTCAGGGTTTTTTAACTTTTTGCAAACGTTTGTAACGCATAGAACGAAGCGAGTCCGGTATAGAAAAGTATATATATTCTTGATCAGCGTCACCACGTGAGTCGAGCTATCCATATTCGTCCGTCCGTCCGTCCGTCCATCTGTCCGTCTGTGTGTTGTCCGTATTGAGATAATTGAATGAAACTTGGTACACATAGTCACATGAACCCAAGAATCTGCACTATTGAATATTTTTGGAATCCGCCTACGGACACGCCTACCTTCCATACAACGCAAAAATTGAAAACTGCATAACTCAGCTCATAATTAACCTACAACAATAAACTTTGGTACGTATGTTTTTTGTATCAACGCAAAGATGTTTTTGAAAAATGAACGTCATTCGCTTACGGACACGCCCACCTCCCATACAACCCAACAATTTAAAACGCAATAAATAAGATTATGTTTGTCATAGAGAGATCAAATTTGGTATGTATGTATTTTATACCAAAACTAAGATGTGTTCAAAAATTGGGAGTAGTCCGTCCATTAACACGCACACCTCCCATAGCGAAAGCACAATAAAGGCATTAACTGTAAGCTACAGGAATAAAACTTGGTAGGTATGTGTACATTTTTCATCAACATTTAAATTCATATAAAATATAGGCTTTATACACCCACGGACACGCCCATTTTCAATAATTCTATTTTTTTTTTGGAAGAGTAGGTTTAGGGTATTTCATAGTCGGCCTAGACCGACTTTAGACTTTCTTTACTTGTTTTTTTTAAATATAGTTGAGAATAAGTTATTTTAAATATTCACAAAGTTAAAGTATAAATTGTTATGTCCTTTAACAAAAAATAAGACAAAAAAAAACATATAAAAGTTTTATGAACACTTTTCTGGGTCAGTGTAATTAGCGCAAGGAATTTAGGTTTGTTTGTAAATGTTTAAATATAAAATTACTATTTTCGACGAAATTTCATCGGTTATTCCAGTGACGAGGGACTCCACGAGGGACTCCATGTCTCCACGACGGACATAGCTCGACTCACGAAGTGACACTGATAAGGAATATATATACTTTTCTATACCGGACTCGCTTATTTCTATGCGTTACAAACGCTTGCACAAAGTTTATATACCCGACCTTTCAGGTTTAGGGTATAAAATCGTAAGTTTTTAAACTTTAATCTGATATGGCGCTTTTTTAGTAGCAATTTTAAAAATAACGTTTTTGACTCAAAAGTTACGTTTTCTCAATTAAGTAGGTACACTTTGGAAATCTTTTACAGCATCACTGGTAAGCCGGAAAAATGCATGTACCTTAATAATTTTAGCTCTATGATATTGAATCATCTCTATGATAAATGATCAAGGAAAGTTATTTTGATGAACGTTTGTATCGTTCTTAATTAATTAAGATTTATTAAGAACGTCAGGCTAGAAGTCGGGCTAGACCGACTTTAGACTTTCTTAACTTGTTTTTATTTAGTAATAATATGTATTTGTAATAATAGTTATAATAAAAATAATTGTTTTTCAGCCAACTTTTAACAGAAACATTAAATTAATCAATCACTCCAGAAGAAAGTACATTGAAGTCCTGTGTTTCATGAGACTCGGTTATTTTTGCATGAAATGATAGCCAAAAATTTATAGAAAATGAAAAATTTTCAAATCCAAAAGTGTGCCTTTTAATAAAAATGCGTTCGTACTGACAGCACTGAAAGTGTACCCAAAAAAGTACAATTGAACATTCAGAAAAAAAGATTCTAGGAATATGATAAAAAAGGCATAATTTTTAGAGAAAAATGATATAAACTTAAGAGAATGCTTTTCTCTAAATGTGATCCTAAAAACTCTCTAAAAATGATAAAAATGATGAAAAAGAAAACTATAAAAATACTAGCAACCCTCCGCGGCCTTGCTCGCGATATGTTTTAATATAAAAACAATGTCTTATGTAATTTGTTGCTATATTGTTTAATTATTGTCATATGTATTCAAAATTAAAATTATTTTAAATCTTATATAAATTCATTATTTTCGGTTGTTTTCTGATATCAGGTAGATTTTCTATCCTTAATTTCCTATCCTAAAAAGACCAAAATATTACGGAAAAACAGTTCTGCGTTAGATAATCACAGACATTCAAAAGGATGGACCTTGTGCTTGGTTTTTTGTCAAAGTAAAACACGTTGGTACAGAATTGTAAACTTATATCCCCTTAAATGTGAGGGAATCAAAGGGATTCGAGGCATTCAAATATTTTTTCCTCTGCTGGACCAGTCAGAATAATACCCTTAACACGTAACTGAACTCCATTGCATACAAATTCGAAAGTAAGCCATCTTTTGTTTTCAGTGCTTTGCTCAAGCATGAAGTAAACTTTATGCCTGTATCCAACTGTCAGAACTATTGAAGCAAAGGTACCAGTTTTTAGTTACCGCGAATATTCGTGCACAATTCTTGAACTTGCTCTTCATGCCAAAATAATGACTTTTAAGAAGCTTCTTTAAAATCGCCCGAAATTACCGGAAAAAAACAAAATTATCCGAGCTTCATGAAATGAACGAATATCTCTTTCGTTAAGGACGTGAATTCGTTCTTATTATTCTCGATTTACAAATGTAAGTTCTTTAACTGTACAAACCTTAAAAAAATAACCTACATAGCTTTCTAAAATAACTAATACCGATCCTGTGTAAAAAAAGTTATTGTGTGTTTCCGATTAAAAATTTGCTTATAAAACCCGCATGTCTTTGATTTATTTAACATTTTATACTTTTCTAACCCCACTTCTATGAAAAAATTTTTTATTTTATCACGAAATAGCCGCGAAAAATTTAAGGGACTCTGTTTTATTTTTAAATATTACTGAAAACCAAATAGAGCAATTTTGAAAAACTTTACTCTTTTTTATTTTATACCTCAGCCTTTGAAATAAAACTCTTTGTAGTGGTTTATCTATAATTTACTTCTTTCAATAATAATTATTTCTTAATTGTTTCTGATTTAGCAAAAACAGAAAAATTTTAACCGTTAGACTAAGTCGGCTTTGATAAGTATCGAATCATTTATGTAAGAACTATGACTTTACTTCTGACTTCTTTTTATAGTACGAAAAGATCTTCAGTTTGTCTATATATATTGCATTGACTACCTATAGATCAATTCAAATAAAGAGAATCCTAATGAAAAATAAAGCAATTTATGAGATATCATGTTAAATGTTCAACAATTAATAAAAATTGTAGATCGAAGATATTTTCATTTTTTAATAATTTAAAACTCGAAGTGAAAATTTTATTTAAATCAATGATACATATTCATGAGTTATTAAACAAACAAAAAAAAAACGAATCTTTGAGATTAATTTGTACATAATTCCATAGATATATCCAAGCTCTTTTATACTGCAAGTTGAAACCATTTTTATACCATAAAAATATAAGGTGATGTGATTAAATTTCTGCAAACGTTTGTAACGCATAGAAATAAGCGATTCCGGTATAGAAAAGTATATATATTCTTGATCAGGTGTCATCTCATGAGTCGATTTATCTATGTCTGTTTATCCGTCCGTCTGTGTGTTGTCCATAAGCATAGGATAAGAAGCAGTTGAGATAGCTCCATTTTGGTAGACATATTGAAATGGATCGAAGATCTGCACTTTTGAATATTTTTGGAATTCACCCATGGACAAGCTTACCTCCCCTACAACCCAAATATTTAAAACTCCATACATAAGCTTATGTTTGGCCAAAAGAGACACAATTTGGTTTATATTTTATATCAAAACTAAGATGTGTTAAAAATAATGTGTGTAATACGAATAAACTCATACCTTTTTAAAATATTTAACTTTTGGGAAATGTATACAAAAATAATTCTTTATCACTTTAAATGCTTATAAATAAACATATAAAAAAACCCATGAAATGCTTGTAAATATACATAGTATAAAAAAACCTAAAGTGAATCTTTGTATTTTATCCTTTTAAGGCAAATGCACTTCAAAACGTCATGCTCTTTAATTTTAGCCTTAAATTTTAACAAAAATTTCGATTCCCCTTTTTCTGAAGCTTTATTATTCTGCACACAGTAGAGAGCGAGTAACAATTCTACTGTTTATTTGGACCGGAAAAATTCCCACTGCAAATTATTATTACGTTGAGACAGCAACAAACGAAGAACTCATAAGAATTTCTAAAATAAGAAATTCCAATTGAAAAAAATAAAGCAAAGACATAAATGCAAATACCTAAATAAAGCTAATATTAATGTTTAACACAACACCATGTTGCTCTATTTATTTTCAAAACAGCGCGCAGCCGCAAATCAACACAACATAACCAGTCGATTTCGCAGTCGCAACCAGGGCTGCCGTTTTGGTAAAATATTACCAAATTTGGTAAAAAGATTTCGACTTGGTAAAATGGTAAATTTTTTTTTGGTTTGGTAAATTTAAAATCAATGAAAATTTAAAATAAGTTGCAATTCAAAAAGTGATTGTATAAAAATTATATCAATCATGCTCATTGTGAACCACCATCCTTATAATTGAAAATAACTGAAAATATATAATTCAACGCATCAAGTGAAAATTACACGAATGAACGCAAAGCAAAATGTCAAAAATTTGAATTTGGCAGTTGCTTAGATCGTCGTCTTAGGAAAATTGATGTATCGCTAAGATCATGATACAAAAATACAGGTAGTATTGACGTTTCCGTCAACTACTTCAAATTGCCAAAAAATGTATCGAAGAAGAGAGCGCTCATAAGCAAACAACATAATACAAAGGGCACATTCAGCAATATTGCCAAAACTTGAGGAAAATTAAGTTTTGATAGCGTTTAGTAAAACTGATGAGGTGTGAGACGCTAAAATGTAAGCTACTGTCTCAACTGTTCAGAAATTAAAAATTTCAACTTTGAATCTGTGTTAATTAATTACATATACATCAATCTGAGATGGTGGGAAATAATTTTCAACACATAGTAAAATACTTATAATTTCTATATGATTTTTTTAAAATGCAGTTTAATAGTAGATATTTTTTAGGTACTTAAAAATCAAAAATATGCACATGAATAAGATATGCACTTAAAATAGAAAAATTATAAATAAATAGTATGAATTATTGTAATAGTATAATAGGCTACACATAAACGGTACATGACTTACATTTCATCAACTTGACAACTTTAAGACGCTTCATATAGCAGCCCATTCAGCTAAAACATAGCTCACCTAGGTACACTGTCACAACAGTTGACTACGCTGAATGTGGCCAGTAACTGTTTTGCTTTGACTGCCGTTTTTGCCGTTTTTGACAGCAGCCAGTTCCCTTCTGAAGTGAAAATAAGCTGCTGTCAATGCTATCTGTATTTTTGTATCATGGCTAAGATGGATGAGTAAGTTTTTATTTTTAATAAATTGATTTTCATAAAATTTATATTCTAAGCGATTATGTTATTTCTGTTTAGATACGTTATTTGAAAGAAGGCGACCAATGTGAAAAGCGATGAAACATCTTCAAGCGTACAATAAATGTTAATTTAATTAAAAAATATGTATAAAAGTATTGTTTCTTTAACTCAAAAATAAAATTTTTTTGTGTTTGGTAAATTATTTTTCATTTTGGTAAATTTTTTGATGAAATTTGGTAGAAAAAAATGTTTGAGAGTGGCAGCCCTGGTCGCAACTAAATTGTCTCCTTCTCGTTCATCGACTTGGCTTAAATTTCTGCACGAAACAATTTGCAGCATTTTGCAGCGAAATCAACAATGTGTGCGCTGCAAACAACGATAGCCATCGACGCTATCAACAATCGACCTGCTTGCAAGAAATTTGAAGGAAAATTAATAAATTTTTAACTAAAATATCAATTTTACGGAAAAACTATTGATCTGAGATACATGTCACCACTGAGTTTTTTGTTGGAAACGGCAAGATCTTTCATTTGCTCATACATCATACCCACCTAACTGTTAAGGTGTAGGCAGCATATGGAAAAAAAGTGATTAATTTGATGAAAAATATTGACTTAAGTAAGATTATTGGCCAAAAACTTCTTAGCTTTTTAATAACTTAAAATTCTGAGGACACAAGTGGTTCCGGAGATCCTGAGCATCATACATGAAAAAGCGAATCTTGGAGTTTCATTTTTATATGATAGTATAGATAACGTTTTTAGAGAAAAAGACTTTTTATTTTTGAAAAAATATTTGTTTTTATTGAAGAAAATACTTTTCTTAGTGAATTTTTTATCAAAATATCAGAAAAATTTCTCAGTTTGAATAAATTTATCTCTATAAATGAGAATTTTTTTGTGCGAAAAAAATACTTATCGAAAATGTAAAAATTTATTCTACTTGAAAATGATGTAAAAATTTACTCTACTTGAAAAAAATTTTATATGAAAAAGAGAAAATTGCTATTATCAAAAATAGAGACATTTTTTATCGGTGAAAGATATGTGTTTTGTTCTGAGTGCACCCTTTGTAGCATCATTGCTGCTGACCGTGCCAAGCACTTATATGATTTTTATATTACCTGAAACCCTCAAAACCAAGCTTTAATGTACATAATAAATATGCACTGACCACCGCCTACATTAAAGAACAAATTTTGACATTCGAGCTAGTTGGTTCAACACGTTTCTACCAAGTAATCGGTTAAAGTCAGTTGGCCGTAGATTGCCTTTAAGTAACTACATGTTCTGTCATGGCTGGTCGGCATCATAAAAAGCAACAGAGGGTAAAATATTGAAAAAAAAAAACAAAAACAAAAAAACGGCATAAGGTCAAATGCAGGCATCTCACCCGAACATGACATGTGAGCCAAGCTGTTGCAATGTTTCAAAGTCTTCTCAATCGAAACCATCGCAGCTCCAACTTGCAGCTCCAACACCCAACAACAACAACGACAATGACTGTTTGCCTGGTCCAGCAGACGACGGAAGCACATCACACATCACAGCCGAAATAACTGTTAAAAATATTAGAAAAGAAATGGGAAACTTGCAGAAAAATAAAACGTACATAAAATAAAATAAAATAAAATTAATATACGAGGAAAATAGAGTAAGCAACAAGAGGAAGTGGCAAACGAACAGTGATGATAGAGTGTGGAAAGGAGAACCACATACTTCATTGATATATGAATTCAAATCCCGCTGGTCTTATTTCAAAAAGGGTATTCGCTCCTTCTAACGTACGCTTGTGAACTGTACAAGCAAGAGCTGGTATATGTGAATGAGTCTTGTGCATGAGTCCTGTCTTGTGCTGATCTTTTTTTGCTGTGACATAAGGCTTTGCTAGCGTTACGCTTTAACTACTGAGTATATGTTGCAACAGCTCGTTGACCGATCCAGAACAAATGTGCCTTTAAGGATCGTCCAAGCAAAGCGGCAAATGTGCCAAATCGACAAATGGTCGCTTCATTTCCGTTTTACCAACATCAGTGTGAGCGTGCAACTGTATGCGTTTTTGAAGAATTTATGAGGGTAACCTAAAGAAAGCTTTTCAGTTGGTGACCTTCAAAAGAATGTTGTATCTACTATTGTAAAGATGCATAACAAATTGCTAGATTCATGCGTTGTACAGTTCTAATTTTTAATTTTAATTGCTGTGTTCTTGCAATTTTCATTTCAATTAAAAATAAAAGTTTTCATTTTCTGCTTGTTTCTCTTCAGCATCACTTTGGCTTTAACCAGCACGTTGGATTTTTTTTTTGTTGTTGTTGCTTTTTGGTAAACTCCTTGCCAGTTGTTGTTGGTTGGTCAAGAATAAAAAAGGACCTCAATTACATGCTTCGACCATCGTCTAGTATTTCATACATTGTTTTTTCGCATTAAGACTTGTCGACTGTTTGAGCGATGTTGTTGTTAGTGTTGTTGTTGTTGTTGTTATTGTTGTTGTTATTTAGTAGAATTCTTTTTACAGCTTGGCCAGCAAGTGTGTAAACCGATATAAAGTGGGTTGCTGCAGGCTGTTTGGGCATTGTTTGGGGTTTGGGGGTTACACACACATACAGGCGTACAAGAAGTAGAAGCTAGCTAGTAGACGTAAAAAAGCGCTGCTACTACTAGTGCTGTTTTGTTGTTTTAGCAGATTCCTCGTATTACGTCAAGTCAGTCAAGTTCTCACTCGAAAGGGTTCCGTTCTCATTTGAATGGTTGTTGTTATGGCTGTCATTTGAACGGACGCTGGGGCGTTAGAGGCGTCTTTGTTGTTGCTATAATGATACTTGTTGTTATAGCATGTTGCTCGCTCATATGGCGTTTGATACTGCATGTTGCCGCTGCGGCTATTGTTGTTGGCAATGTTGATTCTGCTGTTAATAGTGCAGGGGCAGGGGTTTCTTGGACCTCCTTTGGCGAGCGGGTGTTTTTGTTTTTATTTATTTTCTGATCTCGGTTTTTATTTGTTTCGGCTTGAATTTATTTCTGTCATTTTATTTGTTAATATTTTTTATACTTTTAGCTTGGCTTGGCTTGGCTTGGCTTTGTTTCTTGTTGATTGCCATGCGTGCTCGTTTGCTGGGTCCACCCATTTGTCGCAGTCTTTTCAGTCAGACAGTCAACTAGCCAGTTAGTCATTCAACGCTCGTTGAGTATTTGTGTTGTTGTTTTTATTTATGTTGCTGCTGCTGCTCGAGTTAGTGTTGTGTTTGTGTTGGTATTTGTGATTTTCAATGAGGATCAAAATTTATATTGGCTAAAAAGTCCCCCGAGTGCTTTCAACTCACACATTTACACTTGTAACAAATTGTAACGCAGCAGCTACGATGGTTGTTGTTGTTGCTGTTTTTCTTTATTTTTGACGTTTTTTGTTTTTTATTGTTGCTGTTATTGGTTCTTGTTGGTGGACACTCATCAGCAAGAATGATGGAAAATGACAAACATGCTCACACATACGCACTCACTGATGTGGGTGTTACAGTTTGTTGTTTGTATGGGTGTAATTTTGCTGCTATGGCATTGACATACACACACACACAAGCAATGCGACATACATGTTTGTACCATTTTGTGTGTGTGTGTGTGTGTGTGTGTGTGTGATATCCTTGAGTAATATTTATGACCGTTATTTTTGATTATAACTGTAACTATGACTGTAACGGTTTTCCGAATTGAACAGCAACGCATCGTGTTGCTGGATTTAGATTATATGCCTCCGAGTGTGTGTGTGTGTGTGTGTGCGTGTGCGTGCGTGTGAATGAGGGACAAATGTTGTGGATTGTGTTGCTTGGTGCTCACTCTGCTCGCGTCCACAACAACACTTACTGGCAAGGACATAAATGACTTTTGGGGATTTTGTAATTTCTAGAGTTGAAATTGATAACAAGATATTATATGTTGTTGTTGTTATTTTTATTTTTATTGCCGTTGTTGGCTTAAGCTGCGTAACCTTTTTTTTAACATAGAAATGTATGCATTCTACCAACAAAGATATGGATATATTTGGTATTAGTTTGTATGTGTGTATGTGTGTGTTTGTATTTTCAATTGTTATTAGTTTTATGTCCTTTGGTGGAATGAAAAGTAATTGGATTTGTGTTTTTTTTTTTTTTTTGTTGTGTGTTATTTTTCTGCTATGCTAGAATTCAATAAATAACAGTTCATTATTTTTGAATAGCTTTGAAAACTGAAATGTTATTTATTTTATTGTTGTTGTTTTCAGCAAAACATCATGCCTAGTGCTTAAAAAGACCGCAATCCTCAGTTATAAACTTAAGTATTTTTTGTAGTTCTACTGCTTGTCTTAAATAAAGATTTTAAGCACTCCTAAACTCAGAGCCAGATCTGCTCTATGGTCTCTGATCCATAAAATTTTTTTTTTCTGAGTCTCTATTTCAACAAAAATTTGAAAATTTTAACGCAATGAAGTTTATGCACCAAGATTTTTTTTCAATTTCCCCCATAAAACATGGCATATTTTTTGAAAAAGTTTTGATTTAAGCAACTTTCATATATCAGTAACAACAACATGGGTAGTGCTCAAGTATGTGTATGTTTGTGTGTGCATATATCACAGCAAAAGTGCCATCTTCAGCGCCACTCTTCGTTTGTCATAATAAATGACATTTTGTAAAGATACACAAACACACACTCACACACACTCTTACACACATGCAAAAGGTATGCAAAAACAAAAACATATAGAAAACAGAAAAATTCTAAATAAAAACAACTTCGTTCTTTGTGTTTAACGAGCTGAATTTTGTATTTGTTTTTGAACAACGACAACGACAAAAATGAATTCAGTTCAAGACCGCTTAAGGGCGCAAAGTATGTTGTTACCCACCCACATACACACACACATACACACACATGAGCACACACAAATACCAACTCAAGCACCAACACATGCACATTGCATTCCAGCCAACACGTTGCCTCATTTGTTATGCCTACACGCAAAATAAATATTCATATGAATTAATCTTCTTGCACACCAAGCGACAGCGGAAGTGATGCCATGTTTGTTGCATACCATTCAGCATTCAACAAAATACGTACGAATGCTTGGGAGTTGGGAAAACGTTGGCATTGGTTAAGGTGTGTTGAAAAAGAGTTGCTGAGCAATGAGGGATAAAAATAAACTTAAACAAAAGAAAGCAAGAAATAAAAGAATTTCGTCATGTTGTTGCTCTACTTGCCTAACCGGATGCCTATTAATCTCTTTTTGTTTCCTGTTGTTGTTGTTGTTTATTCCACATTTAATGAGTTTGTCTCGCAAGCACATGTGCATGTGTGTTTGTATGCTTCTTCTGTCTACCTCCTTAGTCGTAGATGCTCAAGTTCAAGGAATATTTATGACGTTTGCGGCAACAAATGCTTTTGTAACTAACAAAACGGCTACAACAACAACAACAACAACAACATTCACAATACCAATGTTGTCGTCAGAGCATAGATAGACATGACTGTCATGTCTGACACTGACATTCCATCAGTGTTTAGATGTTTGTGACACAACGTCAAACGATTCGCAATCAACAGATAAAGAGTTAAATTTAAGACGTAAGCATAACTGCAAGGACGAGAGGCAGGCATGGTTGAATTTTTTAATTCTTTAGATTGAAAATTCTGTGCTGCAGCTTGTTTATGCCATGGGCTTTAATCTCAGATGAAATATATACATATTAAGGTTCTTCGGAGATGATGTTGTAAAAGTCTTAACTACCCACAATCATCCGTCTTAAAGCAGCAGTTGTGATGAAGTTAAAATAATTTAGTGGAACTATAAATCTCTAGGGATATACATATAATAATATAACATAAATAAATTCTTAAGTTACAAGTAATGCTTACTTACATTTAGCAAAAATTGAAACGTCCTCACGGTTAAAAATTTTGAACTAGTTTTTAATCCAAACTTTGGTTTAAAGCAATTTTTAATCCTAAAAGTACTAATTTTTATTCCATATTTTAGTTTAATTTTTTTTTAATCCGAAAAAGTTTAAGTTTAAGACTATTTTTGGACTACAAATTTGTATGAAAGTAGTAATTTCAGGAAAAAGTATTTATGTTATTTAATAGCTCAATTACAATGTAGCAGTGGCAGAGACAGCAGCTGTGTCAGTGGCAGCGGCAGTGATCAGCTGTTTCGTATTTTACTGCCTGCCAATTACAATCTAGCAGTGGCAGCGTCAGCATCAAAATCAGTGAATATTGAATTTTCCTAAGTAGTTTAATTATTTGCATGTTGGCAGTGAATTTAGAAATAGGGCTGACCTCGGCAGTGCTGCTTACTGCCACTGCTGCTATGTAAGTTTTACCATTGAACAACAGTATTCCTAAAATAACAGCTGATCAATGCCACTGCCACTGACGCTGCCACTGCCGCATTGTAATTCAGGTATAAGATTGAAAACTACTACTACTACGAAATTTAAGCTAAAATAGTTCTAAATGTTGTTAAAGCATCCGAAAGTTATTTTTAATAAAATGAAACAAATTGTTTATTAAAATCTGAACCAAAATATTATTTTATACATTATTACAGTAAACAGTGTTTATACCTTTGAGGATTAAATAGTAATCCCTTTTCGGATTACAATATTTTAAACTTTTTTGGACTAAACTCTAATCCTTTTTGTATTATAATATTTTAAACTTTCTGTGGACTAACAATTATTCCTTTTTGGATTAAGAAATTTTAAACTTTTTGCGGATTAAAAATAAATCCTTTTTGGATTGAAAAATTTAAAACTTTTCATTGGGTTAAAAAATAATCTTTTTTTGGTCGTGTCCTATATGTAATCCAAAAAAGTTTAAAATTAAGCCCAAGATTTTTAACCGTGCTGTTATGAAGTACTATAGTAGCATGACAAGCGAAGATTTAAGCAATCTTAGAGTAAATCCCATACTTCGATCAATTGTTTGATTTTGAAAATTTAAACATTGCTATTAATTTTAATTCATGACATGTAGTAACAAGTGTAAGTCTCTACATATAAAACAAAGTTGCTTAAGGTACTATAACAGTGTGTAACAAATAAAAAAAAATAAGTTTCATTTTTTTTTTTAGAACATTATTCTTTGAGGTCTTAAAAATACGTTTACCAAATTTTTTATAACTAGTAAGTTTTACCTTCAACTTAAAAGACCGAAGTTAAAATTCCCCCACGGCCAAATTGTAAGGATAAAAAATCTTAAATTAAAACCTTTTTGTATGAGATTTGAAAAGTTTATGGCCACAAATGCTGGAAAAAATTATTGAAAATTGGACCTTCAGATCAGGTGACGTCTGAGCCAGCGGTCATATGACACAAATCATGGGAGGTGGGCGTATTCGTACATGGATGACGTCCGTTTTTCTAAAACACCTTAGTTTTGACATAGAATACAAAAATACTGAATTTCAGATTTACAGCTTAAGCATCAGACTTTTTATAGAGTTTTCATAGTTATGGTTGTATGGGAGGTAGGCGTGGTTTTTATTCGATTTAGCCCATTTACGAACTTGATCTTTGCTTTTGAGAAAAAAGCTCAAATATCAAATTTCATTATGATAGCATGAAAATTACGGATGTAAGTTTTATTTTTAAACAAAAAAATAAAAATTGTAACATGATAAAAATTATAATTATTTTTGAGCCAAAAGCTAAAAATTAAAAAAATTATTTTTTTTTGATTTGTTGAAACAAATAAAAATCGAAAATTATTATTTGGTTTAAGTAAAAAAAAAAGATCAAAAAATGATTTTCATTTTGGATTTCAAAAATAAAAATCAAAAAACAGATTTTTAAATATGAGCAAAAAATTAAAAATCACAAAATAAGAATTTTTTCTTAGTGTTTTTTATTGCTCAAATTGATTACGGTCTCTGGAAATAATGTAATAGAAAATTATTATTATGACTTAATTTATTTTCGCATGAAAAACACATTAAGTAAAATGCGTGCAAAAAAGATTTTAAAGTTCAGTGATAACAAAGCTGATGCCAGATTTCCAAAATACAGAAAGTATACCTAAATGATAAACGAAACCTTTTCTACTTTGTCTCCTCAGTCCGATTGTTTGGACCATTTTGCATTTATTTTTATTTATCTTCCGAATATTAAAAATAATACTTAAGTTATGGACTTCTTATCGAAACCAAAACACAGAAAAAATTAAAAGTAAGCATATAAATAAAACAAGCAAAATTTAAAATTCGTACGATCATTTCATTAAGTTTGACTGTTGCAATTCATTGAGTTAGTGGAAAAGAAAACTAAGCGAATGCCCTTATATAGGTGCCTTTTTCGACTCTGTCCTATGTTTAGTTTGCGAGCTACACAAGAATTAATGATAACATATTACTATTAATTTAAAAATAAAGTAAAGAACCTGATTTTTAAAAATTCCCAAAATTACAAATTCGTTCAGCGCATTATAAATCTGATGTTTTAGCATATATATTATCTTTGTACGATGAGTAGTAAAGGCTGTAGGTATACCCGAAAGTATTACTCAAAAACGTTTCATGGCCTTGAAAAATTTTGTTAAAATGATCCCATACCAACCGCGCTGTAAGACGTTATTCTACGTCAAAATTGTATAATTATGAAAGATTTCATGATCAAGAACAAAATTCCTAGCTATTTACACCAATATTCATATTTTGAATTTCACACATTTTGTGCAATAAAGGTTTACACGAAAAGGTCCTTCTCCTAGCTGATCTCAAATTTGTGAGATTTGTCTTAAAACTAATAATCACGCAAACGGAGAGCAATTTCATTTTACTAAAAGCCTATGGACGGGAAATAATAATAATTTATTTAAAATAATATGTATAAATTTTGGATATTTTTCTCGAAAAATATATATTCAAGGCAAAACTATTTTTAACATTTTTCGATTAAAAATTTATAATTTATTAAATTTGTCGAATCGAAACACGTCATATTGGAACCATTTTTTAACATTTCTTAAAAATGAGAATTCGTCAAGAGCTTAAGTTTATAGCTTCACGATGTGCCAATAAATAGAAAATATTTATAAGAGATAGCAAATTTGCTAAAAAGCAAATTTATAAGAGATATTTATTGTTCCTAGATTTTAACATTTCAACAAACAAAAGCGATTGCTGGAGTATTTAGTGAAGCCTAAGAGGTACTGAGGTACGAAAATGGGCCTCAACAACATTATGAGGAGGATGCTAAAAATTTCGAAAATGTCTAGTTTTCATTTAAATTAATTTTATTTTATAAACTTATTTGTATTCTTTTCGAATATAAATTAATTTTCTTTTGCGTTCATTGCAGTAAGTCACTGCAAACCAGTAAAATCATAAATTTGTCATAAATGCTTAAAACTAATGGTTTTACCATTATGAATGTAACAATTGATGATTGGTAAACTGATAATTTTTACCGCGATGTGTTTCAGGTGTTCAGTAGCTGTGCCGATTTCCTTGGGTCTCGATTTTTGAGACTTTTGTCAGATCGACTGCCAAATTGTATTTTTTGTGAATTTAAAATTCCATTTAAATGTTTTGTTAACTATTGAACTAAGCTTTCAAACGAAATTGAGAGCTCCAAAAAATTATGTTTTAAGCCAAAATTATGGCTTCTAAACGAAACGTGTTCAGCAGGTGGGTATCCTTCCCTATCTAATATTTTGCACACAAAGGAAAAATAATTTAAAAAAACCATCACTCTCTATAATCTTATATTAATACTTATACCATGTACCAAAATTGAACTTAAATTGGTGCTGAAAAAACCAAGTCTTGCCTTATTTCAAGTATGGGGCATTGAACTGCATCATTATTTTTTTAAGTTCTAGGTACGCCTTCATACAAAATATTTTGCTGAAAATTTTTCGGCAAAAAGAAGGTTGTTCAGAGTTTGTATTGCATTTTTTGGCTTCTAATTGGTGTCTGGTTGGCTGTCTTGGCAAGATTTCTTTGGAAAAGTTGTTCAGAATGTTATAGACTTTATCATTTGTAAGCATAACAAATATCAAAAAATAGGTCTAGACTCTAGAGCACCTTTAAGTCAAAATTCTAAAATATTATTTGTTTTCTCTGACTTTTTCATATTTTTGACAGCCAAAACTTGTCAAAACCTGCACAAAAATTATATACTATAACATAATTCCGTAAAACGTGAGTGCGGAACGTTTGATTTTTTGAAAAATTTCATTGCATATTTTTAGACATTTTTTTGTTTTGTGATTTATTGAAACTACAAAAACTTTTTTTATTTTTTTCATTTTGAAATTTTCAGTTTAACAAATAACTTTTAAACTTATTTCGTTGTACCTTCTATGATTTCCGTTTTTACTTTAAGATATTTTATAAATATTTGGAACTAAAAATGGCTATTTGGACTACTTAAAATCGAATATGTAACCATCGCTGAGTTATAGTTCAGCATAAAGAAAATTAATATTCATGATTTTCCTTTTTTAAAACCTGCCCTGTCATTTTTGACGGGAAAAAACATATACGGAAAATTTTTACTTTAGGTCCAAATTACAAAAAAAATTTAATTTGTTAGCTTTTTTCATAATTCCTTCACCACTTGACGTCTGAATTCACTATACATAAATGTCTAATTTTTACAAAATTTAACTTTTGTTGTTCTAAGTTTGTTTTGTGAGAATACCGGATAATCAGCTCAATCATGAAACATTTTCTATCAAGAGTTATAAAAGGGAGTTTCTGTTTTTAAGATAGCAGATAAAGATATCTCATTTTCATTTTACACTCATGAATATTGGCGGTTGATGAACAAAATTGCATTAAAAATTTCCAAAAACTTTATCTTAAAAGCGGAAACTCCTTTTTACAACTCCCCAGAGAAAATGTTTCAAAATTGGGCTGAATAAAAACTAGTTTCTTCAGTACAATTAGAAATATAGCAAATAAAGCACCTATTGAATTTTTCCACATTTAACAATTTTGCAATTTAAATTTTTAATAGGTAGTTCTGTTACTCTTCGTAATTTTCAAAACTTAAATTCAAATACAAATGAATGAAGTTTTTCCTCAATAACAATGTTCTAAATGAGTGGCATTCAATAAATTCATATCATATAGTAATAACATTTAAACAATCATATTAAAAAAAACATTTCGGAAAGCTCCATACTTCAAGTACTTGTATATTTTTTTTTATCACAAATTCCCTCCTTCCTCTAAAGGATAATCCTGGCTATGGCTCTGACTGACATGGTCACTTTTGAAGGAAAAATTGGTCTTTCTTGATATAGACTTGAGCGGACTGATACAAAAAACCTACTTATCCACGACGAAGATAATTTCACTTATCCAAACTATTTCATCTAATCTAAGCCATTCCATCCATTTTGTAGGATGCTTAGTTTAAACTAAATATATATTATATTTGCTTGTATTCAAAAGTGACAGTTATCGAAGTAGAGAGTTTTACTCCTTTGATACCGGAGATTAAACCTATTTCAAAGATTTGATTTCGCTAAAGCAAAAAAATGGGCCAGAGTGTTGAGTAACACATATGCAGTTGTAAAGAAGTTATTAAAAAAACCAAATTTATTTTAAAACTACCATGAATATGCACTTTCGCGGTCTGAGGGTAAAATTCACTCAGCACAGTTTTTCAAAATTACCAGTGGTAAAAAAGGAATGAAGAAAAAAATTTTATGTTCATTTATTTATAATAAGAAAAAAATTATTCAAAGCTCTTCACCTCAGTTTGAATAAAAAGGTAGTTAGTGGTTTGTACGTTAAATATTAATAACATTTTGTGTTACGTTTCATCGAAAAATACCATATATAAAAAAAAAATGTATAAATTATTTTCTGCACATCGAAAACTTAATTTTGTAGCTTTAGCATAAATGTGGACGTCAACACTTTTTTAATTTTCTAAATTTTATTTTGTAGTATTTAAAATCAAAAATCATATCGCATGAAACATAAATTTTCTGATTAAAACCAAGTTATGGCAGGCAACACGTTGTAAAAAGCAGCTGTTTAAATATCCTTCGTTTATTGTACTCTACCATCAGTCTGTACAATTTTGCCATGTTTTTATTTTATAAATCTCAAAAATTTACCACTTGCCACTTCCAATTTTCGTAATTCATCATCTGTTGCTCGAACAAACACATACATTCAAGCCAAAATACTGCAGCGAAATCCAGGAGCGTTTCGAAGTTATTCAAGTGCAACACACAAAGCAGAACAAAACAGAAAAAAAAATTAGCAAAGAATATAAGGTGTTTTTTTTTTTAAGTTCTTGGATTACTCACAATTGTTTTCTTAATTCCCATTCAACGCTCACTAGGGGGCACTGGCAACAGTGGCATCGTTGCAGACAGCCGTACGGCTCAAAGTCAACCGCTAACATTGATGGCTACCACGAAGTCTCCCGGGACGCACGACCGCATTTTCTGATTTAATTTATGCGCTCAGTTCAGCTCGGCTTTTGTAAAATTTACAATAAACTTCCGTTGCAAATAAATAAAATAAAAATAAACAAAAACAACAGAGCAACAAAACAAAGCGAAAAAAATATGCGCCACGGCCATTACGAGGCAAAAGAAAAACTGCGGAAAAATAACAAAAAAAAAAAAAAAAAAAAAACAAGAGATTGAAATAAGCAACCAGCAAAAGGGGAAGCTATTGATCTGCAAATAAATTATTTATGACCCAACGGGTGGAGCAGACGCCGCCCTGTGCTGCAGCATTGGACATACTTCCGCTTTGTAAGAGCAGCCTGCGTATACGTGCGTGTGTCAGTGAGTGTGCTGGCGATTAAATGTATTCCTTTTTAAATTTTTCAACTCCACTCGAGACTAGAAACAACAAATTTAATGAGTGAATCAATTGCTGTTGAAGTCGATTGCGAAGCTCCTTAGAGTGTTGGGCGCTTTAAGTATTGTTGGCAAAGGACTTTCGTGCACATTCTGTGCCACTTCATAGTTTGTTAAAGTTGTGCCCGCACATGTCTGTGCAATTAAGTGGTTTTGAGCAAAATGTTGCGGTGACTTTTATACACCCACTTTTAAATCAATAGACTAGAGAGATCTTTGGCTTTTCAGATCTTTACTGATGCCGTGACCATAGCCATTGTCCACATCCTATGTTTGAAGTACTTGGCACACTCAAAGGCATGTCGATGCATGCCTTTCGTTCATATTTTAACACTTTTTGTTGCAGAGCAACAGTATATTTTTTGGATGCCTCAAAGGATTTGTTATTTCTTTTATGTTTGTTGCTGGTCCAAGACCACACCGCAAGAGCAGCAACACTACCAATGCCAACAACAACACCTAGCAAAAACGTTAACACCAAAAACAACACCAGCTGCCGTAGCCTGACTCAGCATCACACTAGCAACAGAAAAAAGAAGTAGAAATAAGTTCAAGCAATGAAATGCAAAAGGATATGACCAAAACATGTGGGCTACGGATATAACCATTTATGAGAAATTGAAGCAAATTCATAAACAAAATAGCTGAAGAGCTAACAACAAAATTGCTTTAATCCATGCAAGTAAATTGAAGTGTAAGCAAAATATATGCACACACATACAACCAAACATACAGAGAATTTCACACAATCGAAACAAAACATTTCGATGCAAACACGACACACACACGCACTCGCATTCAGCCTTTAAACAACACACTTCTACACGCACCGATGTACAGCCAATGTAAAACAACAACAACCAATTTACTGACGTTCCACCCATTATATATGGGTTGATTCAAAATAAAGAATTTTAAAGAATCTTATTTGAAATTACATATCATACACAAATTTAAAGCACATGTGTTAGTGAGGCAGACACCATCAAGAAAATTGTTTGTGTACAAATAATAAATATTTTAATGAAATATCCAAATACTTGACTTACAAAACTTTAACAAATTAAAAAACTGATGTTTTACCAGCGTTTACAAAACTTAAAAAAACTTCAGTTGCTGTGCTTATTGAAAATCGAATCGAAATCAAACAGCAAAAGCAGCAGCATTAAAAATAATTTATTTAACTGCGTAGTGCTACGAAAGCAAAATAAATTATTTTATTGCTTTGCTTTTCTTTTTGCTTTTCATTTTACTTTTCTTATTTGTTGCAGCACTATGAAAACAGCAAGTCGTTTGCTTTGCTTCGTTTTGCTAAGGGATGAAAATACTTTCAGCAAAACAGCAAAAGAACAGCAACATTTTGCTGCAGTAGTGCTACCGACAGTTTTTCAAAGTAACAACATACATACACGACTGCGCACAAGTGTAAATATTATATAAAAAAACATGCAAATAGACATGCGGCTCTGAAACAACGCCGCATAGAAACGACGAAGAAGAAATCACGAAAGCCAAACGAATACACAACATCCGAAAGCAAAGCGAAACTTAGCTGCTTAATAACTGCTGCTGTCGCAGTGCTATGACAAATTAGAAAAGCAAAATGAAGAGCAAAGCAATAAAATAATTTATTTTGCTTGCGTAGCACTACGCAGTTAAATAAATTATTTTGAATGCTGCTGTTTTTGCTTTGCTTTTCAAAATTCACACAGAAAAGCAAAATGAACAGCAAAACAATGTTTTCAAAAACTGTCGGTAGCACTACCGCAGTAAGAATTTCGTTGTTTTTGCTATTCTGCTGAAAGCAATTTAAACCCTGAGTTTTACAATAAAAGCTTCAATAAAAATAAGATATCAAAACAAATGTGAAGATGGGGGATTTAGTGTCTTCCGATGGGTTGAAGATTCGTAGATCTTCTAAAGAGTTAACTGAATTGAATCTTTTAAAAACTCCATTAAATGAGAGCCCGACTGAAGTCCCTGTTTTTCCTCCTGATATTCCATCAATTATCATTAGTAACGTTTTCATGTATTTTCATATGATATGAACAACAAAAAAAATAAATAATTTTATAACCTAAAGATGAATTATATTTTTACAGAAGTTCTTTTTAAAGATTTTTCAGTGTTTTTAAATTTCGCAAAAAAAAAAAACAAAATAAATTAAAATTTATTTGTAAAATAAATTTAAATTATTTTAAAAATAAACAAATTTTATAAGCCTATAAAATAATAATTTTATCAGGTAAACGAACTCTTGTCAAAAACAGCTGTTCGTTATTATATGAGTTGGCCACATTCAGCTGTGTCAACTGTTGTGACAGCAACACATCGGGGAGCGCTGTTATCGGTATTGAAGTTTCAGAAAAGTTGTCAAGTTTATGAAATGTCAAGCTTTGTATCAAAAACCAATGAAAATTTTACCGACAAATTAAAAACTTTCTATTTTTTATTTATGTGCATCAAGTTTTGACAGTTGCCAGTTGACAGTTGCCAACTGTTGAGTACGCTGAATGTGACCAGTGAAAATAAATTGTATGCAATGACGGATTGTGAGCGCTCTCTTTCTTGTTATATTTTTTGACAGAAGCTCGTTCCCAACAGAAACGTCAATACTACCTTGGAGTTATCAAGTTATCAAGTTATAATCATGTTATCATGTTATAAGCCATAAGATATTTTTTATTTATGTTTTGATAATAAAAAAAAAAATATACAAAAATGTTTGGCTAATAAAGTGGGGTGGGAGGATTGGTAAATAATAAGGGTGCATCCTTCTTGACATGAATCCAACCCTTCTTATGATCTGAGTAAGAAAAGCAAATAGATTCTTAATAAGGAAGAATGTCGGTATGGTCTGAATTACAAAAATTAAAAATATATGTGTTTAAAAAATGTGGTGACCGTGGCATGCAGGTTAAGTGTGTGGCTTAGCATGTTCGGAGCCCGGGTTCGATCCCTAGCCGCGGTGAAAAGTTTTTTTTCAGTAAAACATCTTTCTGATCGGTCACCACCTCTCTGCAGACAATGGCAAACCTCAGAGAGTAAATAATGCCATGTAAAGCTTCTCGAGAACATGAACTTAAGCCGTTCGGAGTCGGCATAAAACATGTAGTTCCAGTTCTCGGTCAATTGTGTGCAAACATTTAATAACACACACAACACAATTTGACCATGAGAAGCTCGGTCAAAGTCCTTTCAAGGGCTGAAATGGCCAATTTGTTTTGTTTTGTTTTTTGTGTTTAAAAAATAGCGGCTGATTGAAAAAATGGGATTTTCTTCCCTTTATGTCAATGTTTTTAATTTTTTAAAAAGAGAATATTTACATTTTAATGTTCCAACCATAGAGATATATAAAGAGAAGGTCCACACCAAGACTTATTAGAAAATGTAATTTCGAGAAAAACGCGTTTAAAATATTTTCAAAATATTTACCCCTAGACTTAAGCACCATCAAGATTTACAAATAATATAAAAGAACTGCACGTGTGAAATAAAATATTGGATCGGTGTATTAACAATTCAGATCGTATATATAAAAGCGTTAAAGTCACTTAACTGTCTTGGAGACACTGATATATCTTATGTTACAATATAATGGTATCTTAATATTTTAAAAATTTTAAATACCTATTTAATACCTATTTTAATACATATTGGGTTGAAAAAGTATTGGCATTTTCCTGTCCCTTTGAATTAAGGTTATTCAAACTCTTTTATTTTTTTTTAACATGAGACAAAACCGGATGGTTATTTGCGAACATTGTGTTTAATATATTGCAAAGTTTAGTCAACTTTCAGAAAAAATGGACCTATCACGAAAAAGTCTATGAAATCATAGATAAGGTTCAAAGCCGTCATTTGGGCAGTAACAACATCATTAAAGAACTGCAGATGGACCACAACACAATATCCATAAAGTTATTTTCAAGAAGAAGCTCGGTGTTTGGTTGCCTCATGAACTAAGTGAAAAAAATGTAATGAACCGAATTTAGATTTGCGATTTGCGCTGGTGATATGAAACTTAAACAAACCTTTCTTGAAACTTATGGTATCTGGTTAAGAAAAGTGGATCACATAAACTAATTTTCAAAATTGGTGTTGATGTAAAAAGGATGAAGCTCTTAGAACGGTGCCATCTCAATAGAAAATCAATATCCAAAATCCATTCCAAAACATTTGAGATAACTGAAAGGGATTTCGATGGATATGGCCCTACATGTGGTTAGTACTACCATTGAGAGATATTACATTTCAAAAAATTCACTCTTGATACCTTTTCAGAAATTGAAGAAGCATCCAACAATTAATTATATACATAGGTGTCATACATCTCTTCCACTAAAGTGGAACTGGATCTGTTGAAGAACTGGATTGTCTTGATATTCAGTTCATGAGCTATCCAGGCGGATGTCGGTAATAGCCAGTTCCCTTACATAGAGCGGAATTTCCCGACAGAACTAAGAGCCTTCTGCTCTTGGCAACATGACAAATCCGGATACTGGTGGGAATTCTAACAAGTCACAGAATCGCCGGTTCCTATACACATGAAATAGTTTTTTCTGTTTTGAAGGAGAAAGTGTATCTAACTATTGTTAGATATATGGAAGTTCACTAAGAGTACAGATGATTCTGTGAACGCTCATAAATAAGAAGATATCAGGTTTATTGGGAACCACTACCAATGTGTTAAGCATAATCAAATGGACGACCTTTCTAACCTAACCTAATTTAAATCAACTTACGAGTTTTAATCAATTTTGGCATTTAGATATGAAATACAATTCTTAAGCAAAAATAATGCAATATGATCAAAAGTGAACATTTCCGGAAATCGGGTTCTTTATCGTCATTTGATTATGAGACAAGAAATTCACTGCTGGAGATCGCACTCTGAACAGTATTTCTATTTCATTTTTTTAACTAAACACTTTCATTCAATGGTGCAATATTTTAAAACGAAGATAGTACAGGTGGTACTTATATGAATTTATTGTTTTTTTCCGGTTATATTGTTTCCCCTACTCATCAGCAACACCAACTGACGACTTATTAAGTGTTGCCACTTTGAATGGCTTTCTAACCGAAACATCTCTACGTTTTGTTACTTTTCTTGTTTTTGTTAAAGCTGTTGTTGTTGTTTTTTTTTTCCCTTATATATTGTGTTGCTTCTTTGGTGTGCGATGAAAGTTTCAGTTTTTATTATGTCTTCCGGCAGGACACGCAATTCGTCCAATTCAAAGGCGCGCGAGACTCTGCCAAGGACTAGACGACTATAGCTGCTGTTGTAGCAATTTTTAAAGTGCACAAAAGCATCTTGTGTTCCAACATTGTTTTGTTTCAGAAAATTTTCTTGTTGATGCGTTACGAAGCTTCCTATTCACCCCCCGCCCGTCGCCAGCATCGTCCGCATGTCCTTGTTATTTGATAGCAACAAATTGGAACAATTGTCAAACCGGATGTCTACAAGCGAGTGTCTCACAAAACAAGATACCGTTGGCAAGCAACTGAAAATTGCTGAGCTAAGTTGTGGGGGGGGGGGGGGTGAGACTTGGCTAAAAACAGCATTGTCTGGTAAATGGGTTGGGTGCATGGCAGCAAATTTGCTGATGCAGCAATAAAGCAGCCGACGGACATACGTTGAACAGGCTGTTTCAGCTGATGCTGCTGCTGCTGCTGCTGTTGATTCGTTGCTAACAATGTGTAAAGAAATGTTGTTGCATTCATCATTATGATGATGAACATCATCATCACTAGCACTAGAAATACAGCAACAGCACTAGCGACAACACCCTCAGCAACAGCAAAACTAAAACTATGAACAAAACAAGCGAAAGTGCCTTGTTGCACTTTCATTGTTGTTGCTTCCTGTGTCGTAGTGCAATGTTGTTGTTGTTGCTGCTGCTATTTGCTACCCACCATTGCCTACTTTGTCTAGTGTGTAAATGTTTTATGCCTACATTCGAAGGACTCATCAGCTGAGTAGACTTCGATTGGAATGCAGTCGGTGTTGCTGTTGTGTAAGACTGAAAATGCTGATGTTGCTGCTGCTGCTGATGCTTTCAACACCAACACATGGCATCAGCAATACATGAATGAATGAATGAATGAATGAATGAATGAAGAAATGATTGCAGATGTTGCTTCGCTACAACGGCAGCTTCTTACCCACAACTAGCTTCAGTTTAAAATTATGAGAAATAGATTGCTCTAGTTTAAACAGTTCACCAGTTCATAGTTTAAGTTCAAGTTGGCCGAAATGTGTTGCATGCTACTGCACTAGCACATCACTTATACAGCTGCTATCGCTACCACCTATCTTGTTTCCTTTATGATTTTCTCTATGAGCCTCTTTCGCAGCATAGATTTTTTAGACTTTTTTTTTTTTGTTTTTGTATCTTCTACAATTGTGTCTCAGCGCCCATGTAGTATAGCGTGTATCTTGAAGTGCCTTTCAGTTATGAGAGCTTATTTAACGCTTTTGTCTCAGTGTCTGACTTGAAACACCGCCAACACCATCAACCCCTCTACTATACATATGACTAGGATGGTAATAATTGCTATGACAGTAAATCTCATTTCATTAAAAAGATTTCAAGCATCAGCTTGAAGAGCTTTGCACGCTTAGAAATCACGTTTCCTCTGTTCAAGTGACTGCAGCAGTTGCAGCAGCAGCAACAGGACAACCGGAACCCTCCCTGCAACATGAATGGTCTTCAGTTTGAAGTACATTTTGGTATTTAGCTGCAGGACTTTTATGACGCGACGCGTTTCGTGTTCCGCAGTCAGGCTCAGATTGAGGGAGGAAGCTCTGTTGTTGGAGTTGTTGTTGAGTGACGTGTTTTGTATGCTTTTATGTGCATATTTTTTTGTAATTCTCCGCTTCACTGTCTAGCTTTGCATATTGTTTTATGCTATTGCATTGGCTGCAGTGCATCCCGACATCCTATTATTTGTCATTTTGTTGCAGTTGTTGCCAATGGATTCCAAGTAAGTGGCTCCATCAAATGCTAACCCTCATATTTTCATCATATAACAAGCTTATCACACTCACAACTAGACAAAGCCATCTTTTTCTCTCCTTTTCTCGTTCGCTCGCTCTTCTCCATTCTGCTCCGTTGTAGTAGATCTTTTTTTCTGTTTTTGTTTTCAAATTTTTCTTTTGCCGCATTTCTGTGCATTCAAATTGCATATTTCCGGCTTAAGTGGCTTCTGGCTCTGCTCACCCTCTCGACATGACAGAGCGTGTGTGGCAGACAGTGCATTTTTATTGTATATTATTTGATTATTGTGCTTAGACAGGTGCAGGAAACACTTAACAAGGCAAACGCTCGACACTCATCACACGTCCAGATGATGTTGACGGCAATGTCAGCTCTTGCAAAATTTTTGCAATATTAATTAAAACAGCTGCATATTTGATTCGGTAGAAAAATTCATCAAAATTTCATCAAAACTGGCCAGCGTAGCCTAAGTTTTCCTTGCTTGATAACTACAAGCTTAGTTTAAATTAAAATATTCAAATAAATGAAAAAAAATCAAACCGAAAACGTTGCCAAAAATGTCACTTTTTTGTGAAACCTGCGCTTAAAATTCATTGGCTAAGCTTAGCACCAAATTGTCGAGTCGAGTTATGAACTGAGATGAAATGCGTCTTCTTGAATCTAAGTTCCAGTTGGTTAACCTTTTAATTTAATTTATATGGCCGCAAAAACTGCTTGTTTTTATACTATTTACACTATTAGCCACATAGATCATAGACAACCACCCAACAAGACGCGTAGTTTTGCGCCAGCTAAGTGTGCACTTCAGTTATTTTTGATCTGAATTTGGTAGCTTGTTGTTCCACACTTCCATTCAATTCATCATGAAATCCCAAGGCAGCTGAGCGCGGAAGCTGTGGTCACAAAGAAAAACACATAAATCAAACATAAGTTTGTAACTCAAAAGTTCCCAAACTCAGAATTCTTCCCGTCAAAAACAAAGAAACCATGCAACGACCCACTGTGTGAGTGGGTCAGGCAGTGGGAGCTTAAACAAATTTAATACGCAAATCGTTTGACCACACTCACATTCGATTCTGTTCTGGGTCTTATAGCGCTGTTTACCAGAACGTGCGACGCCATCACTTGCGTCCAAAACATGTAGTTGCATTGCCACAGCATCAGCAAAAGCAGCAACAGAATTGCTTGTTAACTGTCCACAGCATTGAGTCGACTATTACTCATAGTTTCGAACAAAAGCCTTGGCACACTCTTCTTGACAATTGTTCTCGGTTTTATTCACATTTATACTCTGGCATCAAAAGCGGCGAATTTAATGATGACGCGTTCAGCACATGGCTAGCCCCAACAGCGCAGTCACACAATCACAATTTGTTCAAATTAAAAATCAAAAAGGTTCAGCAGCATCAGTGTAAAGGGTCCCAGCACGTCGGCACTTGAATCTCCTAATGGACTAGCAGACACCTTGTCTTTGACTTCTACGTACTGTATGTCTTTAATTCGCAGTGAATAAAGAAAAGGACGCATTTTTTAAATTAAATAATTTTTTTTACACTTGGCATGTAAGTTGAGAGACTGAACTATATAAGAACCATACACAAAAGCTTGTATAAGTTGATTTCTAGACGTAAGTGGCATTTCTTAAAAAATTGCATATTCTCTCCATTATGTACAATCTAAGCAGTTAGCAAAAAAAACTACACCTAAGCCATAAATACATGTAACTACAGTGGTTCAAACGACTAACCGGACAGCGCAGCGATTTACTTTAAAATACATTTTTTTTTATGAAATAGACGTTATTTGTAATAAAGAAATTTATACAGAATGTTTTATTGTTGTTTAAACTATTGTTTGGTACAAAGAATTTACCAAAAATGTACTCCAATTTCATTCAGTTAGCAATAATATAAAAAAAATCCCCTTTTTAAGGGTGAAACGTCTAACCGGACACAAACAAATTATTGTTAAATTCATTATTTCAACATTTTGTTGAGGAACCTTTTGCATTAATTATGACTTGCAAACGATTTTTCATGGAGGCGAACAAGTTTCTGCAAACATCTGGCTGAATGCTGTTTCATTCCTTGATTAAGTCCTCCTTGAACTGAGCTATGTTTCGAATGATTGTGTTGTAGAGTCTTTTAATCACTTCATTCCATACATTTTTAGTGACGTTGATGTCAGGCAATTTGGAAAGGGTTTGCAATAATTTGGGGCAGTTATGTAAGAGCCATACTCTTGCCACAGCAGAAGTGTGTTTTGGGTCATTCTCATGATAAAAATCAAAGGTCTGTAATATACCAAGCTTTTCGGCACTCTGCATAACATTTGCCTTAATATGGTAAGGTAGTCGTATATATCCGTTTAACCATCGATAAACACTAGATTCCAGACACCTGCACTAGGAATATAGTCCCAACTATCACAGAACCACCTCCATGTTTCACTGTAGTACGAGTATTTTTTTGCTTCTAAACTCTGTGTTTGGTTGTCGCCATACTTAAGTGCGACATCTAAACCGTGCAATTTGAATTTGCGTTGGTCAGTATATAGTAACTTAAATAAGACATACCACTCGAATTTTTCCTAATTTTTTTACATATTACCTTACTTACCGTATCCCAAAGAGCATAATTTTTAAGCAAATATTCTCTAGCAAACTGAAGTCATAGTCTTTTGGTTTTGTTTTTTGGCCCTAATGAACGGCTTCTTTTGCACAATTCTTCCATGAAAATCATTCTTACGTAGTATGTTACGTATAGTTTTCACACGTAAATCCTTTCCTTAACTACTTTTGCATAATTTTTCAGCTCGTTTGCAGTGTGGAATGAATAGTATTTTATTTGTAGGATAATTTGGCGCTCATCACGGTCACCTAGTGTTTTACCTTAACCCTTCCCGACTTTTGTTGAGGATTCGGAAATCGTCACTTTTTTTTTTTAATAATGTCGTGGACAGTAGAATGGTTTCGACCAACAATATCACCGATTTAGCGAATAGTTTTACCTTCACAGTATTGCCGTATAATTAGCGGCTGAATTTCTAATGTTGTGTGCGTACGTTTTTGCACCATTGTAGAATTTTTTATAGTAGCAATTTCCGAAGACAAAACACAATGAGCGGAATCAATAGAAATTGGTTTTGAAATCTTTTTTAAAGACAACAGCATGCCTAATTTGAAATGTTCGGTTAGACGTTTGATCTTTAAAAAGGCGATTTTTTTATATTTTTGAGAACTGAATGAAATTGGAGTAAATTTTTTTTCAAATTCTCTGTACCAAACAAAAGTTAAAACAATAATAAAACATTTTGTACAACGTTCCGTATTTTAAATAAGGTATTTTGTTAAAAAAATTTCCTTTAAAAGTCGATCGCTGTTGTTCGGTTAGTCGTTTGAACCACTGTATATGGCTTGTTTGCTTATTTTAATTTATTTTAATTGTTTCTCTCGAAGAATAATCGTGTTTTTGATATAAACATTAAGGAAATTTAATTTACTTTAATTTATAATGATTTAACAATAAATAAGTAATATTTTTTTTTAAATATGGCTCACAATAAAAAAACAAAATTCCTGTAAAAGTCAAAGTTTTTAACAAAAAAACAAAAAATTTCACTTTGAACTTCAATATCTCACAGACTAAACATGCCAGAAAAATAAAAAATACCCCACTAAAAAGCTTGTTCAATATAATAAAAACACACATTCCGAAATCACAAAACATCTGAGGCCAACTAAAAACAAAAAAACAATTTCATAACCAGGGAAGAAAGCTTAAACTGTATTAGTTATCAAGTGTTATCGACAAAAAAGTTTTTAGTCCTATAATCGGAACTATGTATTATGAAGCTTGTTTTATATGTGATACTTCTCAGAAAGATTTTCTGAATTTCGTAAATTTTGAGCGTATCAAGGGTAACTTAAAGTATGACCTTTTCACTATTGGAAAGATTTTGTAATAATAATACTTGCATAGTTGTGAAGATCCCACTGATACTATGCGCTTGAAAGGCAGGAAAATCCAAATGGAAGTACAGATGACTACGATGAAGGAGAAGAAAATATTCGATAATTTGAATTCAAATTCGAAATAATTTCGATAATTTACCTACTTTCCATACTAAACGAAACTGAAAAAATTTGAATCCCGCAAAATCTAGCATTATGAAATCAACAAAAATGTTTCTCTTATTAGGACCATACTTGTTTTATATTAATTAAAGTCCTCACACGTGAAGTTTTAACCATAATACTAGAAAAAAACCGTGAAAAATTATAAAATTTTTTATTTAAGTTTTATTCACTTTTACTTCTAGTAAGTTAACAAAACTTAAAATGCCATATGAAAATTCGTTAAGCTTTGATCTACTCAGTTCCAATTATGGATATGCTTATACATTTATCTGAGCTCGATTTCGATTCGTTCAGTCTACCAGCATGTGGTTATTATAGTTAGGTCTCTACTCCAAGAATTTTTTAAATCGGTCTTAAAACAAAAAAGTTACAACAGTTACGACATTTAAACTTACACACAAAATAATTATTGGTCCTAATAAGACAAACTCTCATACGATATAGAAGTTATGAAAAATTAATGTATGTCAGAAAAAATTGAGATTAGTGGAAAGTTAATTTGTTTCTTAATATTACAAAAAAACAAGTCAAGAAAGTCTAGAGTTCGTCCAGCCCGACTATGAAATACCCTAAACCTTCTTTTTCAAAATACAATAATTTCACTGAAAGGGCGTATCCGAGGTTGAATAAAGCCCATATATTATATGCATTTCAATTTTGATAAAAAATTTACACATAAAAAATTTTATTCCTGTAGCTCACATGTTAATGCCGTTATAGTGTTTTCACTATTGTAGGTAGTATGGGAGGTGGGCGTGTTCGTGGTTGGATTACGCTCAATTTTTGAACACATCTTAGTTGGTATAAAATACATACATACAAAATTTTACCTCTGTATGTTAAACATAAGCTTATTTATGGAGTTTTAAATTTTTTGGGCAGTTTTGGAGGTAGGCGTGTCCGTAAGTGGATTACGCCCATTTTCTAAAACATCTTCGTTTTGTTAGAAAAAAAATACGTACCAAATTTAATCTTTGTAAGACAAACATAAGCTTACTTATGCAGTTTTTGCGTAGTATGGGAGATAGGCGTGTCCGTGGGCAGATGATGTCCATTTTTCAAAAACATCTTCTGTTTGTTATAAAAAAAATACGCACCAAATTTTATCTCTGTAGATTAAACATAAGCTTATTAATTGAGTTTTAAATTCTAGGTTTGTATTGGAGGTGGGCGTGTCAATGGGCGGATAACATCCATTTTTCGAAGACATCTTTGTTTTTTATAAAATACATACGTAATAAATTTTGTTATTGTAGGTTTATTACACTAGTCCACAAATTCACCAAAATTTTTTTATCCAAAGAACTGAATTACTTTTCTATAAGACCTGTTTACGTTGCTTCTACGCCTATACTCAGTTTTTTTCTAGTAGGTCGAATTTTTGAAATACAGGATGATTTGTATTTTTTAGACTTTGATACAGTTTTTCTTATCTAGAAACTAAACTGTTCCATGTAAAGTAATAAATTCTATGTCATCTGACAGATGTTATCTAATACTGTATTAACCATTTGTATGTCGGGTTTCTTCTCTGAGATATTTAAGTCTAAATTTGAAATTTGAAATTTTTGTTTAACAATTTTGAACTTTGACCGTATTTTCCATAATGTTTGAAAGATGGAAAAACTTCATTTAAAAGAAACATCCTACCAAGGAAGTAAAAACATGTTTCAAAATCCGCTGATTTTTTCTCATGACTGCCCCAAAGTGATGTTTAGTTCAGATCATCATTTGAGTGGAGCCAAATCGTCGAGTGCACCATGAATAGTAGAGGGCTGCCACCTGATTGCGTTGCATAAACAATTGTTTTGCAACGGTGAGTGAAACGCGACTGGCATGCGGGATCCAAGCACGTTGGAAAAGTTTGCAAACTCCGTTTTAGTAGTTTTCTTAGTACACACCATCCTATCGAATTGCATCGAGTCGTCAACTTTTCGAGCTGATGTTTTTGATGTTTCTATAGATGGTGAGTCTAACAACTTGATTGCTTTGAGCGCTATAAAAACGCGCATTTTTGTTACAGTGAAGCCACTAACAACAACAGCAGCAAGAACAACAACATGACTGAAGTTTCTATGCTGGAAACTCTTTGAGCCCAAAACGATGCACAGTGTAGTGAGTTTATAAAAGTGAAGGACAAAATTAATAAAAGTATACATTTAGAATTAATTTATAATTTTAAAAATAATTGTTTAAATATTATCAAAACTATAACAATTTAAAATAATTCACAGTCATGTTAAAGTATGTTCACTTTTATTTAGATTTTAATATTTAGATGACGTTACCATGTTTGATATAGACGATATAGTCGTTTTTCAAATTTCAAACTCAGAGTACTTTTTAAATATCAAAACTTATCCGTACAATATGAAGTCATTTTCTTTGGTTTTGTTTGCGTTAGAATTTGTGAAGGTTTTGATATTCTGATGACGTCACTTTGTATTGGATTGAGGCTGAACTTTCATACGATTTTGTCAAATTTCATATTGAGAGTGAATATTCAAAATCAAAGCGTTTATGGAAACTTTTGAGTCATTAGATGACATTAAGTTTTGTCGAAATTAAGAGGTAAACATTTGAAAACTTATTTAAATTTTTTTTTTAAATAGCCTTAAATAAATTGTAATAATTTTGTTCCTTACTCACAACACTGTGCGTTGAAACATCGCTAAGTTTGCGTGCGCTGCCGGGTTGGCAACAAAGAAAAGTTGAGCAGTTAGGCATAAAGGAAAGGATTCGAAAGCAAAAATATGTTAGAATTTGTTGTTATTAATTGTTTGTAGCTAATGCAACAAATACTAAGGTTCTGTTGATCCGAATCTAATACTTAAACATGCGACAAAATTTTCAGACATTTATCTATAGCCAACTTTTAATAGAAAACTATCATGCATTTCTGTCTTTAATAACTTTATAATTAATAACTTTAACAAAAATATCAATTTTGAATATATACGTTCCAATTTTAATCCTATTTAGAATGATTATTTTAAGTAGTAAAAAAGAGTGTAAAAAAACATGTTAACAACAAAAAAAAAAGTGCTAAAATTTTATGTTGTGGAAGAAATGAGTTCCAATAAAATGTACGTTTAATGGCAGAATTTTTTTTTCTATGGCCAACTTCATTGTACACTTATTGCTGCGCCTCTTTTCTACCCTCTTCCAGATGGAGTTTCATAAACATGATAGACAAAAACTAGACACAAAATAATTTTGTTGTGCGGCTGTTCACTTTTTTATTGCTGTTTCTGCTACAAATTCAACTCATGGTGAGTGAATTTGTGCAAAATATTATTCAAATTTTTTAAATTTGTTATTTTTTTTTCTGGCTTTGTTATGGTTCTGCTTGTCGTTTGGATGCTAAATAATGTGATTTTACAAATTTTGTATTTGTGTTGTTTTTTTTATATATTTTTTTCTTGCTTATTTATTGAATTATGTTTTCTTCTGGTTATATTGTTCTTTTAAGCGCTGTGAAAAAATTAATACAAAAATGTTTGGAATATACAAAGAGAAGAAAAAAAAAAAAAAACTCTAACAACTAAATTGTTGGCAACTCATTTACTTCTAGTCATTAATAAAGAAGACTCAGAAAAAAAAATAATATTCGAATGAAATTCAACGTCATAAGGATAACAATTTGCAATATTTCATAATCAAAAATTTTATTAAAAAAAGCTCGACAGGCACTAAGGATAATCGGTAGACGCTAGCCGAAATTAAAGAATGAACAATATTTGCTTTGAATGGAATGGTCAATGAATAGCTGAAAATTATGCTCTGACATAACAGGGGAAAAATATATGAATCTCAATTATACCCTACCACCAAACAAAACAGGATGTATTAAATTTTGACAAACGTTTGTAGCTATTTCGTTATGTCCGTCTGTGTATTCTACCTAAGCACAAGAAAAGGAGTTTGTGTGTGTTATCCAAAAACACAGAAGAAGGAGTTGAGATTTGAGTACAGTCGGACCAGAGTGACTTTTATTTATTTAATTGTTTTTATATATATTATAAACATTTTACAGGGAAAAACATTTTACAGGAAATTTAATAAAATATTATTTACCGTGCTATATTCAATTTTTGTTAAAATATACAAACTTCAGACATATGAAATTAATTTCATATCTCAGGAATGAACTTGTGACTGTATTTATAAATGTTTCTATCAAAAAATTTTTTAAAAATCAGAATTGTAATTGTTATCTTAAAATAGATAGAAACATAAAAAGAATTTTTAAAATAAAATTTTCTCAAATATTTAATTCAATTGAATGTTAACCAACGCCAGAGGCCAAAAAATGGGCACACTTTTGGATTTTTTTTTTCCAAAAAAAGCAAAATAATACATCAAAATTCATTAAAATATCCGTTATCTTACAAGTATGAACACTTTTTAAAAATGTCATCAGAACTCTATGTATAAAAAGGCGCCTTCCAGTATTTTTTCCTGCGGCATATTTTTTCAGAGCTGCGTGGCAGAACTGAACTGCTGTAATTTCAAAAACACAACAATGAAGCCAAAAAGGAATTTTTTAAAAAATAAAAAGACTGAATTAATTTTTGCAAAAATTGTTGGTAGTTGGAAAAAACATGGAAAAATCGGCACAAAATCGCAAGAAAATAAATATATGAAATTTTCAAGTTAATCGAACAAAACTTGTTCGGAATATTGGCACGGTCGATTCAAAATTTTTATTGTTTTGAGAGAAACGTGGTTAAAATTTAAAGTATGTATGAAAAATGAACAACGAAAAGGATCTCAGTTCAGAAACAATTTATTTTTAGAATATTAAAGTGCAATTTAATCAAACAAGTGTCATTGAATAAACGTATTTAACTTATTTTTTCCCAAGGCCAAAAATGTTTTGTTATCAAAACTTAAATTAATTTTTTTAGCTTATTAAGATCTTAGAAACTCAAATCAGGCTCCGGAAAAAATTTTGTAATTTTTTTCTTGACCAGGATCAGGTGTTAAATTTTTCAAACAGTGGTAGCCATCCAGTATATTTTTGTACACTGTGACGAAGTATTTTGCGTTTGGGCAGAACACCTAAAGTAGGCGTGATAGACAATGTATTACATTCTTGATTAGGAACAAAAAGTAATGCAAGTAAGCTATTTCTATCTGTTCATTTCTCAGTTCATTTGTGGCAATTACTAATATACACGATATCTCAAGAAAAAAAAGATAAAAATAATTTCATGAATACTTAATCCTTTAATTTTTTAATAAAAAATGTCAAGATTTTGCAAAAAAACTTGCAAAGAATTGAGTGTGAACACGTATGTACATTACATATTTGGCACATAAAATAAGTTGGTGATTCTTACCTTTTTAGCTGACAATGGCTTGGTTCTTTCTGAGGATTTGAAACTATCAAACGGCATCCTGTAACTTTTGGTAAATTGTTTGATAGCACTCATCGCCTGTAGATTGTGTATCGCTGCTTAGAATAAGCTTTTCAGTAAGGTTACTCTAAAATCTTTTTGAGAAATAAACTTGTTTTGATATAACAGGCTGCAAACCATGAAAGCTTCCATGCATTGACAATAGAGGCCTCTAGAGACCTCTATTAGAAGGTCGATTAGAAAAAAATTCGAACAAACATAAACAAACGCCGCGAAACGGGTCTTTGAATTTAGCCTCTATTTTCAATCCTCACTCTTAGAATAAACCTAACTTTTGCTAACCAGAATATGTTCCATAGTGTAATGCTACGTGAAGAAATTATCAAAGAACACAGAGAGACATTCGAGAAATTGTGAATTTTCCATGAGTCGTAAGACCACATCTGCTCCAAAGCTCAAATGAGTTTTGTACTTGCCACTTGAACTTGAATATGGAATGTAAGAATACAGATATCCTGCAGATGATCAGAGGCACCCCATAACTTACCGAATGCATGCCAGTGTTCGAAAAATCGAACACCGTAATTTGGTAGTACTCCTTTGTCTGAAGCCATCTGCCTCCCAAAAATATATAAGTGTTATCAAAAATGTAGTCTGTGGTTAACAATTCCTCATCATTATTTCTAAGATTTTTCACTTCAATGAACTCGTAAAATAGAAACTGAAAAATAACCAAAAATAGTAACTTTTTATACCCAGCTCTAAGATCCAAAGGAAACACGTGGGCGTGGCAAAAAATTGTTTTTTTTACAAATCAAAAATATCAAACGACTTATTATAAAAACAACAATAACTAAAATATAGTTAGCCTTATGAACTAAAAAAAATATAGATATATGATGTATTTGAATGTTCAACAAATCAAACAGTGATAAAAAATGGGTCAAAAGAAAGTGAAGTCAAACTATAAAAAAAATTTTTTTTAGATATTTGCTTATAAATCTTAAAAACAAGCTGAGCTGGTGGCGAAAAAGCTTCATCCAACACCTCATTATGAAAATTGAAGCTATGTTTTTAGAATAACCATTTCAAAATACCGGGAGACAAGGGGGCGATAGTAAGTAATTTCAAAATACCAGTTTCAAGAGATTACACAGAGCAGCAGTGTATAGTAAAAAATTATCTTAATTTTGTTCTTACAAGGAAAGGTCCCCAGGTGACAGTGTCCGATTTGAATGATTTTCGGATACGTGATTTTTATACGTGCTCAATCGATAGTTTAATATTTCAAACTCGAGTTCAAATTATCAATATTATTAATAAAAAATTGCATTGAGTGGTACTCTTTTAAAGATCTATCAAATATATAATGTTTTTTTAAAAAATCCATATCAAAACGAATTTAAGCCAAAATTTACTTTGAAGGACGTGGACATATTTTAAAATTAATGTTTTTAATTATAAAATTTAAAAAAAAAAAAAATTATTTTCATATCTGTTTAGTTATTCATTCACAAAGTTGAGGTCCTGAAATTAGAAGAAGATTTTTATGATTTTTCTGCTAAAATTAGTAATTACTATAAATTACAACAAAATTTTCTTATAACTGATAATTGATGCCATCATGAGTGGTTTTGTAAGAGCTTTCGTTTGGTACCAAATTTGTAAATATTTCCATGGAAAAAAGCGAAATTATAGCAAAAAACTGAAATTTTCGCTAATTTTTGAACGCGAGTTGGAAACCCTAACCATCGATTGAGCACGTATAAAAAAAATGTCGACCTTAGATTTTCAAATCGGAAACTGCCACCTGGTGACCTTTCCTTGTAAGTTCAGTTTCATGTGGAATTTCACTCAAATTTTCATACAAAAAACTATAGCTGTATAGTTCAATGCTAACTCGCGTTACATTTAGAAACTTTTGTGAAGTTAAATTAAATTTGAAATTTATATTGATTAGATATACAAATATAAGTCCACTCTTTATGAAAAGAATGGGTTTTATATGTTAGAAATTGCTAAACAAATTCAATGGTACCATAATATTTACCCAGTGAAATAATAATTTAGGTTAGTTACTCGTGTTACCATTTCTAGACAACATCTTTGGAGAGTAAATTTCTTTAAAATTTTTCTGCGAAATATGTAGCTGGATTTTTTACATTATAAAAGCAGCAGGATTTCAATAAGTTTATTTGTATAAAAGTCAACAACATTTAATCAAAGTGTTTAAAGTAATCAAAAATTTATGCGGTAAATCGTTTTCATTTTCATTTGCATTTTTATTTTCATTTCATTTATTAAGACAATATAAGTACCTACAATAAGATTCAATGAGATATTTTAAGAGTACAATAAAAATGGAGAATTATAATCAACAAATAGTTTTAAAAATAAATTGGTAACTCACATTACTTTCGATTTTAATATTAAATTAAGGGCTTTCTAGCTGTAATGCTCAAAAGTTAAAATTTAATAACGAACCACAGTACAAAATCAAAATTTTATTATAATAACGATTTACTTCAGAATATAATGCACAACAATTTAAATAATTATATAACTAATATATAATATCACTCGCTTGCAATGAGTTGACATTTTTATACAGATTATGGTATATTCTCATCAGAACTACAATTATCACTTTCAGATTCATATATTTCTTCCCAATAGCAGGATTCTTCTGTAGCTCATATAAAAGAATTGTCGTTAAAAAGTTATCTAGATGGCAATGTTGCTTCTATTTAACATTAATTTGTATATAGTTGCAGGCTGAAAATCAGTGACAAATTTTTCTGATACCGTGTCACAACCGTTCACAACATGTTCGTCTAAGTAGTACTCTGTTCTGCTTCGAAATATGTTAAAATATGCAACATTTTTTCGCGACAATTTAATTGAACTGCCTATTTATTTTGAGTTTAAAAGTGACAGCTGTTTTCATACTAGTTTTTAATTTATTTTTCTGTATTTTGAGAAGTCAAACAGGAATTTCTCGTATTTTTTCGCAACAAAATATGTGTCAAAATTTTCACGCAATAAAAAAAATAAATGTTGTTAGCGAAATTTGATGTAAACAAATAAAGTACTAGGTAGTGTCCGACCGATTATTCGGCTTCGGCTTCGGTAATCGGCATAATCGGCCGATATTTGGATCGTCGGCATCGGCCTCGGCTTCGGCCGAGATAGCCGATTATTTTTGCCGAATGTTTTTGCTTTGCTAAACAGTTTTTTTTTTAAGTTTTTAGAATTTTTTTGAATTATTCAGTGAACTCCTTTCATAATTCCACATTATGAACATTTTTCATTGTTTGTTTTGTTTTTCTCTCCTTTTTTATTCTTTCATGAGTTGGTGTTCACTCGTTGAAAATTTTATTCAAATGATAAATCATTTCTTATGAATTGGTTCGTTTTTCATACCAAATTTCTTTACATTCGGTGCAGTCGTTCAGGCGTTATTGAGCCTATATATTTAAGTATATATTTTATTACTTTAAGAACCCTCTATCGAAAGCTTATAATATGAAAGTTTTCTATGCTTGGCGACACTTTCGGTACCTTCATGCTGAAGAAACAGAAGATACTCAATAACATCGCGATTAGACGGTAGCTTTGTTAAGTTTGTATTAATTTTCACGAAGCGCATTTTTTATGAATAGCAGATAGTTTGTTTTTAGTATTGAAAATATTTTGTTCGCTTGTGTGTGAGGTTGTGTGCCTTTTCCTTTAGTTGCTGCTTTGCTTGTTAGATTATTTTTTTTATGTAATAATTTGGCTAAACGGTCGACTGGCTAAATGACTGGAGCGATTTTGATAAAATTGTACGAAGATTCTTCTGACCTAGTAATACAAGATAGACTTTAAAAAGTTATGAAAACTTTCGATGGAGGGCGCTTAAAGTAATAAAATATATATGGCTCAATAACGCCTGAACGACTGGCCCGAATGTAAAGAAATTTGGTATGAATAACGAACCCAAACGAAGATGAACCGAAGGCTAAAGTCCAAAAGCGAAAACGAACTTCACTAAAATTTTGATTCGCTGTAACTTTTTTTCCTACGAATAAAATTTAATAGTTTCTTCACAAAAGTTTAATGATTTTTTATGAACTTTTGTTATATAAAAAAAATTTAAAGTTTTGGGGGTGCTTGTATACTAATTGAGACCTATCCAAAGATATACTTCTTTTCACGTTCGGGTTAAAACTGGTGAAGTTATACAAAAAAACCATTCGGGGCAGATTTCGGGTTCACAAACAAAATTTGTATTGTTCTGAAATCCTCTCAATATAAGCTTTCATATTAGGGGCGGTAAATGTAAACTTTTTTTCCCACATGGGGTGACCCACCTTAATACTCATACCTCATGTCATAAAATGCACGAATTTGTATATCTTTTTAATGAACTATAAAAATCACTTTAATTTTTATATCATTAAAATCCTCTTATTACGTTTTCTATTAAACATTAATTTCAAATTTTTCACCCGTGCCCATTGGAGATATTTGACCCCAAAGTTGGGGCAAATTTGAGATTTCTTATTTGTCAAAGCGATGTAACCCAAAAAGTTTATGATCTAGTCACGTTTAAAAATTTATATTTTAAGTTTTTACTAAGACGTACCTAATACCAAAAAAATAGGTCTGCCACTAACTTCTTTTTATTGAAATTTTTGTTCAGTTACCAAAAAATTACGATTATTTTCGGAAACTTTAACTTTTTTTTTTTAAAATTAAGTAACATTCCAATTAATTTTTCTGATATGCAAGCTAATAGCCTAAGGTATAATTAATATTATGTTTATTTATGTATTACTGTATGTTTAATAGGAGCTGAGAGATGATCATTACCGCAAACTCTATAAAATACGAAAATCGCTCGTGGTTGCATGATAAGCATGGTCGCCATTTTGTAAATACAACAAAAAAACTTTTTTAAAGCAGTCGAAACATTAATGGTTAAAAAAATTTTTTTAAAATGGTTGACCGACCGAATTTGCTATTTTGTGATCAATCTCGGCGGAATGACCCAGTTAGTATCACTTTCGATAGTCTGGGTCGAAAATTGATAACATTTTTTTTCTACGTTATCCTGACGTCAATAAATCAATTACAGAAACATCCGAATTTTGTAGAAAAACTATTACATTTAATTCGAATTTAATGATTTCATTACGTATTTTTGTACTGAAATTGTAAGTGAATATATAACTAAATCGTTATATATATAATATATAATATAAAATTTTTATGACTTTAAAACAGGGACCGAAAATAACTGTTATTTTACAATTTTCGAATGAGAAAGACACAATGAAAAAACTGTCAAAGGACATTTTCAAATATACCATTATGATACAAATGGCCTCAGCTTCACGTATACTTAAAGCCTTTTAAATTTTCAACTGATTCTAAAAAAGTTAAAAATTAACTGTTATTTTTTGTCTTTTATTTTTTCAGACAAAAATAACAGTTACCTTTGACTTTTACTTTATCGGTCAAAAATAACAGTTACTTTCTGACTTTTATTTTTTTGGTCAAAAATATCAGGCAATCTGTGTTTTTTTAAAGGCCGCTTGTCCGATTAAAAAACTATTGATACCATATGTGAAACGTGATCACCGATGAGACAAAAATAATGGTATCGCTGGTTTTTTTGTCAGTAAAATGGCCTTTGAAAAACCACAAATTGCCTGATATTTTTGTCCGAAATAATAAAAGGCAGAAAATAACTGTTTTATTTGACTGATTAAATAAAAGTCAAAAGTAACTGTTATGTTCGCTCGAAAAAATATAAGGCAAAAAATAACTTTTACTTATGTCGGAAAAAATAAAAGTTAAAAAATAACAGTTAATATTTGACTTTTTTGATAAAAACCATAACCGGTACGGTCCCTGCTTTAAAACATTTGTTTGTTATTCGGCTTCGGCTTCGCCCTTCGGCCGATTATTTTCATTTTGCCGAAGAATCGGCTTCGGCTTCGGCTTCGGCAAAAATTCACATTCGGTCGGACACTAGTACTAGGCTTTCATTTTGGGAAATAAAGAAAATTAATAATAAATCCTGTCATTGACATTGAGATATTTGACCTGGTTTTATCATTCGACTCAAATATCTTTCCGTCGAGCTTTATTTGCAGGTTTGGAAACAGAAACTAGTCTAAATCAAAGTATATTATGGATGAAGTAGGAAGTATGAAGCATTGTTATGGTTTGGATACATTTTTTGGTCGAGTATGAGCAATTACTGTACGCATCGCGCAGATAGATTTTTCACTTCTAAATATGCATGAAAAATGTTATGTACCCGCTCAGTTTAGATGATCACAGCCTGACGCACAACAAGTACTTTCATTGTCTAATCATTTCATATAATTTCATGAATTTTACCGACGATTTTTTGTGTGACTACTGATAAGAACTGATAAGAACTACTGATAAGAACTGATAAGAAGAGAGCTAGAAAACGCTTAAACTGATAAAGAAGCTAAAAAATACTAAAAATCTTTATTTTAGCCATATAATTTTTATTAATTTTTATCAATATTTTATTTTTATAATACATACCGGTATATTTTTGAGTAAGTATAATAGGAACTTTCTTAATTTATAAACAAAAATTCATTTAAAAACAAAAACAAAATTTATATTTATAAAACGCTATCGATACCCGGCGCGCAGCTACGTCTAAACCAAAGACATGTACTTCATCAGTGACTTCCAAACCTATTCGATAAAAAATTTAGTTCATATGGGGAGGCACACCCAACTGCCCAAAGCCGGGCCCAGTTTTCTTGTAGAAGGACATACAAAAAAATAAAAACAAATTGAACTTGCATGAACGGAGCCACACCTCTTTGTCTTATGATCGTCTCAGTTTTCAAGAAGAAGAAGAAGATCACTTAGAAGTAACTACATTTTGAAAGTTGGAATTTCCTGTGACTTTTACCTCCATAGCTATTCTGTATAGCTAGTTCGGGTTTTATAGGCGAAGTCATACTCCGTCTTCCAATACCCATGCATATTTTCTGGTCGAAAGACATGCCCAAAAAGTATCTTTATACTGAGTTTAAGTGTTATGAGACATTTAGTACCTTAGCTATTGGATATTAAACAAGTGAATTGTATGAGTGGTGCCACGCTCCATTCTCCAATTGTCGCTGAATTTAGTCCAGTTGAAAGACACGACTTAATATTGTATTCGTTCCAAGTTTCATAAAAAGCCACACCCCTTTTGTAATGCCTATAAAATATTACCAGTAAAACAGCACGTGGAAACTTAGTTCGAATACCGAATTTTGAGACTGTGCAACATGTAGTTTTAAAGCTATTCGATTTTGAAAGACTTGACAGTTTTCCTGAAAATTTCATAACAATTGGTGCAGTGATTTCGGAGTATATTTGTAACAATTGATAATACAATAAATACATTTTAACAAACTCAAAAAAAACAATTAAATAAATTCTAAAGTCAGTCAGCCCGACTGTGAAATACCCTAAACCTACTTTTTCAAAACACAATAATAATAGTATTGAAAAGCGAGTCCGTTGGCGGATGAAGCCCATATTTAATATACATTGCAATTTTGATGAACAGTTTACAAATACTTAGTTTTATTCCTGTGAATCACATATTAATGCTATAGTGTTTTTGGTAATGTGATTTGTGTGGGAAGAGGCCTTGTTCGTGGATGGCTTACGCCCAATTTTTGAACAAATCTTAGTACTTACATAAAATACATAAATGCCAAATTTTATCTCTGTAGGGCAAACGACGGGTCGTATTCAAAATAATTAAGTAGCAGACGATAGAACATTTTTCATTTACCTCAAATGTTAATTTGTTCCAGTCGTCGTCAATGTCCTTACTGTCCTTACTGATATATATCATATACATTTTGTGGGCATACTTCTTCGCTAACAATTTTTTTCATATAAAAAGCACTGTAATAGCGAAACAGGTTCTGGTCCAGGCTATCATGTTCAGCCATATTTACATAGCAATAACTACTATAACAGTTTGAGCGATATAGAGCATGGAGCAGGACGCTTGTCTTTCATATATTAAGATTTATGGAGTTTTCAATTTCATGGGTTGTATGGGGAGGTGGCATGTCCGTGAGTATATGACGCCACTTTTTCAAAAACATCTTCGGGTTGTTATAAAAAAACATTCGTACAAAATTTTATCACCTTGGGTTGGACAGAAGCTTATTTATTGAGTTTTCAATTTTAGGGTTATATTGGAGATGGACGTGTTCATGAACGGATAACATCTTTTTTTCGGAAGCATCTTTATTTTCATATAAAATACATACGTACTTAATTTTATTGTTGTAAGTTAATTATTAGCATATTAATGTAGTTTTAAATTTTTGAGTTGTATAGAAGGTAGGTGTGTGCGTAGGCAGAAGACGTCCATTTTTAAAAATCTTTGTTTTGTTATTGAAAACTTTATTTTATCTCTATAGTGTTAACACAAGCTTATTAATTGAGTTTTCAATTAATGTCCGTGGGTGAATCCCAAAAATATTTAATAGTGCAGATCCTTGGGTTCATGTTACCATTTGTACCGAGTTTCATGCAATTATCTCAACTCCTTCTTCTTATCCTGTGTTTACGGACAACACACAGACAGACGGACGGACATGGATAGCTCAACTCACGAGGTAACGCTGGAAGACGCTCTGTCACTGCCAGTTTTTCTTAGGAATAGATCAACGTAGCTTTTTTGTGTTGCAGAATGCTAAAGACCGTCGTTCGGGCAAATACTGATTGCCACTTTGTATCCGTTTATTTTTAGATAAAAAACATTTATTCTTATTCCGCGACAGTAGTTTAGTTGAAGTAATCAATGACACTTTTTAATTTTCACTACTTTTTTCTAAGCCATCAAACAAAACCCAAATAGTTGAATTTGAAGGATACTGACTTAAAATGTTTCTCATTATTTGTGCAGAAAAAATGTGCAGCTAAAATGTTGAACAAATATGCCATTTATTAGTATTTATATACTTAAAATGTTGTGCTAATTAAATAGACCATTTTTTTTGTTGTTTTTTTTTTGTTGTTTTTTTTTTGTTTTAATATTTAGAATGGAATGAGTTTACATTCCTATGGAAATTTAAAAAAAATTAAAGCAATTCTGTTGAAGTAGTACAAAGTGAAATCAACATAAATTGTTTAAGCTAAATATTAATTCGTCTACACATATATATTATCATAAGAACGACAGAAAGAAGCAAACAAACAAACAAACAACTAAACAAAAAAAAAAAAATATCTCCAAACTAAAATTATCCACTTAATTCCTCTCGTTATTTAGAGAAGCTTGAGAGTTTCAGCTTAACTCAGCCCACAAATATCTCGAGTGCACGCTGAGAATGAAAGCAAAACTTTTTTTATACGAGCACAAAATGTTTTTTTTTTTTTTTTTTTGTTTTCTCTTCTCATACTTATGCGAAACTAAACAAAAGTTTCCACCTACTTTTGTGTTAGAAGTTAGTTTATTTAAGCCACCTTCATATCTGCTGCTGAGCCAAAAATCTTGCCTTAAAAATGTGTCTGCCTTTTGCAAGGACACTTCACGAGGACAACCCGTAACTGAAAAAAAAACTAAAAAAAAAAATGTTTTTAATGGAAATACAGCGCGTCATATGCTGGACTCATAAGCTTAGGCAGGGCCACACAAGCACGCATATACAGCTATATATGTATGTATGCCTGTGCTTTATGTTGATATCAACGTGTAACTTTTTGCCATATAAGAGGGCGTTAAAATATAGCGGCATCCCTACCACTGCGCTCTACTAAAATAAATAAAGTTTCTTTTTGAAACATTACGTTAAAATTATTTCTTCTTTGGTCAGCTGGTTGAGTGCATCTTTTATGTATTGAAAACAAAAAAAAAAAGAAAATAAAAAAATAAAAACAAACTATTTTATGAAGAATTCTCTGAACTAGAGACTATAAATTTTGAACTTGCAATGGCTATATTTTCAACAAGTCATGAAATCCTGTTGCTACCATGAATAATATTTATAATTTTTTTTTCTCAATTTCAGTTGACTTGACCTGCTTGGCAGCAAACAGCAGGACCAGTCATAAAAACAGGCGAGGCATGTCTTGAAACGTTAGATGCATTAACATGCATCATGTTGGATTTTGTGACTTTGAGCAGTATTATTGGTATGCAGGCAAGTGCAGCGGTCAACGCTGAATATGTATGCGTTCACAGAGCATTTGTGTCTAGTTTATGAAAGCGAAACTAGCTGTCTAAGAAAACTCATTCCGCTAGTTATGATGTGGAATTCTTAGCCACTTTATTTTAATAAATGGAAAATGTAGAAAATTACATAAAATATAAATTTTGGCTTCATCATAAAGTTAGTGAATATTAAAGTAGGACACCGTGGCGTATGAGTAACATATGTGATCAATTTTCATGAGGTCTTCTTGGTTTTTGAGCTAAACTAAATTACCAAAACTTCTTTATGGCTGATTCTTTAATTGAGCAGCTTCAGATTCTGAATTCAGAGTTCTAAATATTTAATCTTGAAAATGCTGCTTTTCAGCTGCATCAGCTGAAAAAATGCAGAACTGCACAAAGTTTTCAAGAACACCTCACCAACAACTGTTGCTTTGTGCTATTATTTTGTGCCGAACTGTAAACAACAGCTACCTGAATGAAGCGGAATTTCAATACCAGTAAAACCAAGCAATACAACAACAAATACGAATGTGTAGCACGTGGAATGAACGGTAATAAAACAGAACTCATGAACAAGTCGTGTGCCTGCAAAAAAGCTGATGTGAGCAAGTGATGATGGGGCAGATTTGGATTTTATAGGTGGCACAAACGAATGACCAAATCAAGCGAACAATACCAACAAGTCAAAGCAATATAATAAGTTTTGTAACACTATAAGGCAACAGTACAAGCGGTTAGATACTTGCAACAAATATACTTTATATTTCTTTTGATTTAAATATTACTATTCATTGAAGTATTTGAGATAGAGAAATGTTATCTAAAATATATTTTTTTTATTCAAATCAAATGTTTCATAAAGTAAAATGAATTGTTAAATGTATTAAAATAAAATTTTATCAGGTTACTAGCTGGTACCTGGCGCGTTGCTGCCGTCCTTTTCCAATGCCTGTTTCAGATTGTCAATAAACTCCACTCTGAGTTTCAATATTCTCTGACCCATATTTCCAAAGCTATTTAATAAAAAAAATTTTCTTTTATGGGTGGAGCCACCCGTTTTAGTTTGCGAGTATATTCTAGTAGTAGGATATCACCAAATAGTTACTCCAAACCCAGTTTATTTGATTTGTGACTGTTATTTCCAAAGCGATTCAATTTAAAAAGTGTGTCTTATATCGGTGGAGCCACACCCCCTGTACAATGCCCATTCTAGTCTTCCAGTAGCAGGACACCACCAAATAGTAACTTCATTTTGAGTTAAAATGTTACGTGAATTTTACTTCAATAGCTATTCTGTATCAAAAATTCGAATTGTATGAGCGTAGCCACGCCCCGTTTTCCAATGCCCGTGTCTTTTTTATAATTGAAAGACCTGACCAATCAGTTATTTCAAACTGTGTTAACTGTTATACGACATCAAGTTCCAAATCTATTCGATATCAAAAAGTTCAATTGTGTGGGTGGTGCCATGCCCCCCTTTTCTAAGATCGCTCAAATTTGACAGTCGAAGGGCGCGTGTCAACAGTAAGTTCGTACCGACTTTCATTTATGTGCGATTTTTGAACGAAAGTAAAACCGAAAATTTGTTTTCTTGAAAAACTGCCACGCCCCTCGTGGGTAGGAAGATAAAATATACTTAATAACCTATTCTCATACCTACTTAAAATACAAAAAAAATTTCATTAAAATCGGTCCAGCCGTTTCGGAGGAGTTCATACACTAACACCGTGACACGAGATTTTTATATATTAGATGATCCTAGATTGTCACAATTTAATAATAAATTTGTTCTATACGAAATTAATTAATCATGGGAAAATTATCATTTGCGCTATTGCATGAGAAAACTTATTTTACCTGATAGTTTAAGATAGGGTTGTACCTAGTACAACATGATTTGTGGGATATAGTAGAAGCAGCGCCTCCAAGCCTTCTTACTTAGTATTTTTTTAAGACTAATCAACAAGCAATGGCCTCAATTTCAATGTGCGTTTAAAATAAACAGGTGCATTATGTTTGTGGGTTCAAATCAGCTAGAGATATGTAGTTCAATCTCCAGAAGGCTCAAGACGTAAACTTCTAAACTGCTGGATTAGACAAGATTTCTTTGAAGTTGCGGAAAAGTTGCTGGACGAAGTCCAAATAGAGTGACTAGGAAAAGATGAAAGCGAGGAAAAATTAACAGTTTCAAGTGAAACCGAGGGGATGGGTCAAGGAAATATAGATGAAAAATATATAAAAGAAGTTGGTGCTCAAAAAGTTGTCAGTAAAAAGTATGACTTTGCAAGGACTTATAAGTTTTGATGATAGAAAATGCACAATAGCAAACAAAGGTGGACAAGTTTTAGCTGATGAATACTTTAAAGGGAATTTGTATGTTCTTTGCAAAAAAAAATATTGTAGCTGTTGCAGAAAGTACATGCATTGCTGATTATATTCATCTATGGCATCGTTGCTTACAACACCGACTCTTAGCAGATATTAAAAATATGAAAAATAAAAATAATTTTCACGCTTTGAGTTTTCACTCTTGTCGTGAGTGAGATTTTTATGATTGTTGTGTTAAGACTAAGATGGCTCCCAGCATACCATTTCCAAAGAAAAATTCAACAAAGTAGAAACAAGTTCTTGAAATCGTGCATTCAGATATATGCGGACCAATGGATGTGCAGTCTGTTGAGGGTAAGCAGTAGTTTCTTTCATGTATTGATAACTTCTCACGATACACCAAAGTTTATGTCCTGTCTAAGAAAAGTTAAGTCTTAATCAACTTCAAAGAGCACGCCTTGGGAGTACAAAATCCATGTAAAAAGTAAATTCCAAAGGATATTGAATTCTAAAATTAGAGCCAAATGAAATTGTATTGAGTAAAGGAGTCAAATTTAACTAGAGTTGCAAGTTTCTGACAAAGATTCAAGAAAAGCAGGAAGAGTTCGGATATGACGAAACTACAGATATTTATATATAAACTGTGGGTACACTTTTAACTTTGTTTTGTTTTTGAAGATTTTTTTGTGTACATGTGCGGAATAATATTTTTATATTACGATATTTTCTCATTACGATAGGATCTCATAGGATCGAATAGCATCTAATTAAGATGGGTTTAAATCTACGGAAACGTAAAAGCATATTTTTCCCAATGGGGCAATCAGAAACAACATCAAAACAAATACCGACACATCTCTGTTAAACATCTCTGTTGAAGCTTTCAGAAAAAGATTAAATACTAGCGTAGCAGCAGGGATGCCAACTGGTAGGAAATAAGCCGATTTGAGGGGAATTTAAAGTTGATCGGGCAATCGGGAAATGGGCTCATATATTCGGGATATTTTATTATCCACCCAAGTTTTAATGATTATTTGAAATATTAGATTTAATATTTAATCTGATATTTGCGGATAATGCAATTTTTCATGAAATTTTCTGAAACAATCCAAACAAAAAACTAAAATCTTAATGATATTTTTAAACATAAAATTTAAAATTTTCTTGCTTTATATAAATTTATTAGATCATATATAAATAAGTTGACAATATTTTCCTTGACCCATTTACGGCCCTACTCGAAGAACCAAATTTTCAGGAAGACCTCTGGGTTTTTTAAATTTTGTATTACAATTTTTTGTTATATATAAATAACTGTGCCTTTATAACCTTGAAAAATTAGAATTAACATTTCAACATCATAAATATACTACTCGACTTAGCATACTTTAGAATCGGGCCATTGCCATATGCTGGGGCGCAACCAGGAATTTTTTTTTGGGGGGGGTGTGGTTTTATCAAATGTAGAACTTTTTCAATTAAAATTTAATATGTTACTGTCAGGACATTCTATCCGTACAGAAGGTGAACAGCAGTGGTAGCGGTCGTTTTAAAATAAACTGGCTTCAACGTTGTTTAGGATCTGTTCGGCCAAAATATTTTGCAAGCACCAGTTGTAGGCCGTTAAATGGATTTTTTTCTTGTTTGGCTTGTTGTACGAAGGTTATAAGGCTTGAGCTAAAATATTTTCATTTTTACTCAAGTGTTCACAATCAGAATATAACAAAAATTAAACATGTATAGTAAGGATCGAAATAGAAATTTGACTAGACACTGACTTAAAAGTTAGAGCGACTCTTAAAAACAATTTCTGTATAATTTTATTTGGATCGGAGAAATCCCCATGGAGCGGTTTTGGTTTTCCTGAACGTCTTTTCTGCAGAAAACTCATTTTTGGGCATAAACTTGTTTCTTCAGAATGCATACCCAAGATAAGGAAAAAACTAAAGATTTTCATGGTACACTAAAAAAATTTTGGAAATAGGATTTCTTTTAACCAGTTTTTAGTTAAATTTGCGCTAGATAGCGCTCCAGTACAAAATTCATGATTTTCGAATATTTATATTTTTTAACACTTATAAAAAACGCATTTTTCATAGTACTCAGTTTTGATTAAGGCGGTCTTCTCATTCAAAACCCGTTTTTTTGGACCCTTTTTAAAAAAATTCTTATTTGAAAACGCAAAGAATAATTGAAAACTTTTTTATTTATTGTATTACAAAAGTTTCAAAGAAAATAAAAAAATTTTTTTTTGCCTCGATACGTGAAGTTCAAAAAGTAATGAGACTTCAAAGTTGGTGGTGAAAAAAAAGGTGTTGTCACGGCGGCCACGATTCCGGGTCTCCGGAGCATCTGAAATGAAAAAAAAAGGGGTTATAATCAGTATAGATGTAATTTTTAGGTGAACCTCAAGCTTAATTTTGTGATTTTTTTTTGACAAAATGGCGGCCATTCAAAAAAAAAAATTCAATTTCGGGCTTTGTTTTTGTAGTTTAGTGTAAAAAAAAAAAATAGTAAAAAATTTTTTAAAATTTTGGTCGAAGTTCACCCGAGAATGGTGACAATTCTGCGTCGAGTCCACTTTGTTTCATGAAAATCGGTTCAGTTGAACTGGAGATATCATGGCCGCCAGTTCGAAAAACGTGGTTTCGAGATAAACGCGTTTAAAGTTTGACGCGAAAAAAAAATAGCTCATTTTGACGAAGACCTTGCTTCACAAAAAAGGCTGTATCTTCTAAAGTAAAATCAAGTAAAGTAAATAACAATAAAAAAACATTTTTTATAGGTGTTTAAAACAAATATTTTCTAGTTTTTAAGAATACGTACTTCTTACTTTTGAGTCGGTGTCCGGCTCACTTTTTTTTTCTACACACAAAATCAATCCGGCTTAATGTGCAGTCTGAAGGAATAAAAAATGACTAACTTAGCAGATTATGCATCAACCAGAATTGATTTGAAATATACATTTGGGGTTTTCACTCATTTCATAAAACGCGTGATTGCTTTTCATGTGACTCACTTTGATTGAATACTATTTTGCTTAGTACTACAATAATTTTTGGGGGGGCTTAAGCCCCGAAAACCCCCTTTGTTTGCGCTTATGGCCATATGTTAGCATCAAAATTTAAATTTTTAATTTTGAATGAGTTTTCTTTCTCACAATTTCAAATTAATGTATCAATTTATACATACTTCCTTTATTATTGCTACACCGAAAGAAAAAACAGTAGTAAAATTAAAAAAATTGGCTTTTGTTCAAACATTCACCAAACAACTGTCAAGGGTCCTTGGGTAAACTAATAGCGTTTTTTTTCTCTACGAAAAATTCTGCCCTCTGAAAATGCAGAATTTTTTCCATTTTGACTTGAAGAGATCACGAAAAAGCAACATTTTTTTTTAATGTTTTCGAGTTGGAACCCTTTTTGAAAACTTTAAAAAATTATTTTTTTTTTCATAAAAAAATTCTTACGTTTTCCGTAGAAGAGCTCAATCTTTTCTGAACTGTCAATGGTAACGTTAACTATTTTCCACAAATGTCATTTATTTTGTTTATTCAGTTGGTAGCATTTCAGGTCAGAATTTTTCGAACCGTCGAAGTAGAGAGGGCAGAAATTCTGCATTTTTTCTACATTTAAGGTCAAAATTTTCGAAGAATAAACACGACGCCCATTCCACGCTTTCCAACGGAACCTTATTTATAAAAATTGGATAAAAACTGACGTAGATACAATTAATTGAAAACTTCTCGATTCTGGCGTTTTCAGACGATTTGTAACTTTTCAACGATTGGCGATAAAAAAGAAATAAATTAACTTATATTCTTAAAATTTAAATAGGAATCTATAGCCCAAAAATAAAACAAATAGAAAGCCATGAGACGGACCCGTTTTGCGTTATGCTTTGAATGGACGACGATTCAATTTCAAAGGTCAGAATTTTATTTGAGAAAAGAACGAAAAAAATCAAACAGGACAGAAAAAAATTCAAAATTTTTTTGAGAAAAAAAACGCTATAACATTTATTATAAGTATTTTTCTCGGTGCACGTATGTGTTAAATTAAATAAGCATAATTAATTAAATTCTCTTTTTAGTGGGGAGTTTAATGAAAAATCGTGGAATTTTGAGAACTTCTGCGGGGAAAACCAAAAAATGAGTTGGCAACCCTGCGTAGCAGTGAGAGCAACAGAGATTAACAGAGCTGTGTCGTATTGTTGTTGCTAATGCTTTTTCTCATTTTCTCTCTCTTTGAACACACTGATAGTCTAAATAAAATGAACTAGCTGCCATGTCAGCGTTCAAAAAATTATTATAAATAGGCAAACAAAAAATCTGTCGAATTTTGACCACAAGCGATACAAGTACCTATTAATATGAATAATAGAATTTCAATATTTTAATTAAGAAGTACATAATGAGGCCGGAATACATTTACACTTTGTAAGTACAAGTATACCTCAGTCTGAAAGAATTAAAGAAAAAAGTCCTGTGAATTACAATTATTTGTCTGCAAGTGATAATGTTTTCAAAGCACCTCCAAGTTCAGTGACAGAAATTTTATCACTTAAGGAAGGGGTACGCAATAAAAGGTACTTGGCTACTAACGAAGAAATGTATGCTTTAAAGAAAAATGGGACCTGAAAGTTGACAGAGCTTTGTTGCAAATGGTTGTTTCAACTAAAAACAGACCCTTGTAATAAACCGAAATATAAAGCCAGATTAATTGCAAACGGTTTTACTCAAAGATTTGGAGAAAATTTTCATGAAACATTTGCACCAGTGGGGAAATGTATAACCAGTAACCCAGAACAATTCAATAACCCAGTGTATGATGGTTATGCCGTGTAAGGCTGCGATTATAGTGAACGCGAATCAGACAGGCAGGCAGGCAGGCATGCAGGCAGGCAGGCAGGCTGAAATCTGTGTGAAAAAACGAGATGCAGATAGCTATCTATCTCGCTTGTTCACATTGCCTGCCTGCCTGCCTGTCTGAATCACGTTCACTATAATCGCAATCTAAGGCAAAGTAAGATCTACAGGCATATTCATCCATTGCCCACATGGACTCATCAGTGAAAGTTTTGATGCATCATTTGCACCTGAGGGAAAATATATAATTGTAAGAATATTACATGCTGTTTCGTCCTAGCTTTTTCAAATGAAGATCTTGAAGAAGTTATTTTTATATTAAACGTTACGTTAATACGTTATATTAAAGGTTATAGAAAGAAAGTGTATAAAAATTTAGTTTGTATGTTTCAAAGTCACTTAAACTTAATTCAGTATTAGTTCACGAAAGGTTTTTGAGATGTAAAACAGCTGATACTTGTCTTTATCCGAAAGTATTTAGAGTTGAATTAATTTACAAATAAGTGTTTGTAAGTAAATGACATACTTATCTGCACTCAAAAGGACGATGACAACGAGCAAGTATTTAAAAGATTGGGAAAATGTTTTGAAACTAAAAATGTATTCAATGTTTCATCATATCTTGGTATACAGATCAAAATATTGAATGAAATGTTTATTTAAACCTAGAAGTAAAAATAGATTTAGATGATGCGAAAATAAGTAACATACCAATGAATCCTGAATTTATTTAAATTAATGATGAAAACAAGAAGCTAACAAGCAACGAAGGTATCGTTTTAGGTATGTCAATTGTTTGCAAAAGAGTTGCAAATCCTTGAAAATGTGATTGGGAAGCCGTTAAGAAAATTGTAAGCTATCTTAAAGGAATAAAACATATGCAGGAGATCATACGGTTGAAATACGGATCGTTAATTAACCAGTGTTTGATTTCGTTTTTTAGTGAAGTTGCAACCTGATATGGGCAATGAAAAAGAAAACTTCAGTAGCATTGCCATCAACAGAAGCTGACTTCCAAGCTACATCAATGACTGTAAAAGAGTTGTTATGGCTAAAGCGATTGCTCGAAGGTATGTATATTTTTATCGATGATCCAATAACAATTTTCTGTATAATCAAAAAAGCAGAGTTGTATCAAGAAGGGAACAAATTTCAAATCATACTCGCCACATCGTTTCTCTTTACCTTAAAATAAAATTCTATAAGAAGTGACTACATAAAGGGTGATTTTTTAAGAGCTTGATAACTTTTTTTTAAAAAAAAACGCATAAAATTTGCAAAATCTCATCGGTTCTTTATTTGAAACGTTAGATTGGTCCATGACATTTACTTTTTGAAGATAATTTCGTTTAAATGTTGACCGCGGCTGCGTCTTAGGTGGTCCATTCGGAAAGTCCAATTTTGGGCAACTTTTTCGAGCATTTCGGCCGGAATAGTCCGAATTTCTTCGGAAATATTGTCTTCCAAAGCTGGAATAGTTGCTGGCTTATTTCTGTAGACTTTAGACTTGACGTAGCCCCATCTGACAACAACAACACGATTCACAACATTTGACAACATTTCCGAAGAAATTCGGGCTATTCCGGCCGAAATGCTCGAAAAAGTTGCCCAAAATTGGACTTTCCGAATGGACCACCTAAGACGCAGCCGCGGTCAACATTTAAATGAAATTATCTTCAAAAAATAAATGTCATGGATCAATCTAACGTTTCAAATAAAGAACCGATGAGATTTTGCAAATTTTATGCGTTTTTTTTTAAAAAAAAGTTATCAAGCTCTTAAAAAATCACCCTTTATGTAGTTAGTTCAGCACTACCAGTTAGTTTAGTTTTGAATACAACTCAGAACTTTGAAAGATTTCTTAAAATGTTGTACAACAGCTCGTTCCTACAAATTACGGTGGACACAAATTGAGCAAAACGAGTACATTTATAATCCTCTCTCTTTTGTTATATTTTCAACGCAATCAAAAGAAATTTTTTTTCTCAACAGCTTTTCCAGTTAGTACTACAGTCCAACACCCACACGCAGAGAAAACAGAAAAATACGTTATAATCCAAACAAAAACATTTTAGTGGCCTTCACAGGACCTCTTAACTTAAAGCACTCACCACCAACGAAAATACAACGAACAAAAAGAACAACAACGGAAACGCTATGTTGCAGTCGAGGCAATTGAGCGAGTCTTTATAAGAAAATAACAAAAGAAACGAAGGGCAAATCTAGAGAAAAGTGGTGGAGTGCAGTCGAGCTTAAAGCCCACATCTTACAGCCCATTCCACACCGTAACAAATGAAGTGAAAAAGTTGTGATTATTGCGATTTACTGATGAGTTCAGCTGTGATGAGGCTAGCTTAGGAGAGATGGTCAGCACACAGATGGAGCTGAAGTTAATAAGAACAGTACGTCTGGAATGTGTTGGGAAGCGGGGCAAACATAAGTTAAACGCAGAACCACAACAACTCAGTCACAGTCATAGACAACAGTGCCGAGAGCAAGTGAAGGCAGGCTAGATTAAAAAAAGGAAGAGTGAAAAATGCTAAGGATTTGCTGGAGCTGCAATGCTGCTAACGAGTTGTGACTGCAAGCATTTGTGTACTAAATTAATGTTAACCTTTAAGTTGCAAGTTTATTTTAACTTCCCGAAATAATTCCTTTATTTCCAAATATGCAACAATTTAAGAGCAGCATTTTTTGTCTGTATGTGTGTGTGTTATTAACATGGATAACATGTACAACTTAATGTCTGGGTGCTGGTTTATATCAAGCACGTAGCAACGCGTGCCGATGACCTGTTGATTTGGAGCTAAAAAGACTTTGGCTCATTTGTGTGATTGCTGCAAAAGTTAAATTGTTGTAGTTTTTTTTGTAACATACAAAATCCGGTTAGAGTGCAGAACAAGTTGAGAGCAAACAAGAAAGAAAAAAAAAAAAACAAATATTGTGAGAAAATTAAAAGGTTTTTCATGGCAGGACCTTTTGTTGCTGCTATAGTTTTGCTGCGTTGGTGGCATTGATATATGTTTTTAAGTTACTGCACACATTGAAGATTGACCTTTTGTATGGCCTTTAAACTTGATATATAGTGTTGTGTTTGTTGGTAATTGTTGATACCTAAATGAAACACATTTACAGCTACAGCTTTTTCGGAAAATGTTTTAGAAAACTATTATAATAACATATTATTTGTCTTAATGCGACGCTTCAACAATTTTCGCAGTCTGCCATTTTTATTTCATATCCAAATTTCGTAAAGCATAGACCACAGCTTTCTGCAACAACAACAACAAAAACAACACCTTCTCTACCACCAACACCGCCTTTAGCCGCAACCAGGCAGGCTACCACAAACGAGATTTGTATTAATTTAAACTGTTATAAATGATTCGCCCGCCAAGTCTAAGTTTATCGCTAAGGACTTAAGCGCCGGAATTAAAAGGCCATTTGCAAGCAGAAGCAGCATCGTTGGCAGTACCTCGCCGGCTTCTCTTCACAAACTCGACTGCGAACTAAGCACAACATCATTACCACAAGAACTCGGCAATTGGTGTGGCAAATGCTGGCAATTACCTGCTGGGAGGTAGAGCACAAGCTAACGCCTAACGGTAAATAAGGATACCAAGTCATCAACAAACCAATGCGACGCCCATGCTGCCACGCAGTAAAATGTGGAAGTTCTCAACTTCAACCGCAAATTCGCTGAAGAATTGCACTTTTTTTTTTTTTTTGTTCTCTCCTGTCGTGGCATGATTTGTTTGCGCAGCTTAGCGGAGGTCAAATGCGTTAAAAGGCTATTAAAACGGTATTAATTAATACAGTTGCTGTTGAAGTTTACAGTTTTGAGAAGTGTAATTAAAGCATCGATTATCACAACCAGTTATCTGAGCTGAAGATTGAGTAGAAGCTGAGCGAAAATTATGAAATTTTGAAGAATATTTCTTGTTTAATCCTTTGATTTTGTTAACGTTTTCAGAGACGTTAAAAATGTATCTTACACAGCTGAGTAGCCATAAGTATATAAAAATATAAATAAGAGTTATTTAACATATAAGGTTGGAAATATTGCAGTTTTTTTAAATCCTACACAACAAAGTTTGACAAATCTATTAAGATGATACTGTCGTCCATTTAATTTTAGTTGGAAAAACAAGTGCTCATTCACAGCACAAGAAGCCAAACAAGAAAAGGGCGTAGTTCGCCTACAAATATGCAACATAAGTTGCGGATTTGACTTTTCTTACTTAAAACAGATGCACACCCTTGCCACTAGCGTTGTTTTTTTGTCAGTCTCTAGCAGTGTGGTTTCATTCTATTGTAACTGTGTTTCTCTGTTATTGTTTTTAAGTGGAAGTTTATTTAAATAATTATAACAAAATCAGTTTCAGCGCAGAAAAGAACATTACGCTAATTAAGCATAATAATTACAATGTTTTTTAAGAAAGACACCCTCAAGTGTCTGTGACAAAAAAAAAAAGTCACTTCAATTGAAAGAAATAAACGTTGAAAGGGCAGAACAATGCACGAGCGAGAAGTGTTTGTACACTAAGAAGATTTGGGGAGAAATTGTCATAAAAATGGCGGCCATACTACGTCTGTACTCTATGCTTTGCAATGTTACACACACTGAGAAAAAATACTTCACTAAAACCAGCAATAAACTTATGTTAGTTTATACAAGTACTTCGTATAAACTAGCAATTTTGAGCCTACTAACTTGTTGGGTAGTCCTACAAAGTTTTTTTATAGATATTATGGATTTATTAACAGATTAATACAAGCAAATTGCATTTTTTGGCAGAAAATAAAAATTAAAATATATTTTCTATTTATATATATACTAGCGGATGTAACCCGGTGTTACTCGGGGTTGTGCCTCGAGCACAGAAAGAGAACGATTTTCAAAACTGCTCTCATTTTTACGTTGTTGAAATTATCAATTCAATTTTAAAATTTTTTATATTATCGTTTTTTGCGGTTTTGCCCCCTCCTTCCGTCGAAAGTGTTTAGTCAAATTTCCGTAAAACTGTACCTGCCAGACATGATTAAAACAAAAAATGACATCTTCAACGTCTCGATATGACGTCTGGTTTCTGAGGAAAATAGACACCCGCACTCAGAAAAAAACACATATCTTTCTCCGGTGAAAAGTTTCTCTATTTTCGATAAAAGCAATTTTCTCTTTTCAAATAAAATTTTCTTCAATTAAGCGCTGATTATAATAGACGAAACGGAACGTTGTAGAACGTTGAGAAATGTCACTTTGCAATCTATTGCATGACCTTCTTATGGGAGCGTTTATAATAAGACGGGATGGAACGGCACGCGACGTTGAGATCTATAGATTTTTGATTTTTGCGTTGCGTTCCGTTCCGTCGAGAGTAAACAAATGCTTTTGACAAATGCTTAAACAAATATCTTTTAATTTGATTTTCTGACGCATCTTTTTTTTAGAATGAATTCATATTTATTTTGAACACAATTTTTGGAAATGAAGTTTAAAGAAAGGAAGATTGAGTTTTTTCAATGTTTGCTTATGTTTATTTGACCCTTTTAAACGATTTATTCCGTTTCTATTATAATTGCCACTTCGTTTGAAAGCGTTTCATCCCGCTACGCTGACACTTGCCTACGTTCCGTTTCGTCTATTATAATCAGCGCTTTAGAATAAATTTTCATAGTTTCGAAGAAATATTTCTTCATTTCTAGGAAATGGAAATATTTCAATGTCTCTTATAATGAAAAATATTTTTCTCGCACAAAAAAATTATCATTTATACAGAAAAATTTTTTGAAAATAAAAATTTTTTCATATATTTTGATAAAAAATTCACTATGAGAAGTTTTTCTTCAATAAAACAAATGTTTTCTCAAAACTAAGGATTCTTTTTCTCTAAAATCGAATTATTTTTGTGAATTTCTCTTTTTCATAGAAGGTTTTTATCATTTTTTGAGAATTTTAGGATCGAATTTAGAGAAAAGCATTCTCTGGAGCAAGGTCAATACCAATATTCTCTAAATATGATGCCTTTTTTATTATATTCCGAGAAACTATTTTCTGTGTGCAGTTTGAAAAGTCATTTTGAGAAAAATGCGTTTAAAGTTTTTCTCAAATGAATTGCATTTAATATGCAATTTTACCTCAAATAAATTCCATTCGAATTTTGGATTGTTTTCGTTCAACTTCGGTTTTGGTCGATACTGTTCGTTTAATTTTTTTTCATCTTTATAAAGCTTCTGCTGGTATTCGTTACACTTATTTTTTTTTCGTTCGTCTTTGGTTCTTGACTTCGTTTGCCTTCGGCTCATTCCTTGGTTTTTGTCGAAAGAACTTTTAAAAGCATGAACTTGCAAAGTTTCATCAAAATCGGTTCATCCGTTTTGACGTGAATGAGCCGAACATAGTTTATTGAATAAAGCACCCTCTAACGGAAATTTTCTGAAATTTAAATAGCGTCAATTCTGTTGCAGAGTCAAGTTATTTCATGTACCAAATTTTAGTAAAATCAATCAAGTCATTTAGGAGTTATTGAGTCTTAAAAACGCACAACTTAAGCGCCCCCTTACGGAAGTCTTTCGAATTTTTATAACCCCCTTACGGAAGTCTTTCGAATTTTTATAGCCTATGTATGTTATCTTAGGCGCAGTCGAACCTTCGTTCCAGATTTAATTGAAATCGGTCCAGGTGCTTAAGAGTTATTATGGAGTGCCACGCACACATAATTCCGCCAAATTTTGTGCCTTTTCTTTATCTTTGGTGCAGTTGAGCCTTCAAACTAAATTTCATTGAAATCGATCCAGGAGTTTAGGAGTTATAAGGTCTTAATAAAAACGCACTACTTAAAGCGCCCTCTTGCGGAAGTTTTTGGAATTTTTTATTGCCTATGTTTTATTTTGGGAGCAGTTAAACCTTCATACCAAATGTCATGGAAATCGGTTCAGGCGCTTAGAAGTTAATACAGATTGCCACGCTCACATACTTCCGCGCCTACTTTTTTACCTATGCTTTATATTGGTTGCAGTTGAACCTTCACACCAAATTTCATTGAAATAGGTCCAGGCGTTTAGGAGTTATTGAGTCTTAAAAATGTACTACTTAAAGCGCCCTCTTGCGTAAGTCTTTGGAATTTTTTGTGGCTTATGTTTTATTTTGGGAGCAGTTGAACCTTCATACCAAATTTCATTGAAATCGGTCCAAATGTCATGGAAATAGGTTCAGGTGCTAAGAAGTTATTACAGAGTGCCACGCCCACATACTTCCGCTCACTTTTTCAACCTATGCTTTATATTGGTTGCAGTTGAACCTTCATACCAAATTTCATTGAAATAGATCCAGGCGTTTAGGAGTTATTGAGTCTTAAAAATGTACTACTTAAAGCGCCCTCTTGCGTAAGTCTTTGGAATTTTTTATGGCTTATGTTTTATTTTGGGCGAAGTTGAACATTCATACCAAATTTCATTGAAATCAGTCCAGGCGTTTAGAAATTATTATAGAGTGCCACGCTCACATACTTCCGCCCAGTTTTTTACACTCCCCATGTTCTTTCTCACTATGAAAGGTACTCGGTGTCCAAATTTCAGCGCAATCGGATAAACGGTGTGTGAGCCTATACGGAACAGACAGACAGACAGACAGACAAACATTTGATTTTATATATTAGATTAAACAAATGCTATTCATTTATATTAAATACCTTTATTCGAAGAAAATGAAGTAATTTAAAATTGAGTTAATATTTTCAAAAATTAAGCTTGTTTTTCCTGAAAAATCAGTAGAGACGGTTATTTTAAAAAGTATTTTGATAATGAAAGTAGTTATTTTGAAAACTTTTGAAAAAAAATTCTTTACTTAAAAAGAAAAACACCTAAAAGCTCAAAAATTTGCGAGATTCCCGAATTTTATCGAAACTTTTTTTTGATTTGCCCCTTTTCATTAAGAAGAAAGTTATAGAAGTTTAAAAAAGTAACTTTTGCGAAAAATAGCCAATTTTGTATGGAAAAATATTCAAAATTTAGCAAAGTTCAACAGGAAATTGCAAAAAAATATGTTTTTTTTACCAATCGGAACATTGTCTGAAGAGGCATTGGAAGCAAGGCACAAGGAGTTTAAAAAAAATCGACTTAAGCATACCCGTAAATGCTCGAGGATTAAGTCTAATACGGATTTAATGAAAATATTATTGCTGACTTCTGATCCTACACTGCGGGAAAATGTGTTAAAATAAAATGAAACTATGTTCATATCTAACGAATTTGTTTTTGAAATAGAGCTTGAAGCAAATTTATTAAAATTAAACGCAACTGTTTTTAAAGATAAATTCAAAACAAAAGATTTTGTTTTGAATTTTTTTAACACAATTTTTTTTTTTGTTATGAAAACCAAATTTAAAACAAAAATTTTAAAATTCAAAACTTAAAACTTTTAAATCATATTTTTTCGATGCCATTTTTTTAATCTTTCCGAGTTTTTAGCACCAGATTCACAACCAGCTACCCCCGGGACCTTCCGAATACCAAATGTACTCCTTTCGATGAAGTTTGCATTTGAAATATTTGAATATTTAATAAATGAGTTTTTATTTTATCAAATGTTCGATATTTGTCAAACCAATTCGAAAAATTCAAAAATTGTCATTGAATTAAAATTTTTGTTTGTTTTTTCAAAGAAATAATAAGAGAAAAATAAAAAAAAAAAAGAATTTATAGCTGGATGAAAACTAAACACACTTGTTTGAAATTTTGTTTTGTAGAAACGCAAATGCGTTAAGTTTCTATTTTAATATTTTTTTGTTTATTTTTAAAGTATATTTTTTTTTTCTCAGTGTATCTTAGCAGCCAAAAGAACGATCAAATCAATCAAATGTAAGTATTGATGAAGAAATTGAGCAGTGTATTATACAAGTTGATGATTCTTATATTGTTTGAAGTGATTCCGATGAAGAAGTCAGTGGCGATGAGTGTCAGTAGCGATATGAGTTTTTTTTTTTTTTTGTAGACATGGCAGACATTATTTTTTTACTTTTTTATTTAACAGATTGTTAATAAAAACTAAGTCATCAATTTTAATTTTCTATTGTAAATAAAATAAAATGTGCCTAAAAGAGGATTTTTTAATTAACCCAAATGAAGATATTTATCAGTCAACGATGTACCTCCCACACCAAATCATGTAAAAAGTTAAGTTAGGTCCAAGGGAGGACCCTCTAAGTTCATAGCAATTTCAACCATTTTCAGTGTACATTAGAGTGTATCGACTTGTATGGGAAAAATCTTACCTCAAAATCCGGTATCAAAATTAAATAGTACATGAAAAATCCTTTCCATCGGTGTACTTTTTTTTTATTTGAACCAATTTTGGCGTCCCCCGAAATGCATTTTTTATCAACTTTTGTACTGGAGACCCATTAATGGTTGATTTAAAAGACTTATCAATTAATTCCTTTCATATAAACCCAAACAGATATGCAAATTTTCATCCCTGTTGACAAATGCTCTGACGAGATATAACAGTTCTTTTCAAAGTGAATCTACTTTTTATTTAATATTTGATATATTTTTATTTATTGTATGGCACACAGGTTGCTAGCACATTGCTTTAGAATGCAACTCGGAATTTCATCAGGGCCGGTCGAAAAAGATTATTTAACTTGACGAAGGTAATGCACAACAATAATTGAATCTATTATTGAAGTTTCAAAAGAGTTAGCTGGAGGTAAATAAGGATGCTCAAAAATGCAAATTTGAGTTGTTTCTCTTTTTACAACAAAACTCATGTTTATCCCATATTTTGACAAAAAATATCAAATCTTGTGGCATCTTTTTTAATAAATAATTTATATATAAACAAAAAAAAAAAGGAACGCTAAAATTTTTATTAATATTTTCCAGTTAACTGATAACACTTCATAACAAATAAGAAATAAATGAAATATACTCGAACATGGCAGAGATATCTGCGTCCCAAATCAAAACATTCAATTTGAGACAGTTTTTTTTCTCTCTCTTGACATTTGGTTCAAATGCACGCTAAAAAACTAACGACGATACTAAGAAAATTCATTCAAAATACTTTTGATAATAGGGCTTCACGTTGATTGCCATGACATTTGAAAGCAAATTTAGCAAGCATTTAAAAATAAATAGAAAAAATTGGAAAACCGTTAAAATTCGAATAAGATATTGATATGGAAATTTTGAATTTAAGGCACCTCATTTTTACAAATTTGATAATTTTAGCTCTCTTCCAACTTAATTTCAAATTGATCAAAAAGCGGGTCTCTCCTGGGAAGTTGGGAACCCCCTCCAACAGTTATATTATTTATGTATATTTTATGCACATCTGTGTAGCAGTACCCTTTGAATGATATAATAATTATCTTGTTTCTTATTTATAGTGAAGTAAGGTGGTAAGGTTGGTGACCGTGGCATGCAGGTTAAGTGTGTGGCTTAGCATGCTCGGAGCCCGGGTTCGATCCCCAGCCGCGGCGAAAAGTTTTTTCAATATAAAATTTTTCTGATCGGTCACCACCGGTCACCACTCTGCAGACAATGGCAAACCTCAGAGAGTAAATAATGCCATGTAAAGCTTCTTGAGAACATCAACTTTAGACGTTCGGAGTCGGCATAAAACTTGTAGGTCCAGTTCTCGGTCAATTGTGTGCAAACATTTAATAACACACACAACACAATTGATCATAAGAAGCTCGGTCAAAGTCCTTTCAAGGGCTGAAATGGCCAATTTGTTTTTTTTTTTTTTTAAGGTGGTAAGTAAGTTTACCCGCATGGTATTATTATTATTATTAAGTTGTATTATGTTTATTATTAATATTCGAAATTAGTACAGTAAGATTCATGAATATCTTTAAGCGTACAACATGTTTGTATACATATATGATCAACACTTAACAAAAAAAAAAAAAAAAATATAAAAGTATTAAAATAAAGAAAAGAGATATGATAAATAAACAACAGAAAAATAAAGGGCATAAGAATACAATAATAATTAACTATAACAAAATAGAAATGCAATACAATAAAACAACAAAAATAAATGAGTTACAAAAATAAAATATAATTAAAACTAAAATAATGTCCACAGATTTGAGTAAATTAAAAATAAAATTTTATAACAATAAGATTTTGCAAGAATAGTAATTAAAGAAAATTATAAAAACAAATATAGGAATTGAGAGATGTATGAGCGATAGAAGAAGATTAAGAATTCGAGAAATAAAACATAGCTGAAGGCTTAAATTTGTTCGTGCTGGCAATGGACTTCATATTTAAAGGAAGAGAGTTCCAAAGCTTAATGGCGTTGATGAAAAACGTAATGGCGTAGGAATAATTTAGTTATTAGTTCTGCTAGAGACACTGAAACGTAGTTTTTCATATAAGTATGGTGGAGACTTACAGTTAATTAGCTTATGTAAAAAAATACAGTTCCTAGCGTTGAGATAACCTATCATGCTGCATCCCAAAATTGTTCTACTCAGCAAAGATGTGTGACCATTTCAGCTTAAATTGAAAATGTACCTCGTAATGTACATCATTAAAAGCAACCAAAATTTTGTGCTCAGAATGGGAATCCAGATTGCTATATACAAGCTTTTCGGAATGCTATATCGGAATACATAATCAATGGAAGAATTAATTTTACAACCAGTCTCTTTTTGGTTAACGTTGGGATGAACTTACTAGATCATTGCAAGCATCTCAGCGTTCAATAGATTCTTTGTTAAGTGTAATTGATATGATCAGCACAAGTAGGCCTCGTATTAACATAAAATCCTAAATTTTACACTCTATCAACTATATCTAAGCTTTTGCCATCAAGGTAAATCATTTTGTCATCAAGGTTTGGAATTTGAGTGAAGTCAAATTTTTCCCTAAATACAGGATGTAGGCTTTATCAACATTGTGACAAAGATCATTATTAATTGCCCACTTAGAAATTGCAATTAAATCTTCATTAAGTCTATTGGTCTTCTAAAAGACCAATTCTGTTAGATGAATTATTTTCAAATTTTATTCTATTCGGCACTTTTGCTAAAACCATACTAAAAATAAAGTTTTTGAATTTAGAGGGAATGTTTAACTCTATTGAATGCTTTAGAGAAGTGAAAATTAATGTTACTGGAGTCATAGTTTATTCTTATATCATCCATTATTTTGAGCATAGTAGTCGCGCAACTATGTCAAGCACGAAATCCTTATTGATTGGGTGATTAAAGCCTTTTAGAATGTAAATATTGACTGATTTGATTACATATTAACGATTCACATAATTTGGAAAACGTGCAAAGAATACTTATAGGCCTAAAATCTTTCACGAACTTTAGCAATGGGGCCTAATGAAGCAAGCTTCCAAGCACTTGGAAAACAGGAGGTAATAAAATAATGCTTGGTTATGTGAGTGAGTGGCTTGATAATAAACGGTACAATCATTTTGATAAATTTAAGAGGAATGCCATCACTACCCGCTGCATTCGATTTTATTTTCATTAATGATAATATTACATATTTTTCATCAATATTTGAGAAAGAGAATTGATAAAAAATGGAGGCGGTACTACAGGTATCACGGAAATTGTAATTATTAATGTCATAACAGGGCTTGTATAAAAAGAAATTATTAAGAAGGTTTTGGTTTAAGTGAACATTTTTGATAATTTATAGTGCTAACACCTAAACTACGAATATTTCTTGAAAAAGTTCGTGAAGGTAGAGCATTATTAAGTTCAATTCTGACAATTGAGACGACATTATTGCGAGCAAGTTTGTATAGACTCCAGTTAACATCGGATGGGTGCTTCTTCCACATCGCATATAGTTTGTTTCTTTTATTTAAAGTTAATTTAACACTTCATGTGAACCAAGGACAGGACTTGTTGACTACAACCGACACATGAATAGGAACAAACGTATTAGAAGCATAAAGAACAAGTGAGACAAGAACATTTAACTGCTCATCAATAGATTGACCAAACCAACAATCATTCCATTAACCCTCTAACCAGTAAGCGTGGCTCAGGGCAAGCATCACAAAAATCACATTTTACATATGAAGATTTAATTTACCGTTATGCAAGTGAATGCAATGCTCTCTATCATACTGTTAGCAACGTTTCTCTCTCTAATTAGATTGTTATATTATGAACCGTTTGTCTTTTGTTGTCAGTTTTTTGCGAATAGTTGGTGAAAAAGGTTGTCTTTTTGTTTTTATATTTTTACAAAATATTTTTATTTTGAAAACGTGCTTTTAGCTGAAGAATTTTTTTCACGGAAAGGTTAGTTCATAAAATTCATTGTTACACATTTGTTGTGTTGATAAATATTTAGTTTTATGTTTTAGAGCAAAAAAATTAACAGTGCCTCAAGGCGCTCTTGTCGTTCGGCGCGAACTTTTTTTGCGTCAACTTTTTGGCTTAAACCGATATGAGTGCCTCGAGGCACTGTTCCGTTTTTCCTCCCTGGAGGGCAAAAGAAACATCAAAATGACAAATGGATGATGCCATTGAGTTTCTAATGCCGAAATTATGCTAGAAAAAAAAATTGCCAACCATTTTGGATCGTTATTAGAAAGTTGCCGGTTAGAGGGTTAAATACAAGACGTTAGTCATACAAACAAGCATAATCAACGGACAAATTAGAACCATATAAATTAGAAGTATGTTCTGGGAGTCAAAATCTTAAATTTGTGCAATATCCCATCCTCAATGTAGATGCATAACAAATTTTAATAGCATAGAAAGTTTTGAATAACTTTGCCTGGCTTACCGTGCAAACACTTGACAATTAATTGAATCAAGTTAAATGGTTTTTATTGCATTTTTTTAGAGTACAGTACTAAAAAAGGCACGAATCAACAGTTTGACTTTTTTGTTGTTTATAATTGATGCAATATATGACTTCATCACGCTGTTTGATGTTTGATATTTATGTGTTTCTATCATTTTCGTATTGTTACATCTGCCTATACAAATGACTGTATTGAAATAGAAGAAGTGCTCAATCGTTCCATATGCACAACAACAATAAAAAATAGCAACAAAAAAGCTTTGTAATGCATTGAAAATTAATTGAAAAATTTCAGAAATATTACAAACACACACACACACACTTCACCGCGCGTAATAAAGCCACACTAACACAAACACCTGCAATGAAAAACGATGCACAAATGCAGCAGGCAAAATTCCAGCACCAAGTGAAAAATGCAAAATGGTGCCCAAAACGGAAGTGTCGAACTTAATATAAACTGACCACAAATGCGTTACGCTGTGCAGGTTGGTTGGCTGGCTGACTGGCTGTTGGCTGGTTGGCTAGTCGGCTGGTTGCTTGGTTTATTATCCTCGCTCATACAATATCCTTGCATAAAATTCATTTTTTTTTAATGCTTGTGTTGTTGCTGTTGTTTTTTACATTTTTTAAAATCATTTTACATGCATGCAGCTGCTGTGTATGTTTGTGTAAAGACTTGCCTATGAGCTGAAGTCTGCGTGTGTGTGTTTGTGTGTGCTTGTGTGTATTTAGTAGGTACAACAGGCGTTATATGCGTGTTGTTTTTGCTATCGGCTGATAGTTGCTTTTGGTATAGCTGTTCGAATTGAAATATTTTTATTTATTTACTGAAATATTTGCAATAAATTTAATTAAAGATTAAATGAAGTTTTCGTCAACAACAGCGACATCAAAATTGCGAGCAAGGTTTATACTAACAATAGCTTTCAATAATTAAGCTTACATATATAATATGCTTAACCAATTCTGTAGCTCTGTAAAGTAATATTTCAGACTTCTTCAATGTTCTGAACAAATAGCACAGTTTTTAATGTTGCTTGTATATCGTTGTTAATGTTGTTTTTGTTGTTGTTGTTGTTACTTGTATGTATGTATATTGAATTAAAATATTTATGGAACCCAATACTTAATATTTATGTGCAGAAATATCGTAAAAAGATATGGCCGCATATTAACAAAATTATTATTGCCGCTCAACTGGCGCATAAAAAACCAACAATAAACAAACAACAACAACAACAAAAACAACAGAAACAACCACTTCAACAACAAAGTCAACAAGAATAATAATGATATAAAAGCGAACAAAATTAATTCTATAACAAATTAAAATCAACGAACCACGCACTTGTAATCAAAGGGATAGCGTCTATATCGGCCATGTTGTGTTGTATAAAGGCTCGACTGGGGTATACAATGTTGCATAATCATCTTCTTCTTCTTCTTCTTCTTTTGCTTAATGTTAGAATTTAAGCACTTAAACCCAGCCAAAAAAAAACACTCACAAGGGCTTTGAAAAAAAAACTCCGCGCGCCAAAATAAATCCAATTTGAAAATTTTCAATTTCGCGCCCACTAAACGAATGTTGCGTCTCTTTGACTGGCAAAAGTGAATACCAAAGGCAGTTGAATAATTCGTCTTTTAAACTTAATTAAAATATCATCAAGTGCATGCATATTTAAGGAATTATCATTGACCGAAATCGGAATCGAAGTCGAAAACGGTTTTGTGAAATGGCCAAAGTTAGTTGCTGGGGCAAATAAAGTTGAGTAACTAAGAAAATCGACTCAAAGATTGACTTTTTCAAATGTTTGTGCTGCCCACTGCCCCCCAGTGGAACAGACATTTCACAAGAATTAACAAAATTTCACAGCTTCTGTGCGAGTGTGTGCGTGTGTTTTATTTTTTGCCAACACCAAAGTTCTTAAATTGATTTTATTATGCTGCTTAACTTACTTTTCGACTGTGACTTCAAACCAGTCTTATCTATTTTCATCACCATCAACCAACCATACCATTGTGGGTTGCTCTTTCATTGGCCACTTATTGCCAGTTTCAGTTGTCTCAAAGGCTGTCTGCGAAACAAAAGACAAAATATGGAAATTGGAGCCAGTAATTGTGGTTACTTATACAGGTAGTTTGGGGTGGGGCGGGGTCGTCTAAAATGACACTCAAGTGGCAAAGCAAAAATACGTGAATCCTAATAACATGGTTTAGTGATAACGATAAGAATCAAATCATATTAATAGCTTGTTATTACATTATTTTAGCCAGCAATTAAAATGGAATCAAGATGAAAGATATGTGATTGGTTTTGTTTACGTAGCATTGAAGCATAGCTTACAGGATATACACATGATTGATGTTTTGACAAAGACCTTTTGTACCAAATGCATTAAAAAACATATCGCCATAAAAGAGTTATTTACTTATATGAGTATTTAACTTTTGACTCTTGGGAAATTAGTGAAAAAAGTACCATGTTGCAGGCAAAGAAAAAAAATCAGACTACATTTAAATAGTACTCCCGCTCCTTATTAGCTTTAAATCTGTTAAAGTAAAAATTTAAATTCAATGTTACTATTTTCTGCGCTATTTTACTTTAGCTTTAAGACTTGGCGAACAAAAACAGAAATAAAATAAAAAAAAAAACACAAATAATGAAAATGAAAAATTTTGTATCACAACCTCGCGTCCTGCAGCCGCACTCAATTTTCTTTGTAAATTAAAAATGCTAAATTAGTCCAATTAAATAGAAGGATACCATGCCTCTAGGGAGGATTAGAAGGAGCACAAGAAAGCAAAGAATAGGCAAGCGAAGCAACGCATAAAGTGTGTTTTGTTGGGGCAACGAGAAACGCGTGAAATAAACACAGGCGGCAACACTGGCACCCATAGTAGCCGGCAGCAATTCTTTCGCGGAGACGAGCTGCCACTTGGCAAGCAAGAAACGAGCTAATTACATTGAATTAAACAGACACATACATAAAAATACAGTTTCTTTTTTTTGTAATTTTTTTTTTTTTTTTATTTTTTATTGTTTGTGTTACAACGTTTTCTTTCAAAAACTTGCTTGGTGGTCCTTTTCTTGCATCCTTGTAATGTTATCTAACAGCTTGTTCTTTTCTGTTTTTGTTGTTATTTTAGTTGTTGTAGTTTTTTTTGTTTTTATTTTTTGTTTTGTTTCAGAGTCACTGTTCTGCTTGTTTGCCGTTTGTATTGCTGAGTTGTTCATAAATAGAACAATGATTTTGCGGAAGTGAGGCAAAAAAAAAAATGCTGCAGGATAAATGCAGGATCGCAACTGGCATGTGTCATTCGACTAGCTGAAGAAAAGAACAGAAAAGTTAATGTTGCCAAAATAGTGAAGGAAAGAGTAAGAGAAAACAAAAAGGACGAACCAATTTCATTTGATTACTTTTAATAGCTGCCTACGAGGCCTTAAATGGCGTTAAATGGACATGGACACAAGCAGTCGACTTGTCCTTTAGACTGACTGCCCCGGAGCCATTAAATGCCGAAGCCATTAAATCAACGTTAGTAACCAACCACTTCCGGTGACTGTACTGCAGCCTATTATAGACATATAGACGCCGACACCTCTTTAAGATCTTTGGAGTAAAATATTTATTCCTAAAAAACCGCACGTTAAACTCGAAAATAATTTTAATTTAAATAAAAATTCATTAGTCATTATCTTATTCTTAAGAAAAATATCGAAATTTCGATTATTTTAAATTATTTTATATATGAAAAGTTATTAAGGTATGTATACCAAAGAATTGCTCACTTTAGATTTAGTTTCATTTTTAACCGACTTCAAAAAGGAGGAGGTTCTCAAGTTGGTTGGTTTCTCTGTTTTTTTTTTTTTTTTTTTTTTTTTTTTTTTTTTGTGAATGTATGTACATCGATTACTCCTAAAGTACTTGCCCGATCGCCGTAATTTTTTGTCAACATATAGAGATTATCAACGCGGAGGTGCCCGTTTATGAAAGGGGGCGGTATTCGGAAAAGGGGCGTGTCTCTATAAGAAAAACACTGTATCTCAGTAAATATTGACACTACGGTAATAAAATTCACAGTAAAATTACAAGGGCAAGCACAAGTATTAAAAATGACGATCACTTAAGTGGGCGTAATTCTAAAAAAGGGTGTGGCAATATTGTAAAAACTCTGTATCTCGAAGAAAATTAACACTAGAGTACTGAAATTAAGTACAGAGGTAGGTACAATTGTTGGAAATTACTATAACAAAAGTGGGCGTAATTCGACAAAGGGGTGTGGCAATATAAGAGAATTACTGTGTCTCGAATAATATTGATACTAGGGTACAGAAATTTATTACAAAGGTAGGAAAAATTACTACAAATTTTTGTAAAAAAAAAAATGGGCGTTAATCGAGAAGGGGAGTGGCAATATTAAAAAAAAACACTGTATCTCGATTACTATTGACACTACGATACTAAAATTTAGTACAAAGGTAGGTACAAATATAACAAATAACTGTCAGTAATGTGGGCGGTATTCGATAAAGGGGCGTGTCACTGTAAGAAAAACACTGTATTTCAGTAAATATTGGCACTAGAGTACTAGAGTTAATAAAATTCACAGAAAAAATGCAAGGGTAGGTAAAAAATAACAGTCAATTAAGTGGGCGTTAGTCGACAAAGAGGTGTGGCAATATTAGAAAAACTCTGTATCTCGAATAATATTGACACTAGAGTACTAAAGTTAACTACAGGGGTAGGCACAGTTATAAAACAATTAATTTCAATACAGTGGACCTTGTTTGATAAAGGGGTGTGGCAATATATAAAATACACTGTATCGCGAACAATATTGACACTAGAGTACTGATATTTAGTATAGAGGTAGGCACACTTATAACAAGTTATTGTGAATAAAGTGGGCGTCATTCGACAAAGGGGTGTGGCAATATTAGAAAACACTAAATCGACTACTGACACTACTAACTGAAAAAGTACAGACGTAGGCACAATTATTACAAATTTCTACCGAAGAATTGGGCGTTATTCGACTAAGGGGTGAGGCAGTGTGTAAAATACTGTATCATATTGACTTAAGGGTGGTGAAATTCATTGTTAGAATGGGTAGAACTATTGAAAACACTATGACAAAGAGTGTGATATTCTCGACAAAGAGGCGTGTCTATATTATAAACACACTATATTTCAGTCAATATTGACATTGGGGTAGTGATAAAAATACAAGAGTAGGTACTGATAAACATACTGACAAAGACCAGAATAAGAAACGACAGAAAATCATTTTCCATATTATGAGCATAAATAATTGGTGTTTAATTAATTTATACAGTTTTTTAATATATATCATTTTCTCTAAAAAGAAAGAAATAAAAACTTTTTAACAAAAAAAAAAACCTACTTCAAAATCACTAGAAAGTAAAAAATAATTTTAAATTACTTTTACTATTTATTTCTTGGTCAAATTTGTATTTTTATAATAAATGTATTTATTTTTTTATGATAATAAGAGCTTCGAAGTCGGCGCTAATATAATCAGATTTTTTTGTGCAGCTGCAACACACATATAGCATTTTAATTAAGATTTAAGAAAAATTAAGATTACAAATTAATACAGCGTCACCAAGCAGGATATTTACAAATAAAAAAGTCTTAAATAGAGTAGGGATGGCGAAAAAATCATGAGTTTACGTCAATGATTAGCGCTGACTAGAAGCTTTTATTATCATAAAAAAATAAATATGTTTATTATAAAAATACAAATTTGACCAAGAAATAAATAGTAAAAGTAATTTAAAATTATTTTTTACTTTCTAGTGATTTTGAAGTAGGTTTTTTTTTTTGTTAAAAAGTTTTTTAAAGTTTTTGCACGTTAATAGAGCCCCTTATTATGGATTGTTTTTACGCAAAAAAAACTTAAAGACATTTTGTGTTTAAAAATTTTCATCACTGATGATATCGCATATGATATGCTCCTTACTATTAAGTATAAAGTATTAAGTATTAAGCATTAAGTATTAAGTATTAAGTATTAAGTATTAAGTATTAAGTATTAAGTATTAAGTATTAAGTATTAAGTATTAAGTATTAAGTATTAAGTATTAAGTATTAAGTATTAAGTATTAAGTATTAAGTATTAAGTATTAAGTATTAAGTATTAAGTATTAAGTATTAAGTATTAAGTATTAAGTATTAAGTATTAAGTATTAAGTATTAAGTATTAAGTATTAAGTATTAAGTATTAAGTATTAAGTATTAAGTATTAAGTATTAAGTATTAAGTATTAAGTATTAAGTATTAAGTATTAAGTATTAAGTATTAAGTATTAAGTATTAAGTATTAAGTATTAAGTATTAAGTATTAAGTATTAAGTATTAAGTATTAAGTATTAAGTATTAAGTATTAAGTATTAAGTATTAAGTATTAAGTATTAAGTATTAAGTATTAAGTATTAAGTATTAAGTATTAAGTATTAAGTATTAAGTATTAAGTATTAAGTATTAAGTATTAAGTATTAAGTATTAAGTATTAAGTATTAAGTATTAAGTATTAAGTATTAAGTATTAAGTATTAAGTATTAAGTATTAAGTATTAAGTATTAAGTATTAAGTATTAAGTATTAAGTATTAAGTATTAAGTATTAAGTATTAAGTATTAAGTATTAAGTATTAAGTATTAAGTATTAAGTATTAAGTATTAAGTATTAAGTATTAAGTATTAAGTATTAAGTATTAAGTATTAAGTATTAAGTATTAAGTATTAAGTATTAAGTATTAAGTATTAAGTATTAAGTATTAAGTATTAAGTATTAAGTATTAAGTATTAAGTATTAAGTATTAAGTATTAAGTATTAAGTATTAAGTATTAAGTATTAAGTATTAAGTATTAAGTATTAAGTATTAAGTATTAAGTATTAAGTATTAAGTATTAAGTATTAAGTATTAAGTATTAAGTATTAAGTATTAAGTATTAAGTATTAAGTATTAAGTATTAAGTATTAAGTATTAAGTATTAAGTATTAAGTATTAAGTATTAAGTATTAAGTATTAAGTATTAAGTATTAAGTATTAAGTATTAAGTATTAAGTATTAAGTATTAAGTATTAAGTATTAAGTATTAAGTATTAAGTATTAAGTATTAAGTATTAAGTATTAAGTATTAAGTATTAAGTATTAAGTATTAAGTATTAAGTATTAAGTATTAAGTATTAAGTATTAAGTATTAAGTATTAAGTATTAAGTATTAAGTATTAAGTATTAAGTATTAAGTATTAAGTATTAAGTATTAAGTATTAAGTATTAAGTATTAAGTATTAAGTATTAAGTATTAAGTATTAAGTATTAAGTATTAAGTATTAAGTATTAAGTTTTAAGTATTAAGTATTAAGTATTAAGTATTAAGTATTAAGTATTAAGTATTAAGTATTAAGTATTAAGTATTAAGTATTAAGTATTAAGTATTAAGTATTAAGTATTAAGTATTAAGTATTAAGTATTAAGTATTAAGTATTAAGTATTAAGTATTAAGTATTAAGTATTAAGTATTAAGTATTAAGTATTAAGTATTAAGTATTAAGTATTAAGTATTAAGTATTAAGTATTAAGTATTAAGTATTAAGTATTAAGTATTAAGTATTAAGTATTAAGTATTAAGTATTAAGTATTAAGTATTAAGTATTAAGTATTAAGTATTAAGTATTAAGTATTAAGTATTAAGTATTAAGTATTAAGTATTAAGTATTAAGTATTAAGTATTAAGTATTAAGTATTAAGTATTAAGTATTAAGTATTAAGTATTAAGTATTAAGTATTAAGTATTAAGTATTAAGTATTAAGTATTAAGTATTAAGTATTAAGTATTAAGTATTAAGTATTAAGTATTAAGTATTAAGTATTAAGTATTAAGTATTAAGTATTAAGTATTAAGTATTAAGTATTAAGTATTAAGTATTAAGTATTAAGTATTAAGTATTAAGTATTAAGTATTAAGTATTAAGTATTAAGTATTAAGTATTAAGTATTAAGTATTAAGTATTAAGTATTAAGTATTAAGTATTAAGTATTAAGTATTAAGTATTAAGTATTAAGTATTAAGTATTAAGTATTAAGTATTAAGTATTAAGTATTAAGTATTAAGTATTAAGTATTAAGTATTAAGTATTAAGTATTAAGTATTAAGTATTAAGTATTAAGTATTAAGTATTAAGTATTAAGTATTAAGTATTAAGTATTAAGTATTAAGTATTAAGTATTAAGTATTAAGTATTAAGTATTAAGTATTAAGTATTAAGTATTAAGTATTAAGTATTAAGTATTAAGTATTAAGTATTAAGTATTAAGTATTAAGTATTAAGTATTAAGTATTAAGTATTAAGTATTAAGTATTAAGTATTAAGTATTAAGTATTAAGTATTAAGTATTAAGTATTAAGTATTAAGTATTAAGTATTAAGTATTAAGTATTAAGTATTAAGTATTAAGTATTAAGTATTAAGTATTAAGTATTAAGTATTAAGTATTAAGTATTAAGTATTAAGTATTAAGTATTAAGTATTAAGTATTAAGTATTAAGTATTAAGTATTAAGTATTAAGTATTAAGTATTAAGTATTAAGTATTAAGTATTAAGTATTAAGTATTAAGTATTAAGTATTAAGTATTAAGTATTAAGTATTAAGTATTAAGTATTAAGTATTAAGTATTAAGTATTAAGTATTAAGTATTAAGTATTAAGTATTAAGTATTAAGTATTAAGTATTAAGTATTAAGTATTAAGTATTAAGTATTAAGTATTAAGTATTAAGTATTAAGTATTAAGTATTAAGTATTAAGTATTAAGTATTAAGTATTAAGTATTAAGTATTAAGTATTAAGTATTAAGTATTAAGTTTTAATTATTTAAAACTTACAGATGGATCGGAATGATATTTTTAAACAAGAGTTTGCTCGTCACACTCGCTTCTGTGCTCAAGAGAGAAGAGAGAAGAAAAAAGTGCAAAAAAGCTGAAAAGTCTGAAGAAGTCTGCTGAAAATTTAAAAATGAACTCTCTTTTGTGATTTCACCGTTACACAGCATTGCGGTTGCTCCTGCTGAGAAATGCTGGGAATAACTAAAAGTTTGCACTGACTTTTAAAAACATACAAACTTACTGTATGGGAATCGAACCAATAAATTATCAACGCTTGTCAATTTTTAATTGCATAGCGTCGGGAGTTTTCAGTATAGAAGCAACAACTTTTTAACTAGCTTTTAAGAATCACTAAGAAAGTATAAAAATAAGTTAAATTCATATTCATGACTGCTATGTGCTTATTTGTTTCTTAAAAAAACTTGTATTCCTTCTGAGTTGTCTTAAATGTAAAAAAGTTTATTTGAATACTCAAAAGTCATTTAAGAAATAGATACAAATAGAAAAAGATCAAGAATTAAATGAAATGTGCTTCTAAACTAATGGATTTGAGAGTGTTTTTAATAAATTTTTTTTTTTCTTTAAAATATATATTTAATAATTTTTGCTGCATTGAAAGTTCATTGTCATGCTTTATGCTTTGCTGTTCAGGTTTTCCAATAAATCTCGCATCCTTCGAACAGCTTCATTTTCATGCAAAACATTTTTCCAATTAAGAGAAACTAATTTGCGCCACTTTTAATGTCAGTTAATAACAATAACTCACTAACACTCAAAAGCATTCACACACACACACACACACACACACACACTCACACAATACCATCGACTAAAGCAAACTTACAAGTACAGCAACAAAAACGCCTGAAAACACTGTCAAATGAAAGAAACACATGCACAGTAACAGCTACAGCGACAGAAAATGCCGAAGACACACACACATTCACACACATATTAAGATTGCACACGCATACACACAGCTACTCGCGCACTTTATCGATGCTCATTTAAGTTAAAAGCGAACAAGTGAAAATTCAAATTAAGAAAAGGTGCCAAAAAAGCACAACAACAACAACAACAACAACAACAACAACAACAACAACAACTCCAAAAACAAAGCTAAGTAAAAGCCCGCAGCTGTTGTTGTGTTAATTTTATTAGATTTGATGTGAAAATCCGTAAAATCCATTGAGGTGGCTGAGGTGGATATTTTAGGCGAGTTCGCTGCTTAAGTGTTGGTGTTTGTGTTGGTGTTGTTTGTGTTGTTGGCGACGCGTACAAAGACGTCAATATTTACATTTCTGTAATTTTAAGCAATTTAAGCGGTTTTGTTATTGTCTTCTTTTTCTTTTCTAATTTTTGTCTTTTGCCACAAAGAAGAGGTGCTCAAGTGGTGTAACCCTTGTGGAGTTGTGTAACCGGAAATGGCAATTAAGTTGCTTTCAAGGTAAGGCGATTCACACCCCCAAATGCCAGCATGAGATAATCAAAGTCTCAAAGTAAAGAAAATACAAAAACAAAAAAAAAAAAAACTCGGCAAAAAGTCAACAAAATACTTCAAAAACCACAGCAAACCACAATAATTTTTGGCTTGCTTTTGTGCCGCTAAAAAACAGTTTTATACAAAGCGATAACGTGTTGAAAGCAATTTTAATATGCAACAATATACGAAGAACCTTAAAGCGGCAAGTTTTTCGTAATAAGGAAAAACAAAACAGCAGGCAAGACAATCAAACAAGAAAAGTTCTCGTGATAATATCAGAGCAATGGAATCCTTTTTAATGGCACATTCAATGTTATCACAATCGACAAATATTGCCTTGAATCACGTCAACTGATCACGTCAACGACCACATGACGAGACATTGAAAGATAAGCACTGACTGGGTGGGCTATGCTGTGTAGAAAATAAAGAAACATTTGGTTAGTATCATCAAAATTCAGCCAATACGCACCACAATAAGACGATTTTTTCATTGAAAAGGGATACGAATCGTAAGCCAGAAGATGAGAAGATAGTTGCTGAAAAAAAAAAACAACAACAGTAAAATTAAAGCAATACGTTGCAAAGCACAAACAACTTCAAGTTTTTTCAAGGGAGACATAGAAGCACGAGCGACATGCTACCAACTTTATGAACAACCAAATGCTGGCAGTTACAGATGGGCTCTTTCTGATACGCGCCAATTGATTACAACCTGATGTGAATTTAAGTGCATTTTCTCCAGCTTACCAACATTACTCACGAACGTAGCTTGTTTTAGTTTAAAGTGTTGTCAGTATCGAGAACTAGTTCCGAAAGTGTTGTTAACTATAAAGCACCAGAGAAAAAGGATGTTCAGAAAGATATGCCCTTTACTGCTTCATTGAGAAAAATTAAAAATTTATAACATTTTTTTAAGGCTTTCTGTTCAAAATTGAACGGACTGTTAAAATTAAATAACAACAAAAAATTATTCTGCAATATTTATTTTACCACCTTCGAAACAATCACCATCGGAGGCGATACACATATTTTAACATTTTCACCATTATTGAAAGAATTTTTGATAGGCCGTTTTCGAAATGACCTTTGGCTTCGTTTAAAAAATGTTTTCCACGAAGTTTTAATCCCTCTTTAAACAATTTGTACCAGTCAAATGCATGCCCACGTTTTACATTGGGAAATACCACTTGTTACTAGCTATGGATTTCTGGAGTTAAACGTATCGTGCTAAGGTATGAATAGCACTGCATTATCCTTGCCGGGGCAGTGGGGCTTTGCTCCGGTCTTATCCACCTACTTGTGGGAACTAAATGGCAACCAACCAAAAAACAAAAGAAGTGGCCGATCCCAAAAACGTCAAAAACAAAATGGTCTAAAAATTGGAGTCATGCTACATGATTATCCAAATACAATATGGACGATGGAGTAACTCAAGCAAACCCAGAGCACCATATTGGAAAAATCCGAAAATCAGAAAATGTTGGTCTATGTTTACCTGCAGAGGTAAATTGACGGGTAAGTGGATGAGGACAGGCACTACTGCCATTTTGAAATCGGAAGCATGGAAGGATGCCAAGTTGGGGTAGGTTAAAGAAGAGATTTGCCTAAGCCTAATATCTTCTTCGAATTTTTCTCAAAGCCCAGCAGCACTCCTACCAGTGGCATCCTTAGGTTGATTAAGAGCTAAGACGAAGACTTCAGAAATTACGACTAGAGGGTAAGCAGTAGAGTGTATCGACTTGTATGAGAAAAATCTTACCCCCAATTCCAGTGCCAAAATTAAATAGTACATGAAAAATCCTTTCTATTGATGTACTCTTTTTTTATTTGAATCAATTTTGGCGTCCCCCGAATGGCATTTTTGTGCATTTTTTATCAACTTTTGTACTGGAGACACATTAATGATTTTGATGATTTAAAAAGAAAATCAAGCTTATCAATAAATTCCTTTCATATAAAAACACAGAATTGCAAATTTTCATACCTGTTGACAAATGTTTTGACGTTTTAAAACAGTTTTTTTTCAAAGTGAATCTACTTGTTATTTTATATTTTATTTTTTTATTTTTTGTATGAAAGTATTTTTAAACTTTTAGCATGAACTCTTTAAGAGAATTGATAGTGTGCAGCTCAGATTAAAAGGTCCTGAAATTAATTTTACAGAAGCGTTTTATGATATCAAATAATTAGAGACTGAACTAGCAGAAATGCGTAACGAGATTTGTGAAAAGGTTTTCGAAAAGGCTAAGGATCTTTGTAAAAAATGGGGAATCGATACAACATCGCGTATAAAATTTCGCCAATGAATGCCCGGAGAATTGACTCGACATGTTGGTCTTTCCACAGAAAGCGAAAAATCTCGCTTTATCAAAAGCGGTCTTGATCATCTGTCAAAACTGCATGAACTTTATGTCATAATATGTGACTGCAATATGCTTCTTCGCCGTATAAAAGAAATAGAATTTGAAATTCCATAAGAGCTTCTTACCTTTATAAACTCGTATGGAGAAGATGTTTTTCCAAACCTGAGACCCTGCAAACATTTTAAATCGCCTGAGAATCTCCAGCGAATCGCTTGTAAGATGAAAGTATTGCCGGCGAGCTCTTCTGAGAGTCTTCCGGGAATCGCCGAATGTAAGCAGCTGAGGCCATAAAAGCGATTCGCCGGCGAATCGCCAAGAGGAATCTTAAGCGATTCGCCTGGAAGATTCGCGAACATTTCGCAGAGAAGAGTCTTAAGCGATAAGTAGAGTCTTAGGCGATTCGCCAGGAAGAGTAGCGAACGATTCGCTGAGAGGAGACTTAAGCGATTCGCCGGGAAGATTCTCCAACGAATCGGCAGAAGGGGTTTTTATTTGTTGCAGAGCATCGTTGTTACAAGTTGTTGTAAGTTTGAACTAGAGGGCTCTTAAGACAATTTTTTATCCCAGTTTCATGAAGTTTTTTAAAAGTAAAATTTTTTGATTAATTTAAACTATTTTTCAGAGCCTGCTTCATATTACAATGATAGATTTTGAAAGCTTTTTAAAAAGCAATCTTCCAACGATCGCCGGAAAGAGCGAAGGAAGATTTTGAAATTTTTTTGAATCGCGCATTCATCCCTTGGGCGATCAAAAAGCGATCCCTCTTCCAACGATCGCCGGAATGAGCAAAGGTAGATTTTGAAATTTTTTTAGAATCGCGCATGCATTGCTTCGGCTATCGAAAAGCGATCAATCTTCCAAAGAACCCTTAGGCGAATCGCTAGTGCGTCGCCAAATGATCTAATCTTCCAATCGTCTTCCAAATGTTTGCAGGGGAGTAGCACTTCAGATACTTATTACTATTTCAGTGTCAATGGACCAACCAGTGCAAAATTGAATCAAATATGTAAAATATAGTACAAAGCAAAGTCGAATGTAAGTATCTTCGCTCAAATGTCTCCTAACCGTGTTTTTGCACGAATTTCTTTCGACGATAGCGTAATTTCTCTATTAAAAATGAAATTTTAAGATTAGATGGTAAAATTAACCACTTTTTGAAGTTTTAAATTGTTTCTTTTAATTTTTAAATTTTGATAGCTCAAAAAATACACACCTTATGTAAAAATTTGTTGAAAAAACATGTAGAAAATTAGAAATTTTATTAGGCTTACTTTGATTGGTGTGATTATTAGCATCGAACAAGTAGTGTACAAAATATATTTAAATATATGCGACAATATTTGAAAGAAGCGAGAAAAACTTTAAAAAAATCGAAACCATAAAAACTTTTTTTTGCGATTTTCGTGTTTAGAAACCCCAAATCTATAAAAAGATATATTGAGCTTTCGTGTGCAGACATTTTTTCTGATTTTGACACAAAGTGGTAATTGAATTAATGTAATTTAATAGATGTATTATAATTGTTTTACTAAATATTTAAAAAATAGAATAAGATCTGTCAAAGATGGCTCGGATTTGTATTTATCCAGGAACCATGGACCAATTCTGGAGTCTTTAAAGGGCTCTAAAATACAATTAGTAGGTACTGTACAGCACTTCGAACTGTCGTCCAAGGGCGGCACTTCTGGAAAATAGTAGACACATATTTTTCGCTATTTCAGAAATTTTTTCTGATAAATTGGTGTTAATTAAGGCAACTGTGCCCAATTTAAAAGAAAATTATTAGGTGCTTTTGTCATCAGCGTGACTGTCAAGAGATGCAACCGATGCACCCACAGAGTAGTTTATAGCCCTTGTTGATTACTGCAGGCGGCAAATCTACCCTGGATCATCGGCTCTGATGCAAATGCGTGCCATACTGACTGGATTAGCACATAATTCCTGGGTAAAATCATTAACAGGGATGGGTACCTTATGAATATTATATATAATAGCCTAAGTATTATCAATAGAGGTAATAAGCCAAATTTTAGAAATATTATTAGAAGTAAGGTACTGCATCTTACTCTTAGTAGCTCTCACATGGTGATTCATAATTGGCATGTGTCTAGTGAAGTCTGCATGTCCGATCAAAGACATAGTAGTTTTGACCTTGGAATGAAACTTGAGTTGTGCCATTCATATATAAATCCCAGAACCAACTCGATCACAGGCATATAAGATTTGACCTGGGAGTTCTTTAGACATAAACTTGAATGCGAACTAAACCAGCCAATGCAACCCATACTTGAATTGAAGAGAAGAGCGTGTATTATAGATTTCAAAACTCAAAACATACATATATAATGCTAGCATTTCAAGATAGCTGCCTTCAGAGATTCAGGCAAGTCTTTCAAATCTCAAAGAGAAGTGCCTTGGTGGAACAAAGAGCTTGGAAAACTCAAACGAAGTGCTAGAAACAAAGCAAACAGGAGAGTGTATTCTATATATATATATATATATATATCCGAATTGAGAAGATCTGAGAGAGTCATATGCAGAGATTACTCTGGAAAGATTGATAGCCACCGTACAGCAATCCGTCTACAAAAGGCATTATGAAAATATCATTCAAACGGTATATGTACTCTACTCAAACCTGACGGTTGAAAAAATTCGCCTTTTATGAGGGTGATTTATAAGGCGATTAAGGCCACTCAGTACCTGGTGGCAACAGAGGTCTTCCTGGAAAACTCTGTACTAAAGAAAGAGTACGATTGGCTGTTCATGGATTATTAAAAGATAATGTTTGTGTTTATTTCAAAGATGTGTAAAAAGCCCGAAGAATTATTTAAATCATATAGACCAATCAGTCTGAGTTCTTTGGCCTAAAATTAATGGAAACATTTCTGAAACTTAAGGGGATGTGACACTTTCAAACATTTTTATACCCCCACGCGTACTGCGTAAGGGGTATATTAATTTTGTCACGACGTGTGTAACGCCCATAAGGAGACGTGGTAGGTATAGAAAAGTATATATATTCTTGCTCAGCATTACCACCTCAGTTGATTAAGCCATGTCCGTCTGTCTGTCCGTCTGTGGACACGATTACAGCCGTAATTTTCAAGCTATCGTAATGAAATTCGGTATTTGAGCTTTTTTTCAAAAAAACTAAGATCGAGTTCGAGAATGGGCTAAAACGGATGAAAACCTCGCCTACCTCCCATACAACCCCAATGATGAAAACTCCATAAAGAAGCGAATATTTACGCTATAAAACTTAAATTTGGTATTTGAGTAGTCTATGACAAAACTCTGGTGTGTTAGAAAAATGGGCGTCATCCACCCACTAACACGCCCACCTCCCATACAACCCCAAAATTTAAAAATCTATAAAGTGACTAATATTAAAGTTACAAGACGAAACTCGGTATTTAAGTATTCTATGTCAAAACTGAGGTGTGTTAGAAAAATGGGCGTCATACACAAACTAACACGCCCACCTCCCATACAACTCCAACTGTAGGAAAGGAATTTGATATGTATGTATTTTAGACATATAAACATAATAAAATCTCTCAAAATCTCATACAAAAAGCTCTCAAATTTAAGATTCTTTTACCTTTAAGAATCGGCCGTGCACTAAGGGAAAAAGTTATGTAGTCAGTACAGAGACAGCTATGTAAAATCTATGCACTTCCACTTGTATGAGAACGCAACAAGAGCAGTATTTACTGAGTAAAGGGAGCGTGTACTGACTACATATCAATTTATTCACTTTTTAAAATGAATAAAAAATGTATTCAATACATCATGTTATGTGTTGAATACATAGCAGACTTCAATAGATACAAGCAACGTGTACTCAATCAACGTGTTATGTAATTTTTTAAAAAAAATTTTACTCAATACATAAAATATAGACTCAGTACATGTCCCCCTTATACGATTGAAGTGACACATTTATTCAGTACATAACATATGGACTCAGTACACGTATCTCTTGCACATCGGCACACGATTTTGCTGTTTTATGTCATTCGTTTCTTGATTTTCAAATAAGCAACACCTCTAAAGCCTCTAGAAAATCAGAGCGGGAATGAGTTTATCCACTGTACTCTAGAACAAAAGCGATGATTGGATAAGAATTAAATGGCTGGGTTTCTATAAGTAATTGCCAATTATTTTGTGAAATCTAGTCATTTCTTTATTAAGTTATTTATTGCATGTGTTGAGAGGATGATTTACGCACAGACATTATGCATGTTCTCATTGCATAAAATTATGTTTTTAACATATGTAATGAGTAAATGATGTATGTACTCATTATATAAATGTATGCACTAAAAATATGTAATGAGTAAATTATGCATGTACTCATTGCATAAAATTATGTACTCCAAATATGTAATGAGTAAATTACGTATGTACTGAGTCAATAATTTATGTAATACGTACATAAGATCTTTACTCATTACATAAAATTATTTGTAACAGTTTGCGTTGAGTACATAAAATTCTTTATTGACTACATAACCGCTTGAAAGCATTATGTAGTCAATAAAGATTTCAACATGTACTCAATACATGAAAAATGTAAAATTTTTGTGTGCAGAAAACTATGCGATGAGTACATAAATTTATGTATTGAGTCCATAGGTTTTTCCCTCTGTGTGGGGATATTTTTACTTCGGCCAAGTCGAAGATATAACTTACTAGTTTTCTATTCAATTTATCATTTTAAAACAATAAAATAAACTTTTTTGAAGGTGTTACGTCTCCTTAATATAAGGAAGACTAGTTCGAAAAGACTGTCTTTAAGTGGATTTCAAGCTATGTCTGATAAAGACAAAAAAAAAAAATAAACAAATTGGCCATTTCAGCCCTTGAAAGGACTTTGTCCGAGCTTCTTATGATCAATATGTCTAATAAAGACAGTCAAATTAAAATGACTGCAATCCAAAACCTAACCGGTATTATCGAAAAAGCTTTTAAGTCAAAACAAATACTGTAATGTGCCTTCACTGCTATTCAAGAATCCTTTGACTATACGTCATATAATTCAATGAAAGAGTCGATGCCATTTTTATTTTGCGAAAATGTGGAATAATTATATTCAAGTTTAGTCGAACACCTATAGTTATTACTGTTACCCAGGAATGTCCTCAAAAACGGGTTCTATGACCTCTTTTGTGGGCTTTCGTAGTTGTTGCACTACTCAAAAAGCTGAACAATCAGGGCTTTGCTATTAGAGGATATGCGGATGATGTAGTTAGTTCTAGAAAAATATTATCCTAGGAAACATGATTACAGCAAATTTTGATTTTTAACGAGCTGTCTGAAGAACCGAGAACAGTCATCCGATAAGTTTGTATAGCAAATTTGCTTTGAGAACCATGTAGAAAACAAATCTGAGTAGCTAAACAAGAGTTGTTTTTTTGACTCACTTAGAACTAAAACATTGATAGTCTTGCATTGCCCATGATTTTTGTTAATAGCTCTAATTATCATGTAGTACAAAAGTTGGTATCAAATATTTTATTTTTTAGAGTCTATTTTATAACGACATCAATCTTGTTCAATTTTAAACTAGTTACCACTTTTTCACAATTTAAGTCATATCAATCACAGAAGAACAACAACAACACTATTCAGCTCTATCGTGATACCTCAATGAACTTGATCAAGGAATACAACAATGTGTTAATTTTTGTTCTTGTTGCTCTAACGATATTGTTGTTGCTTTTTGTTATATGGCATTATTTGACTTTTGTTTTATGACTTTATCACAAAAGTTGGCGTTATTTTGTTTTTGTTGTCTTTTATTTAAAAGTATGCTTAACTGCAATTACGTTATAAGTTGCAACAACGGCATCTTGATAAGTACCCCCAAGGACAATAAAAAACTAAACCCCTACCGGTACCGATGTTCTTGTTATTGCTGTTGTTGTTGTTAATGTGCTTGTATTGTATTTGCAATGGACCATAATAATGGAATATGTATTACAACACAAACACGCACATACATCAGAAAAATAGAGAAAATATGAAATTGACGCCTCGTAAAACCCACGAATTGAACAAAAGGGGAGGTGTTGGCAAAGGATACCAAAATGCTTTTGGGTATAGAGGTTATGTTGTAAGTCAAAGTCAGAACTGAAGTGAGATTTGAAATTGCAGTTGGAGTGGAGTTGGATTTTTTTTTTTTCTCTGTTGTTTTGATGCGGTGGACACATCCGCAAACACTTTGCAAGGGCAAAAATAAGTCATAAATTACAACAATTTTGTTGTAGCTACTGTTGGTGAAAGTGGTGGCAACAGTTTTAATGCTTTTATGTTCAATACGTACGTATGCATGTGCGTGTGTCAACTACCTTTTCATCCGCATGTGTGTGTGTGTTTTTGTTGTATGCTGTGATGTTTGCGTTCTGGTCTTTGTTGTTTTATGCGTTGTTTTTATAGTTACACATAGTAAAAAATATCACTAAAAGTTTCTCAATGACGGTTTGTAGAAGATTTGTGCGTATGACACTCACACACAAACACATATAAACGCCAACGCATGATTGTATCAAGTGAATACGATACATTTGAGCCGATTGGTTTTCAGCACTTAATTTGCAATAAAATCCTGCGTGTATTTTTAATATTGCAAACATTAACCAGCCTATCCTAGCACAGTACATGGGGGGAAAATTGATGTTAAAAAGGTTGGATTTATATTGTCAATAAACAGGTTTTTTTTTTGGTTTTATAAGGAATAAAGTATTTTGTAGATGTGTAAGAATAAAAGAATTATCGAAGTCTTATCAACATTTTCACTACAATAACATATCATTAACCAAAATTATCTTTATAAGAGTAGTTAGATTTTCAAGTAGCTCGGCTCGAGTCGAGGAATTTGACTCGAAACTCCTAAAGAATAACTCCAGTTTTCGAATAACTATAAAAATTCGAAGTTGTTAGAGTTTTTATGGGCTTTCACTTATCCGTGGAAATCCCCAGTAGAAAATTGGTTTAAAAGCATTAGAAATTTATAATTTTAATCAACTCGTTAATTGATTAAAAAGTTTTTAATAGTTATTTATAATGCAATTGTTTTTTTTTCAAGAATTTTCAATTTTTCAAGAATGTATTTTCATGTAGTCAACCCGTCAACTTAAATGTGTGTCTTGACATTTGGTCCTCCTTTGATATACATAACAATGACTTTTATGGCCAATATCGCATCGTTTGCTGTCTTAGGTTGCGTTTATAGTGAACGCCGAGTCAGACAGGCAGGCAGACAGGCTATGTGAACAAGCGAGATAGATAGCTATTTGCGTCTCGTTTTTTCACACTGATTCAGCCTGCCTGCCTGCCTGCCTGTCTGAATCGCGTTCACTATAAACGCAACCTTATGGAAAAAACAAAAAATATAATGTTGAAATTTTAAACAAATCCGGATTTGATGTTCCTTTTTTACCTAGTTTTAGGAACAGCAACGAATTTGTAAAAATAAAAAAATTTCAGGGACAGTCCTATCCGACGACTAGACTTTTAAAATTCTGACATAACGTCATAATTCTGACCCCTTAAACTGAACTAAGGTGGCAACTCTTTTGGGTGGCAAATCTATGGTAAAAAAATCTCATAATCCTAAAATCATTACAAATGATTGATATTCAGCGATCTTTTTTTAACTTTGGAAAAATATTAATTTATTTTAATAATAATATAATTGACAACCTTGTTCGTCTTCCATGTCATAATATTCTGATATCAGTTTCATTATCACACTAAGGGAAAAAGTTATGCAGTCAGCAGGCGCGGATTTAGGTGGGGGCTAGGGGGGCTGAAGGCCCCGAGCACGCAGGGGCCCCAAGGCGCTTGTATATGAAGTGCTTATTGTAAAAAATATGGCATGTAATATGCAACATTTTTCGAAGTAATCGACCTTAAAGTTTTAAAACTATGTATATTTGTAAGAAATCGTGGTTGTGCTTAAAATTTCTTTTAGGTATAGGGCCAGAATTGATCTGGTAATGGTGGCAATATTTATAGTTGATGTTGATAATGCATCAAGAGACGTAATGAACATAATATATTAACTTTTGAAGCAATGTGGCTTATCATGTTTTTACAATATGCATCTCATATAGATCTTAGGAAATTTTATGTTAAGATCAAAACCAAAAATCCGAAACGCAGCATGAAGCTTCTGCACTATTGAATAAATTAATAAAACTTCAAAACGCTTTCATGATAGTTTTTTGGAACTGAATTTTGAATCGCTTCAATACAAGCAGCCAATATTTGCAAAAAGAAGATATTGATTTGATAGCTGCTAACGATATGTTGTCTTCTCTTATCGAATTCGTAACACATTTGCGAAGTGAATTTTCAGGGTTTAAGAATAGTGCTAAGAACCTGAATCGATTTGCTAGCCAAGACTATGAGAGAAGAATAACAAGAAAAAACAGCTGAAGTTGAAAGGTAATTTTAGTATTAAAAATAATAAAAAATGTACACCGATCAATCCGACATGAACGTTTGTCGCTAATAACGCAATCTTGTATTGAAAATGACTTGTTGTAAACGATTAATTTTTACAAATTTATAGGAAGTATTGGCACAGTTAAATCGAGAAAAAAATTTTTAAATAAAAATTCAAGAGTTATTTTTTTTCACTTTAAGACATACTTATGTAAAAATGCGTAAAAATTAAAATTTTTATTATTAAAAGATCCGAGCTAAATGCTCTGTCCTGAAGTAGGCCCCGTGTCGACTTCAGCCCCAGGCCCCGCTATGTTTTAATCCGAAGCTGGTAGTCAGTACAGAGACAGCTATGTAAAGTCTATGCACTGCAACTTGTATGAGAACGCAACGAGAGCAGTATTTACTGAGTAAAGGGAGCGTGTACTGAATACATATCAATTTATTCACTTTTTAAAATGAATAAAAAATGTATTCTATACATCATGTAATGTGTTGAATACATTGCATCCTCTGTAAACGATTGAAGTGACACATTTATTCAGTACATAAAATATGGGCTCAGAACACGTATCGGTTGCACATCGGCACACGATTTTGCTATTTCATGTCATTCGTTTCTTGATTTTCAAATAAGCAACACCTTCAAAGTCTGTAGAAAATCAGAGATGGAATGAGTTTATCCACTGTACTCTAGAACAAAACCGATGAATGGATAAGAAATAAATTGGCTGGGTTTCTTTAAGTAATTTCTTTCCATTTTAATTTCTTTATTAAGTAATTCATTGCATTTGTTGAGAGAGGGATTTAGGCACAGAAATGAACTTTGTATGTATTCAATACATAAAATTATGAACAACAAATATATAATGAATACATTATGCATGTACTTATTACATAAAATTATGTATTAAACATATGTAATGAGTAAATTATGTATGTACTCATTATATAAATGTATGCACTAAAAATATGTGATGAGTAAATTATGTATGTACTCATTGAATAAAATTATGTACTCCAAATATGTAATGAGTAAATTTTGTATGTACTGAGTACATGCAAATTGTTTTTACTTACTGTACTCATCGCAAATGTTCTACATGACTTTATGTAATGAGTCAATAATCTATTTAATACGTACATAAGAACTTAACTCTTTACATAAAATTGTATCAGCTTGCGTTGAGTACAGTGTGAATGTACTCACTACACACATCCATGAATTCACGACACATATTTATGTGTTGAGTACATAATATTCTTTATTGACTACAGAACCACTTAAAAGCATTATGTAGTCAATAGAGATTTCAACATGTACTCAATACATGAAAAATGTAAAATTTTTGTGTGCAGAAAACTATGCCATGAATACATAAAATTATGTATTGAGTCTATAGGTTTTTCCCTCTGTGAGCTCGAAACGTGAAAGTCTGAAGTACAAATCGTGATGATTGAACCAAATCTAGACGTCCCCAGTGTTCTTCCAAAAACTAAATCTAAATTAAGTTTATCTCTCAAACATTTTATTTAAATATGAGCCGTAAAAGTGACAATGACCTCAGAAAATCCCATTACATCCGATTGGCTATAGATTTATCCATTTTGTTCGAAATGTTCCATGGAACCCATAAAAGTTCCAATGACCCATCTTTGACTTCAGATAATCCCATTGGTCCGATTGGCCATAGAACCATCCATTTTAGTCCAAATGTTCCATGGAACCCATACAAGCTCCAATGACCCTCCGTGATCTCAGATAATCCCATTGCATCCAATTGGCCATCAATCAAGGTTGAAAATTCAAGCGTAAATGGTTGAAAACAGGTGTTTCGGTTGAAAATCTGACTCCCCATAATATAATTTCTTTTCATACAAATCGATTGTAAAGGAGTATACTCCAAAAAAAAAAAAAATGGCCATTCAGCCTTTGAATGGACTTTGACCAAGCTTCTTATGATCAATTGTGTTGTGTGTGTTATTAAATGTTTACACACAATTGACCGAGAACTGGACCTACGGTTTAAGTCCATGTTCTCAAGAAGCTTTACATGGCATTATTTTCTTTCTGAGGTTTGCCATTGTCTGCAGAGACGTGGTGACCAATCAGAAAAATTTTTTTATTGAAAAACTTTTGGCCGCGACTGGGGATCGAACTCGGGCTCCGAACATGCTAAGCCACACACTTAACCTGCATGCCACGGTCACCACCAATCAAAATGTCTAGTATTTTAAAAGGTATCAGATCAAATAAAAAAGGATTAAAAAATGGATTAGTCTATTGATTGGTCTAAAAATTATTCCAAGATTATTAACCGTGTACATAAAAAGGGCTTCAACTTCACTTGAAGCTTGAATAGAAGGTAAAATCTTGTATCACGAACATAGTGTGAAGTCATAACTTCCATTAAGTACGTACGTGAGGCTTCAATTGGAGTTTGAATGTCAGAATGCACCTTCAATTACGTTAGTTTCACTGACTTTTCTATGTCAGTATTTTAAATATTAAATGTAGCCAATAAAAAAACTACTTTCAACAGCTCTCAATCAATGAAATTTTGTAGGCTTTAAAGAGTTTCTCAATAAAAATTAATCTTAACTTCGATAATGCTGCTAAAACAGATTTATGGAAATGTTTTCCAAATCTAAAGACAGCAACTTTGCTTGTTCTTATAACCAAAGCACTTTTGAAATTGAAATTCGCAAGCTTCATTCAGTAAAAAAACATTTTCAAGCTTATTTAAATAGGGTTTTGAAAATTTTTTCCTTTCATATTTGTTTTCATAAGTACCCAGTATTCTTAAAATTCAATGTAATATTTAAGCAAACAAATTAATATTGTATCTTGAACTCTTTATTGTAATTTATTGATAAGAAAACGATTTTGATCAGTATTGTTTTTGCCGAGATATTCCAGATATATTTTAAAACCTTGATATACAAAATGAGTTTAAAGTTTTAAGTTCAATTGTTTATACTAGATTTTGACAGTGGCCGAATTTTGACCTTTTCACATACATTTTGTGTTGATTTGATACAATATTATTGTGAGAAACAAATTTTCTTCATAAAAATTTGGTAAAAAAAATCTCTTCAAATAAAAGTCGGTGCAATTCTTCTATTTTAAAAAAAATTATCAAAATCGGTTGAAAAACACGGGAGGAAATGGTTCTAAACTATTTTACCTACGCCTATTTATATATAGACTAGTATAGAAGCCCGTCATACAACATCGTATTCTGTTAAATCAAACAGTGAGCATTAGTTTTTTGTCATTAAATGAATTGGATAACCTCTGCTTGACAAACAGTGTTCTGTTAAGCTCTTAACTCTGCACGGTTGGAAAAAAAGAGCGCATTCGTGCAGAGGTTTATACCTTACAGTCATACCTAAATTGGAGCGTTAGCGTTGTTTGACTGTCAAAATTTTCTCATGTTCAACTGTTTTGTATGAATCATACCGAAATGATCAACGCGCTAACGCCAACCCATCGGAATTTTCAATTTTGACAGAGCGTTAAGAACAAATTGTCAATAAGTGACAATCAAAATTAGATCTCATTTGTTTTTTTTTTCACATTTTATTCAAATTTTTTCAAATATGGAGGTAAATTTCTTCATATAAATAATTTTACTCCAGTTCAGAGTATGGAATTATCCGCTTGTGTGGCTTTCTGGTGAAGTTTTAACACGAGATTCATTCCGTGTGCCTTTAAAAACGTACGCGAACTTGGACGAGAACACTAGTGAGACTTCTGATGTCCATTAGGATATTCGTGAGCCGCACTTGAAATAAAGTATCAAAATTAAAATAAAGCAGATTAGAGGCTCCTTTTACTTTTATAGGTTTTGTGGAGACCTTTATAACTTGTCAATGAATCTACAGCAAATAGGTTCCAAAAGTAACGTATCAACAAAATTGGTAGCTTAGAAATCTAAATAAGTTTTTGACATTTAAACGTAACGCCAATTGTGGTATGGCGCTTACCTCTTTTGAGAAGCGTTAAATAACACAACGCCTAACGCTCCAATTTAGGTATGACTGTTACTAATAAATATCAAATAAATTTTGTGTGCATACTTTTAGGTCAACAATTTTTTCATATAAAAAGCACTGCAATAGCGAAACAGGCTCTGGTTCAGGAACATGTTTTAAAAAGCGTAGCAATAACAATTATAACAGTTTGAGCGATATAGAGCTCGGAGCAGCACGCTTGTCTTTTACATAATAACTTATATAGAAGCCCGTCATACGACGGGTCGTATTTAAAATAATTAAGTAGCAGACAATATAAAATTTTTATTCACCTCTAGTGTTATTTTGTTATATTCGTCGTCAATGTGTCGTTACTGATTTATATGAAATCAATTTTGTGTGCATACTTTTAGGTTAACAATATCTTCATATAAAAAGCACTGTCACAGCGAAACAGGTTCTGGTCCAGGCTAACATGTTCAGCCTATACATAGCAATAACAACTATAACAGTTTGAGCGATATAGAGCACGGAGCTGGACGCTTGTCTTTTAAATAATAAGATATTAAATATTATTTCAAATTGTAGTTTTTTGTGATAAATTCACAAAACTTGCTATTTCATATAAATACAAAATTTTATATAAGCACAAAATAGTTCCAACAAAACTCACAGAGCAATGTATGAAGTTTTTCTCCCAGAATAGCAATGTTCGAAAGGAGTGGCACAAGCAATACCAATTCATAACACTTTACAACAAAATGCAAAAATAGAAAATGACGAGACAACTTCAGTTTTTTTTCTGTACCTACCTCCCCTCCCCCCCCAAGGAAAATCCTGACTACGGCCCTGATATCACATCATCAAAATAGTAAAATAAATTAAAACAGCTCATGTATTAATTTTGCTTAGAAAAAAAAAAAAAAAAAACATAAAAACTTTTTAGAGAATAAAAACACGAGATTTCTTCAACATTCAACAAGACAAGGGGTGGAGCTATACCACTAGCCGCAATCAATGATATTATTTTAGTCTCCCGATATACTCTGCCACAATAGCACCGTATGAGAATTCACAATATAGCTCAAAGCAATACAAACACTTTAATATTTAAAATACAAAACAAAACGGAAGATAGACCATGTTTCCGAACAGGAAGAGAAATAACAACCAGGCTACCTGAGTCAAATTGACAACACATTTAATAGACATCATCCCTGAAGAGGAGTAGCCAAGTACATGCGTTGGTGCGAGACGCTTGCCGGAGGTGGTGAGCTGTATGAATATAACATGAGAAGAGCACATCAACTGGTTGAGCTTCTAATTTAGTTACAATTCATACTTTTCATTTTTCCCACCTACTTTATCCTCCGCATCTCCGCCATATTCTTTTGTCAAAAATCAAGCACTCGCTGTATAGCACTGTACTGGAAAATTAGAGATTGAGGGGGGGCGGGGGTTGTGATATGGGATGTGAGAAATGTTTCTACGGCAACATGAAAGTATGACAGAAGCTGAACATCAGCAACTGTCGACCTTAATCACATACCTGTCGCCTGCGACAAGAAGTGACATTTTTCAGTCACAAAGTATTTTGCACTCGTTATTGTTTGTTTTTGTTTATTTTAAGAACAACGTATGAGGTAAAAAGCAAAAAACTGGGAAAAACGCCAACAATACGGTAACTGATGAAAGAAATGAAAGAAGGAGGGATGTAGAAACAATAAGCATAGAACAAAAAAAAAAAAAGGGTTGATGTTGCCGCTGTTGATGTTGCTGCTTGTTGAATTTGTTTTTTGCACCTGACGAGCTCCTAGCCATGTTGATGATGATAGCGAAAATGACGTTGATGGCAACAGACACATTCAAGAAAAAGCAAAATAAAATAAAAAATACAAACATAGAGCAACAAATTTTTATGGTATCTTATGCTGATTGTGATGTCTGGATTTTTTCAACTATCGAATTCAGTGAATAATCAAGTCAAAAAAGAAGAAAACGAAAAAATAGAAATTTAACAAATTTTATGACTGTATCTAGCTAGATACGCCAAAAACATGCTACTAGTTGAGACTCATAATCAAAATCATTCAAATCAAGGTTAAAGTGGTAAGACAAGCAACAAGAAGGAAAACAACAACAACAACAACGACGACGATAAGTAACAGTAACTGTCTTGACAAACACAGCAAATAAGTTTTGATCTAACAGGTTGCTTGACATAAATGAGTTTCAACATGGCAACACTGGCGGAAACAAATAATAAAAAAAAAAACAAAACACCTCTTGAAGGTTATGTCATGAAGCTAGCTGCTGTCATCTTTACTAACGCGCCGCCAAAAACGGCAGCACTTCTCTGAGCAGCATCAACGTCAAACTCAACGTCAAAGGATTCGCAACAAACAATTTAAATCCTAGAATTTCTAAGCTTCCTAATGATAAACTCAGTTGACAAGCAGCGAAGTGAAAGCAAAAGACAAACGAACTTTTGTTGTTAAGTAAACGAATAACGGCACAAAAATGTCAACCGAAAGTACCGTTATTAGCAGCTACATCAACAAGCAACAAACAAAAACCAAGCAAGCAAGCAAGCAAGGAAGCAGGCAACCAGAAGAGTTCGTTCTTGATGGCGTTAGTTTATGGTTATTACGTGTTGCACTGCTGATCCAGCACAGAGCTGGGTACATTTACCTAACGCCCAACACCACTCGGGCAACACCGGAAGTTTTTGTTTTTCTACTTTTGGGTAAATATCGAAAGTCTTTGCAAAAGACAAACAGAAGACGAAAAGCAGCAGGAGGCTGTTTGTTTTGATGTGATGAAAATGAAAATATCAACGTCTAAGAAACGAAGATGACATTTCTCAAGAGTATGTATGTGTGTGTGTGTGTGTGGTTGTGCAAACAAAGTAATAAGATTTTTAAGGAAAGTGAAAAGTTGTGCTATTTTAACGGAAGTTAGTAGGCCACAAACTGCATGGCAGGTAAAACCTACACGTCTGTTGGCCAAAACAAACACTTTTGCCAAAATTAAACACATACAAGTTGAAATGTCTTGTGACTATCAGCGCTGCCAACGCCTCGACCTATTTTCACCATGACATCATCATAAAATGTTGTTCTACTTGTCGAATCGAAATGAAATATTATGCCAAAAAATGCAAGTAGAAATAGAAACAGAAGCATTTCTGACACGAAGAAACAGAAATCGCAAAAAGCCAAACAAACAAACATTCAATGAATTGCGTTTTTACTCACACTTAAGCCTGGCCAACAACCAATACAAGAAAGCACAGTTATCTCTTGATTCCCTTCTACTAATTTTTCTAATATTCCGAACGAACGACTTATAATGTGTTCATTAGAAGAAAATTAAATGGCTGAGTGACTGGCCGACTGGCTGATACCATAACCGCACCCAAACCAAACCAATGCCTACAACACATAAAAAAGAAAAAAAAAAAACGGAAAAAAGAAACCAAAAAATGCGCAAACAAAAGCAAAGAAGAATCCATCAGAGGCAATTTATACGCATTAAAAACAATATCCGATCGGAAAATAAGGACATAACACTTTGTCATCGCATCGCATTATTATTTAGACATCAGCCTGACGACCACAACGAAAAGCTCTGATAGACTTTGAGGAAAATGAACTTCGAGGCATAAAAATGCGTGTTTGTATACAATCAATCGAATTTAGAGATTTCAGAGTTCTGTTGGGCTTGCCTGGTGTGATGGCTGATAAGGTGATATAAATACGCTTCATGCTTGAAGAAAATGCATTAGAAAGGAGTGTTGAACGACATTAATGGCCTCAGGCGGCGGACCTTGAGTAAAATTGTTGCGTTCAAAAACGCAAAGAGCAGGTCAATGAAACGAACTTGTTGAAATACTTTTAATTAAGACCAAAAAAAAAAAAAAAAATCCAGCGCGTATTCTAAGTGCCATGTAGATAAGACAATCTAATGGTTTGCCATAAAATTAAAAAAGGTTCATCGGCTGAAGGCCAGCATAAAGTGACATAAAGTGAAATTTTTAATTTTTGGCAAACGTCTGTTTGACTTGTTGACGCATGCATATCAGGCGCAGACTCTGCATTCCTTGATAATTAATATTAAAAGGTTCATTATCAGTTATACTAGCAACGTCTGGCCAGGCACAACCTTCGCTAAAAACCAAGTTGTAAGAAAATCCATTTAAAATGAAGTTGTTGATGCGTAACAAGCAAGCGGCCATGGTTTCATTTCACATGAAGCTCTCTTTTAAGCGCAACAATATTTTCGGTGGACTCATACCAACACCACCATTGTTAAAGCTTCAACTTATTTCACAATCAAAAACATTCACTTCAATGCGTAGAAAAACGCTTAATTAATACAAAAGCCGCGTTACAGCCAGACAGACTGCCTCCATTAAGGTTTCCTCCAGCAAGTCGTAACTCTATCTCGCTGGACGTGCAGCCTTGGTAACAACCAGTCACAAAATTAATGCTCCTGTAGATAACTCTCATAATGGAACTCTGAGCTAGCTGAAAGCGTTGTCGAGCGAGAGTGAAGCTAGCTGGTCGGTCGCACATTTAAGCGATGGCAATCATTGGGCATACTATGGAGCGTTGTGAAAGGGATGTGCTTTGTCACAAGATGCACAAGAACAATACAAAGTGAGACAAGTAAAATTTAAATAGCGAATCTGGTGAAATGAAAACAAAAATTATGAGAGCTAAAAATGAATAATTTCGGCCATGGCAGCGCGTAATTAACACATTATCAGCGGGTAAAGTACGCGCTGCCTACACTATAGTGTATTTGTTGGTGGTTTGTCTATTGGTGGCCATCAGTATTCCACTAGATTTTATTGTTTTAACATTTTGCAACCCTTAACAAGCAGAATAACACAGACACAGTGCTGCGTACAAAGGTGGCACTACTTTTGATGAGTACTCGTATTATTATAAGGATCTGATGATGAATATTTTTAATACACCAACATTAACTCTCAAAATTATGGAAATAGTCATGAGAAAAAATGAAAGTATTCGAATAAATCCGTGTTGACAAGGAATAACAGCTTAACTCATTTTCAAAATTTCAGATTAAAATTGCTACTTAATATCAGGGTACTCTGCCTTTTGCTGTTTAGATTTGATGACCTCTAACATTAAATTTTCAAGGTTCAACCATTTAAATTTGCGTACTGGTGTATTTCGTTGTGAAAAAAAAAACGCAATAAAAGTAATAACTTTACTTTGTCCTAACTCGACCTTAGCGGTAATTCCTTGTCGTCACAGAATTGCAACTTGTTGGTACCAGATATTATCTAGTCTTTTGAACACTAATGGAGAACATACAAAAAAAAAAAAAAAAAACTCGCGTGTAGCAACGTACACGTGGCAGAAGTGAAACTTCTTTAACAGTAAGAAATAAGAGAGATTTTAGTGTGAAATAGAGAGCGAAAGTATCTGAAAAGAAATTCAATCAATACGAAATGGAATAATAATTTGTTGATTCAATATTTGCATCCAGGGACCGTACCGAATATGATTTTTGTCGAAAGTGTCACATATTAACTTTTATCTCTTAATTTTTATTTTTTCCGACAAAAATAACAGTTTTTTGTGCCTTATAGTTTTTTTGGGCAAAAATAACAGTTATTTTCTGCCGTTTATTTTTTGGTCAAAAATATCAGGTAATTTATATTTGTTCAAGTCATTTTACCGATAAAAAAATTTTGATATTATTATTTTCATCTCATCGGTGAGACATTTTCACATGGTGTCAACAGTTCAATCTGTCAAGCGGCCTTTAAGAAAACACAAATTGCTTGATATTTTTGACCGAAAAAATTAAAGTCACAAAATAACTGCTATTTTTGACCGATAAAATAAAAGTCAAAAGTAACCTTTATTTTTCCTCGAAATATACTAGGCAAGAAATGAACTTTTAAAGAATCAGTTTCAAATTTAAAAGCGACTTAATATTCGTGAGGCTGAGGACATTTGTAACATAATGGTTTATTTGAAAAAGTCTTTCGACCATTTTTTTCATTTGAAAATTGTAAAATAACAGTTATTTTCGTTCCTTGTTTAAGTTCAGTTGGTGTTTTAGTTGCTTTCGAATGTCTTCTCAACTGTTACTTTTTGAATGCTGGATTGCATTTGCATAGTACTCTTTGAAGGAGCCTCCGAAAGCAGAGGCAAATCTTGTTCATTATTACCTCCTGCTTCCTGATCATAATAATTGCTATGTTGATAGAGGGCCTCATAAAGCAGCGAACGTTGATTGTTGAGTACATCAACTTGGTTGGCTTTAAAATTTTGTTGAGATGCATCTGTGTGTTTTTTGGGGATTGGTTCTTTGTAGATTCACCAAAATACACTGATGTTTCGTAAAAATGCATTTTGAAACTCAGCCGTTGTTGCAATCACCTTACCTTCATCATTAGTTGCAGACCCAGCAGCGGCTGTATTCTTAAGAGCTCTAATTCGCTCTCTATATTCACGAACGCGTTCTGCTCCTGTTTTAGCTATTTTTCTATTTTTTTTTCCGTGCATACTTGTAGGATGAAAATTAATGTTACGGTTATGTTAATAATGTAATGTTAATGTTAATCTAAAGTTAATGTTATTTTCATTATGTTACGTGTTCACTTTTAATTACATTTTGTTAGACTTGTTTCATGTGCCTACGTGGCGTAAGGGAATAGATTCCGTCTTCTAAGCAACAATGTTCGGGGTTCAATTCTTGGCAGCGGCAATATTTTTTTTTTAATTTTCATATTAATTGAAAACGTTAGCCTAGCGTCACGGAAAATGACCTTGAAATTTCACTCGCCGCCAAAGAAGTTTCACTTCAATAAAAATAAAAAATAAAACCTGCATCGCTAGTGTGAATCCTTGGATCAATACTATCTAAAACAAATAGGTGTTATCGACTGAACTAAGAACCATCCACAAAATATATAAAAAATGCCAAGTTGGTGGGTTTTTTTTCGCAAGCATCATCTAGGGAGCTAGGAGAAAACAAAAATAGATATCATTAAGTTTTAACCCATAACAAACATATATCTTCAACAATAACTAGACATTAAAGCTTTTTTAAAAAGAAAATGAAATTTCTTTTAAGTTATCATGACGAAGTTTTTCTATAAACTAGAACTAACAAAGGTACAGGCACCAAAAAACAAGTATATTTAAAAAAAAAATTCAATTTTCTATTGAATTTTCTTGAAAAAAACCAAATTTTTTATTATGTTGATATTCAAAACCTGAAAAGTCAGGGTATATTAACTTTGTGCAGACGCAAGGTATATTTATAAGGTAGGCTACATATTATGACAACTAAAAATAAGCATGCGAGTATTGCTGATACGAGAAAATTTTGTTTGCAAGTTTAGTACTTTTTTTTTGTTTTTTTTAAAAAGTTTGTTTTTGAAACAAAAGGTACAAATGCGGATGATTTCGTACGTTTACATACTTCTCATAAGACGGCATTAAAATTTCAGAGAGGAGATAAAATAATAATACTTCAAAACCTGAATTGAGCAAATTTTCGATTTATACTTGGTCTGTTTCCATACTAGCTTCAAGTAGAATCGAGGATTAGAGATTAATTTGATTTTATGACAAAATCAGAAAATTTGTCAAAAAGTACAGAAACGGGTTTAAATGAGTTTCCAGCACAACAGTTATTTTTAGAAAAGAATAAAATTTAAGTGCTTCACTTAAAACACTTCCGTTTCCGTTCATTTTGGTAATTTTACCTAATTTTATTAATTTGCGAAATAATTGCATAAATTTTTTTCACAATACAACACAACAATTTAATTTTATCACTCTGACAATCAGATGTTTAAAGCTCAAAATTCGTACTCGGAGAAATTTTTCAAGTAAAATTGGAGTAATAGAGAGTAGCAAACAGTGACATTTTGCTTGTTGTTCTTCTTCTGGTGCAGGAAGAATTTTTAAAGAAACGCGTAACTTCGAGTAACTTCAAGTTAATTGAAGTGAATAGGAAAACAGACCTATAACTTTGCTATTTATAAAAAAAAAATCAATTTAAAAGGTGTGAAAGACACACATATTTAGCTACTGCCAATTTTTTGTAAAGAAAAGACAAATGGCAGCTTGCTGTTTTAGAGGTGTTCGACAAGTTTAGCTTTCTTTTTATGACACAATGTAAAAATGATTTCATTTCGCCGTATTGATCTATACGCGGCTAAAACAGTTCCACTTGAAAAAAATACGGTCCCAACAAACTGTGATGATAAGTTCGTTAGGTATTTTTCTTCGTTTGGTCTGTTTCATTAGTTTGGACTCAAAGCATTTTACCATGGTTTTTGGTGAGCTATTTAATAACATGAATTCGGTACGTTTCATTAAAGTGTTACATCAATTTGACTCCGCGTTCATTTCTCCGTATGTTGCATACGTGGCTAAAGAAGTTTCACTTTAAAAATAAATTTTGTTGATATCTACTACTTTTTCAATACTAAAAATAGCATCCCTTTTTCAATACTAAAAACTTTTTCAATACTGAAAATATCATCCCTTCACAAATAAGCATGCAAGAAAAATAATTTGAAGGGAAGTGTCAAATACGTAGCTTACCTTATAAATATGCCTTGGTAACGCATAGAACGAAGCGGGTTCGGTATAGAAAAGTATATATATATTCTTGATCAGCGTCACCTTGTGAGTTGAGCTATCCATGTCCGTCCGTCCGTCAGTGTGTTGTCCTTAAACACAGTCTTATCCTGTTGAGAAGGAGTTGAGATAATTGGATGAAACTTGGTACACATGGTCACATGAACCCAAGGATATGCACTATTGAATAATTTTCAGCATACATAAGCTTAATATTAGCCTACAACAATAAAATTTGGTGTGTATGGGTTTGGTATCAACGCCCACGCCCACCTCCCATACAACCCAAAAATTGAAAACACAGTAAATAAGCTCCTGTTTAACCTACAGAGATAAAATTTAGTACGTATGTTTTTTATAACAAAACGAAGATGGTTTTGAAAAATGGACCTCAACCTCCCATACAATACAAAAAAGTTAAAACTAAATAAATAAGAATATGTTTGAGAGATATGCTTAGAGAGATCAAATTTGTTATTTATGCATTTTATACCAAAACTAAGGTGTGCTCAAAAATTGGGCATAGTCCGTCTATGAACACGCCCACCTCCCATACGACCCACAATAGCGAAAGCACAATAACGGCATTAACTGTGAGCTATAGGAATAAAACTTGGTATGTGTAAATTTTTCTAAATATTTCATATAAAATATGGGCCTCAATCGCCCACGGACACGCCCGTTTTCAATACTTTTATTACATGTTGGAAAAGTAAGTTAAGGGTATTTCATATTCGGCCTAAACCGACTTTAGACTTTCTTTATTTGTTCTATATAACTACCATCAAATTTTTACTTGTTACACCCGGGACAATTTACGGTCACACACGTGCCATTTTAGAGTTGAAAAAAATAATGGTTATCATTTTTCCAAAATATTTTTCACAACAAAAAATATATTAAATGTGATTTTATGTAAGTCAGGAATAGCCTCAGTATGGCAGAAACTTTTTTTTCTGTGCCAGTTTTTAACCCTTTCACCCCTACTGGGACAATATGTCCCAGCATGTTTTCAGTCCAATATTACTGCAAAATGTCTATGTAAAATGATATTTTAAAGATCCCAATAAAAGTTTATGCACTTTTTTATAAAAATCATATGGTATTTTGCAATTTGACTAATTATCTGGCAACTTATTCACAGTCGCAAGCTTGATGTTCTGAAATTTTGGTAACCTGGCATAGCTCTTTACATAAGGTATGTTTTATTACATATTGCGTGTCCATGTGAAAGTTGAGTATTTCTGAGAAGATAATGTTTTTCAAGAAGATATTGGTGAAATACATATGGACATTACTTCTTCTGAGTCAAATACAGAGATGTCTGTTGTAGATAACGTTGAAATATTGCAAGAGGTTGTAAACAGTGAGGAGGAGAATGTTTGTTCGGTTACATGGGAAAACACAAAGGAAAATGATAATTTCGAGCCAAAATTCAAAGTGCCTTCTGAATGTGAAGTGAAAATCTTTATTGACGTTCCATGCAAAGGCTCAGAGTTTGATTATTTTCGGCATTTTTTTCCCAAGAGCTTGCTAAATGGAATAGCAGAATGTACAAACCAACGGATAAGAATACTCAATAGAGAAAAACAAACTAATCGAGCTCTAACTGACCAACATGAAATTTTGGTGTTTCTTGGTGTCTCTCTAATAATGCATAACAATCATCTACCTACATTGGCAGATTATTGGAGTAAACACCCCTCAATGGGAAATGATTTAGTGAAAAGAAGTATATCACGTGATCGCTGGACTTACTTGCTTCTAAATTATATTTCAATGACGTCGAAAAACCAAGTAATGCTCGCAAATATTATTATATTTCTGAGGTTGTTGCGTGTTTGAAGCAAACATTTATGGCTGCGCGATCTGACAGCAGCTTCCAATCAATCGACGAATGCATGGCCAAATTCAAAGGTAGGTCCAGTTTGAAGCAATATATGCCAATGAAACCAATAAAACGTGGCTACATGTATGACTTGAATATATACACTGGCAAAGATGAGTCTATAGATCAACCTGGCACACTTGGAGAGAGGGTTGTGATGAATTTGGTCAAAACTATTAGGGATGGAAATGTTTTCATTGCCTTTGACCGATTTTTTCGTCTCTAAATTTATTCAAAGCCATTGGATATCCTGCTGTTGGTACTTATATGAAAAACCGTAAGTATATGCCTAACTTCATTGGTCGCTTAGACCGTGGTGAGAGCCAATTTCAAATAAACCAATATGGCATTATGGCGGCACGTTGGATGGATTCAAAAGAAGTCCTCATTTTATCAAATTGTCATAATCCAATATTATGTGAAGTAGAAAGGAAACAAAAAGATGGTTCAAAAAAGAAAACTAACTGTCCACTGGCCATATCAGACTACAATCGAATAATGGGAGGCGTTGATTTAGCTGATCAAGAAGCTGCTGTGTTTGACATAAATCGCAAATCTCAAAAATGGTGGAAGAAAGTTTTTTTCAAGTTATTTATGATTTCTGTCGTCAACGCATCAACTGTATACAAAGAGCGCCAACGGGGTAAAATACAGCTAATAGATTTCATTGTACCATTAGCAGAGACAATGATTGCTGAAGAAGTAAAACGAAAAAGTGTTGTGGCACGTCGATCAGATGGAAGACCTCGAAAACGATCCGATGCAGATATATTGAACATAGGAGATCAAATGCCAATTGAAACCGAATCTCGCAGACGATGTGTACCCTGTACATCACAAAAAAAGGAGTGCAGAACTAAATACATATATATGTTCAGGCTGCAATAACGCATTATGTCATAAATGTTTTGCCCCTTATCATAAATACAATAAATAAAAACATAATTATATATATTCTAAGGTTTCAACATTTTTGTGGCCAGAAAGCTTATTGGGATAATACATCCCACTTAAAAACCATATTGGGATTATAGATCCCAGGATATTAAAAAGGATAAAAGACATTTCAAGTATGCAGAAATTTTTTTATTTGTCATTCTATAGGAATTTGAACCTCTTTTTAAAATAATGTTGCTAGATTCTGAGAAAAAACTCCGGGGTGAAACTTGTGCCAGTTCTGGGTCCAGTTATCGGTCAATAATTTACAAACACACGCATCCAAATTGGTCATAAGAAGCTCAGTCAAAATCCTTTCAAGAGCTGAAATAGTCACTTTGTTCTTTTTTTAATTTTTGAAAAAGCCATTTTGCAAATAAGTTGGCTCGGTACGAAGTCACTGAGCAGTAGCTCAAAAACTCAAAGAATCCAACAACAAATCCGATTTGTCTCGAAAAATAGTCAAGTCATAGTTATCGAAATTTATATTGCTTATTTAATTTTTTTAAATTTAAATCAGTCAGAAGAAGCCTGCGTAGAGAATAAATAATTATTTTTGTTGCTTTTAAATTTGCATATATAATCACTTTTTTAAGCAGCACTGGTTAATAGAAATATTTATAAAGGTTTTAATGCTAAGTTACTAAGAGCTAAAATCTAACATATTTTTTATCAATAATTATCTGTCAAAAGCCCCTTTTGGAGGGTAGAAAAAGTTTGCTGTGCATCAAATATTTTTACAAAATAATGTGTGTCAATTTTTGAATATCTTTAAAACAATATTTTAAAATTTAAACCTTGAGCTTATGTTGAAATGATATAAGACCGGATGAAATGCAAATTATTGTCAAATTATTGAAAGACGAAAAAATATTCTTTAAAAACGGGTAAACAGTAGGTAGAATGCATTTTTTGGTTCAAAGAGTAGTATCAATTTTTCAATCCTTCTTAAGCTTAAAGGCTTTAGTTTTCCATTTCTGTCTTATATCTTATTACGAAAAATGCCGTTATAATGTCATCGTAAGATTTTCCAACTAGAAAAATAGAAATCCTTAGATTTTCACACTAATTCAAAAACTTTTAAAACTACTTCTTGTTTCCCATAAGGCCGTCATCCTGGTCCTTTGTTATTCACCTTAACAAATTCTGATACATTCAAACCAACGCTGATTCTAGTAATCTGCAAGACAATCTGGGTAAAAAGAGTTTTCACTGGGTTAAAAAAATCTTTTCAAACACAACGTCAGTAACGTATTCTCTTAAGACACTCAAACTTCTCCCGAGAAATTAAACACCTGTTGTAATTTCACACGCCACAATGCAGTGATCCGTTAGGATAACCACCCGTGATCTGCTGTCTCTGCGGGAGCATCCCAGGATAAGCGATCATCTATCATTTCATGTAAATGTTCCCCAAGACTACGCTGGGGTTGCCCATCCATAAGCTCCAATTCTGGCATACATTTTCCAGCATTTCGGCCCTGTATCTCAGCAATGGTAGCTGTAATGTTATCGTCCAGCGCTGCAATTGTGAAAGGCTTGCCCACGTACATGAGAAACTACAAATAGGCCCATAAAAAAAGGGTCAAGATTCCAGAAGAGTCAAATCGCATGACCTTGGTGGCCATTGAACTGCTTCAACACTTGAGATAATTTGCTCACCGAACTCGCCTTTCAATAGGTTCTTGGCATCGTAAGTCGAGTCGCATGTGGCATCGGAATTACATGTCAACCAAGTCCAATTCTTTCATTTTGGGCAAAACAAAGTCGGTAATCATCGCATGTTAGCTTCTTCAATTGCCTAAAGCGTTGCAGTATTCATGATTTTTGAAAAATAACGTTCTAATGATGCCGCCAGTCCACAAACCGCAACAAGCAGTGAATTTTTCAAGGAGCATTGGCTGCTCCTGAACATCCTCTGGCTGCTGTTCAGGTCAAATTCGACAATTCTGTTTGTTGGCGTTCCCTTTGAGCCAAAAACGAGTTTTAGCTTCGCCAAATGTTACCAATCCCACGTACATTCTCTACAAATTTGCACTAAAAAAATAAAAAGCTAAAATTATCTATTTAAGTACTATTTTTAACTATTAACTATTAACCACTTCAGTGTATGCTAAGTGTGTGTAAAATACATTTCCTAACAATAATAATTTTTTATTTTTTTTTTAGCTTTGAACCAAGGATTTCAGGTGTCAAACCTATTCAGTCAAGTCTGCCTTGGTTCGGAAATGGGGAGATAGATAAGAAGGAAAGAAAGGGAAATCAAGAGAAGTAAGTGTAGAATGTTCTAGTGTGGCGGAGTGCTATATAAACATTTGAATTTGAATCTGAGGCAAGTGTTATGCCTTTTCCTCAGTCAATCCGAGTTATCAAGCAATCTCATTCCACAAACACCTCTACCACCAATTACAACTTCCCAAGTCATATATAGCTATTGATGAAGTTTTAATTTCAGTTGATTCGAAATGAGGAAAAAATTAGAGAAAGGTAAAAGCGTAGGACCATGGCTAGAACGCTAGCCACTCGACTACCGAGGCCCCCAAACATTTGGTTTATTAATTATAATTTTTTCGAGCTTTTCTTAAGTTTTGGTCACTAAAGAATATATGCAACCTTTTTACTCCCCCCTATCATAACTCATCCTAGTGCCTTTCAAAATGCCTCCCTCCACCTAAATTAGTAACGAAGTTTACGCACGATCTCTTCAAACCTATCACCGCCACGCGATGCTGCTGAGAATTTCGGGCTGAAATTTTCAGGGTTTGCTACTAGACTTCCCAGAAAGAAAACTCCATCACAACATTTTACCGCCACCGACTGCCAAGCCCCCAGTGCACGAATGCCATATAATCGCGACAAAAATGTGTGTGCGGGTGCGAAGAAATTAGATAATATTTTTCAAAATTGTTGCATTTTGAAGTGCCATATGGCACTCGCGGCGGTGATAGGGTTAAACAGCACAGTTTTCCGTAAGAATCTTTATCTTTCAGTATGAAAGATGAGCCCCAGCATAACAAGGTTTTTAATCTCTTACTCTAGTTAAGCCACAAATTTAATTCGCCGAAGGACTATTTAACAAAATAAAATAAGCAAATGACTGCACACTTCGAGGTCCATTATTTTTAAGCAGCTAACAACTACTGAACTGAACAACCGAATCAACAGCTTGAAAGTATACAAACTTCTATACAAACTATTTATTCTTTATACATTAAATGATTTTAGTGGTAACTTTGGCATTATTAATAATATATTTTTCAACACAACTGCTTTTCCTGCTCTTGATACCTGTCACGAAATTGTTCTGCTAAAGCTTTACTACAGTCAGTCTAACTGACTGTCTATCTGCTACATTTTCATACAATCGAATGACAGTTTTCAATAAAGTCAATTTGTTCCATGGTTGAATAACAAGGTTGCTTCAAAACTGACTGTGCTCTCTTTCGCATATCCGAAAGTGTCAAAATCAACTGGCTGTCGAAAAAAAGAACAGCAACAACAACAGCTGAAGCAGTTCGCTGTGACATTTGCGGCAGTCGCGCTCTCCGTGTTGCGGCTACCTTATTCAGTGTACCCTGATTTGTTCGCAACTTATTCACATTCCGCATTGACACACAGCATTTCTAAGTCGTCGTTCCTAAATCTATCTATACTGCGTCTTATCAATCCCCATGTTTTCCACGAATTGAATTGAGTTGTCAACATTTAGACAACTGCTTCTGCTGCAGCCGCTGTCGTCAACACTTTATGAGGTGAAATTTAAAAAAAAAAAAAAAAAAAACGAAAAGTTGTCTGCATATCGTTCGGTTAATAATGGCACCACCGGATGTGCTACAAATACAAAACACACACATAGACACACTAGCACTCACCCACTTGCGAATGCGATAAAAAATGTCAAATCACTTATTCTCTGCCACGTCACCACAAGGTGTTGCTTCAAAAAGTGCTGCCGTTTTTTATGCACATCCCTAACGCCTTACTCCCTGCTAGAGTCAACAACAGAAATTATGAGGTTGACGTACTCTCGAACGACAACTTATGGCCAGACGCACATGACGCTGACAGCATTGTGCCGTTTGTTAAATGTATGCTAACAGCGGACACAAGTTTTTAAGTTGAACTTTAACTGCTCTGTCAGCAGGACAGACTGGCTTTTTGCCAGGTGCACGAAATTAATTTTCAAAAATTGAGAAATTATCCACACTTCTACAAGCCATCGCACATGCTTGATTTTGTGGAGAATGAGCCATAAAAAGCTACTTCACAGTTCATTTTCAACTCAGTCTTATCTGTAACTTGGTTAAATAGGATTGGTTGCGATGCCATCTAGAAAATTTATCCAGTTACAGTCGTGTTTATCAAAAAGCTGGCACTTGCAAGTACCTAACAGGCTTGGTTTCACTCATACGAAAGCCTCTTAATGCGAACAATAACACATTCACACACCCAGTTATTGTCAAGTTATAAATTCCATTCGCAAGTCTATTAAAACTTTGTTACAACTTTTAAGCAAATATTAATTAAATTTAACTGCTAATTGACTCTCAACTCGATGCAGCTCAATTCTACACGACTCAACTATACTCGACTATGCGGTCCATAATGGTGAGTGTGACTGCGGTGATGACTGGTATAAAATACCAAACAACCGTACAACTGAACAACCACACAGAATATCAAATTCATATGAAGAGGCAATTTTCAACCCGTTATCTGACTCAAAGGATCTACCGTAATGGCGCAATAATAATTCATCTCATGTATGTGAGTGGTTTTGCTTGACATTTATTTGCTGTTTATGACTTTATTGCCAATTATTGTAAATCGCAACTTCTTTGCAAATTAAACCAAAACGTGCGCTCGTTTTTTGCCTCGAATAAGAACAACAAAACTTGTTGGCTTGTTTTTCCGGCAGCAGCATCTCGGCATCAGAAATGATGAAATTCATTTCGAGCCAAAGAGCTGCACAAGAGCTCAACTTTGACAATATTTATTGACTAGCTACACCCGGCAGGAACAGAGCAAAGGATGCAACAAACGCAGGCAAAAGTTTATACGTTACAAGCTGAAGCTGTAAGCTAGTCGGTAACGGTATTGCTAGCAGTTGTCATATGCAAAGAGGTCGCTGCATAACATCAAAACTTTAACATGGACTTTACCTACACCACCGTGTAAAGCATGCTCTACACTGCTCTGCTCTGCATGTCGATTGGAGTCTAACTAATCCAATTACATTCGATTTTCTTTGCTTTAATCTACTGTTAGCAACAATCTTTGCCGCATTCCAGCCACGAACAAACATAAAGACAGACAAACTGAAGAATTGAAGAAACGAAGCTCTTGCATTGGTCCCAGGCGTGCATTGCAAGAACGCAAAACGGTCCAAAAGACAGACAAACACGGTTTGGACAGACAGACATACACAATAATGTGGATGTGAATGCAAATTTTGACGCATTTGAACATAGTTCGGCAACAAATTGAAAGGGTTGAAAACCGCAAATATGTAGATTCCCTGAGAAAGCATGAATGTCGAGACCATGTGTGCTGCATGCATGTAAGATTGATTTTTGAAGAGATGGAGATATAATAACGAGAAAGCAAAAGTGGTGGTAGTATCTAATATTAACTGTCTTCAAGACGTCAGTAGCTAGCAGAAGCACAAGAATCGTAATTTTTCGTACACGGTACAATTGGAACGTGCTTCATGCTTTGTAATTGTCAAGATTAAAAAAAAATGTATGAGAAAAATTATTGAAACGTTGACAGTGGCTTCATTTAAAATACTTATTGCCTTTAAATTCAAATGAAAAAATAAGAACAATTTATATTGAAGAATAGTTTGGTATATCCATTTCGACTCATAAAATCATCGAAATGTTCAATTTGATTTATTAAATATTTTTCAAAAAAAAAAACACAAACTTTGCAAACAAGAAAAATACAATTTTTCAAATTCGTGAGTATCTACCTTGCTCTTGCCCGGCTCTCTCCAGGAAAGACAAAAGCATCTAGGAAGAGCTTGTTTCAAGGTTTTTATAGATCTCGAAAAAGCAGACGAGCAGATGGTGCTTTGTGGTATCGCAATAGATCAATGCTTTGTCCTAAGTGGGTCAACCGAATGGACTAAGAATAGCCAAACTAATTTATTTTTAATATTAGAAATGAAAAATATTGCAATTTCCGACGCTCGTTTTTCAAAACCTGTGAAAAACCTAGAAATAATACATTTTTTTTAATTTGGGTCGAATAATGGCCAGAAATATAGTCTGGCATTTTGCAAGCCTGAGACATTCTAAATTTTTTCAACTTTTCAAAAGAAGTCTTGACAAAAAGCAACCAGTTACAAGTTAATAACCATTAAAGAAGGGATGAAACCTGAAATTTATTAAGTTCCTTTTCATTAAAATTTATCAAAATTTTCTGATGCAACATACTTACCGTGGTTTATTTCTGAAAAATTACTTAAAGCTGATTATTTTTCGGAACAAAGTTTTAGTCCAGTTTTTCTGAGCATTGCTTCATATAATTTATAAGTATACAAAATTTTAAGAACTACAACTTTTACTTATGTGAAATACCTGTATGCTTGTCTTGGTACTTCTGGCCTAAGCAACACTTATCATCTGACATTTCCATTTGAATCTTGACCTTGTACTTACCTTTTTATACCCCCACGCGTACTGCGTACGTGATATATTAATTTTGTCACGACGTATGTAACGTACATAAGGAGGCGTGGTAGGTATAGCAAATTTTATATCGTCGGTTGAAAAGAACACTGACGTAAATACAAATTTTGGAAAAAACGGTTTATTTGGTAAATTATATCCCCAATCAAAACTACTTGAGTGAAAATTATAAGTTAGATTTACACCAATATGCATTATTTAATTATTCTAGGTCAAATACTTTGCTTTTCATATAAGTTTTACGCAATTAAAATTTGTTTTTCACCTCTGCTGCACAATTACGATTTTTGCAGTTACGTCATTGTTCTTTTCAACCGACGATATATTCATTATCAGCAACACCACCTGAGTTGATTTAGCTTTGTCCGTCTGTGGACGCGGTTGCAGCCGTAATTTTGAAGCTATCGTACTGAAATTCGGTATTTGAGCTTTTTTCTAAAAAAAAGATCAAGTTCGAGAATGGGCTAAATCGGATGAAAACAACGCCTACCTCCCATACAACTCCACTAATGAATATTTTATAATGCGACGAATATTTCAGCTACAAGTCATAAATTCGGAATTTGTGTATTCTATGAAAAAACTTAAGTCGTTTTGAAATGGGGGTCATCCACCTATTAACACGCCCACTTCCCATACAACCCTAAAATTGAAAACTATATAAATAGGCTTCTGTTTAAGCTACAAAAATAAAATTAGATATTTATTCATTTTGTATCAAAGTAAAGGCGTGTTTGAAAAATGGGCGTCATCCACCCACGAACACGCCCACCTCCCATACAACCCCAAAATTGAGAACCATATAAAGAGGCTTCTGTTCAAGCTACAAAAATAAAATTAGATATTTATTCATTTTATATCAAAATTAAGGCGTTTTAGAAAAATGGGTGACATCCACCCACGAACACGCCCTCCTCCCATACAACCCCAAAATTTAAAAGTCTATAAAAAGGCTTCTCTTTAAACTACAGGAAAATAATTTGATACATTTGTATTTTATATCAAAACTAAATTGTGGAAGAAAAGTGTGCGTCATCCCCTACGCACACACCCACATCCGACACATCCCATAATAGTGAAAACTCTACAAATAGGCTAATATTTAAGCTACAGAGTGAAATTGGGTATCTATATATTTTGTATCAAAACTGAGGCGTGTTAGAAAATTTGTACTCAATCATCCCAGAACACGTCCATCTCTCATGAAACCCCAAAATTTAAAACTTAATAAAGAGGCTTGTCTTTACTCTCTATGAAAACCCTCAGGGGCTTACTAGTTGAGTATGACCTCAAAAATAAAAATGTTCTTAGAAGACATTGTAGTGCTCGTAAAGCCCTTTTCAACGACATATAATTTTTTAAGATCTGACATGTAATGCTTAAGTTATGCAAAAAAATACCATTTTGGCTGTTTTTCCGGTGGTCCAAAAAAAATTTTTTTTTTTGTTTTCGGAATCCTCTTGAGGTCAACTTTAAAATAGAGGGTAGTTTTTCAAACTTTTTTTTTCGACCCACTCTACTGTGCATGCAAAACTATTTTGCCTAAGGCTTCACCTGTCTAATGGGAGGTAAAAATCACTCAGAAAGTTATTAAGTACTAATTAAATATGTATATTGACGACTTCATTCAAATGAACTGAAAAACTTTGGAACACTTGCTTCGCATACAGACACTTGCAATATTGCAGATATCGTCATGGTCATTATCATCTGTAAGATGTAGTGAATTGAAGAATAGTGTATTGAATTTTCATTAAGCCAGAAAAAATTGGGCTTTAATTGACTTCACTAGACATGTGTTTCGCTTGCTTCTGACTTGATTCTGGCTCTCAATTTTGACTTAACTCCAACTTGACTCTGAGTGTAACTTCTGACTTTAACTTCACTTGATTCTGATTTAACTCCAACTTAACTCTGATTAAAACTTCTGACTTGACTCCAACTTGAATTCAACTTGACTCCAACTTAACTCTGACTCACACTTCTGACTTGACTCCAACTTGAATTCAACTTCACTCTAACTTAACTCTGACTGAAATTTCTGGTTTGACTCCAACTTGACTCTGACTTGATTTTGATATTACTCTGACTTGACTTCAACATGACTCTGACTCTAACTTTTGACTGGATTCTGACTTGGCTTTGACTTGACTCTGACTTGAATTAAATTTGTCTCTGAATTGTGTCTATTTTTATTATTATTATTTTCTTAAGTCTAATAATGAAAAATCACTTTGAATATGTAAAAATTCAATTATAAGAAGTTCAATTTTTCAATCTTTACTTGGGCTTGAACAGGCGCTAGGTGTAGCATTTATTAAATTTTTCCAACGTTTTAAATATCCAATGTATTTATGAAAGTTTTGATATTTTGATGTCGACATTCTGTAGCTTTCATTTGATTTTTTCAAAATTTTAAACTCAAATTTCAAAAAATTTCATTAATTTTTGACAAACTTTACAGAAATTTTACGTTTTGTTGCGACACTTTGTCATATGTACTTAAAAGTAGTTTTAATCCAATTTTTCTGATTTTCGAACTTGATTTTTGTTTTAAGGAAAAAGCTTAAATATCGTCTGTTATAGTGTTGACAGACAGACAGGCGGACATGGCAAAATTGTGATGCTGATTAATAATAAATGCACATTTCAATACCTGCCTCGCTTCCTAAGTAGCGTTCAGGGCCAGAACAAAAATTTTGGGAGCCTTACGGTGGGGATATGTGTGGGTGATCATTTTAGTTGCACAAAAAGTGATTTTATAATTTTAATTGTTTCTTCATAAACGTCGATATAAATAATTAAAAATCACATTTTATTGATAAAACTGTTTTAAAAAGTTTGAATTTCATATACATTTACAATATTTTTGACTTGTTAATGAAATTCTACTACTAGGAGGACTCTTTTCGAGACATTTATCTTATATATTAATACGTGAATACTTTAAAGCGTGAATTCTTACGCTTTTTTGGTATTAATTAAAACTCAAAATAAAATGAAACTTATATCATTCGAAAGGTTATGTTGCCCAGATGTGCAGAATGTATATATAAATGATATATCTGATAGAGGGGGTTCCCAACCTTACTTAAGAGAGAAATTAAATTTTTGAGAAAAAACCCGCTCTTTGATTAATATGAAATTTGGGTGGAGAAGAGTTTTTAAGTTGGTCCAATTTGAAATTTTTTTAAAAGTAACAATTTCTTAAAAAAATGTACTTTTATCCATTCGTCAATTGTAAAATTTGTAAAAAAATGTGTTTTGAATTCAAAAATTTGACTTTCCATATCTTGGTCGGATTTTAAAGGTTTTTAAATTTTTTTAATTTTTTCTAAAAGTCTGTTAAATTTTCTTTCAAATGTGATAAAAATTACAGCAAAGTTCTAACCAAAAGTATTTTTAATGAATTTTCTTAATATTGTCGTTTGTTATTTAGCGTGTGTTTCAACCAAATGCCAAGAGAGAGAAATGTCTCAAATTGAATGTTCTAAATTCTGAAGCAAATATTTCCGCCATCTGTGAATACATTTTTTATTTTTTTTTTGTATTTAAGTCTTATCAGTTAACTTAAAAAATATTTTGAAAATAATACCGTTTTTTGTTTGTTTATATATAAATTTTTCCTTTTAAAAAAAGACCATAAAATTTGATTTATTCTTAAAATATGGGGTAAAAATGATTTTTATTCTAAAAAACAAAAACTCAAAATTGCATTTTTGGTTTTCTTTCAAAATCTATACCGAATTTTAGGTGAATTTATTTTGTCTTGATTTTAAATTAATAAACTATCTGTGCCATCAAAAAATCAAGGCTACCTACTAGGCTGGGTCGATTTGTATGGAGGCAAAAAAATCTGATGTTGCCTGGGCGATTTTCGGTTCGGGCATGAAAAGTTATTAAGCAAAAAACAAAAAAAAAGGGGACTGGGGGTACACTTTACCCCATCGCACACTCTATTTTGTGAATTTTTTCTATAGGAATTTTTTTAAAAAATATTTTTTTTTTTAAAACGTGCACAGCTAGGGCAAAACTAATGCCGGATTTGAAATCCTCACACCCGATTCAACTAAACAACGGTCTTACATATTTACGTTGTCATACAAAAATTTACCGTAACAAATTCCTAAAGAAAACATTTCACTAAATTCAAAGTATATTCTTCGTTAGTGCGTATGTAATTGTGACAATCACGGCTGAACCACTGCAGCTATCCACCTTATGTTCGACCCCAGGCGATACTAGTTCATTGAATTCTGCAACGATATTGTTAATATTATAATTTTTTGACAGCTATAAACGTAGAATTATTTCTAAATTGACAAACGTAGACTACAGATTGTTTTCTTTGTTGCGATTTTCAGCTCAGTCGTTGTTGTTATCTTCTTTTGTATTTGTTTTCTGTATTTTTGGGATACGTTTCCCTCAAGTTTTTGAGATTTAAAATTAATATCTTTCGATTTCATGAGATTAAGCTCACCAATGAAATAGAACCGCTAAAGAAGTTTCTGTACGGAATGTGTTCCTTGCTGAAAGTTGCACTATCGATGCTTGAAACACTAGAAGTTGCAAGCGAACACTCACTGACTTGACTTGGATAGATTTATAGTCGCTGATCTTTTGGATAAATTTACTACGATTCTTGGTTTTATTAGTTGGTTTTCATTAAGCAGAGGATTAAAAGACAGTTAACAAAAATCCGTTGGATAATCGCAGGGCTTTAGAGAGATGAAATGGTTGAATCGAAACTTTCAAAAATGTCATGCCAAAAGATAACGCATATATATATTTTAAGACTTTCCATTTTTTAAGAGTGTTTGAAACCCAATTCTACAGATTTTGCAGTATAAGTCCGACATGTCTGGTAAGCCGGATCAAAATTTAGATATCGCCAGACACCAACTCAAAAGATAGAGGGACTCTTAAAAACTATTTCTGCATACTTTTTTTTTTAGATCGGAGAAATCCCCATGGAGCGGTTTTGGTTCTCCTAAACCCCTTTTTAAGCCAAAAAATCAAGTTTTTTGCCAATAACTTTTTTTTTTCTTCAGAATGCATACCCAAAATAAGCAAAAAAGTGAAAATTGTTAAAGTACACAAATATTGGCTAAAAAAAATGTTGAAATTTGTTGTACTTACAAACTTTTTTGAAAACCAAAAAAATCGATATTTCATCATTTTCGAAAATATGTTTCTTTTAAACACCTTGAAAATATGTATTTTTCATGGTATTCACATGCATTTCTGCTTACTGAAAAAACATTGAGCTCTTCTTTCCATTGATATATCTTATGGTGTGGTTTACTCAAAACTTAGTTCCACAATTATATAAAACGTGAGAAATTGATATTCAGAAGACTTTTTCACGTTTTTTTTGATATTCAGAAGACTTATTGATATTCAGACTTTTTTCAGCTTGATTATTTTTTAACTGCCATAATAACCGTTCGATTTTGACACATCTTGATATATACATATGTGTTTTTAGGTACGCAAAATAGAATTCTGACAACGATTTTTTAGTAAAGTGTACGCCAGATGGCGCTCAAGTACAAAATTCATGATTTTTTAAAATATATTTTTTTTTTAAGAGTTGATAAGATAAAAAGTTTCAAAATTTTTTTAACCATTATTTGTGTATTATCATAATATTCATTTTTTTGGCTTATATTGGGTATGCATTCTGAAGAAAAAAAAAAAAGTTATAGACAAAAAACTTGATTTTTTGACCAAAAAAAGGGTTCAGGAGAATCAGAACCGCTTCATGGGGATTTATCCGATTCAAAAAAAAAAAAAAATATGCAAAAATAGTTTTTAAGTGTCCCTCTTACTTTTGAGTCGGTGTCCGGATGTTTTTTTTTTTTTCTTCATACAAAATCGATCCGCTTAATGTTCAGCAATTAATACTCAAACGTTTGAAACTGTATGATACTTTCATTTTCCAGGACATTTCAAACGTTCTGATATTTTATTTCACAACAAAACTTTATCTCTGCTACGACTTGATGTGTTTGCTTCGCTTCATTTGAATTATTTGTGTTCAATATCAGGGCTGCACTGAAACACAGTACTTGAAGATACTGTACAGTAGTAAAGTTCAATTCAGTTCTTTGACATTTATACCACACATAAACTATTGGGCCCGGGCGAGGCCGGGATTTATTTTAGCCATTGGAAATTATACCAACATTATTTACAAAATTTTATTTCAAATACATTACCATGCATGCTCAGATGAAACGAACAAAACCACAAACTTTGCATTTGGCAACATAAGCGACAACTTCATGGACCACCACGAACACACAGACATACAAACTTATGCGCATCGACGTTGTACATACAAATGTTGGCCATGTTAGAAGATGGAAGCAGATTTGGCAGCACTAGCACAACGTGCTTGTTCATGGTGTTCCCGTGGTTCATTGGTTGTGTTTAGTTGTTATTTTGAATTTTTGTGGGTTTTTTTTTTGAAGATATGTTTTTTGCTGTTTTTAAAATTTTTTGTTTTTTTGTTTTTTGTTTTTTGTTAAGAAACAAGTTTACAATTTGCAAATGTAAGCAGGACTTGGAACGAAGTGAAGCGTGCTCGACAAAGAAGGTGAATTACAAATGCTTGTACATGCAACGCAAGAAGATATTTTGGAATCTTACGTGGAATCAAAGTGCATGTTAGGCAATCATTTGTGGATATGTATTGCAGAAGTTGATATGCTGCAGGGTGATGAGGGGCAGAATTTGAGGTTGGGTGGTTGACGTATAGTTGCACATTATTTTAATTTGCAAATATTTTCATTCACAAATTTAGGATTTCAAGGATGTTGAAGCGTCTTCTGAGCTGGCAGCAGTTGTTTGATGGTTAAACAGTTTCATGCTGCAGTTGCTCAAATATTTTCTCTACTCTAGCAGATATGTTTTGCAGATATTTCACCTAAGATCATGTTACCTTCCTAGAGCATCACCTACAAGCTATGAGCCCGAACAGAACCAAAGCGGTTGACGGCTGGCGGATTCGCCGTTCAGCAGAATACATGAAAATGTATGTAGTCGGCAAAAACGAATTCGCTGGGCGAATCCGCGACGGAAAAACGCCAAAATAGAATCTATTCTATTTTTGCTATGGCGGCTGGCGGTCCTCTCTCTGAGTAACATAAATGTTGCCATACTTTTGCTAAGAATTGGCTGTGTTTAATGTAATTTTTTTTTAGTTTTTAGTATATTCGGACGTTTTGTTTTTTATGTGTGTGTTATATTTATGTGAACTCGCAATAATATACGATATAATTTTCTTCATAACGGATTTTGATGAAAACTTAATTGAATAAGTCAAAATTTTTTCATATATGTTAACCATGTTGTCCGTCTGTTGCACTCCTATATGTCAATTGTACTACTACAGTGACAAAAAGCAACTCTGTTCCGACAACCGCCAGCCGCTCTTGTTGTAGACGTGTTTCAGCTCAATTCGCCGAGAGAGGACCGCCAGCCGTCAGCCGCTTTGGTTCTGTTCGGGCTCTATGTGTGGCCAGCAGCAAGCTTGTTAAGTGCTGTTGCAGTGTTGCCAACACTTTTCGACGCACAACGTCTTGCGTCTCTTGCTCTTTGTTCTTTGTAGTATGCTGAGTATTTGTTTATTTTTTCCTGCTTTTAGAACACGTTTGCAATCAACTCTCGCACTTTATGCTGCCTAAGTGGGCGATGGGCGTGGGGCGTAGAATGTGTCGAGCATGTTTAAGTACTTAATACTATTTCAGAAAAATATGATGTTGCAACATGTTTCTCGTCATGTCCTTGTTTTATACTGCGTTGATGATTCTTCTTCTTCAACTCTGTGAACTTCTTTTTGTGTCGAAAGACACAACATTACGTTGCTGCTTAGAGTCCACAGCGTGTCGGTGTTGATGTTGCAAAAGAAAAAAACAAAAAAATATTCAACTAAAAAGCTAAAAAAACAACGTTGATGCATGTTTCCGGTTCGTTTAACAAGTCGCTGGCGCAAGAGGCTTTAGTGACAGTTTCATGCTGTGTGTCTGCGGCACACTAAATGAAGCCCTCCCTGCTTTGCTGCTTGGCAGTTAGTAGTTGTAGTGTTGCCAGACTTTCACTATTGAAGCTGCAGCTTCATTTGTTAGTAAATTTATTATTTTGCTGTCGGCTTTACTTGAAAATTTCTCAATTTTCAGCTGGCAACGCTGTTTTTACCTTCATGCCTGCAACGGTTGCTGTAAGAAATGCAAGCTGCGCTTGTAACGGAGCCTCCTACAGCAAGTAGGAGTCTGTTCATCACTTCAATGCCACCGCGCACACTGAACAACGTGTTGTTGCATAATAGGACGATCTTTCTGCGACAAGTAGTGCAGCAGCGGCATTGAATGTGCTGAGAAGAGAGTGAGAGGTAAGGCGAGTACGTGTACATGACGGGCATGCTTCGGCAATGATTACAACCTTTTTTAAGTGAAATTGCAAAATTTTGTCACTTGCAGCTTAGCTACTTTGAAATATTCACGCCTTTCTTAGGTTGTTCGCATTGAAAAGAGTTACAAGCGACGGAAACAAGCGCATTCTTAAAGGCGTGTACACAGTGCATGCAAAAGATTTTTTTCCCCCCATCTTATTTAAATGGCAAATTTGTGGTTGTTGTTGGTGTCTTTTGAATAGCATGCTAACTTTATCTTGCAAATTGGTAGCACTTAACGCATGAATGAATCAAATACGGCAGATTCGGCTTAAAATATCTTTCAGTTCTTGAAAGTAGGGAGAAGGGGGGGATTTGTCGTCAAAGTATAGGCTATTCTGCTGCCGGAACATTCAAACGCCCATTTGATTAACTGCAATAAAAAAGAGCAAAAAACAACATAAAATTTACTTATAAAAGTCCTTTCAACACACTCTGGCTCTAAAATTGAGCGGATCAGACATTGGTCGAAATAAAAATGAAAAGGCTTTGATTAGAATTTTAGACGAGTAGGTGTTACAGCTTCTCACATGCAATTAAGCAATGTTCTATGTGTTGGCGTGTGTATGTGTTTGTCTGTATCAATGCGTGCATGCTAATGTCAGAGTTGGAGCTGTTGCTGGAGCCGGAGTGGAGTTGCTATAGCTGAAGGTTTGGCCATTCAATTCATGTTTTATAAAAAACAACAGACATAAAAGTACAACAACAACAACAACACCAACATGTATAACGAGCGGTCAGTTATTTTAGTTGCCATAGGTTTGTCGACTCCGTTGCTGGCGTTGGTGCTACAAAGCAGTGTTGGCAATAATAAAATTAAATAAATACGTACATAAAAAAAATCATACTAATAAAATACAACGGAAGCGTGAAAAAAAATTGGTAAACATAACATGAACATTTTTTCTTTTATATCTTCATTTTGTCAATTCTGCTTCATATGTATTGTTTTCCTTTTTTTTTGGCGTGTTTTTTACTCATTGCCATGTTGTTTCATTCCTGTTGTTTTTGACTTTGTGTGATTTGGTAAAGTTCTTTGAACTGTTTTCGGGAGCGGCCTTTTAATTTTGTAGAATTGTTACGTTGGCATCATCAGTTCAGCAAATAAACTCTCCGAAACACATACCAATACACACACACCACTCACACCGCATCAAAATACCAATTGCTGGGTTACGCTGCGGTTGGTTATTGACTTGTACAGTACGCATGAGACTTCCGGTGACTTCCGTGGGAAAGAAAAAACCAAAAGCATGCTTCAAAAACTAGTTAAACAGTTTATTAAAGTGAATATAATTTCAACAAAAATTGAAATTATAACAACAAAAAACAAATTATTCAGCTAACTGAATATTTTTGGAATCTGCCCACCGACACACCTACCTCCCATGTGACCATCAAATAAAAAGAGGTATAGAGGGTTGTATATAAGCTACACAAATAAAATTTGACACATAAACATTATCTATCAAAACGCAAATGCGAAAAAAAAATGGGCGTGATCTTCCCATTAACATGCCCATCTCCCATACAACCCATACTATTAAAAACACTGTTAAATGGTTCATATTTGACCTACAGATATGAAATTTAGTGTGGGAGCAAGACATATCAAAACTGAGGTGTGAACAAAAAGCAGGCGCCATCTCCACACCAACGCGCCCACATCTCATACAACCCATTATGGGAAAAACTCTATAAAGAGGTTTATATATAAGTTTCAAAGATAAAACTTAAGATGCGTTGATGTGAACTTAATAAGATGAGTTCACAAAATGGGCGTCATCTGCCCATGAACACGCCTACCTCCCTTGTAACCCACAATATTAAAAACACTATTAAAAGGCTCATATTTAACATATAGAGAGATAATACTTGGCATGGGAGCATTTAATATCAAAACTGAGCTGTGCGCACAAAAAGCGCATAATCCATCCACAAACACGCCCACCTCCTATACAGCCCACAATAGCGACAACTTTATAAAGGCACTTCCTTGTGAGGTACAGGATTAAACTTGGTATATGTACATTTTTCATCAAAATGGAGATGCATATAGTATATGGGCTTGATTAGCCTACGGACACGCCCATTTTCAATTCTATTATTGTTTTATGAAAAAGAAGGGCTAGACCGACTTTAGACTTTATTTACTTGTTTCATATGGAAATATTGAAAAACAATCCGGTAACAATGCTTTTGCCAGAACGTCTTAGAAAAATTTAAATTTGAGGTTTTCACTACGTCTCGGTCGGAAATTATCCGAAATCAATAGCCATTAAAATTTAGCCAAAGTATCATCAAATCCTCCCCCCAACGTTTTTTGATTATTTTTATTTTCATTTACAAATTATTGGTGGCCATTGTGGGTGGGAAACCCCTTAATGTAAAAAAAAGTATATGTGACTCTTCTTATGGCAATATACTTCGCCCGCCATAGTGGTTTTTTAAGCCTTTGTGTCATTTTAGGTGCAGACATAAACCGTACTACCTGGTTTCAGTCATTAATAAACTAGTATTAATTAATTAACGGCTGAAACGCGCTTCCGCTTAACGTTACAACGCTTCTGACCCATTGAGTTAAAAATAACTTCGATACAATGGCGCTAAAGAAGTTCCACTTAAAAAAAAATTTACCTAAACGTTGGGGGATAGTTATTTTACATCTAGAAAATGTGTACTAAGTTTGAAATGAATCGGTCAAGTAGTTTTTAAATGGCTGTGAACACGGTCTTTGAAAAACGACTTGTGGGAAAATAGCTTAAAAGCTTTGTACACCTACTTAAAAATTCTTATTTCGGTTACTTTAACTCGGATCGACTTCTAATTTGAACAGAATATGGAATATTCTTTAGATGTTGTGCATTTATATAAAAAAATGATTAAAAAGGTATGATAAGTGAACTCATAACCTTTTGCAATTTAAATTGTTTAAGTAAAGTTGAAAAATTATACTTAAAGTTTAGACCCTGCAGACCATTTTATAAGGAGAAGGTTGTACTGTACGCAATACAGACCTTTCAGCAAGTCCTTCTGCCATTCGGCACTATCCCATTCCCGTCTGCTCTTAAGATATTAAACTTTAACTTATCTGAAAAAAAGACTTGTGTTAACTCCGTTTCAGACCAATCTTTATAAAATTTAGTATATTCTTACCTTTGTTTTTAGTCTATTCTAACCGAAGTAATGGCAAAGGTTTTTGGATGGGCGATGAGCTCTGAGAATCATGCTTTCAAGCCGTCTCTGAACTGTTTTGCCACTTATTTCGATATAAGTTATGATGTGAAGCGATTTTTTAATTTGTTCAAAATCGATTTGAATAACAGATTCTTCTAATTTGGCGAACACCACTTGATGATGTATTTTTGTCGAAAAACTATATCAACATGTGACTTTGAGTCTGAGGCAAGTCTTTACTTCAACTGAAGTTATTTATTTTATTTTTCCACAAGCTTCTCAACAATGAACTTCTATTTTTTAAATTGAAGGGCTTATTGTAAAAACATGATATGCCACATAAAAAATATTTCGAAATAATCGACCTTAAAGTTTTTAAAAACTGTATTTTTGTATGAAATCATTAAAATGCTTACAAGAACTATTACGTATATGGCCAAAATTGATCGGGTAATGGTCGCAATATTTTCAGTCGATATTGACAATGCCTCAAGGAACGTAATGAATATAAAATATGATATTTTAAAGCAGTGTGGCATATCATGTTTTTGCAATAAGCCCTTCAATTCGAGAATATTGATGAATTTTAAGTTTTTAAGGAAAGAATTGAAAAAGCTTGGAGCGTAGAACAATACTTAGGCCGGTATTTGAGCCCTGGAACTCGAACTGGTCAGTCAAGCACGCAACAGATCGACTAACGAACCCACCCTCTACCGAATAGACCTTCACATATTGGTTTTTGTTTTTGATTTTGGAGCAGTTTGCATTTTATGAATTAAAATTTTAAGTTCCAAAAATTTCAACTTAACTCAAACATGTTGATATGTCACTTAAAAGAGATCCCAGTAAAAACAACTTAACGAGTTTGATCTATTTAAAAAAATTTAATAAGTTTAAACATAAACGTTCCAAAAACATGTAATGAATAAATTTTAGCAAAAGAGAATGTTTTTGTTTCTCAAAATCTAGACACAGATATGGACATCCGTTCAAATGATGCAAACGGAACAAAAATTACAAACTTAATAGAATTGATTGCTGATGTTTTCCTATGCTTTAGTCTATTGCTAATAGAATTTTGGCCAAGAGTCTTTTATTTGATTTTGCTACATCGATATTTACCAAAATATAACCTCAAAGTCAACATGACTTGCAGCTTTTTTGACTCCTCTCTTGCGTTCAATGATTGGAACACCAAAACTTAGCAAAGTCATCATAAACAGCAAAAATCAGCACTTACCGAGAGACCCAAATGAAAACATAAACTTCAAGTCATGTATTAAACAGAGAAAGCTAACTATTGGTAAGCAACAAAGCCAATACAGTGCTCAAGATATGAGTATTGTTGTTGTTGTTATATTGAAAACTATTGAACAGACTCTGTCATAGTAGTACCCATAGAGGCAACAAATTGAACACAACTGAGTGACTGACTGACTGACTGACTGACTGACTGACTCACTTACTGACAGAGTTAGTTTTCCGTATAACATGAATCAACAATTTGCATTTTCCATATATTTTTTTTTTTTTTTTGAGCTCAAACCATCAAAGTATGTACGTTATAGTAGCATGTAAGAAGTAGTCGAAGGGCGAGGAAGGCGGCAGGCGTCTATTAGGCGCGTGCTTATTTGTGATATTCTCAAAAACATGGATAGCAGGGAAAATGCCAACAAAGCTTATGCTAAACTGGTTTAAAAGAATAACAACAACAGTTTCTTTTTTTTGTTTCGAACTTGGACACAAACAAATAAGACGTTTGCATAGCAGAAAATTTGCTGAATATGAAGCCTATTTATTTCATGGGGCAGAAAAACAAAAATATTGAATTAATATAAATCCATTTTGAAGCGTCATTGAAGCCAGGCTACATAAAAATCTTAACAACATTTACATATTTTCGCAGTTAAAAAAGGCTCCTTAAGGATATTCTGGATTGCGTTGGCAAGAAAGTACAAACATAGCAGTACTTGACACATTTCTCAAAGATGATGTTTCAAGAATATATTTACATGTTATAACTAATATGCATGCATATGTAAGTATGTATGTATGCTCGTACTTTTCTTGCTATCTTGATCTGAAAAAATTTAACCAAGTTTCGGAAAATGATTTAAAAATCTAAGAGTATTAGCAGGTAGTTCAAAGACTGCAATACTGAGCTAATCGCTACTATTCAGCGTCATCAAAGCAAAACGTAGAAAATAACAAAAGTCTAACATTAGTTTGGTCAGAAATAAATACTCATAGGTAGGCCTGTCTTATAGGCCTTGTAAGGTATTAAAGTAAGCTATAAACTAGGCAAAAAGACAGTGAAGAGGGCTGGAAGACGGGTTATCTGTGTGTGAATGGGGTAACGACTTATATTCTGGCCTGTCTGTTTTTATTTACATTTCGATTTGTTGGCTGTGATGAGTGACGGGTATCCAAACAGAACCAAAAGTGTATCCCAAATATTCAACAAGCGTTTTCTAATGTTGTTGCCATTGTAGGTTTTTGTTGTTTTTTCTTTTTTTGTGTGTACTGTTGTTGTTTTAGTCCTTCAATTCAATCAACAACAGAGCACGTTCACGTCTGTTGCTGCTGCTGCTCAATCAGTTCGCTGAAGCGTACGCCAAAGAGTTAACTAACTGACTTGGAGACTTTGGCACACTTTGTTGTTATTGTTGTTGCTGTTGTTGTTTTATTGTTGCTGTTTATTTGAGTTGAGACCAAATCAACCCAACCTCATAGTCACCGGCACCGAAAATCTTTCGAACCAATGAAAATAAGGTTCACTTGCACGAGTGCTTGTGTTTGTGTTTGTGTTTGTGGATTTTTGTCTATTTGTGTTTGCGTAGCTTTCTTAAAATATTTGAATTTTCAAACTAAATGGAATTCAAAGCATTGTTTGGAAAACTCTTTTTAAATCAGGTGATTGAAAAATGGGATCTAACGTAGTCAACTCGACTAATTAATACAAGTTGTTTTTTAAATAAATTTATATAGAAAATTTTGCTTGCTTTTTCATAATTGCGTTAAAATATAATTTTCTTAGTTGAAATAAGCTGAAATACTCAATTGTAAGGATTTCAATTTTTCATTTTCTGCATATCCAGTGGTAAATGTGCACGATAGACGTTGCCATCTATTTAGCCGTGAAGCCTCCAATGCATATACAAGGCATATTCAAAGTGTTCGATTAACTTTTTTCAAAAAAAAAAAACTTTTATAATTATGGAAATCTTTATTTGAAAGATTATAATTTTCTATATTAATGAGACAAAAAACTAGTTTTTTGAGGAAAAAATTATACAAAAAGATTTGGAATTTTAATAATAAACACCAAAAAATCATTGCGAGCGTAATTGCGGCCCACTGAAACATCTGAAACGAGGTTTTATTTAATCAGCATCTAACCTGCAGTGGAATGAACTATGACGGCTTTTTTCGAAAAGGGTAAATTTTTTGGGCCAAAATCGGCCAAACACTCAAAAACTATATTACCGATATTTCGACATAAAAATCTTCTTTCCGTCCGTAGCAGGGATGGCATTTTACGCACAATTGTGCTTTTTTCGGCACTTTCGAGACTAGACGGCACTTTAAGCACGTGCTTTTTCAATTCGACACAACTTGAATATCCCAAAATTGAAAAAAATTTGAAAAAAGAAAATTGAAAATTGAAATTGCCCCAAAATTAAAATTGTTTAGCTGCGCTATCTTCAAATTCCAGAAACAAACATTTGTAAGTTTACAGTCTAAGCTGCAGACATATTTCTTCTAGGTTCTGTTCCTGTTGTTGTAAAATTTGAAAAATATGAAAATTTTTGAATTTTAAATTTGCATCAAGATCTTTTTTGCTTTGTGAATGTATCTTCCATAGAGAAAGCAAGTTAAAATGCAAAAAAGAATTGTGTATAGAGCTCTCTAGTCTTTTTTCTGTATATTTTCCTTAAAAAGTTTAAATTTGAGTTTTGACAGTTTTTGTTACGAAATGAGAAAATTTGGCACTATTTTTTTCTAAAAGCACTATTTTTCTCTCTAATTTGGCACAATCAAAAAGGTCAAATTCCATCCCTGGTCCTTAGTTCATTCCATGCATTATAGGATTGGGCAATAATAAGGTATGTCATGAAATCCGACTCGTTTCTGCTTGAATCAGAATTGCCAAACCTTTGTGAATTTTTATGAAAGCCTTCTAAGGAGCTAAATTGCCATCGAATGGACTAGCTTTACTTCTTTTATTTTACAACATAAGAAAGGTGAAAATTAACCTAAGATCATGTGATCATCTTGTTATAAAAGAAGTAGAGGTGTTTTGGGAAGAAGCATGCATTTCCGTAAGAAAATTGGATCAGAGAATTTATAATATTGAATAGTTATATTTGAATAGGAAAGCTTTAGTTAATCCTTCAAAACCCTAGAGCAGCTTCAGATCGGGAAGAAAATTGTCTAAATTGCTCATATAATTGATGACTTCGATATTGCTCATGGTAATGCACTAGATTCGACAAAGATTGATGAATATAAAAATGTTTTTGAAAATCAATGGAAGCACCTTATATAGTAGACCTGGCTGGATTATGGATGAAAATCCTTACACCAATAAGAAACTTGGAAAAATATCCGTAAAGAAAAGGGAAAGATATGACAAGAAAAACACAAAAACTCCTCACTACGTAAGAATTTTAATATTCTAGTCGATTGGGTCAAAGTATAAACAGATATGTTTACTTAGAGAAAGTTTTGTAACCACACTCAGGGAAAAATGCTGTTTTATCAAAAAAATCATGGGTTGAAATAACAGATTTCACTGTTAAATACCATCCAACAAATGAAACTTTCAAATCAACAGTCGGTTGACTGTTGGTTTATGGAACACGAAACCCGTATAAAAATATATTTATTGAAATTTGATCACTGGTTTGAAAGTTCATGTATGGCCGAGTGTGCTAACGTGTGCGTCTGGTACTCAATTGTCCACGGTTCAAATCCGGCAAGGCCAATAAAAAATTTTTTTTATATAAAATATTTTTTTTTTAATAAAAAATTAAATTCCATTTTTTTTTTTTTTTGCAAGATTGTAAGCATTTTATTTTGAAGGTTATTTTTGACAATTAATGAAACAGAATTACTATTATTTCAATTATTAAATTACAATTTTTGATACTAACACAGCTAGGGTTCGAACCCACGTCTCCCGCATGACAGTCTAGTGCACATCCACTAAGCTACTGGCACGATAATATAAATATAGCAAAACACATATAAAAACTATTGCTTAGAAAAATTGACAATTCAATATAAGCACAAAAATATTTCAACAGATGATTTTAACAGCACAATAATTCTTTGAAACGTTCATTCAACAAAGAAAATTGTTTACTTAAACGCAAATCATTCAATCGAACAGTGTTTTGAAATAACAGTGGCCGACTGTTAATATTACAGTTGATATTTTTCTGAGTGCAAAGACTCCGAACAGTAAAAAAGTAATAGACTTTACACAGGATTTTTCAATTGAGGCCGGATATTCAGAGATTGAGGTCGGTCCAAGCAAAGTCTAAAGATTCCGAGCTAGAAAAACATTTCATTACGCCTTAATTAGTTGCCACGCTACCTAGAATGACATGCTTATTTTTTATACATAAAGGTCATGCTTCGTCGAATCGACGACACCATTTTTTAAAAGGCCCCTACCGATGTCCTAAACGGAAAAATCTTTAGAAATATCTTATAGCAGTAGGCACAATTACTACAAATTTTTGTAAAAAATGGGCGTTATCTGATAAAGGGTGTGGCAATATTAAAAAAATACTGTATCTCGAATACTATTGACACTAGGATACTAAAATTTAGTACAGAGGTAAGCATAAGTAAAAAAATTACTGCCAAGATTGTGGGCGGTATTTGATAAAGGGGCGTGCCACTATAAGAAAAACACTGTACCTCAGTAAATATTGACACTAGAGTTCTGAAATTTACAGCAAAAATGCAGGGGTAGGTACAATTATAAAAACTACTGTTCAAATAAGTGGGTGTTATTCGACAAAGAGGTGTGGCAATATTAGAAACACACTGTAGCTTGAATAATATTGGCACTAGAATACTGATATTTAGTACAGAGGTAGACACACTTATTACAAAATACTGTCAATAAAGTGGGCGTCATTTAGGGGTGTGGCAATATTAGAAAACACTATATCGGGGGTACTGAAATGAAGTACAGACGTAGGCACAATTATTACAAATTACTACCGAGGAATTGGGCGTTATTCGACTAAGGGGTGTGGCAGTGTTTGAAAAAAATGTATAAAATTGACACAATGGTGATAAAATTCATGGTAAGAATGGGTAGAATTATTGAAAACTCTATGACAAAGTGGGTGAAATTCGACAAAGAGGCGTGTCACTATTAGAAAAACACTATATTTCAGTAAATATTGACACTAGAGTTCTGAAATTTACAGCAAAAATTCAGTCGTAGGTACAATTATAAAAACTACTGTTCAAATAAGTGAACCTGCAAAAGCAGGTTGCGCATTTGTTTTGCATTTCTGAACAAACCCTATATTTCAGTCAATATTGACATTGGGGTACTGATAAAGATAAAAGAGTAGGTACTGATAAAGATACTGATAAAGAACACAATAAGAAACGACAGAAAAGCATTTTTTATATTCTGAGCATAAATAATTGGTGTTTAATTAATTTATACACTTTTTCTAAAATTTATCAATTTCTCTAAAAAGAAAGAAATAAAAACTTTTTAACAAAAAACCCACTTCAAAATGACGTAAAAAATAATTTTATATTACTTTTACTTTTTATATCTTGGTCAAATTTGAAAATTTATTTATATTAATTATTATATTGGAAATCTTATGATATCAATTGTACTTAATTTGTTTTATTTCTATCATATATATATTAATTTTTCATGATAGCAAAAGCTTCCAAGTCGGCGCTTATATAATCACATTTTTTTGTGCAGCGTCACCAAAGCAGGATATATACAAATAAAAAAGTTTTAAATAGAGTAGGGATGGCAAAAATATCATGATTTTATGTCAATGATTAGCGCCGAATACAAAGCTTTTATAATCATAAAAAATTTATATATTTATGATAAAAATAAAACAAATTAAGAACAAAGGATATCATAAGATTTCCAATATAATAATGAATATAAATAAATTATCAAATTTGACCAAGAAATAAATAGTAAAAGTAATATATATAATTATTTTTTACTTTGCAGTCATTTTTAAGTAGGTTTTTTTTTTGTTAAAAAGTTTTTATTAACGACCACCATGTATACATAAGTTTTATTTCAAAGCTAATCACAAGTACACATATTCGTCCGTTTTGTAGTTCGCAACGCGTCGCGCGATTAGAAAGACGGAGTTTCGCCTGTCCATGGTAGGTCATTATATCCCGATTCTACTGTATACTATTTTGTAAAATTTTTTTAAGAAAATCCACTTTAAGGCTAATTTTGCAAAAGAGTAGGGGAAGAGTGGCATGAAAGAGCCAGTTTTAAAAAAGTTACAAAATATAGAAAAATAATTAATAAAATTATAATTCTTGTATCAAAAGTATTTTCTCATTCATTTATAAACGTAATACCATTAAATATTTTCCAAAATCAACAATATTCTTGGACCTGTAGCCATTTATAAAAAACATGAAATTCGGCTCTTTCATAACACATGGGCATTGAAAGAGCCAACCAAAGTTTTGAAAGAGCCATCTTCTTATTACAAGACTTAACACGAAAAATAACGAATATTTTATTAAAAATATTAATTTTTTTTATAAAAAGTATTGTTTTTACAAAAACAAATTAAATAAATAAAAAAATTCAAAACTAAAAACAAAAAATAGTTAAAAAACTTAAAAATATTTTTAGCAAAACAATTAAATTGCTTTGAAGAAAATCTATAATAATAAGACCTATTCCAAAAACAAAATAAGAGGTTTAAAACACTTAAAAACATTTTTGACAAAAATAATTTAAACTTCCTTTACGCTTCTTCATACCACCGCAACCCAGCTCTTTCAAAACATATTGTCCAAAGAAACATAACCTCAAAAATTAGTATGAAATCAAGATTTTTCCGGCAAAATAAATATGTTATTGGTAGGCCTAATATATCCATAAAATTATAGTAAAATAATATTACTGTTAGTTTTAAAGGTGAAGACGTCACAAAACAAATAAAATGTTCTGAAAAACTTACTTAATGATGAAGAAATCCAAAATACGATACACCATCGTCGTTTATTATCAGTGAACTGTCAAATGTACGAGGGTGCCATATGGCGAGTATTGCTTCTTAAAAATTATAATTTAAGAAGCATTCGTATGATAACTACCGCGTAAATCAAGATGGCTTTTTCAAAACTTGACTCTTTCATGCCACTCTTCCCCTAGAATAAAATAGAAAAATATAGAATAGAACATTGCTAAATTTTGAATGTTTTTCAATACAAAACCGACCATTTTTTACAAAAGTCAATTTTTTAATTCTGCATAACTTTCTTGTTTATAAAAAAGTACAGGTAATATTTTGGAAATCAAAAACTAATACTTTAAATTATGAAAAAATGTCGATGAAATCATATGTTGAATTCTTTTTGGTGTAATTCCCTTTTGAATTTTTTTTAATTTACAAAAAAATAATATGTTTTTTACAAAAAAATAAAATGTTTTTTACAAAAAAATAAAATGTTTTTTTACAAAAGAATTAAATAAAAGGATACTCAAAAAATTACTTTCCTAAGAAAATACACTTTTAAAAATCCTCCTTACAGTCTTTTAGAAAAACATTATAAATTTCTGTAAACTGCGTTAAAAGTATACTGTTTTGTGAATTTTTTTAAAAAGGTATGGGATTGAGTAAATTTATTTAATTACAAGAGATCTATTACTCCATATCATGTTTCATTGCAACAAAATAGCTCTAATAATTTTAGGCACTCAGCTATGACTTACTTTTTCCATCCATTAGGAGCATTTTCCACACATTTGCTGTTGTTAATTTGATCATTAGCTGAGAGCATGATTTTTTTTTTTCTTTTCTCACCCTACACACTCTATATCCATTAGATATATTTGCACTAATTATAATTGGAAAATTCTTATCCCAATAAAAGAACCAAAAATAGTGGGAAAAACATATAAAAACCAAATCATATCAAGCGGTGACAAAAAACAAATCATTAATCATCGAACAGGTTCAAAGCAACAGCAACAGTAGCAGCAGCAGCAGCAGCGGCAGTGGCAGCAGAGTGAAAGCGTAAAATGAATGATATGAAACGCATGGCAGGCAACAACAAGAACAAAAACAAGTTAATAACCATTCCATAAAGCGTTTTTCTAATTTCATTGAATCGTTGGTAGGGGGCTCTACACAACTACCACTGGACGTAGCTAGCTGTGGAAAAATTATGTTTAATGAAACTGTTATCAGTAGAAAAACGTAATGTCGGCTTGTATGCTGCCGAAATTATTATGTTTTGGCGATATATGCCAAGCGGATGTTACTTTTGCTGCGCTGGCAACAATGTTTCCTGTCAAGGACACACACAATTTACTCAACACCAACAACATCATTAGTTATGTGAAGCTATTATAAGTTGTTGTCATTCTTTTTGTTAGCCGCTAGCATTGTTGTTATGCAGCAACCCCGACCAATAGAAACGCCCATCTTAGGCCAATGCAATGAGCAAAAAACAAAAAAAAAAAAAATCCAGAAATTGTGAAACATAAAATTAAAAAAAAAATTATCTGTTTCTGTTTCTGTTGTGCGTTGCTTAGGCTAGAAGTTTAATTAATGAGCTGGTTAAAATGTGCAGCTTTTTTCATAATGTTGTTCTTGTTACTCGTGTATACATTATCTCAATGTCTGTCACCAGCAACATGATGATCATCTTCACCATCATCATCAGCATCATCATCATCATCATCATCAGCATCATCATCAGCATCATCATCGTCATCAGCATCATCAACAATGTACTCAGCTGCTTTGTCTTGCTTTTGACCAAGCGACAGCATCTTTGCCAGGATAAGCATGGCCATCCATTTTTGTTTACTTCTTCGTTGCAGCCCAGTTCTAGCAGACTAAAAAAATGTAGCAGAAAAAAACAACGAACGCACGCAGCTGAGCAGCCATTTTGTTCACTTGCTGTCGAAGGATTTAGCAGGAATCAATAGAAAAATGCAATTTTTAAGTTTTTACATTGTTTTGTTTCATTTTCTGATTTTCTGTCTTTGGTTTTTTTTCTCATGATTTTCTGCTTGTTTCTCCTCAGAAATTGTAAAATAGTTTAAACAAAAACCCGGATTGATGGTGTGTAGCATTTGATTTTTTTTTTTATTTAACTTTTTTAATGTCCTTGAACTGCAAAAAGGGATTTGTAAGCTGCTTGTGGTTAAGATTTAATACTGAGTTTCTTGAAACTTGATAAATCGAAGGAATTTGAAAAAGGATTGTTGTGTTGGAGGTTTTATTTGATCAATCAAATAAAGGATATTAAAACAATACCAGAACTTTATTGCCTGTTATTTATAACTTACTAAAATTTGGTCGAAAAATGAATTTTGGCATTTTTGTGATATAGGATTGGAAACCTAACAGTTAGAATTGAGTTTTTAACCGGTACAATTTTAGTTTCAAACACCGCGCAATAACTAGCGAAAAACTTTAATAAAATATATTTTATGCAACTATAAAATCTTTATGATGGCGTTGGCGTTGATGATTATTTTTTATTCCGATAGTATTTTTTTAAGACTTAACCAACCATAATGCTTTCAGAGCGAAAACCATACTTTTACCAAACAAATTAACCATTTTGTCCATTCTCTTTTCTGACAGAATTGCCATTATGCCTCCAGTAGAGCGGGCATAAGGAGCAATTCGTTGTGCTCCAGATAGTCAGCAGGTGATGATAGTTCATTACATTTTCCATTATTTGGAAAAAGTTTATCGCTATAGCTCGACGATTTGCAGGTTTCCTGGCATCTTTTTTTTTTGGTTATTTGTTGAACTTCGTAAACAAGATGTTAAAACTTCTGTCCTGTAGTCGAAGTTTAGGAATGGGCAAATCAGAGTAGAAGCACACATTGTAAGTACAATTGGCGGTATTGTACTTAAATCCAGCGGGATCTGCGTATTTTTTGATATTGAGCTTTGCGAGGACCCTTTTAACTGATCTTGTCTGAAAATAAATGATGCAGATGATGTATTTCCAACAAAAGACAGTGGCTTTTAGCCTTTCTGAGAATGGCTTTTAGCCTTTATAAGAATCATAATTGAAGTTAAGAAAAATTTTAAAAATTGTTGAAATCGGTGTTGCCAGCTCCTAGGTGTACTTTTTTTTGACTTTTTTTAATTTTTTTTTTGGAAGATGCTGAAAATGGTAGAAATTACTAAGGCTTAGCGGTACCTCTCTTGGACCCATATTAAATTTTAACATGACATTGTATGGGAGATACATACAAAAGCAAGCCGATCCTAATGAAATTCTTTGAGAAGACTAGGAACATAGAGTAATACATGTGGTACAAAATGGTAGAAATTTTTAAGACCTTAAGGGTACTTTTCGTGCACCTACATTTAATAATTTTGTAAAAAAATTTAAAGTATGGGTTGTTTGATAGGTAGCGTTGTTCGTAAGCAAGTGATGCCCATTTTTTTGCTCCCATATCAAGCTTTATCTCTGTAGGTTTAATATAAACCTTTTTATAATTTTTAAAATTGTAGGTTGCATGGAAAGTGGGTTGTTTACAGGACGATGGCACCCATTTTTTGTACTCATCTAAGTTCTAATATAAAATACACATCAGACCCCTTTACAGAGTTTTCAATTTTGAGTTTGTATGGGAGGTGGGGCGTGTTCATTAGCGGATCACGACCACGAACTTAACGATCTTAACGAAACTTGGTAAGAATGCTAGAAAAATAAAGAACAAGATGTATACTGAATATCTTTGAAATCTGTTAAACCCCAGAGGCATCTCCCTTGGACCTATATTAATGAATACTATGATATTATATGGGAGATACAAGCATTGGTTGGCTGATCCTTACGGAACTCAGTCAGAATGAGCTCCGAACTTTTATTAAATTTGTATATTATTTTGTATGGGAGGTACAAATGGACATACAATAGTTAACCGATCTAAACGTTACATGGTCAGACCACTAGAAGAACTAGATGCATACTGAAAATATTTGCAAGACCCTAGAAGTGCTCCCCTTGGTCCAATATTAATGATTTATATGAGAGATTCACGTAAAAGTTGGTCGACCATTACGAGACTCTGTCAGAGTGCTAAAAAGTAGTGAAATAGATGTGTATTTAAAATGGTCGAAATCGGTTAAGCCTTAGGAATACCTCCTTTGAACCCATATCATTAATTTACACTATTTTATATGGGAGATACACTTTAAAGCTTTACCAATCATAATGAAACCCGGTCAGAATGCCAAAAAACAAAGTTTAATAGATGTGTACTAAAAATGGTCGAAAACAGTTAGACCCTAGATATACCTGCCTTGGAACTTTATTTGGAATATTTGAAGTTTGCGGCTTGATATAAAATACATACTTAATAAATTTTATCTTTGTTGCTTAAATACAACCCTTTTATAAAGTCATTTTTATTTTGTGGTTGTTTGGAAGGTGTGTCCGTGGTGGAACCCTTCGAGATGAAAATCCTTGGCAATATCTTTATTTCAATCTGCGTCATTGGCGAATTCCGAATACGATGGAATCACGAGCTAAATGATAAATATGCCGACATTGATTGACAACTGCCTATATATTTTTGAATCGGTTCTAAGATTGGTTCAAAGGTATCTAGCCGGTGTCAATTCACCCCTGTCAATGACAATGTAAAAAGGACCGGTTGGTTTCATATGTTGGTGGCAGAATTGGGACTGGTCACTATTACTTTGAAACGTGATTCTGAACCGGTTCTTTTCTCAGTACGGAAGCTAAGGCTCTTCCTAAATTTAATAAATTGGGAATACAATTTAAATTTAAGTACACTCGGAAAAATACACTTATCTTTCTTCAATAAAAAATTTCTCTTTTTTCGATAATAGCAAGTTTCTCAATTTCAAATAAAATTTTCTTTAATTGGAATAAATTTTCACATTTTCATAAAAAATCTTTCTTCACTCATGTCTCTAATTAAAATAAGTATTTTATTTTTCTTTTCGGTGGTGACCGTGGCATGCAGGTTAAGTGTGTGGCTTAGCATGCTCGGAGCCCGGGTTCGATCCCCAGCCGTGGCGAAAAGTTTTATCAATAAAAAATTTTTCTGATCGGTCACCACCTCTCTGCAGCCAATGGCAAACCTCAGAGAGTAAATAATGCCATGTAAAGCTTCTTGAGAACATGAACTTTAGCCGTTCGGAGTCGGCATAAAACATGTAGGTCCAGTTCTCGTTCAATTGTGTGCAAAAATTTGATAACACACACAACACAATCGATCCTAAGAAGCTCGGTCAAAGTCCTTTCAAGGGCTGAAATGGCCAGTTTGTTTTTTTTGTTGTTTTTTTTTATTTTTCTCGCACAAAAAATTCTAATTTATAGAGAAAAATTTATTGAAAATAAAAAATGTTTCCTATATTTTCATAAAAAATTTACAAGGCGAGTATTTTCTTCAATATAAAAAAATCTTTTTCAAAAAATAGAAGAGTCTTCTGCTCTAAAAACGATATATTTTTATATATTTTTTTCTTTTTTTCATGGAAATTTTTAATAATTTTTAGAGAATTTTTTTAAGGATTACATTTTCAGAAAAGCATTCTCTTGAGCAAAGTCTATACAAGTTTTCTCTAAATTTGATGCTTCTTTTATCATATTCCGAGAAACTATTTTCTGTGTGTACCTCAGGTTTTAAATTTAATACAAAATAACTAAGGATAAAAAAATCTTGTACACTCAGGGAAAAAATGCTGTTTTATTAAACAAATCATGGGTTGAAATAACAGATTTCACTGTTAAATACCATCGAACAAATGAAACTTTTAAATCAACAGTCGGTTGACTGTTGGTCTAGGAACACGAAACCCGTATAAAAACTTATTTATTGAAATCTGATCACTAGTTTGAAAGTACATGTATGGCCGAGTGTGCTAACATGTGGGTCTAGTACTAGAGTGTCCACGGTTCAAATCCGGCAAGGCCAATACAATTTTTTTTTTATTTAAAATATTTTTTTTAAATAAAAAATTAAATTTGCAATTTTTTTTTTTTGCAAGAGTTTTAATGGTTACCAATTTTAGCAAGTTTGCAATAGTTTACAAATTTGCATTTAACAGCATTCCAATGGTATCTGGAAAACCAATACCGTATTAAAAATAATAAAGTTATTTGAAAATAGTTCTAGTGAAAATAATATGAAAGTAGTCCTGTAAATCCACAATATCTTCCACGCAATTATTTAATGTTTCTTGATGCACATTGGAAAAAATTTTTTATTACTATTATTTCTGACCGTTTTCTTATTTAAAACTTCAACACCAGACAATATTTTTACAAAAAAAAATGGAATTTTAGAGGTTATTTCAAAACCATTCCAGCTCACACATGGGTATCGCTGGAGTCAAAATATGTGGGGAACCATCATAATATAAATCAAGAATTATTTTGAGCAACGGTACCGAACTACTTTTTTTGTCAATGTAGCGTGAGGATTGAATACTAAAATAGAGTCAAAGATTTTAACCGTGTACTTTTTATTCGGAAGATCGTTCTGGTGAGATTGAGTTAAATGTGTCTCCTGCAAAAAAGACGTTTACAAGCGACATGTGTACACAATAAATATTTCGGGTAATAATGAATTACCTTGTCCATAAATAACTTCAATATATTTTCGCATGTTTCCGAACAGTTTGTGACACATGAACATCATCATCGTCTTCTATTTATCAACCAATTCTTGAATCAAGTCAGACTTAGCAAGCGTTAGAAATGAAAAAGTCATGACAATCTTAAGCAACTTTTGAAAATTTACTTATTCTAACGATATTGAAATAAGTTTAAACGCATAACATCCTTATTTTTGTATATATATGTTAAGCTCCATAGACATGCTTAATTTTCATCATTTAACCTTTTGACCTTTAAACTAATGCCAGTCAAAACAGGCCGGGGGTTGGCTTAATGCTTACATACAATGCTACGAAATTGCTTCGGTGCACATTTATAGTTAGTACACATGTACAGTTATATACAAAAGCTTAGAATTGTACATTTTCTTTTTAGTTTTCATGCGGAATCATCATCGTTTTAATGGACTTGACTTGACTTGACTGGTGCTTCCAACAACTTCAAACTGCGGTATAATAATAATTATTACTTCCAACTGGATGCACACAAGCGTTTTTCCGCTCATTACAACAAAAAAAAAAAAAAAAAGAAGCAAACAAAATGAGAACAAAAAGTTGCAAAAACTATTGCTGAATCACCTTCAAATGATACGCCATTTGTGGCTAGCGCGTCTAGATTTATTGTTAGCTCTGAACTGTTGTGGGACTTCCGGTTAAACACGCTGCCGGACACTGAAGTTAAAGCGCAGTGAATGCTGCTCAGCGATTGCTGTTCAGGACTGCTTTGCTTAGTGTTACGCACCTTGGAGCTACATGCGTTATAATTAAATGTTAGCTATCTCTATGTGTTTGTGTGTGTGTGCGTGTGTGAGTCTGTCTGTGCGTGCAAAATATGGGCCGCGCCAAGTAATTATTGTATTTTGAAAAAGCACGTTTAAAGCAATTCGCTTAGTTTAAATAACAACAACAACAAAAAAAACAACAACATCATAAACACTCAAGATTGCGTTGCCGTGATAAAAGAACAACAGCTGGGCGGGGCAGGTGCTAAATCTATAACAGAGAGAAGCCAAAATCTGATAATACGTTAGGTGTAAATTTAAACACGCCCATATTTTGTAAAAATAGAAATATAAAAAACAAAAAAAAAAAGAAGAAAACTCTTACGCAAAAGTCAAACGGAAACCGGAAGCGAAACCATTTATCAGTTGTGCGCCGTAGCTACGAAAATACATAACAATAACAGCGATATTCCATGCTTGTCGAAATGCCAAAAGATGCCTGGCTACGCACAATTCAATAGCAATGTACAGTGGAGCAAATTCGTGCAATTCGAGCCGACCTACAGCTATTTTCACTTTTACCCCCCAGCCACATGAGCAAGTATAAGTTCGAAAAATTCAAGTGATTGAATATAATTGCGCGTCTGGTACACGGTCAGAGAGTTGCACAATTTTTAGCCTGATTCATAATTTCAACACGGAACTCAACTCATAAAATATTGATGTTTTCAAATTGTTTGTATATTTTTCTTACATCTTTGAAATTTAAAAAAAATCAAAATTTACAATAGTGTTTAATAATTTAAAAATATGCATTAAAAATTTACATATTTTTGACCACTGTACGCTGTATTACAGCCACTTCAGTGTCGAGCTTGTTGCGAAAGGAGTGCAAAATTTCAATTGGAATTAAAACTTTCGCGTAGCTGCATCGATGTAATCGCTTTCTAGTAAGTGTGTGTGCGAGTACTTTGCAGAAGAATAAGAGAAAGACCATTGGACGCATGCACTGCTGACCGGACAACTACTATGTAGACTGATATAAAAAAAAAATGAAAATAACCATATCGACGTACGTACGAATGCGTTGCATAAAGTTGCGAAAATTAATTTGCATCATTTTGAGGTCGGCCATAATAAATTAAAGGAAGAACGAAACATGCACTAGAATGTGTAGGCGGGTGCTTTTGTTTGTGCGTGTGTGTGTGTGTCTGTTGAATTCGAAATTTCTGAACAATTTCTGTTTAGGAAAAGCCCATTTCCGGCGATTGCCATGCTTGATGAGATTCTCAGCGCGCCTCACATAAATTACGCGCTTGCATATCCTTCAAGGATAAGTTATAAGCTCATGAGTGGACTAAGCCTTAATGTTGTTGCGATTGCTGCAGTTGTTGTTGCAGTTGTTGCGTAAAGATTTCTAGCTACAAACGCTGACCTGCGGCATGATAGTTTAACAACATCGAATCCAAATCATGTATGTCAAATTGTTTTTTCTCCTCTAAATTGAATAAAAAAATATAAACATAAATTCATGCGTATAAAATATATTTAAATTTTTCCCTTCTTTGTTGGCGTGTAGAATTATTGCCACGCGAATTATTGCTACCAGCTAGTGAGTATTATTCCCACAGTGTTAAATTAAACAAGTAAAGAAAGTCTAAAGTCGGTCTAGGCCGACTATGAAATACCCTAAACCTACTTTTGAAAAACAAAAAAATTTATATTGTAAATGGGCGTCTCCGTGGGCGGATGACACCCAAGTTTTGAACACACCTTAGTTTTGGCATAAAATACATACATACCAAATTTAATTTTTCTTTGACAAACACAACCTTATTTATTGAGTTTTAAACTTTTTGGTTTGTATGGGAGGTGGGCGTGTTCATTGCGTGTTCAAACATTCATCTTTGTTTTGTTATAAAAAACATATGTGACAAATTTTATCTCTGTAGGTTAAACAGAGGCTTATTTATTGCGTTTTTAATTTTTGGGTTGTATGGGAGGTGGGCGTGTCCGTGAACGGATGATGTTCATTTTTCAAAGACATCTTTGTATTGATATAAAACACATACATACCAAATTTTATTTTTGTAGGCTTTTTATGAGCTGAGCTATGCAGTTTTAAATTTTTGCGTTGTATGAGAGGTAGGCGTGTCTGTGAGCGGATTCCAAAAATATTCAATAGTGCAGATTCTTAGGTTCATGTGAAAATGTGTGCCAAATTTCATCCAATTATCTCAACTCCTTCTTCTTATCCTGTCTATACGGCCAACACACAGACGGACAGACGGACGGACGGACGGACGGACATGGATAGCTCGACTCTCGTGGGGATCCTGATCAAGAGTATTTATACTTTTCTATACCGCACTCGCTTCGTTCTTTGCGTTACAAACGTTTGCACAAAGTTCATTAGCGCAACCAAAGGGGGGGATTTCGGGGTTTAAACCCCCCCGAAAATTATTGTAGTACCAAGCAAAATAGGATTCTATCAAAGTGATTTAAAAAAAAATTAATCACAGGTCTTATCAAATGAGTAAAAACCCCAAATGTATATTTCAATTCAATTCTCGCTTATTTATAATTTCTGGGTTTTGTTAAATTTTTGTTAAGTTCTGATTCTGCCCACTTTGGGGTTATTGACAATACTTCGAGTTGAGTTATATTGGGAAATATTTGGGAAAAACTTATGTTTTGTAATACAAAATAATAAATCCTGAATTTGAGGACAATCGGTTGAGTCACTCGCCACCAATATAATTAAAGAAATCCCCTCTATAATTGTCATTTTTCGTACTGTTTCTGTCTTAATTTTTTTTAAACGCAAGCCCAAACTCGGCAGGAATTAAGTTAATAGTGAAGTCCTGTGATTCAGTAAAAAAAATATTCCGATTGACTTCCGAAACTAGAGAAAAAAATTCACAATTCATAATTTTGAAACATACTTTCCCGAATCTGGTGCTTAAAAATTTCTCTAAATTTACAAATATTATCTGATTTTATGATATAAAAGCTTAAGAAAAAAAAATTCGTTTGTTTGATTTTTCTTCTTGATTAAGTTATACCAATAAGCAGGAATACTGAATTTTATTGAAATAATATCTTTTTAAGGATATGTCTTCACGACACTTTTCCAAAGAGGGATTTTATTGAAACAGGTTTTGAAAATGGAAAATTATGAATTATTAAATATTTTTCACCAGCTACGGCAGGCAATAGGAATTATTTTTGACCTGTATCATGTGGCTTCACTGAATACTTCACTCCCACAAAGCATTTGGGTAAGTAGTAAGCGTTCAAAAAATTACGACATAAAATAACGAGTTTGAAGGAAATTTCTTCGGTTACGTAGGTGGTGAGGGACTCAACTCAAAATGTAAGAAACAAGTCGTAAAACGGCCGTTCAACGGAAGCTTGCAACACAGAAGCTGAATAGCATAAAAACGATCATTTTTTTCTAGTTCGGCCGTTGCACGAACGTGATGGCATGAGCTAAAAAATTTATTTTTTGTTGGGGGAGAGATCAAATTTTGACAACGGACAAGATTGCATTATTCCATATTGACTAAAATATTTCAGTTGATATAAAGGGCGATTTTTAAAGCGTTAAATTTTTCAAAATAAAGGAATATTTGAAATAGTTAGTAAAATATTTATTTGAAAATGTTCTTATTGAATCACAATTCGGGGGTAAAAAAAAGTCGGTTATCATCGTACAGGTCCTTGCTTTTTAAAAAACAGTACGATTTTCATTATTTTTGAAAAAGAACGATTCAATGATGTCGCCGGCCCACAAACCGCACAAAACAGTGCATATTTCTCGGTGCATTGGCAGACCTTAATCTGCCTCTGGCTGCCCTTCAGACCAAATTTGGCAATTCAGTTTGTTGACGTATCCACCAAAATTTATCCAAAAATAAGCTTCGTCAGTGAAAACAATTTTTGAAAAATAAACTGGATCTTCATCCAATTTTTCTGAGAGCCCATTCACCAAACAAACGACGTGTTGGTAAGTCATCCGGTTTAAGTTTTTTCACCAGCTGTACGCACTTTTGTATGGTTTCATACCGAGATCCTTCCGTAAAATGTTCCATGTGATCGAATAACACAAGCCCAATTGTTGAGAACGGCGGCGAATCGCAAATCGTAATCTTCATTGACACTGACCGATTCAGCAGCAATATTCTCCTGGTACCCAACAGTCTCTGCCTATAGGTTGGTGGACTTACGTCTAATAAAGTGAAGCTGGTGTGAAATTTGGTCACGATACCTTGAATGACCTGTTCGGTGGGTCGATTATGACAACCATTAAATTGCCGTAATGATTGAATTCCTCTCAGAGAACGACTTAATAGTAAAATTAATGATTTGCAGGAGCTGTTCGTCTATTCATAGTGAAATGGCAAACTTTGACAAAACGTTCCAAAAAAAATTTCTGGTTGCGCCCCTGACAAAGTTAATATACCCTGACCTTTTTTTGCTCAACATTAGGGATTAGGAATCAAAGTTGGATTAAATGTCCATAAGTCCATATTTTTAGGGTTCTCAAACTCAACATCAAACAAGAAAAAACATTTTTATATCGACCGATATTTGTGACACTTACAAGAAAATAACTGTTTTAAGGTTAAGTTTTATTGAATTTAAAAAATCTATGTTTTGCATTACTTTTTTCTATATTCTTATAGATCTTATTTAAGGATTACATTTAAACTTGAAAAACCAAAAATTTAATATATATTTTCAAAATACTTAATTTTTTGAGACCCTAGCTTGGTTTTCCAGAGGTATTCAATTCGTTCGAAGTTACGTTAACAGTATTAAGCAAGCGTTCGGAATGCAGTGGTGACTGTGGCATGCAGGTTAAGTGTGCGGCTTAGCATGCTCAGAGCCCGGGTTCGATCCCCAGCCGCGACGATAAGTTTTTTTAAATAAAAAATTTTTCTGATCGGTCACCACTTCTCTGCAGACAATGGCAAACCTAAGAGAGTAAATAATGCCATGTAAAGCTTCTTGAAAACATGAACTTTGGCCGTTCGGAGACGGCATACAACATTCGGGTCCAGTTCTCGGTCAGTTGTGCGCAACAAATTAATTACACACACAACACAATTGATCATAAGAAGCTCGGCCAAAGTATTTTCAAGGGTTGAAATGGCCAATTTGATTTTTTTTTTTAATGCATATGATATATGCATTAAGCGCCAAATACCTCTTGCAAGGGGTTACGTATTCAGCTCAATTTGTTCTCTTAATGAATGAAGCTGTATCCATTCTTCAAACACTCGTCTGACAGAATGTTTTTAAACCAGTTTTTACTGTTTAAGCACAGGCAAAAAAGTGTTTTCTTAGATCAAATAGTTTTGACACTTAATATATGCCACTATTATTAAAGTCTCTAACGTTGCGGTTATAGTAAACGCGATTCAGACAGGCAGGCAGGCTGAAATCTGTGTGAAAAAACGAGATGCAAATAGCTATCTATCTCGCTTGTCCACATTGCCTGTCTGACTCGGCATTCACTATAAACGCAACCTAAGACACTCTGCTGATCTTTAGAGTTCACACATGTTCTCGTAGTAAAGTGCTCTTGTTTTTCTTACAGAGAGAGAATGTTGATGCTGTGTGAAATTACACAATATCTATCCCTTTATCTTCTCAGCTTTCCGTAAAATAAAACAAATAATTGATTTTATAACAGTGCTAATCAGATCCTTATGAAAGTATTTTCAAGCAAAATTTAAAATTGCTTCAAAAGTGCCAAAAATGTTGTGCTACGCACAACACATTTAAGAAAAACGTACCTACTTATTTGTAACTTCCACCAACCAGAGAGCAGAGCAAATATCGATTCAAGTTAATCTAAAAGGATCATTGAGCAAAAGGATATCAAGATGAAATTAAAAGAGCTTGCTGTGATTGTAGCACCCGATATAGGAACACCGTCAGGAGTAGCTTAAAATTGTTTTACCGCAGCATGCTTTTAAGTTCTGATGCGGTCTGTGTTTCAGTTTAACTGAGTCGATGGAGCGGATGTGGTGAGTGTGAGTTAGAGTGTGAGAGCGAGTGTAAGCTGGTTGACAATGATGGTGATGAGCAACATTACAAGACCTAAACATGAATTGTTTGAAGGCTGCGACGCTCGGTAACTAACGCCTTCGTAACATTCTTTGCCCTCTGCAAATTCGGGCACACACAGTTGATTGCGCACCAACACTTTCGGGGTAATTAATTATTTTCAAATTAATGCCAACTTGTATGTGACAGAGTGGTATGGTGCAGTAAGAGGGGTTGGAAATTGCAAATATATGCGTGTGGTTGTGTGTGTTTGTGTGTGTGTATGTGTGTGTGTGTGTGTGTGTGTGTGTGTGTGTGTGTGGGAGTGTGTGCTTGTATATTAGTATCGCTTTACAGGCTGATTTAACTTGTATAATTAAATGTGTCAAGGATTGAAATTATAACACGATGTCGAGAAGGACGAGCACGTCGTTGCCTTTGCGCACACATTTATGGTGGTTCAAACGCAAGCATATTAAATACATTCAAAACAATTTAGTCACCATATTAATGCATATATGTATGAGTATAAAATACTCGCACACAACACACACACATATGCATAATTACATTCACTGTGCCTTGGTGTCGAGCATGATTTTTGCTGCTTTTGATGTTTGGATTATATTGTTTATTGTTGATGTTGTTGTTGTTGTTGATGTTGTTGTTGATGCTTTTGTTGCTTTAATGGTTATTCATACGCCACTGAATTCAATAAAACTTCACTTGAGCCACTCGCAACTGATCTGCAGTGCACGATTAAGTCGAAGCATAGTTGTTGTTTATCCGCCAACATAAATTTTCCCGTCTTTGACTCTGAATCCTTGGCTCTAATTCTACGGCTTGTGCCTAGAATAAACATTTGTTGTTAGGCGTTATGTAAGAAAAAAAAAAATACTGCCTGCAAAAGCAATTTATTGGCCTTTCAAAGTCGCGCAGCCTTATTAAATCCGGCACGGGTTTAAAGGATAATTACAAGCAGCATCTTAATCCCAAGACATTGCAGCAGAATTGGGCCTGATTTAAATTCAACTGAATTATGGTGATTAGCTAGCTGTCTCTGTGACTAAAAAAAGAGAAAGTGGCAGGAAGGATGCTTAAGGCGGCAGGAAGCTTTTCATGCGGAGTGCGATAGTGAAATAGTTAATATGAGCTGGTGTTTGTTTGAATATGCATGACTTCATGTTGTATTTAACTGGTTGTGGGTGTGTGTGTGTGTGTGAATGCCATAAAACAAAAGTGAACATTTATTTGCCAAAATGTAACAGTATGCGTGTGTCTGTGTAATTTAATTGAATAGCTTTAAAAATGTTGCCATTTAATTCAACAGCGTGGTGTGTTCTCTTTGCCTAACAGGGTGCTTAAAATTCAAGTGCTTTTACACGATTAACTCAAAAAAACCATAAAGCAATTATAATTGTAATTAATATGATATGAATAAATATTATTTTAATTAAATTTACCACTCCTTTTTATAATTATATCAATAATTAAGCTCATAAAAGTGAAAAAAGTGGAAAAAATAATATATATGAAGTGAAATTTTTAAAAATATTAACTAAGTATTAACAACAAAGTAAATTTTTTTAAACTTCTAGCAAATTTCTCATCTGATATTGATATATGATTAGAACTTGAAATGTTCATCGATTTGTTTGAATATCATTAATTTATTTATAGACCTAAGCAATATGAGACAAAAGCAGCAAAAAGTCCAACATCTAAAAGTTTTTTATCTGTATCATTAGAATAAACTGCAGACAATTATGTTTTGTTTCAATATTTTTTTTTTTTATTTTTGTTTTTTCGTTTTGCCATCTAGTTGTTGTGATTCTGTTCTGAGTTTACAAATTTTGAACAATTTTGAGATTTTTTAGATAACCTTTAGTACGACAAAGCCTTGCAAACTCACACATGCAGTCAGATAAATATGCATATTTAAATTAAATTTCCATATCTGTGTTGTATACATTATTCAATTTTAGCCATTTTTCCAAATGTATCTGCATACCTACCATTTTCTGTCTGACTGTAAAAATTCATTTGAGGGAACATCAGATAAATGCATGAATTAGTTATTTAAACTGAAAGGATTTTATGTGTTGCAAACAGAGTCAGGTGTAGAGAAATTCAAAACTGCTGCAACACTGAGCTGCATGCAGACTCATGCAAAGTCAACACGCCTAAATAACCGTTAAATGCTTAACTACAAACTGTGTGGTCAGTAGAATTCAGAAATCAAGTGTTGCTAGAATTGTTTCAAAGCAGCTCTAAACTTGTTGTTGCTATTGTTTGTTGTAAGACCTAGTTATATCAAGCCCAGCACCAACCTTGATATAGAGCAATTATAAAATATTTCTTGGCTGATCACATTTCAGCTCAAATATTAACTCCAAATTGAACTTTATGACTTTTTATAATATAAGCTCTAAGATTAATTTTCAATAATTCAAATAGTGTTTGAAATTGTTATTGCGTTAAATCGAGTTAAAGCAAGCCACTTTCAGCACATTCCAAAAATAAAACAAATAGCCAAAAAAAAAAAAAAATCATGCTTCAAGGCTATCGTAACCTTAGCCTAACCACATTGAATAAGTATAACTTAAAATGAGTTGGAATGAGCGTTGAAATCCAATATCAAAGACTAATTTTCTTGTGGTCCTGCAAGCACAAGGCGCCTCCTATACAACCCACACCACGACTTCTATTAACGATAACAACAAAGTCTTCGATATTGTCGATGGTAGTGTGAGAATGGAAAAAAAAATAAAATCTATAAGTGAAAACGAAATCTAATCCCGCAGAGCAATCAAAACGTAAATCGAAAATATAGAAATCCATTAAGTTGCTGCTGCTGATGCCATTATCTGCTGTCCATATATTCCAACACATTGACAAGCTCACACAAACACACACACATATTAATGTGGCAATGTTATATTGGCGCTGAGTATGTGTGTGTGTGTGTGTGTGTGTGTGTGTGTGTGTGTATTTGAGCTCTTTAAGAAAGTCTCCTATTTAAGACTCAATGACTCACTTACCTTTTTGAGGGATTGCTCTAGTAAAAGAGATTAAAATATTGATATTGCCATTTATGTACATTAATCCAACCGATACAGAGTTGTTATACATGCACTTATTAGTCTTTAAATCATAGGTACATTCATATTAGTTCTATTGGAAAGAATCTTTAAGTAAAGGTGAGTATGCAAGTGTGACTATGAGGCCTTTTAACCTAACGTTCTTAAGTTGTGATCCTTCCTCTCATGATTAAACATACATGTTTGTTTATTGGAATAATTCTCTTGAAGACAGCAAGATGATAATCTTAAAGTATTGCCCTAACAACATGATATTAATGATGATGTGTGAAATAAGTTGACTTAAATTTTAAAATTTGCAATACAAAAATTAAATTTTCAGAAGATTTACTTAGTTTTTCGAAAATATATGACCTATTTCTAGTTTGGATTCATACCATACGGAGAAAATAACTAGTTTAGAATCCATCACGTGATAGGTTACGAAGAGATAGGAATGTACCAATTCAACCATCAGCATAAAAAGCAACACATCACATTTTACATGAAGTTATCATTGAAAGTGTCGCCGCGAAAAGTTTTTTCAATAAAAAATTTTTTCTGATCGGTCACCACCTCTCTGCAGACAATGGCAAACCTCAGAGAGTAAATAATGCCATGTAAAGCTTCTTGAGAACATGAACTTTAGCCGTTCGGAGTGAATGTCAGAGTGAACGCTTTAAGCGAAGCGATGCTTGTAGCTTTGCTACACACAGAAAAAAGTTACTTTCTCTCAACCAAGATTTGGTTATAGTTAACAAACGGCATACTTGGCTACAGCGAAATTAATTCTTCTGGTTATTCTGCTATATAATATAATCTACTATAGTTAATACTATAAGCAATGTTTTTCTATGTTAGAGTGAAAGCGTTTTTTTTTAAAGAAATGCTGATTGATTTTGTTTCATAATTCAAATTTCATAAAAATCATTTCAAACATCGATTGAACGATTGAATTTTTCAAAGTAGCTTCATGTATGTAGCTAATAGCATCGCTTTTACTCTGACACCTTTTGAATTTTTTCATAGAAAAACACAGGCAAAGCTTTCTAGCTTCGAATAGCAACGTTTCGCTTGTCGCTTGTAGCGTTAACATCAGCTTTAGATGCAATATCTTAGTGCATAAATAATTTCACAGATTTGTCGTATTTTATCGATTTATCGATCTTGTTGTACCCTGAAAAAAAAACAGATCAAGATCAATTTAACCTTTGCTGTTGTTCAATTTGATCTTATAAAAAAAATATCATTCTTTTGGTACCATTTTACTAATAAAAAATTTAAAATTGATATGAAAACATATCTTAATCAAAACTGATCTGAACAAGTAAAGAAAGTCTAAAGTCGGTCTAGGCCGACTATGAAATACCCTAAACCCACTTTACAAAAACAAAAAAATTTGTATTGTAAATGGGCGTCTCCGTGAGCGGATGAAGCCTATATTTTATATGCATTTAAATGTTGATGAAAAATTTACACATACCAAGTTTTATTCCTGTAGCTCACAGTTAATGCCTTTATTGTGCTTTCGCTATGGGAGGTGGGCGTGTTCATGGACGGATTACTCCCAATTTTTGAACACACCTTAGTTTTGGTATAAAATACATACATACCAAATTTAATTTCTCTATGACAAACATAACCTTATTTATTGAGTTTTAAACTTTTTGGGTTGTATGGGAGGTAGAATCTGCACTATTGAATATTTTTGGAATACACCCACGGACACGCCTACCTCCTATACAACGCAAAAATTGAAAACTGCATAACTCAGCTCATAATAAGCCTACAACAATAAAATTTGGTATGTATGTTTTTTATATCAACACAAAGATGTCTTTGAAAAATCCACTCACGGACACGCCCACCTCCCATACAACCCAAAAATTGAAAACGCAATAAATAAGCCTCTGTTTAACCTACAGAGCTAAAATTTAGCACATATGTTTTTTAGAACAAACCAAAGATGGTTTTGAAAGATGGACATCATTCGCCTACGAACACGCCTACCTCCCATACAACCCAAAAAGTTTAAAACTCAATAAATAAGGTTATGTTTGTCATAGAGAAATTTAATTTGGTATGTATGTATTTTATACCAAAATTGAGGTCTGTTCAAAAATTGGGAGAAATCCGTCCATGAACACGCTCACCTCCCATAGCGAAAGCACAATAAAGGCATTAACTGTGAGCTACAGGACTAAAACTTGGTATGTGTAAATTTTTCATCAACATTTAAATGCATATAAAATATAGGCTTCATCCGCCCACGGACACGCCCATTTTCAATAATATAATTTTTTTTTGTAAAGTAGGTTAGGGTATTTCATAGTCGGCCTAGACCGACTTTAGACTTTCTTTACTTGTTTTTTTAATGAAAAACTGTGGTTATGATAATACTTCGAGCTCAAAGTGATGATCATTTTTTTTTTTGTGTGGTTATTGTCAGTTCATCAGAATATGTCAAAATTATTTTTTATTCACATAAAAATTATTTCTAAAATATTAACTGTGAAAAATAAAATAATTCTCGTAAGAGATTCTAATGGCTTGCTTAACTTCGTATAGTTCGACAACGATATTACTCGTTCGATTCTCCATCTATAAAGTTGCTGACATTCAAGGCTTTATGGTGTTTCCTACATGCAAACTTACAAAGTTTTAAAACCATATGAATGCATTTCTGTTGACGAACAGCTCAACGGATATTGGGGATAAGCAAGTTGCGCCCAATATTAACCATTAAGCATGAGAAGTATAACTAAAAAATCTTTTGGGCTTGATGCAAAAAATTAATTTTCACTACGAAACCTACCAGAAACAGGAAATAGGTTAAGAATGAGAGTGTTTCATATAAAACACTTAAAGGTAACTCGTCACACCAATTAAGGTGTACAAATAATTTTGACGTCCCCCATCTACCACAGTTTCTAGATTCTGCTACATTAGCGCAGCCAAAGGGGGGTTTCGGGGTCGAACAGTAATTATGGCAATTCAATAATAATTGAGCTGAAGGAAGCTTTTGAATATCGATTTCTCACATTTTATATAATTGTGGCACTTAGTTTTGGTTTAAGCGCACCATACAATGGAAAGAAGAGCTCATTAATTTTCCAATAAATGTAAATCCATGCGAATATCGTGGAAAATATATATTGTACAGGTATTTAAAACAACCTTTTTTCGAAAATGATGAAATATCGATTTTTTCGGGTCTCAAAAGAGTTTGAAAAGACAAAAAATTTCAAACATTTTTGTAGTTAATATATGTGTACCATAAAAATGACGGAAAAAAAGAATAAGCAAAAAAGATTATTAAAAAAAATCGTTTTCTGCAAAAAAGACGTTCAGAGGAACCAAAACCGCTTCATGGGGATTTCTCCGATCCAAACAAAATTATACAGAAATTGTTTTTAAGAGTCCCTCTAACTTTTTAGTCAGTATCTAGTTTATATGAAAATTCTTCCCATAGTCCTTTGTTATTCTGGATCGAATTCAACGTCGTGCGATATATCTGATAGACGTGTTTCATTCTCTCTTAATTCTCTTGGCCATCGACGCAATGTTGGGTGCTTAAGCCTTTTATACAGGTGCTACCATGGGAAGTGTTCATCTGACTCTATCAGCTCGTGTATTTCCCAGGTGAACTCGATCGACACACCTGGCTCATCGCTTTAATATTGCCATGATGCCCAATAGAACTTCGCATTACAGAGAGAATTCGTTCATCAGTCGCACAATACAATTGTGGAATAATCTATCTGCGAACCTGTTCCCCGGCAGTTTTGATATGTGTAAATTCTTTGCAAATGTTCACGTCACTACTCCAATTTTCCACCCTCCAACTAAACTTTTATTCGTCTTCCGAATCAACACAATGCTGAGACTTGGTTTAAGCAAAAAAAAAAAAAAAAAAAAATGGAGGTTTGATTAAATTGATTAAAACAAGGTGTTAGGATTGGTTTTTCGCTCTAATATTAATACCATTTAAAAAATGCCCAAAATTCAGATAGAGGAAAATAAAGATAGGCCCTCGATATGATTTTATTTACCCAAAATGTACAAAGTATTTGATTATATAAAAAATCTAACGCAAATAGAAAATAGAAACTCATGAAATTTTGGAAAAACACTCTGTGTGAAGGTGCACCTGACATTTCTTGCATATGTAGATTTTCTGGCTTTTGCAAATATTGTTTATTCTCCTTGCATTTAATTCATTCCGTACTAAAATATGGTAAGCTCAATCTTTCCTTATTGGTTCTGGTAATCTATTTCTGCTGGGTAGTTGATGTTTTTATGTTGAAGGTTTAACCCAAGTTCAGCTTCTTTAGCGTTTAACATACATAATACGATCTGGGACTTGCAATTAATTTAGCTGCTAAAAGAGCCTGTTGATACATTTTCATTGATTGTACTGGTGGTTAACATTTGGTTAAGGGACGGACTATTTTGTGCTTCTTTTCCTTCCGGAAGAAGAAGCGTAAAAAACTTAATAGATTTGTCTAAGTCAGAAGATCAGAAAGATGAATGATCTTATTTTTTTCATCAAATCTCTTCCGTGACATTACTGTGAATATGAGAGGGATTCCTTTATCTTCATCTAAATTCCAGTAAATCTTTGTTTGAGGTAGGGAGTGATAACCAGAGAATATAAGGATAACTATAAATTTTTTCAAGTCGGTATGTGAAAAAGTAAATGCTGAAAAAATGAAAACAAATATTGTTGCTGTAAGCATAGTCAATTGAACACTGCCATTTCATACAAAAATGATTTGACTAAAAAAAATTCAAAAATTTCGATGGTTGTCAAACTCTTAAACTTATTCCGTATTTCTTCAACGCATTTTACTTCACAGTTTTTAGGAGTGTTAGTATAAGTTAGAGCATACTTCAACCATTTTGTTATAGTTTCTTCCATATATGTTTTCGGTGTTCAGAAGTGTTTAGTATAGTTTCTGGTACTGCTTTATCTGCTTGGCCGTTTAAAGAACCACGAATTTCAAAACTACCAACCACATCTATGGGAAATCTCGTGCCACCCACATTGATAATTATAATTTCATCTTCTATATCTTCTTCGTCAGTCAGTTCGTCAACTTCAAGAGGTATGATGACTGCACTTTTGTTCTCTGATGCCTCTAATTCGTCAAAAATTGCTTGAATTTTGTCTGCTGAAATCAAGAAAGATAAGCAACACAAAAGATGAACAAAATTTTGAAAGAAAACAAAGGTCTTTTCCGCAGGACAATCCTCCTTCAAAAAGTCTGGTTAGCTTTATTAAAAGATATAAAAAATATTTGTAAGCTAAAAAAAAAACATGTATTCCGATTATTTAGCCTTTTCTGCTCCACGAGCAATCCTCAAATGCGCCACTGTTCAAGTGAAAATATATTCAAGCAACAGCTATAGAACGAGCAACAAATAATAGTACAAATGCGTTTATGAGAACCACACACATGCATATTTTCTAGTAATTCTTTTTCTTTTTTGCCTCTGTGGCCATGCAATATCGATGTTCTAGACTTGTCTTGTCGCTTGGTCTGGACCAAACTAAACACTAGACACACACACACACACACACACACATCTTTAGACTCGTGAAAATGGCTTTCTTTCATTCAATACAGCCGCCAATTCCGCCATTCATATGCGTGTGCGTTTTGCCTGTGTCGCTCGCTCCTTCGGTCTGTCAGTCTGCATAAATGTTGTTATTGTTTTGTAAATTGAGATGCTTTACTAAACGATATTTTGTAATAGAACAATGCAGCACAGTGTGGCAACACTATCGCCTTGTATGAATGCTTTGTTATATTTGAGTGCTGTGTGTGTGTTCAGCAATGTTTGTATGTGTGTATATTTGTGTGCTAAGCGAGTGAAATTCGATACGTAACGAAAATGGATTATAAAGATATTTGCAATTTTGTTTATTCCTCACGATTTCATCTCTGTTACATATTCGCATTGTTGAAATTTCTTATAGATTGGGTTAAAGCTAGAAGATGTTGAGGGATGTGTGCTTGTGTGAGTGTGTGTATTTGGTGTTTATGTCTCTAACCCAGATATATATTACATCAGCAAAAATCAGTTGGCTCTCAGGGGAATGCTTATGAGTTCATAAATTTCGCGCCTGTCTCCTATTGACATGCCGAACATAAGTCTGCCAATATTCTTAAAAATTATTGTCATAATTTAAATTTCGCTCATTTAAAATGTCGCATATCTGCTTGACGTCAATGTCGCGCTGCAATCTGCGTATTTCGTAATAATTGCCAACTCCTTCTGACCACCATTAAGCTTTGCTACTATCTGCGGCTTATTTATGCTTGTTTTCTTATTGATTATTTTCATTATTAGCAATACTTCGATTGCTTTTTCTTGCTTCTGTTTTGCTTCTTCGAAAATCTATCCCTCTGCCCAGTCAAGCACTCCCTACACAATTTTATCGTCATTCCCCTTGTCCAGTGCTGGAGAGTGTTTTGTTTTGTCCCTGCTGGCAAAGAATACATTTCATCAACGCCATCACTCAGCGCTGATATTGTCGCTGGAACTTGAGCCATTTACCGCTTAGCCGGAGGGTGTAAAGAGGGGAGTGGACTGTTTATTTGTATCTTATTTAATGTTTATAAGTTTATGACTTAAGGACTCGAAGCTATTTGCTGGATGTTATTTTATTCCTTCGTTTAGTTTGGCTTAGCAGTCGTTGTGTGTGTGTCTGTGTGTGTGTGTGTGTTTGTGCTAGCGTATATTTGTGATGGATTTGCACTTGAAATAGAAATATATATATATTTTGCCCCACATTTTTGTGGCGTATTTATTTGCCGCGAAGTTTTGATGCTTTCATTTACACGTTATTCACTCTTGCTCTAACTGTAATTTCACACTCTTCGTATGTTTGTATGTGGGCAGGTGTGTGTGTTTGCTCGAGTGGTAATGCTGGCATTGACTTTCTTACCAAGTATATCACTTTTGTTACTGCAATCAGTCAATTTATATTTTGAAATTGAATTTTGGCTGAACTTATTTATGACCCAGCGGCTGGCTCATCACCGCACCGCAATTTCAACCAGTATAAATATATTTTCTTCATTTCGAAACGATGCTAATCGTACATGAGTGTCCCTTGCAAGGCTTGTGTCTTTCTGATTTTGTGTGATTGTGTGTGGAAATTTCAATCAATGCTCAACTTATTCGATTAACTTTGATCTGTGTGTTTCTTTAGAATTTCTTAAAATTTCATTTGGACAAGTTTGGGGTCTCTTGTAAAATGTTATTTTTATATATTTTTAGCAAACTTTGTCTTTTTGTCATTTTGTCAATTAAATTAAGCGTAAAACCCTGACGTTATGTCGTTGTGGTTGTTTGTGCATAAACGACAGTTCATTGGTGCAGAATTTAATACTGCAAACGTACATTAACTTCACCTCAAACACGGCCATTTTAACCACAACTGCATTTGTACGAAATAATTCTAATTCGAATGTGCAATAGTAGAGCTTTTAAAGTGCACACAAAAGCAAAATTACATTAGATGCGTTCAAAGCTTTCACCACTTTTCAACAGCATGCCAGACAAGTGGATGTCCTGCAAACGTCCATTTAACAGTTCATACTAACTTAAATATTGCTGAGTGCGCTATTTTTCGTTTGCTTTCGGTTTACTAGTTTCGACCATTCGACTATATGTTCATTCATTTATTCAGTCAAATCATTGTCGGCGTCCTGGCATCAACCCTTCACATCCTTGCGTCCAACCGTATCCTATAAGTCTGATACAATAATTGATTTATCTGTTGTCGACCAATACTATGTCTATCTTAGGACCAAAAAATACTTGGATCTGCAATTCGTTTTCTGCTCTACTCAATGGAATGCAGTCTGGATGGCCGACAACAACATTAGTTTCATTACAATTGTTGCTGCTATTGCTGTGGCTGCAGCATCCGGCTACAATCCTTTACCGCAGTAACATCGTCAATTAAATTGACCGTAACTAGAATCCGCTTTTGAGGCTGAATCAAAAGGTGGTGCTCAATGTGAACGTAGTCGTAAGTGAAACACCAAATGTTTTGTATTCTTGTTAAGCAAGGACGAATACATTAAAAAGCGCCAGCTTGTGTTTATTAAGCATTCTTTAAGGTCGACTTTATATTTTTTTCAAAGCTAATTGCTTAAAACTATTTGCACGATAACATATCAGCAACAAGGCAACACTTTTAAAATATTAAAAGCAATTCAGAACCATGATATAATCAGCAATGGTGCTGCAGGGTTGAGAGCCGAATTGAATTGTCAAAAAAATACTGAATAACATTAATGGACAAAACGAGACGTCATATGATTTGTATTGATTTTGACAATTTTGAATCTGAAAAAAGAGTAGCCCTGCAGCTATATTTTGTATTCTAAGTTGTTCGGAAAATTGTATTCTATGTTCATTTACAAAAAAAAATTTATATTTTTCAGAGATAATTTTTCACAGAACTTTATTAAAAGAAAAATTGTTTAAATTATAAAACCCAGGAAAAGAGTTATTATATTTAGATTGTATTTCTCACCGTAGAAGCTTAAGTTCTAAATAAAAGACCAATACCATAAATTTTATGTGCACAGAAAAGTGTTTATAAGAGGATTACGAAATATCTGTTAAATTTTGTATTGATTGAAAAATGCTAGTGCATTATTTTAAAGAAGTATTTCATTTAAACACTAGTAAAGAAATATATCTTCGACTTGGTCGAAATAAAAATACTCCCACAAAAGAGATGAAACAATATCGACAATACTATCGATCGTTTTTTAAAAAAAACAAAATAGCGATAGCTTAGGACTATAGATACTATCAGAACACCTGAAATGGAGTTCACAAATGGCTAAACATAGATTTTCGATGTCGTTAGATTGCAAAAACGTTATTTTCTATTAAAGTTGCTATTAAAAACAGATATTCAGTCAGAAAATACTGATAACAGTTCTTTATTTAGCTTTTTACGGTACTAACAAAAACACCCACAGTGGCGGCAATTGTCTCATAAAACCTAAAAAAAAAATTTGAAAAATTTCCTCATTGTAGCTTACGATAATAGGGCGCGATAATAGGTTGGTATCGATATATCGATGGAGTCCACGAATACTCCCGGCAAATATCGATAGTCAATAATGAAGCTATTTTTTCACCTCTACCCCACAGCTGTGTTGAAGTATATTCAAATTTACTTAGATTTTATTCTTTAGGTGTATGTGGGATAGGTACATACAGTGGCGTAGCTAGGGTTGGTAGCACCCGTGGCGGAAACTATATGATGCACCCCTTAAGAAGGTTAAACTAAACCTCATAAGAGTAATGTTTAAAAACTACCACGTTTATTTAATTTTTTTTAAATAATAATTTACTGTTATGATTAGTTCGTTAAAGTGGAAATGAGTACATATATCGCACACTAAATACTAGTGTCCGACCGAACGTGAATTTTTGCCGAAGCCGAAGCCCAAACCGATTCTTCGGCAAAATGGAAATAATCGGCCGAAGGCCGAAGCCGAAGCCGAAGAAGAAACAAATGTTTTCAAGTAAAAAATTATAAAGTTATTCTTTGCTTTTGTTAAGGGCCGATGTTGAATGTGAACCACACCTAAACGTCAAGTTTTTTCTGCATTTCATTTGGCATTTCTCCATTTCAGACTAACTCAATTTGAACCATAGAAAGATACATAATCGAGCCACGCGTTAAAGTTATTCAAGAAATGGCAACAGTGGATGATCATTTTCGAAGAAAATCATCTTCAGTGATGAGGCACAGTTTCACCTCAGTGGATTCGTCAATAAGCAGAATTGCCGCATTTGGGCGAATGATAATCCAAGAGTGAGTGTCGAAAAACCATTGCACCCATAAAGGGTGACTGTTTGGTTCGGTTTATGGGCTGGCGGCATTATCGGGCCGTATTTATTCCAAAATGAGGCCGGTCAGGCAGTTACTGTGAATGTGAATGTTGTTCGCTATCGTGAGATGATAACGAATAAATGTGGACAATATGTGGTTTCAACAGGATGGTACCACTTGCCACACCGCTAACGAAACAATGACTCTTTTGCGCGACAAATTCAATGGCCGTGTTATCTCACGTGGTGGAGATGTCAATTGGCCGCCAAGATCATGTGATTTGACACTGTTGGACTTCTTTCTTTGAGGTTATTTGAAAGAAAAGGTGCACGTCGATAAGCCAGCAACAATTCAAGAGCTAAAGGATGAGATAATTCGGCACATTAGCGACATAAAACCTCCCTCAATTATGCTTCAGCGTCATCGAAAATTTGTACCATCGGATGGAGGTGTGCCGCCGAGGTCACGGCAGCCATTTGGCCGATATAAAAAATTTTTTTTTATTATTTTAATCAGATGTATTGCTACAGGAATTTGTTTAAAGAATCATTTATTTAAATGGAAATTTAAATATTTTGTTTTACACTTGTCGATGCATGGCATGAACTACGGACAGAAAAATCGGTTCTATAGTTTTTGAGTTTTTGGGCAATATTGTCCAAAAAAAACTTGTCAATTTTTGAAAAAACACCGCCATTTTTGTTTTTTGACCAAACTTGTTTCTTCTAGTTCATTCCATGGCGGTTTTGATGCTGATAAAAACCCCGTTCTTTGTTTTTTTTCCGATGTTCCAGTGAGTTGTAATCATGCCCGTTATGGTTTTTTGATGCTTTTTAAAATAATTCCAGTAGCCATATTTGTAGATAAAAAAATCAAAAAAATTATATAAAATTTTTTTTGTGCGATTTTTTTACTACAAAATATATATGTAATTTTTCAAAATGATATCTTGTTTTTTATTCAACTTAAAGGCATTTTAAAACATTAAAATAAACTTTTTTGAAATTCCTCTTAAATTCGAGTTAAACGTAAGAGTTTTTCTGCAAAATTCGGATTTTTCTGTAATCGAATTATTGACGTCAGGATAAAGTAGAAGAAAATTGAATATATTTTCGATCCAGTCGAGAAAAGCTACAGAAATGTAATACTAACTGAAATCTGGCAGAAAATTTCTAGCGTTTATATTTCAGTCCATAACAAAAGCAAAAACGTAACAGTCGGACTTGCTGCATTTATCATTTGAATAAAATTTTCAAGGAATGAACACCAACTCATGAGAGAACAGAAAAGGAGAGAAACACAAAGTGAACAATGAAAATGTTTCAAATGTTTACTGAATAATTCAAAAAACTTATAAAAAAATTGTTTAGCAAAGCAATAACATTCGGCAAAAATAATCGGCTATTTCGGCCGAAGCAGAAGCCGAAGCCGAAGATCAAAATATAGGCCGATTATGCCGATTACCGAAGCCGAAGCCGAATAATCGGTCGGACACTACTAAATACAAAACAGTCACAACTCAAAATTTTTTTATACCGACTTTTTGTTATAAATCAATTCACAACACACATATCTCACAATCTTTTTCATTATTTTCTTCATTAAATGGAAGAATGAAGTTTGTGTGTTTAAATGAAAATTGCTTTTTTTCTGTAGTATCAACCAAAGGGTTTTATTTTTCGCTTCTCCTGAAAAGTCATGTTTTTTGAGTTGTGACTGTTTTGTTTTTAGTGTGCGATATATATATTAGACCGGATCATTCTTATATGGATACTAAAAATTTCAACCGGTCGGGGTCTCAAAAGTTAGAGGAACTCATTAAAATGATTTCTGCATACTTTTTGTTCAAATCGGAGAAAACCCGCCCAAGCAATTTTGATTCTCCTGAAGGTCCTTTTTGGTAAAAATTGAATCTTCTTAAATGTTAAACTTATTACTCATACTAACATTTTGACATAAAAAAAAATGTTAAAATTTTGTTTCATTATAACTCTTATTGACCATCAAAATTGAATTTTTTGCTATTTTTAAACAGGCATTTTTTTAAAACCGCTGTAAAAGACACATTTTTTATTAGATTTACGTGGAATTATTATTGTTGGACAGGTATTAAGTTCTTCTTTTGTTCTGTGTATCGTTTTCGTCAAAGCTATGTGATTAAAAAAAAAAAATTTATCGAAAACTGGACGATAAAGCAGTGAACAAATTAAATTTATTGTTTGTATGAATAAGAAATGCTTCATTTTATCAGATTTCTAAAGTCGATTTCTCACATTCTGTCAGTTTTCGCACACAGCTTTGACGAAAACGATACACAGAACAAAAGAAGAACTTAATACCTGTCCAACAATAATAATTCCACGTAAATCTAATAAAAAATGTGTCTTTTACAGCGGTTTTAAAAAAATGCCTGTTTAAAAATAGCAAAAAATTCAATTTTGATGGTCAATAAGAGTTATAATGAAACAAAATTTTAACAATTTTTTTATGTCAAAATGTTAGTATGAGTAAGAAGTTTAACATTTAAGTAGATTTGGGTATGCGTTCTGTGAAAAATAAAAAGTTACAAGCAAAAAACATGTTTTTTTTACCAAAAAGGACCTTCAGTAGAATCAAAATTGCTTGGGAGGGTTTTCTCCGATTTGAACAAAAAGTATGCAGAAATCATTTTAATGAGTTCCACTAACTTTTGAGACCCCGACCGGCGGAATCTAAATTTCGATCCGGTCTAATATATATATTAATTCTTTGCATCCAATTTATACAATTGGGCACAATAGACAAATTTCAGAAATAATCTCATCGATCGATATTAAAATTATGATATCATTTGAAAGATCATTTGGTTTAATTTCAAATTTGAATTATATCTTTATTTTTTTTTAAAGAAAGATTTTCCGCAATCAAAAGATTTTCAAAATTTTTTTTTCACCAACTACAACTTCTAATACAATATATATATTGATGAATTTTGGCTCTGTGAAATAAGGCCCCAGGAAATAAGTCCCCAAAACAAAATCGAAAAAAGGCCCCAAACAATTATATACAAAACAACAACATACACAATGGGGGGTTATTTCTCTTTCTGGGCCTTATTTCATTTTTAAAAATGGGCCTTTATTTCACAATGAAATAAGTTCCCAAAAAAATTAAATAAAGCCCCAAAAATTTATTTATGAAATAATATCACAAACAGTTGAGGCGTTGTTTCGCTTTTTGGGTCTTTATTTCATTTTTTAAATTGGGGTCTTATTTCATTATGAAATAGGACCCTAAATATTTTAAGACTAATTTAAGTCATATTGTACTTTAACGAAATTTATCATTACGTTAGCTAAACATAGGATTAGACACTCGGTAAATAGTTTTAAACTATTCATTACACTGCTTTACAGCTGGGAAATACCAAGACCGCCACATGTACGGTTGAGTTAGTCTGGATCTTCAGAAGACAAAAATCTTAAAATTTTTTTTTTCATTTGTAGGGTTTGTAAGATAACGGTACTTTTGTAATTCTCGAGAGATGATTTCATTCAAATTTACTTACAGCTGAAACTACTTATCTGATAGAAATACGTAGTATATAGCTGAAAAGGCAATTAAATTGCCATTCTATTGATATACTGATCGTATCAATCGGATAAAATATGTTCAAGTGATCTTAATACCGAAGCTCATATGCGAAATTTCTAGTCTAAAAATTAATATTGTAGAATTCTAAGAGATTTTACCGTTTTGATAGTCACTTTGTGTGGGAGGTAGGCGTGGTTTTCATCCGATTTGGCTCATTTACGAACTTGACCTTCATTTTGGGGATAAAAGCTGAAATATCGAATTTCGTTTAGATAGATTTAAAATTGTGGCTGGAATCGTGATCACAGACGAACAGACGAACAGACGGACATGGCTAATCGACTCGGGAGTTCATGCTGATCAAGAATATGTTTACTTTTCTATACCTACCACGCCTCCTTGTGGGCGTTGCAAGCGGAGTGACAATATTAATATGCCCCGTTTACGTTTTTTAAACGTAGGGGTATAAATATAGTGCAAGCACTGAAATTGAAATTAAACTTTTTCTACAAAATTGTTTTTAAAAAATGAATTTTTCATCCGGTTTTTGGCCAAATTAGTCTTAAAATGTTTGTAAAGAAATACACTTTACTTCAAAAATACAAAATGTTCCTGATTTTAACTTTTTCTAAAAAAACAAGTTACTTAAAAATGGAATTTAAGAAAAAAAACATGAAAATTGCAAGAAATTTTAACTTTGACGAGGTATCACTTAAACATATTTTATCTGATTGATACGATCAGTATATCAATAGAAAGGCAATTTAATTGCCTTTTCAGTTATGTACTACGTATTTACCGTTAGTACCGTTATCGTAAAAACCCTACAAATGAAAAAAAAAATTTTATCATTTTTGTGCTTTGGAGGTCCAGACTAACTTGCTTATATGTGTGCCGTTCGTGGTATTGATCTAAAATTATTATTTGTAAAGCAGTGTTATTGAAGTGTGCTTGGAAATTTTTATTAAATCCGTTTCTTTGCAAAATTATCTGTTATCTTCTCTTAATATATAAATTTCTCAAAATTTAAAAAATTTTTTACTGAAGTGTTTTAAAAAGGTTTACAAATTGAATCTTGGGGCTTTATTGCATCGTCTTGGGGCCTTATATCGGTCAGTCAACGCAACGCAATCAAAAATTTTTCAGAATTTTTTCAAATAAATTATTTTTTTGAAAACGAGCAGAGCTGGGGCAAAACTGATTCAAGAAATGAAACTCTCGCAACTGATTTAAATTAAAAAAATGTTAACGCTTTTTGTACAAAAATTTGCTTAAAAAATTCCCATAGAAAAAAGACACAAAATTCAAGGTAAATCTTATCATTTTGATGTATGTATGTATTTTGACCATCACGGCTAAACCACTGAAGCTATATTTCTAATATTTACACCATATGTTTGTGTGATGCTCTGAAATTTTTTTGTTTTTGTCGATCTCCGCAAGGTGGCGCTGTGAATGTGAGCCAAATCGGTTCATAAATAAAATTTTTAAAAAATCGATCACAGCGTCATCTAGAGGAAATCTAACAAAAACCAAAATTTTCGGAGCACCACACAAATATATGGTGTGAATATAATGTGGATAGTTTGAGTGGTTCAGCCGGAATGGTAAAAAATACATACACCCCAACGATAAATTTACATTGTATTTGTGAATTGTTTCATTTAGGAATTTTTTACGGTAAATTATTGTATAAAAACGTTTACATTTAAGACTGTTTGTAGGTTAAACCGGGGGGATGATTTCAATTTTCGCATTTGTTTTGCTCTAGTTGTGCTCATTTTTCAAAAAATTACTTTTCGAAAAAATTCCTAAGGCAAAAATTCACAAAATTGAATGTGTGATGGGGTATAATGCACCCCAAGATCTTTTTTTTATTCTTAAATAACTTTCCATGCGAATTACCGAAAATAGCGAAAATCAGCCAAAGTATATCCATTTATATTTGAATATGATCAGCTAATATTTGGCTAATATGACAGTCTGAAAATGAATTTCATAAGAATGATGTTATCCCTAGTAAAACTACAAATATTTTGACGCAGGCCGTACAAAGTTCATACAACGGTCGAACAGACAAACATTTATCTGTACAGCGACCGTAGGAGCCTATTCAAGTTCTCGGTTTCTTTATGTTAGGACTTCTTTATGTTTATTTCTTTATGTTAACTTTAGTTTCACTTTTTGTGGTTTTTGTATGCTCGGAAATTGTCAAGTTTGAAACTTTACAACTATTATTATGAGGGAGCTCGCAACACTAAGTCACTACCCTTCAGTACTGGCAATCACAATTAGTCTTTTAACGGTCATGATATCATGCATGAAAAGTAGCTAGTGAATTCTAGTACCCGAGGTTATGTAGCAGGTAATGCAAATACATTTATTTCATTTGTTTTTTCTTCCACATAAACTGTAAAACAAAAGGAATGATGAGTATACCTTATGAAACAGTTAGTGAATGGTAATGCAGAGAGAAATGGAATCATTACCGGCAATGACATTCCCGTGTTAAATTCATGAGTGAATTGCATTGCAGGTAATCTGATGGGTAACCAGTGGTGAAACCGATAGCTAGTGAACTCACTCATTCGTCACTCATTCGGTGAGTCGAACTGGAGGGAAAGTTTGACATTTGTTAGCAATGTGGATTATTTCAACTAGAATGTTTCGATGAACTCAGTTCTTTTATGACGATAAAACACCATCAAAAAACACAGTATATCGCTGGTATAGGGAATTCAATCGTGGTCGTAGTTCGGTCGCCAACGAATTCCGTGAAGGTCGTACAAAATTGGTTGTTGTACCACAAAACATTGATGCAATTCGTGAACAAATAATGCAAGATCGTCATGTGACATATCTTGAGATAGAGGCAACCTTGCGCATTTGTTCCACTTCAACACCAGTTAAAAAAAATGTATCAATCATAATTTATCAATCACCATGAAAACTGCATGGAAGAATTGCTATGACAAATGGTTTGTGCGAATACAAAAGTGTATTGATCATTAACGGGAATATTTTTAAAAACAATAAGCTATTTTCATTTAAAAATGTTTGTTATTAATTGATTTTCCCGAAATATAAATAATACAAAACAAAACAAGCAAATTGGCCATTGCAGCCCTTGAAAGGACTTTGACCGAGCTTCTTATGATCAATTGTGTTGTGTGTGTTATTAAATGTTTGCACACAATTGACCGAGAACTGGACCTACAAGTTGTATGCCGACTCCGAACGTCTAAAGTTGATGTTCTCAAGAAGCTTTACATGGCATTATTTACTCTTTGAGGTTTGCCATTGTCTGCAGAGAGATGGTGACCGATCAGAAAAATTTTTTATTGAAAAAAATTTTTCGCCGCGGCTGGGGATCGAACCCGGGCTCCGAGCATGCTAAGCCACGCACTTAACCTGCATGCCACGGTCACCACATAAATAATACACCTCGTATAAAAATAAGTTTACCACTTGGCTTGTTTAGCAAACACAAAAATTATGACAAATGTTAAACATAAAAAATATGGGGCTATTCGTGAAAATAGAAAACACCATGACGTCATTGGGACATGTGGCAAATACTGATTGTACTGAACGCGAAATAGTTTTATTGAAAACTATTAATAAATAAATAAAAATCAAGGCGTCACTGGTAGAATATGGATATGACCAAAGCCTCTCCGAGATGGTTATGATGATGATTATGATATTTTATTGGCATCATGTTGGGGTGTATCGTATATTTTACACCCCTGTGCTTCTATATTTCCAAGTTAGCCACCCAGTCTCACACATAGATGATATTTTATTTGTTATAAGTTTTCTAAACAAATTCTTTGAACTTACTTAGGCAACAAAAATGGACCATGTTGCCATCATTCTTCACAACTCATAAGTTTTTACGATCTAATTCAAATCTTTGCTCTATTTTATGTCTCATTCATTCGCCTAGCCTTTCCCTGCCTCTGAGAGCAAAGAAAAAAAACCACCCTTTCTGACAGTCAAAGGGCGGCATCATTTTGGTCTATTCAGGTCTATGAAGCGTTAAGCTGAATGTTTGCTTAAAATTGCGGATTTGTGAATATATGTTGTTGTTTGTGTTTTTGTTTTTTTTCTGTTGTTTTGTAGATACGAATATGATGAGCTTAAATTTCGAACCATCATCATGGTATTTTTTTTTCTAGCTATATATTTTTATTGGAAAATATATGCAAATCCGTTTAACTCTGTTGTTGTTTTGATCAAATTCGAAACCCATAGCGGATGATGATGGTTCAGGCATGAAAAATTACAGTTATTAATTTATTCTATTTAGATTAAGCTATTTTGAAGGGCAATTTAGTGAACATAGATATATTATGATATTTATTATTAACAACGTTGCTGCTCTATGTATGTCCTTCAGAGTTTAAATTAATATCAACACGTTGAGGTACTTAGTTTGTTGACGTTTGTTTCTTGAACAGCAGCAAGTCAAAAGCGCATAAAATAAACTAACAGCAGTTATTAGAGGAAAAACACAGCACAGTGTCCTTCTCCTTAAAAACACACCCATAAAACAGAATACAAACAGACACAGAACAACAAAAATGGAATTGAAATCAATTAAAATATATTTTTTTATTTTTGCTCAAACTCAAAAAGCACTCGAAAACGCGCTGAAACTACTTGATCAACTATTAGTGGCACTTTTTGGCGCGCAAAACTAATACTTGCACACACCAACATTTACACACTAGTTATCATCACATCGAGTTACCGATATGGACGAGATGTGTAAGAAAAAAAGATGCATTGAAATTATTATCACGGAATAAAAACAAAAACAATGCCAACCAGCACAGCAAAAAAAAAAAAATGTGTGTAAAACAGAATTGATTGAAAAACACTTCATAACGGTAGTTGGAAGGACAAAGACGATCTACGGCAGGGACGAAGTAGAACGCAGAAAGCATTTGGATAAGCATAGCAGCCATTCATTGATGCCAACAGGACGAATTCTTTATTAAACACAAGTGTAGGATGAGCTGTGGAATTGATAAGGACGCTGAAAGGACTCAAGTGCTATTCAAACAGAGTGAAAATTGTCAATTCTCAATAGGTGGGGGGGGGAGGGGGCGGAGTTGGTGTTGCCAGCTGCCAATATGGCACAGATAGCCACAACAGGATGAGTATTTATTATTAAGCTGAGAAAATCAACTAGAGTGGCTTGGAGGAACGTCATCGTTGGCGAGTGTTGTTGTTGCAAAGCATACTTGATGTGCACAAGTGAACAACAAGGATAACATAGGAGGATTAGAATTTACAATGAAATGTTTGAATTGAATTTATTAACTAATATTTGCTTTTATGTGGCAAGTTTGCAATAATTTATGTGCTTAAAACTTAATAAGTAGATCCAAAAGGACGCAACTTCAAATGCCGTCAAGACTGACTTGTCATTGGTACAACATTCATCTATTCAAGATGAACTAGATTTAAAGACCACTTTATATCAACTAGTTTTCTTTTCTTTTTTTTTTTTGTTTTTTGTTGGCATATCCTTTTTGCATTATTCGCTACTTTTTAATGCCATCTTCTTGGTTTCCGTAGCTGTTTTTTCTCTCAACTTTTTATTATTGCCAGTTTTGACTTTAAGCGTTCCTTACGCTCTTTTTTGCTATGCTAACACTTGCTGCATTAAGTGCCTGGACAGGATTCACAATGTTTTTGCTGCTGTCTTTGAATGGATAAAAAACAAAAACAAAAAATGCTCCAACCGAGAAATAGACAGTTCAACTTCTAGAGTCGCATAAAAAATCAGGCTGCTCCTGGTAGTGCTGTTGTGCCTTAACTGCTGCATCTTCTTGCCCTTTGTTCGCATTACAGATACTTTTTTAACTCTACCGTTTTTCCAATAAAAACTTCAAGGCAAACTACTATTCAGATGCACCTGAAATGCAAGAAACTAAAACGGAAGTAAAGTGGCCGGATATATATGTGTGTGCGTGTGTATGTATGTGTGTTGGTTTGGTCTTTAACTCTGCCTTTAAGTGTCCGAAGATTGTTGGTGCCTTCATTGGGGCCATTTCAACAACCGGAATATGTAATGGATTTTTAAACTTTGATCTCTGCCCGAATGCGTCACTTCCGGCAGCCATGTTGCTACTTTGCAATTTTATTTGACTGCACTTTTTAATGAGATCGTTTTTTGTTTTTTTTTTTCTTCTTTTACTTGAATCTTGCGTAACTTTTCTTTATGGCAAATAAATTAAAACAAAATATCGATTTCCTGAAACCATTTTCAAGTGATATCGACTCCGCTTCGGAAAATTTAATAATTTTTATTTTGAGTTGTGACTTTAATAATATGTCTATAAGAAAAAATGTTGTCCCAACCAAGGTTTTCCCAAAGAGTGATGTTGTGCAAGGCAAAATCCTTTGTGAATAAATAATTTTTGAAGTGAAACTTCTTTGACGGCGAGTGAAATTTCAAGGTGTCTTATTCCTGACGCTTGGCTAACGTTTTCAATTAATATGAAAATTTTCAAAAAATTATTGTCGCAAGCTGTATTTGAACCCGGACTTCCCAGGCATAAGAGTCGGAAACTCTACCTCTACGCCACATAGTCACATGATGAACGATTAAGCAAAATGAATTAATATTGAACGGGTTGTAGTCCGTATCTAGTATATCACAGACACAAACAATGTCTTTTAATTTTCATCCAAAAAATATGCACGGAAAATTTATTTCTATATCTTCAAATGAAAATATTTAGTCATACTATTATACATTTTTTGTGTGGAGATTCAAATAACTTAAAAAAAAATTCTACTGCCTGTTCGCTGCATACTGAGCTTAAAGGTTAATTTGAAAGAGCATATCATAACGTTCGTACGTTGGTTGTTATCAAAAACTTGACAGATGATTGAAAACATGCAAAACAGTTACTACAATATAAAATTAAAAACAAAATGTATTAAAAGTAAAATAATTAAGACCATGCCATGCCAAAAAAGTCCCGATACTAAGAAAAGTAGCTAAAACAGGAGCTGAGCGCGTTCGTCTCGGGTCGACTCAAACCTTAACGTGGTGTCTCCTGGAAACGGCAAAACTAGCAGCCGCTAGTCCCCTTTTGGCATTCAAGCAAAAGTTGTGCGTTGGGTTTGAACACCTCCATATAATAAAATATTTCAAGAAACGCATGAGAACAAATAAAAGAATGATCCCCAAATCTGATGACGACTACCTCAAACGAAAAACTGTTTATAATTTACGGATATGCACCTGGAATGTCCACACCTTAATTTTGGATGATGCCGCTATCCAACTGAATGATATCTTGGAAAGATATAAAGCTTTCGAAGGCTTGGAAATGCAATGGAAGGGAAAGGGCACGCATTCTGTGATATCTACTACAGCAGTCATACGGAGAAGCATGATGGATGCGGTAGTTGGCAAGAGAATCGCAGAAACCAGTACACCAGTAGGCTACCAGACGACCAGGACTCTCGCGACACCACTGCAGAAAAGGATGCCGCTTGCCTTTTTCATCGCAAATGCTGGATATAGGTGATGACAGCCTCTATTTTAACGAGGGCTTCTGCCAATTGGTCAGAGGCACCTTCCTTATAAGTCCTTATATTTTAATTGTTAAAGTGACTGTTAGAGCCAGCATGAATACTGCAATAACAAAAACCACAACTCAAGACGGGCAGTCTCAAAATTCCAACGATATGCAGCTCTAAGCAGCTTCAGAGTCGTGCATCCAGAGAAATTATCTGGTTAATTTAACCAAGTTGTAACCAAACCTCAGGTAATGCTTTTCTAACATAAATTGTCAGATAAAAGTAACAATATAAATTTAAAATCAATTTAACCTGTTTTTGTGGCTTCGAACCTGAACTTCCGTATCTATCGCATGAGAGTCCAACAACAGACCAACAGCCTAGCTGTTGAAGGATTGAGCGTGAGCAAAACGTAGACAGAAACTATGCGTTACTTTTACACATGCGTCTGTTAACCAGATCAATCAGTGTACATATAGTAGTTTGAATCATGCACTGAGAAAAAAAACATACTTTAAAATTAAACAAAAATTTTTAAAATATAAATTTAACGCCTTTGCGTTTCTACAAAACAAAATTTAAAACAATTGTGTTTAAATTTCAACTATACACTCCTTTCAATTTTTTTTCATTCATTATTTCTTTGAAACTTTCTTTGACATTTTTTGAATTTTGAATTTTCATTGGTTTGAAAAATATCGAACATAAAATAAAATAAAAACTTGTTCAGTTTTTCAATATTGAAATATTTAAAATCCAAACTTCATTGAAAGGAGTTGAGATTCGGTATTCGGAGGGTCCCAAGGGTCGCTGATTACGAATCTGTCATCAAAAACTCGGAAAAAATTAAAAAATGGCATCGAAAAAATTATGCTTTAAAACATTTGTTTTAAATTTAAAAATTTTTGTTTTGAATTTGTTTTCTTATTTAAAAACATTGTTTTAATAAAAACTTTTTAACAAAAAAAAAAACCTACTTCAAAATCACTAGAAAGTAAAAAATAATTTTAAATTACTTTTACTATTTATTTCTTGGTCAAATTTGTATTTTTATAATAAATATATTTATTTTTTTATGATAATAAAAGCTTCTAGTCAGCGCTAATCATTGACGTAAAATCATGTTTTTTTCGCCATCCCTACTCTATTTAAGACTTTTTTATTTGTAAATATCCTGCTTGGGTGACGCTGTATTAATTTGTAATCTTAATTTTTCTTAAATCTTAATTAAAATGCTATATGTGTGTTACAGCTGCACAAAAAATCTGATTATATTAGCGCCGACTTCGAAGCTCTTATTATCATAAAAAAATAAATATATTTATTATAAAAATACAAATTTGACCAAGAAATAAATAGTAAAAGTAATTTAAAATTATTTTTTACTTTCTAGTGATTTTGAAGTAGGTTTTTTTTTTTGTTAAAAAGTTTTTATTTCTTTCTTTTTAGAGAAAATTATATATATTAAAAAAGTGTATAAATTAATTAAACACCAATTATTTATGCTCATAATATGGAAAATGCTTTTCTGTTGTTTCTTATTCTGGTCTTTGTCAGTATGTTTATCAGTACCTACTCTTGTATTTTTATCACTACCCCAATGTCAATATTGACTGAAATATAGTGTGTTTATAATATTGACACGCCTCTTTGTCGAGAATATCACACTCTTTGTCATAGTGTTTTCAATAGTTCTACCCATTCTAACAATGAATTTTACCACCCTTAAGTCAATATGATACAGTTTTTTACACACTGCCACACCCCTTAGTCGAATAACGCCCAATTCTTCGGTAGTAATTTGTAATAATTGTGCCTACGTCTGTACTTTTTCAGTTAGTAGTGTCAGTATTCGATTTAGTGTTTTCTAATATTGCCACACCCCTTTGTTGAATGACGCCCACTTTATTCACAATAACTTGTTATAAGTGTGCCTACCTCTATACTAAATATCAGTACTCTAGTGTCAATATTATTCGCGATACAGTGTATTTTATATATTGCCACACCCCTTTATCAAACAAGGTCCACTGTATTGAAATTAATTGTTTTATAACTGTGCCTACCCCTGTAGTTAACTTTAGTACTCTAGTGTCAATATTATTCGAGATACGGAGTTTTTCTAATATTGCCACACCTCTTTGTCGACTAACGCCCACTTAATTGACTGTTATTTTTTACCTACCCTTGCATTTTTTCTGTGAATTTTATTAACTCTAGTACTCTAGTGTCAATATTTACTGAAATACAGTGTTTTTCTTACAGTGACACGCCCCTTTATCGAATACCGCCCACATTACTGACAGTAATTTGTTATATTTGTACCTACCTTTGTACTAAATTTTAGTATCGTAGTGTCAATAGTAATCGAGATACAGTGTTTTTTTTAATATTGCCACTCCCCTTCTCGATTAACGCCCATTTTTTTTTTTACAAAAATTTTTAGTAATTTTTCCTACCTTTGTAATAAATTTCTGTACCCTAGTATCAATATTATTCGAGACACAGTAATTCTCTTATATTGCCACACCCCTTTGTCGAATTACGCCCACTTTTGTTATAGTAATTTCCAATAATTGTACCTACCTCTGTACTTAATTTCAGTACTCTAGTGTCAATTTTCTTTGAGATACAGAGTTTTTACAATATTGCCACACCCTTTTTTAGAATTACGCCCACTTAAGTGATCGTCATTTTTAATACTTGTGCTTGCCCTTGTAATTTTACTGTGAATTTTATTACCGTAGTGTCAATATTTACTGAGATACAGTGTTTTTCTTATATAGACACGCCCCTTTTCCGAATACCGCCCCCTTTCATAAACGGGCACCTCCGCGTTGATAATCTCTATATGTTGACAAAAAATTACGGCAATCGGCCAAGTACTTTAGGAGTAATCGATGTACATACATTCACAAAAAAAAAAAAAAAAAAAAAAAAAAAAAAAAAAAAAAAAAAAAAAAAAAAACAGAGAAACCAACCAACTTGAGAACCTCCTCCTTTTTGAAGTCGGTTAAAAACAAAAACCCTTGTTTTAAATTTAACTTTAAGAACAGTTGTGTTTAATTTAAATGAATTTGTTTCAACTCTATTTCAAAAACAAATTCGTTTAAAATGAACACAATTTCATTTAATTTTAACACATATTTCCCTCAGTGTGTTAATAAAATGTGGTTAACTCTCCTAACCAAATTGGTCAGTACAAAATAACGTGTATCAGGTAAAAGCATTTTTCCCTGAGAGCGGTTTTTAAACGCTCCTGGCGGCAAACTACCCACCAAGCCTGCGACGAAAACTGTTGCCCAGGTCATAAAGCCTGGCTTCAGTGAAAGTAGCAAGCCAGGCCCGGCTAAAATTTTGTCACCCATAGAAAAGACGGACAAAGGTACACGGAAATCAGCGACTCGTGTAAGGGACTGCGTGTCGCGCGAACCTGAAAACTAGTGTACCATGCAACAAAAGTCTTCCTTGAAGTGGGTGGTAGGTATCATAGGAGAAACGCGGGCTCCCCCAAAACCGATGCCCGCAATTCGACAGATTTCTCTAGAGAAGATATCTGAGGAGCTCCCTCAGGCTCAGCTGGTGACTAAAAAAGTTTCTGGCAGCACAGCCACTCATAAGCTGTTCAGTGAAATATTAGCTGGGCACATAACCATTGCTTTGAAAAGTGGAGAAAGTTAGTAGTCAAAATTGCTGCTATCTTCATTCCTATCATGAAGGAATTCCCCGGAATGGGCCTTCCTGTCGCGACAGTGGATTGGCCACTTGAAACTAGGCCACGTGAAACTAATCGCCTGCACCGACAAGAGATCAGTTAATCTCTTTAAGATCGCGATCTTTAGGATAGGGGAGGTATAGTCGGGCGCCAAACTCGAAGTTGCTAATAAGTATCAGATCCCTTACCGTCCAAGAGCGCTTTTCCAGATCCCAGCCAAACCTTCTGACCATCAAACAATCCTGAAGTTGATTCGGTTGGGAAACCATGATCTACTAACAGGTAACTGGAAGGTGACAAGTGTGGAAGAGCCGTTATTAGAGGAAGAGCAGGCCTCGAAAGCATTAAAAATTACTCATCTACTCAATCCAGTTCTTTTGCACCAGACGACGCTGGTTCAGATACGAAACTGGTGCAGTCGTGAAGGTCAGTCTGTCTACTATCATCCTTGTTGCTGAGAGTAGCACAGATCAACCTCCACTACTCAAAGACTGCATCCGTCAGTCTCATTCTCCTCCTCACCAAAGACGGAGAAGACATTGTGTTGATCCAGGAGCCGTGGGTAATCTGCAGCCTGGTATGCGAACTCAAGATTTTAACATATAATCTTGTATACACCAAATCAAAAGGTAAACCGAGGCTGTATAATAAACGAAATTATAGCCATAAACGGGACATAAGTCAAATTGAGAAAGTTGATGCTAAGATATAACTTTTTTAAAATATCGAAGTAGAAAAAAAAATCGTGGTCTTAAGCCGGTATATTAAATAAACATTTTTAGGCAGTATCATGTTCTGAAATTTTCAAAAAACCCAAATTGAGAAGATTATCTTCGACACCACTTCTGATTCACGTGACATAAACTCTTATATTAATTTTTTTGAAAAAGTTAAAAAATTGCGTTCTATTATACATTTCTCTAAAACAAGAGAATGCAAATGCAAACTATGCAAATTTGTAATTCATGATATTCATGGAATACATCAACAATATAAATAGAACCACCAAAATTTATAACCAATGTTTACAATCAAAAGTCTTGTCCTATCCCAAGAATAACTTTCGCTTCGAATATTCTTCATACAGGACACTGTTGGTAAAAATCATGAATAGCACCGTGTGTGGCAAGAAATTGTTAGTTAAACTGCATTATTACTTTTTCTTTAAGACATATGTAGTTTTTCTTAAAAAAATCAAAGCATTTTAAGATCGTTATTTCTTAATGTTTTTCCCAAAAACCAACTTTGTACTCGTGGGGCAGGTAGATGTCCTTTATTTTTTATAAAATTTTTTTGGGTGATCTTGACAAGCTTATGCAACTTTTGAGACCTCTTAAATATGATTTAAATTTTTCGATACGCCCTACTGTATATTCTCATAAAAAAAAAATTCGAGTACTGTTACTCTCTTTTTAATTTCAGCAACAAGGACGTAGTGGCCATATAAGCGTTGAGATGGGACAAAACAGTTTTTGGGACACATCAGCATACTTGGTCCTCGATCACGTAGTCTTACCTGAATCCATTGTCGTATACCTAGTCTCCATAGCGGCAGTACAAGCCAAAAACTGATAATCGGGTGCAATGCTCATCATGTGATCTATTGAAGTGCAGACACCAACAAGCGGGGTGAGTCTCTGTTCGATTACATCCATACTACTAACCTTACTTAAAGCAATGTAATGAATGAACCTATATTTTTTATTTGCCTATATTATTTATTATTATATAAACTATTACTATATTTACTGGCAGGATGTCTTAGACATTATTCATCTTCTGACCACATGTCAAATAGGATCATGAGCTGCAGACATTCAAAAAAACACTCATTTTCAGATCATAGGTATATTCCATTTGACAAGACAATGTTCCGAGAATTTTAAGTTTTCAAAAAAGTTAAGTATAAATTTAAGTGTCTTTCATTAAAAAAAATAAGTCAACATATAAAAATACTAGTATCGAAGGGTATACGACGGGTCGTATTCAAAATAATTAAGTAGCAGACGATATGACATTTTTTATTCACCTCAAATGTTGTTTTGTTCCAGTCATCGTCAATGAGTACTTACTGTTAATAATCAAATAAATTTTATGTGCATACTTTTAGGCTTACAATTTTTCATATAAAAAGCACTGTAGTAGCGAAATAAGTTCTGGTTCAGGCTGAACATGTTTTAAAAAGCATAACAATAACAACTATAACAGTTTGAGCGATGTAGAGCAGTGATGCCCAGAAAAATTATTTGAAGAGTGCTACAACAATTACAACAAAAAGCCAACAATAATAACAAATCATTGGATTCTTGCCACACTAATTTTTTCCAACAACAAAAACACATAAAAACAACAACGCGCATACAACCAACATCCGCGCCAGCGCAAAAGTTCATATAAATTGAACACACAAAACAACAACACGAACCCTTCAATGTTCGCAAATACAACAATAAAGTAATAAGAAGTAAGGGTGAAGCTGAAAACTTAATTCGGCGAATCACAACAATCATTGCAATATTGAAGTTGTTTTAGAGTGGAAAGAGTTGAACATGTTAAAAACAACAACACGAATGCTTGCAGCACCCAAGAACAACAGCAACACGCATGCTGACAGTGCCCAAGCGCACAAGTTAAATTGTTGAATACACAAAAACAACAACATGCAAATGCTTAAAAAAACAACAAAACATTAAGAAGCAATGATTTGACTTCAAACTGAATTCGTCGAATTACAACAATCATGAAAACATCGAAGTTGTTGTAAAGAGTGCAAAGAGTGGAAAGAGTTTGGCGCTGGGCATCCCTGATGTAGAGCACGGAGCAGGACGCTTGGCTTTTATATATTAAGAAGATGATTATTTATGAACAGTTTTGGGGCTCACTGTATATTATGCCATGTCTAAACAGAGAGTTTAGTTAGCGTTTCCAGTACATAGTTGAATTTTGCCCTTGAACTCAATATAAACGCTGGCGTTTCCAGTACAATTATGCAGGAGAAAACGCAACTAAACTCAATTTGCTTTCTATGTTTACCAAAACTCAATTTGATACATGCCTAACAGTATGCTAGTGTTTTGATACAAACATTCGTTCAGTTAGATTTTAGCTGTGGTGAGTATATTTAACGATTAGAAATGCCAACAACAGCTGATTCTCAATTGTGCAAGTTTCTATTTGCAATTTATTATTAACAAAAATAAGCCAAAAAACAAATAAAAGAACTTGGGAAAGTTTACAAAATGAGGGTTTTCTTATCAGTCAGTTAGTATGGGCCGAAAAAAGCTGAGTTTTGAGCGAAATTCCAAAAATTGGCGATCATTTCAATCCACCGTAAACTCAATTCTGCCGACGCACACAGGGGCCGCCCCATATAAGTGGGTGCTCAAAATTCTGAAATGCTTTTCTTTCCATCAAACTCGGTTAGTCTATACTTTTACTGCAATTTTAGACAACTTAACCCTTTGAGGACCATGTTTTAACCCATTTGTGACCAAATTTTTTTATACAGAGAAGTAGGCAAACTTAATTTATTACATTTTACTGTGCAAAATAAAAATTAGATTTAACCAATTAATGACCTTCACTTAACCTATTCGTGGCCATGATTTAGACTGTTAAAAAAAATTTTTGTATAAAAACTTAAACCAATCGATTTTGATTATATTATTCATACGAATTTTAAACGATTAACCAGTTGCTTTTAGCCTTGCTTTAGCCAACTAGCGACTAGGATAACATCTATATATAATTAAAATTAAACGTTTAAAACTTTCACTTCAATGTGAAATTGAAAAATGAATTGTTTTAAATATTGTTTTGATCAGATTTATTACAATAGTGAAGTGAATTTAGGTTAGAATATATTTAAATTATTTTAATTTTAGTGAATAAGATTACTAGTCAGTTAAGTTACAATATATTTAAATTATTTTAATTTTAGTAGATAAGATTACTAGTCAGTTAAGTTTACAACAAAGGTAATTAATTTTACGTTTCAATACAGAAAATGTTAAGTTTCAAATTAAAACAAGTAGTGTAATTAATCATAAGAACGAAAAGAAGTAATATAAAAAATACCAACACTTAAAATTCTTAAAGGTTCATCAAATAAGCCGTCGCTGTTTATCCAAGTATTTTCACGTATATAAAATCTTTCGAATTTTCTTTTACTAGATTCCAATTGGTTGATGAATTGTGTTTTAAAATTTTTGAAAGCAGGACTTAAATTTTTTTTTTAACAGATGCTTTTTGATTTTAAACTGAAGCAAATCTTCAAATTTATCATCAAGTTTTATTTCTTTGCTTTGACATATTACATGGCACATATCACGTCTCTTTACTGCTATTTTGCCTAAAGTTCTTGCAAAAAAGGACATTGCAAATACCCAGAGAGGTTTATCATGGTGGAAAATTCTTCTTCTTCTTTTTCGTGTATTACAAATGTACACTGTAATTATATTGATTGAACATAGCGTACAAAAACTTAAAAAAATCTTTATATTCATAACGCTTGAATGGGTAAGTGCTGAAAACAATGCACTTTTTGCGATTATTAAAAATACCAACATTATATCTTTATTCATTATTCACCTTTATAGAATGAAAATTCTCAGTTTGAAATGAAACAGAATTAATTTAACAAAAAAGATAAGTTTTTGTGTTTACTTTAAATAAAAGTGAAATTTTTAAAACAACTTTTTTTAAAAAAGCGCAAAGGGATTCTGGTTTTGAACTCGGATTCTCAATAAGGAAGAATAATATTTAATTAAAATACTGCCAGATTTAAAAGCATTTTGCGCCATTTTAAAAAAAATTACTTTAAAAATTACATTGCAATAAACTAGAGGTTAGGTTAGTTTTTTTAAAACTGTAAACTTTTGAAAGCACATACTGTCAAAATAAATACTACGAAAAAATAAAGAAACTTCGTTTGAACTACGGCAAAAAACCAATTCAGGAAATCTTGTATCGTTTACTTACAGTAAGGACTTCAATTGCTAATTCGAAATTCAGAGTTTTGCAAATAAAAAAAAAAAATGAAAATGTGTCATATTTGGGCACGCATATCTCCTAGCAGAAAAACGCTACAAAGCTGAAAAATGAGTTTCAGATGCATAATTTTATGGAGAATGTAACTGCATTTTTATTTTTTTAAAAAATGCATTATTTCAAAATTGAATTTTGAGCACACTTGGCCCCAGTGTGCGACGCATCTCTGTGTGAACAGCTTTGGTTGAACTCAAACGAAAAGCAAACTAAACTCTCTGTGTAGACATGGCATTAGAGCGTATCACAAAAAAAAGTCCACCAAAAAAAAAAAAGACCAAATAGTCCTTCGAATATAATGTGCTTTTGCAAGGCAATTTCGAAAAAAAATTTTTTTAACGTAGTGTCGCCCATTTACATTTTTCTTCATATCTTTGGCATTTACAGTTGGATCTTAAAGTTTAATGTATGGCTATTTTTGTCTCAAAAAAAACATTTTACTGCTTCAAGTTCATTGACTTCAAATGTCCTGTTCTAATTTTAAGCATCATCCTAATGTGCCACCCTGATTTCAGAAAATTAAGGCCAGCAAAAATATTATTAAACTTTTGCCAAGAAAGTTTTTCGATTACTCCACTAGAACTATTATAAAAACAAACTTTATTTATTTTTACCAATCGTGGGTCGTCTTATGAGATTTTTCGACATTGGGTATTAAACGTCGGATTTTTAAGTATAATGTATCGAGTTTATTGTCAAAAGACAAAATAAATAAGACAACTTTTTTGCTCCAAATGTCGCTAACCTCAAATTTCCTTTTCTAGTCTTACCTTCGAGATCACAACTTCTACAACAAAATTAAAAAAAGTAAAAAAAATTCTTCAAAAATTAATTTGCAATAAAATTATTATGTCATGGTAATGGAAATCAATTGCATTTCTATAAATATGTAATAATAATGAAAGCAATAGAGAACTATCATTAATATGTTATGTAAAAATGTAAAATATTGAAATTTTGATGTTATTTTTTAAATGCTATGATGTGCACTACGTACAAAAAAAGGTGCGAAATTTATTTTTGGGTGGAACTGTTTTAAATTCATGCGATAGCATATAGTTTTTCAAGGTTCTAATCAGCAAAAATCATGACATCCTGATTTTGATTATTTTTTTTAAAAAATCCGTTTTTCTTTATTTAAAAATAATTAAATCTTTTTTTAGTTTTGGGGGCCCCTTTAACAAAAATCAAACCTAGCTATTAATATCTTGAGTAGAGTGTAAGAGGCAAAAAAATATTCTATGCCGACGCCAACAGTTAGCAAAAGAAAAAATCTAACCTAACTGCCCACGAGAATGTTTAAGCAGAACAACTCAACAATTTATATGAAAATTAATTTTTAAGCAAATTTTTTCGAATACACACCTTCTGTTCCGTCCAGCAGTGTATGTATTTATAATATTACATATGAGTACATATATTGTTATTTAAAAAAAAGGGCTTACTCTATACTGTGCGTATGTATATGTATACTATACAGTGTTAGTAGTTCTCACTCCCATTTCTACTCCTTTCTGCCTGTGTTCTTTATTTTGTTGTTTGTTGTTTGCTGTTTTGTCCCATTTACTTCACGCGCAGATTGCATTAAGATAAATTTAACTGAATCAATTTGCTTAATAGCCAATTTAAGGATTGTCTCCATTTTTGCTGCCATCAGTTTTGTTTTTTTTTTTTTGGTTTTTTTTTTTGCCCTGCTTGTTTTCGTCGTTTACTATTGCGAGCGAGTTGATAAGTTCTTGGCTATGCTCTTTCTCTCTATCTCTCTCTGTCTCTCTATCGCTTCTAGTCCGCCGCCTCTTATCAGTGATAAGCTATCTAAAGGATAATTTATAAATATATTCGAGAGCGTATCATATCGCTGGTATACGCTGTGGAAACTGTGGCAGAAGTAATGGGTTCTTATTTTGGCCATTTTTCCATGGTGAGATTTTTTGGAAAATAAGAAATAACGAAATAACTCTTGCAAATAAATTACACTATATAATCCGGATATGGGGGAGGATACAGTTGTTAGAAAATGCGTCAAAATAAGGGCTGGCAATTGATTTAAGCACTGAGATTGAAAAGCTTAAGCTTGCGAACTTTTAAAGTTTCATGTACTTACATAGTTTTGGAACCAACTAAAACTTATTTTATTGCACAACGTTAAGTATTGCTTTTATGTCATAACCTAGACTGTAAAAAGCTATCATCAAACCAATTTATATTCAGTTAATTTAAGCAGCACACAGGCAAAATAGTTTTCACAATATAAAATAATGAATAAATTAAGTTTTATGTTGTTTTCTTATTTTTTTAAGGCAATGCTATAAAAAATAAGCTCATTGGAAGTTCTGCGATATTACTTTTTACACGATGCCGTTGAATGTTAAGGATTAAAATGAATTTTTTGAGAAAAATTTGTTATCTCTAATATTGTAAAATATTACGATCAGATTGAGAATAAAGATAAATACTAAATTTGTATTATGTTTTATAAGAAGGTTGAAACTTGGAGTAACAAATTTGAATAAACGAACTAAACCCTTTTTCCTTAAAAAACAAAATTTAAAATTATTCTATGAAAAAATAAGAAGGCAAAGATTTTAACATACTGGTCATAAGGCTGTCTGTAAAATTTGTATAGTTTGTAAGTTTTCAGACGGCAGTATATCTGGCAATATATTTTAAAAGGCTTAATGAAAAATAGTTTCAGTACTTATCTGTATTTTATTAACATCCATTAATTTTTTTAAACCCATTTTTAACGATTTATTGTATTACTCTTATAGCATTCATCTTTTGGCATTCATTTTTTGGCATTCATCTTTTGGCATTCATCTTATAGCAATCATTCCTAAAAAAAAATTAAAAAAAAACAAACTGGCAAAACAAAAAAAAAGAAAAAAATTTGTCGAACTTAAAAAAAAACTTTTGAACTTACCACCTCCCCTATACAGGAACAATTTTTTATATATATATATATTTATATTGCCTCGTATATATCTATGCTACAGAATCAAACACAAATTTTTAAAACTGCTAGATTGGTTGTTTGTTGTGATACCATTACTAGAAATTACACTTGGCAGTTTTGAGCCGTATTGATGTCAATAACCTTATTCCTGTGCGTTTAAGTTTTTGGGCCAGGACCAATACGGTATGCTTCCTCAAAGTCATCCTCTACGATGATACACAACAAACCGTGGTACGGTACAAAACAAAATTTCTTTGGCAAAATTCCAAGCCCATTCCTATATTCGTGAACACTACATGTATACTTTCCCCTCTAGAAAAATTACTGCGTGCGCCTGTGACTTTAATAATCATACTTACCAAATGTACACAAAAACGGATGGGGGATGCGTTTCGAACCCGTTACGAGTCCGTCAAAATAATATTTAGAACGTAAACATTAAAGAATTTTTTGGAGTTTTTATAATTTATTTTATTTTATTTTTAAAAAATAAGAGATAAATAAATTCAATTTCGTACTTATTTTTATATTAAATAACTTCTTTATATGATTCGCCACGTGTTCCTGAAGCTGTCCTTCAAACTAAATTGAACTACTTGTCAGAATATTCAAATTATTATTGTTAACGAATTTGCATTATTACAAGAAACAAGTCCGTTATGAATTCGCATTATTAAAAAAACGAGTCCGTTACGAATTCTCCTTATTAAAAAAAAAAGAATCCATCCCGAATCGATAAAACGAGTCAGAAATGTACTCGTATATAAAGTCCGTTCCGAGTTCGAGACGGATCCGGGGAAACGGGAAAAACGATTCGCCTTTTTGAGAGTAATTTCGAAATGGAATCCTTTTACAAATACGAATGCACTCTTTATGAAAAGAATTGGTTTTGTATGTTAGAAATTGCTATAAAAATTTATTGCTAAAGCTAGAAACTTAATGCTCAAAATTTAAATTGAATAACGAACCACAGTAATAAATCAAAATTTTATCATAATAAGGATCTAATTCAGGCTATTATAAAGAAATTTGAGGAGAGAAATTTGAGAACAGTCCCCAACCAATTTATTTTGGTAGTGATTCTGAGCTAAGCCATAATGTTCTTGATATCAAGCCCTAAATTGATTGTTTATCAAAAAATTATCTCGCCCACTTGTGCATTATGTACGTTAGGGCGTATCGAATTATATTATTTTTTTATCGAATTTCACATTCTAAGAGGTCTCAAAAGTTGCATGTGGTTGTCAAGATCTGCCAAAAAAAAAATTCATGAAAATAAAAGGGCATCTTCCCGCAAGGAAACAGTTGTTTTTTGAGAAAAACATGAAAAAAATAACAATCTTAAAATGTTTTGATTTTTGTAAGGAAAACAACATATCGCACACTAAATACAATACAGTCACAACTCAAACAACATAACTTTTCAGGAAAAATAAAACTCTTTGGTTGAAATTACAGGAGAAAAGTAATTTTCATTTTCTTTAAATACACAAACTTCATTTTTTCAGTTAATGAAGAAAGTAATGAAAAAAGTGAGATATGTGTTTTATGAATTGATTTATAATAAAAAGTCTAGTCGAAAAATTTTAAGTTGTGACTGTTTTGTATTTAGTGTGCGATATGTCTGAAAGAAAAAATTTAAATTGTACGTTATGTAAGGATCATTTATCAAAAAAATTAATATGCTCACTTGTGCCCAGTTTATGTCATTATGGTATTGTTTATAAAAACAAAAACATGCTCATTTGTGTCCAATGCACGCCAGTTATGGATTGATAGTACAAAAAAGTAAATATGCCCAATCGAAGTAATTTTGGAATTGTCAATCAAAATATGTCAAATATGAACAATATTTAAAAAAAAAAAAAATTTGTGTGTGGCCGCTACCCACAGTATAAGTGAAACTTTACCCCAAAAAAGGAGAGAGTTTGCAATTTAGTCTAACTAAAAAAGTCTCATTTCATATAAAGCCATTAGAAGATTAAGTTTATTTTAAATGAGCGAAACTGCTGATCCTCAAGGTCATGCGTCATCAAAGAAAGCAAATAACAAATAAACTTCCCATCTCAGCGTTTCAAGGTATGCTTTCAACTGAGTTAAATTTATTTGAATTAAATTTATTTATTTATTTAAGATTCAATTATTGCTTTAAGATCTTTTAGATCTTTTTTCGCACAACAAGATATAAAGAAAACATTATACAATTTTTGACTTACAAAAATACAGATTATTACAAAAAGAAATTTGGTCCAATAAACACAGTATCGTCAACATATAGTTCGATAGAGTTGCCCTGTGATAGTTTCACCTAGTTGTAGCAGCCTACGCGGCCCCACCAAATACAGAGACCAAACGCAGAGAAGGGCCTTGTCGATTTTTGCGAATGGCCGGGCGGCCCTGCTCATACGGTTTTTAGCGCTAAGGGTTATCGTAATGAACCCATTTATCATCATTACCAATATAAATTGATAAAAAAATGTACTTTAAAATGGAATTCATTAAAACTTCAATGACCATCTGCCAATGACGACCCACCTGTGACCTCAGATAGTCCCATTGCATCCGATTAACCATAGAATCATCCATATTTGTCCAAATGCTCCATGTAATCCATAAAAGTACAAAAGATTGGCCATGGAATCATCAATTTTGGTCCAAATGATTCATGGAATCCATAGAAGTACCAATAACATGCCTGTGACCTCTGATAATCTCATTGCATCCGATTGGCCATAGATTTATTCATTTTTGTCCAAATGATTTATGGTAGCCATGACATTGCCAATGATCCGTCTGTGACCTCAAATAATGTTATTGCATCCGATTGGCCATTGAATCATACAGGTTGAAAATTCCAGATTAACGTTTCACGGTTGGAAATTGAAGCATAACGTATCTAGTTGAAAATTCCGTCTTCTTCCGTACGGTCTAAAACTTTGTTGATTAATTCGTCTGTTAGTTTGGACTCAAACCATTGTTTTATAATGTTTTTCCTTCGAATTTATAGGGTGTTTCAAACACTTAATTTCAATTAAATTCACATAAATTCACCTAAATTGACCTAAATTCACCTTAATTCGCCGCTGTTTTATTCGTTTCATCGATTTTACTACCCGTTTCGTTCGCCGTATGTTTTATACGTGGCTAAAAAAGTTTCACTTCAAAAAATTTGAAGCCCAATTTCTGACATAAACTCACATGTTTTGAGATGGTTTTGAGCTCTATTGAGCGGATTTTAGCCCATTTTTTTTTTGTCCCTGTAGCATGTAAATTATACACTAGCATAAAAGCCCGTCCTATGCCGGGTTGGAACTAATATCGTCACTGATAAGTACCAGAGCATATTTTCAGGCATTTGTTTTTAATTTCTTTCGATAAAGATTGGAAAGCACTGTAATATCTAAATAACAATTTGAGAGATATGAGGTGTGAGCATGACCTTAAAAAAAATAAATCTTTAAGCCGAGAACAATTCTATTTCAGAAGCCTTCGACCTTCTTTAGAACTCCAAATATCAAAATATGGAATATTTACTTTGATATGCATATGTAAATATTGTACACAATAAAAAAGAACCTAGATACATATATAAGATATTTGAATTAGTTTTTGAATGTTACATCAATGAAGTTTGGCCGCTTCTATTGGCCAAACCAAAATGTGCCCTTTTTCTACGTTTCCATCACTCGGTTGTTAAGCGATGATTTCGACACGAATGTTTGAATTGAACTCGTTGGTGTACTGCAGTGTATGGAGGCTTGCTGGCGTACACTTTGCTTTTCGAATAACCAAACAAAAAGAAGTTCGGAGGGCTTACATTTGGAGATCTGGATGACATTTATTGACATCCAAAATACAAAGAATTTTCTTTGCAGAAACTACATTTGTCGATTGGCTCTAACGCCGGGCCAAACAGTCACAATTTGGTCATGCGATCGCGTTTCATGGATTTCGTTATGCGTTCTCCGTTTCCAAAAAGTGGCAATTTTGCTTGATAACATAACAAGAAAGAGTGTGAAATAGTCTTGTTGGTCATAAAAATTTTGTTCTAAAAATTAGGTTCAGTCCCAACTAAAAAGTGAACTTACAAGATGTTCTATTTTTGAGATTCGTCGAGTTTTTCAATACGATATCACTTCTAAGAAATTTTCCCCTTCGATTCTACTTTGAATGAAGGAACTTGTGAAGACTTCAATTAAAGTTTTTGCGAAGTCATTTATCGAAGTCTTGAGAGCATAATTTCGTTTTAGTCTCGTAGGTACGTGATACGTGTTCGAAGCTCATTCAAGGAGTTTCAAATATTTGTGAGTAAATTTGTATTGCGTTGCAAGAAGTGGATATTTCCATAATGATCCTTAACGAGGATATCTCTATAATGATGTGGTACGAATTCATTCAATACATTAATGAATTGGACTAGTGAATATCATATTTAAACAGAGCGCAAAGAAGACTCTGCTTGTATAACAGTAAAAATTAATCACAAAAAAAAAATCAAAGAATGCAAATGCGCTTACAAAATATAATTTTCTAATAATTCTATGAGTTTTATTTTGTTTTTATATATTGTTGACCACGTTAGCATGCTTCGTAAATCTATAAACGAAGGAAGCTTACAATCAGCTTTTTGTGAGAGAGGCAATATCGAGGCTATTTCATTGAAAAGTGAACCTCTAAAGTGCTCCAAGGCCGCAAAGTGGTTCCACTGACGCCAATAAATAGACTGCAGTTGTTAAAACCACATATCAGCCAAGTGACATTCCTTCATTTTTGAAAAGAAACGTCCGTAATCATCGAACGGTACGTTGCTTTGTAATGATGTCGCTAGATTGTAACCATACCCAAAAAAAAACAAATTGGCCATTTCAGCCCTTGAAAGGACTTTGACCGAGCTTCTTATGATCAATTGTGTTGTGTGTGTTATTAAATGTTTGCACACAATTGATCGAGAACTGGACCTACATGTTTTATGCCGACTCCGTACGGCTAAAGTTCATGTTCTCAAGAAGCTTTACATGGCATTGTTTACTCTCTGAGGTTTGCCATTTTCTGCAGAGAGGTGGTGACCGATCAGAAAAAATTTTTTATTGAAAAAAACTTTTCGCCGCGGCTGGGGATCGAACCCGGGCTCCAAGCATGCTAAGCCACACACCTAACCTGCATGCCACGGTCACCATACCTAGGACTGCATTTTTCCCACGACCATAAAAATAAACGTAACTAGCTAAACAGATTTTTAACACACAATGTATTTTCTAAATTTTTATAAATTGCAAACATTGTTCGGACGTTAATTTACTCATGATGAAATGGCAAGTCGAAATGAGCATTTTTAACTTTGGCACATTTTACGCATCACACGTGAACTATAAAAAATAATAACTTCCAAAACCAAACTGCTAAAAAAATTAACCTTTAAAATATATTATAAATTGTTTTAACAAGTTCGAATTTTTTGAAAATAATACGAATATGGGGGGAAACACGATTTAATTTTGAGATTATTAAAGATTCTTGAATAAAACAAAAAACGGAAACAGTTTCGATAATTCGTAGACGTAGAATTCCGTTTAAATATTAACCTTTTCTACTTTGCCTCTTTGGTTCGATTATTTTGACCATTTTACACATTTTTTTTCTTTATCTTCCAAAGATTAACAAATAAATTAATATCACTCAAGTTATGTACATTTTATAGAGACGAAAACAGAGAATATGTTAAAAATAGGCATTATAAACAAAGCAAGCATAAAGAAACGAGCAAAATGTGAAATTCTTTCGATCATTTCGTTAAGTTTGTTAGTTGGGGCATTCGAAGGGGCACTTAAGCGAATGTCCTTGCCATTAGTTTCACTTTCATCTCTATCCGATGTATAGTTTGCGCGCTAAACTCAAATGAGTAGAGAGCCATGCTATAAATAAGTCAGTTCGTACAAAACAACAACAACCCAATCAAAAACAACAACAAACAATGGTTGATTTTCTTAAGTAAAAATGTATATTTTTCTTCTTAGATTTTGCTTGTTGTGTGACTTTAATATAATAATGACAAAATTAAAAATTATATATACGTTAAGCTCACATTATATCTGATTTTTTTGCATGTATATTACCTTTGAACAATGAGTATCAAAGGCTGTAGGGGTACCCTAAAGTATGACCCAAAAACGTTTCATGGCCTGGAAAAAAAAATTTTCAAAACGACGCCATTCAAATCGCGCTATAAGATGTAATACTACGTCAAAAGGTTACATTTATCAGCTTTAAATTTTAAAAATAAGTTAAGTATTGAGTAGTTGTGATAAAATGATGACCCTTTATTTAAAATTGTAACACTAACAAAAGATATTTAGTTGCTAGAATGTCTGAGCAGTATTCAATTTTATATATTTAACGAAGAAATTTCACGGTTGATTGCTAAATGATTTGAAATATTGATGATTTCTAAAGCTGAGGTTAATTTTATAAAAATTAAAATGGAAATATTTGAACACAATCAGATGAAATTTGAAATTAAAAATATCAATTATTGGCGAAAATTCTTTAACCTATGTAGAACGCAAAAGTTCTTCTTAATATTATTTTGAAAAAAATTTTATAAGAAATTCTTCTATACATATCGTTCAACAAAACTTTTTCCAACATACGAAATTTCGTCAATGAAGTTTCGGCATATTGGGTGCTGACACATACTCACACATGCACAAACATATACATACATACATGGCTATGTATACTTGCCTAATTATCCAAATTGAGTAATAGCGTTGTTGCGTTGTATGTAACGGTTGCATAAATGCAAAAATCCTTTTTTATTTATCGCCATCTCTACTTGTGAGTTCATATTATTGTGGTTGTTGTAGATAGATGCCTTTTGGGTATGTTGGTTGTTGTAGTTGTTGCACGCGTAACTTTAAGCAAGTTGCGCTGCGCGTCAGGCAAAAGTTTTTAAGCTCATCTGCATAACAATGACGACACAATCCGACAGGCAGGCAGACAGACAGACAGATTACGAGTGCGATTGCTGGTTCGTGAATGTGTGAGTGTGTGAGAGAGTGAGTGTGTGCGTGCATGCAACTAATTTACAAAATTTAACATAAAGATTCACACAAAAGCACTTGAAGGCAGGATGTCAGTATCACACACTCACACACAAATTCAGCGAAAGCAGTCATTCTTGCCAACTGAAGCAACACTGAAAAAAAATTATATATAAATTAAATTTAAAAATAACTACTTTTACGCATGAAGAATTCAATAATACATAATATTGAACAGATTACAGCTAAGCTCATTATTTTGAATAATTAGCTGAAAATAATGTTATTTTTGCACAAAATTAATTTTTTTACAAAGTATTCCGTTAGAGTAGGTTTTGGTTGTAGTGCTGCAAGAAAAGAGTATGGTGGGGAGGTGAGGAGTCTTGCTGGTGATGATGAGTAATTTACAAACTTGCGCTCTATGCAATGCATGCAAATATTATTTAATGAGTTTTTCGTTGTTTCCTGTGCAAATGTTGACTTCTCGCAGTCAGCTGCTAAAAATGCAACAAAAACCAAGATGTTGTTTAAATTTAAACATTATGCTGTCATTTCAATATTTGTTTGTTTTGTTTTTTTTTTGTATTTCAACAGCCAATGCAGCAGAAGTTAAGCTGCTTCGAGGTATCGAAGAAACATTAAAACATCAATTTATCATTTTAGTCCCTTCATCCAATTAACGCTCCCTCTGACAAACGTCACCGAGACAAACATAAGTATTCACTTAGACCAACGTAAATTCCATCCAACCCACACTGCCTCAAAATGTATACCAACACATTCCAATGTCCTGTCGTACCTTCTCGTAGTCCATTTATTATCAAATTGGCTTCATCGAACTTATGCGTCGTAATGCATATTATTATCTTTTACAATAACGACAAAAAGGACAGAAGACCAACACGAAGAAGGAGGGTTGGACAGAGCGACAGGTAGTGCTGCTGGTTGACATTCATTGAAGCTTAAGTCAAGGCAGCTCAGCCAATAAATGCTTGCACGCGTTCCAATGACAGGGATGAAACGGAGTTGGTTTGGGTGGGTTGAGACTGGTTTGTACTGTGGGTAGAGAGGGATACTAAACGGATGATACCGCATGACAGCATCCACAAATGGAATATGATAATTTTGATATCTCACTCGACCCTGACATCTACAATGGTTGGCTGAACATTTCACCCAAACCACTCTGCAAGTCAAACTAAAACAAAACTCGCTGATATTCGCTGTTATACTTAGGAAGCTCATGAAGCACGTGCAGCAGACAACTTCAAATGCATGACCGATCAACATGCTGAACTCATTCTTCGCCTTAGTCAAAGCGACGCAATGGAACAGAAGGTGCAATAAAATCGGATTATGAGCTTAGAATTTGAAATTGAATTGTGTGGCCCTCAAATGCTGAAAACACAAGCATTGGCGGGAGAAAAGACCAGAAATACGCTAATATTAAAGCCTACGACAGTCTGCGACAGTCTGAATTCAACAGTTGTTTTATAATAATTTCAACAACGACGACGACTGCGTTGCTAAAACCTTGAGTGAAGCCATATATTGGCCAGCCACCCACTCAACGTACACCTAGCAGTTGATGTGGGTTGCGCGTTGAAGTACAGTATGAGTGAGTGAACCTGCCCATGATTATTTCAAGTTTATATTTTCAATGGAACAGTTTTATTTTTCTACAATATTTATTAACAAGTAGTTTTTAACTATTTAATGCCAAACATAAAATGTTCAATAATTTGCGAAAACCATGCTTCAAAATTATTACAAATTTAAGAACCGCCCCAGAGTTGCCATCAATACTACAAACTATGCATTGAACAAACAAATTAATGCAGGGCCCATTAACGGTTTCTAAGGTGAATCAACAGGAGGTGCTGCGCTACATAATAATAATAGCCCTGTGGCGAGCAGGGTGTTGAGCGGCATACCGCTCATTTATAGCTGGGTAAATAAAACTTACTGTTCGCTGAGCCAAAGTGCCAAGGGTGGCCCCAAGCAACAGTCGCGATTGTATTGATTATTGGACTAACAACGCAAACTACCGGTTGCTAACATAAAATTGGGTGGCCCACATGCACCCACTTTAACTGTGGTACATAACAAAAAAAAAAACAAAACAAAACAAAACTAAAGAAACAAAATAAACACCAAGATGTATGCTGGTGAAGTGAGGCAAGCAGCCTGCCACCTGCCACCTTGCCAGGTGGTGCTTTATTTGCTCACATTGGGTACAACAAATAGTTACAACATTTGCAAGGTGTTTATGTTTGTATGTATGTATGTACGAGCATGTAGTAGTTGCAATAGCACGTGGCGTGCGTGTGTGTTTTTGTATGTTTGTTCGGGTGGTCTTGAGGTAAATAAATAAACTTTGATCTGGTCAAAGCAGCAACACGTAGTGGACAAACGATAAAGCAAAGAAAGTCTCGTTTCCTACACGGAGACAGTTTACACACATACATACAAACAAACAAACATGCAAACACAAACATAGCATTGCACAACACATGTTCGTATATTTACTTATGAATCGTTGCCGCAGTTGGCCCCGAAATGTACTCTACACTGACTGCTTCATGAACTTTGCCCGCCAAAAGCTGAAAACAAGCTGAAATGTGCTTGTTTTGTATATTTTTCGGTTTGTTTTGCCATGTTTTTCTCATACGTCTTCTTGTCGTTGGCCCAAATATGAATAAAAGCTCAACAAGCTGTAAGGTCCCAACCTATGCCAGCACCTTTACCTTTAGCTATACTGCGATGCTATGTACTACACACACACACACACACACACACATATATATATACTGACTTCACTGACTCTCTGCCTCGTTGAAGTTACAGACTTGTGTGAATCATTTAGTTATGTAATTGAATTAAGCGGGTGGCAGGTGGTTGACGGCCGCAAAGAGCTTCCGGAATTCCTTGCGGGGCCAATGATGTCTGCTTCTGTCAGTTTGTATGTTTACCTTTTATTTTCATTTATTTTGATTCCGGCAACAGCTCAGCAGCTGTTCGTCATATTTGGCTGAGTGTTATTCACGTTGTTGCCACTCGTTGACCTCGCAACTTGCAGTGAATACATAGTACATATTTTTCTTTCTCCACTTTGCACTTCTGACAACTAGCTAGCTGCAGAGCAAGCCATGTCAAAATTCTCGACCTATTAATAATTCCATCTCAACTTCATCTGCAATTTCATTCGTCTGCCGCTTTTAACCCTCTGCATGGCGCATTTCGCATTTCGCATTAAGCGTTGTGCACTCAAGCGACATTTCAAAGCTGGTTCCTGTCGAAACTCTGACAGGTGTCACAGCAATCGATTTGCCAGACAAGCGGGGTCGTCTAGCGGAAGTGGCAAGGCACTGCAGCGCCTGTAACTGCCACAATATGGCGGCTGCTGATTTAGCAGCGCGTCGATGAGGTGCTCCTGGAATGTGGATTGGCACATCATATACAGGAATATTCGCACTCGTAATTTACAAATCGTAAAATTGTCGGTCGAACCCAGACACCCAGGTGTAAGGTGTGCAGTGCTGGAGCTGACGACTGCTGGCTTTGAAGTAGCACTGGGAAACGCGTTGATTGCGAGGCAAAAATTCAAACAAAATAAAATCGAACGAATTGAATTGCGTTGGTTTGCGGCAGCCACAGGTAGATTAGCTGCTTCAGTGCATTGATTGGGACAAATATTGGGCCAACAATGTTAATTGCTGGATTTTTGATTGTGTGGATGACTCTGAATTCGATGTTCGATGCATAGAAAAATTTTGCTCAAATGTGGTTGTAGTGAATAGAAAATTTTGGAAGAACGCACAATATTAAAGAAACGTTGAATTTTGAAAATAAAAAATTATTATTTAAATACACTTCGTGATAAGCGTGCGTGAAAAGATTTTGTTGCACTTTCACCTTCTTCTTACAAATTTCTTTAAATCTGCGTTTGAGTAAATATATATATCAAAGTAATTTTCCGTAACGAAATCAAGTCGAAATTTTAACTGCACAAAAAATTTAATATTTTCTCAGAATTCTAAGATTTTTTTTTATACTGATTTTGTCACTCACGTTTCACGTCGGTGTCACTCACGTTTCATACCTCTTTAAGTGTTTTTTTTTTGCATCCTGGTTAATCTGGTGAACTTTATTAGGCAAATTTTGAAAAAAAAAAATGTTTTGTTAACATTTAGGACATTTTCATACAAAAAAGAAAAAAAATTTTTATTGAAAGAGGATTTTGTAAAGCTAAAAAATACTTTATAATATAAAAACAACACAAAAACTATTTCAAAACTATAAAATTTTAACAAAATTTATTCCGGTTCTGCATCCTAATTTGCATATAAAGTGTAGTCTGGATAGGGTGAACCCCTGGTGCCGTGAAAACCTCGCTAAAGTGAACGTCAAATTTTTTGTATTGAGTACTCTATAGCGTGAACACTGCAAACCTGTGTAACGTGAACAGAGTTCTAAGAGTAAATTTCAACATAAGTAAATATCAATTAAAAGAAAACAAAAATGAAAAAGAAATAACAAACTAACGGTAAAAACTATTTTAAATAAAGACTGTCCCAGAAATAACTATCCTTTTGTTTTTAGGTTATTTATAAAAAAGTGTTACCTCTATAGCAACATATTTGGTACCTAAATAAACAATAAATATTGCAGATTTAAAAAAAAATACTTATTAGTAAAATAAAATAGCCACTGAAAAGATGTCGTCTCAACAAGAAGAAAAGCGGAAAGCAATTATTTGCAAATACCTGGAAAATTCAAACATCACGTACAAAAAGATCGCTAAGGAAGTTGGCGTGTGCGTAAAAACTGTCGGAAGGCATGTCGGAACTGTCGGCTAAGGGAGAAAAAGTGGTCCGGCGATTCAAGCGGTGGCCCAGAACGTTAAGCGGCTGTTTACTCAGACTCAAGGCACTTCGGTTCGTGATATGGCAGCAAAAGCGGGAACATCGAAGTCAAGTGTTCAACTGATTAAGAAATTTTACAACCTAAGGAGCTATAAAGAACAAAAAGTACCTGATAGGTCAGAAGAAAAGAACGCCGAAACCAAGAGGAGGGCTCGAAAACTGTATCGTGATTACCTGCCCAAATTTGATTGCGTGATCATGGACGATGAAACGTACTGCAAAGCGGATTTCACGCAGTTACTTGGACACGGATATTATACGGGGGTTAAAAGAGTTGGAACATCCTCTTAATTTAACACCGAAAAATATACAAAATTTCCAAAAAAATACATGGTGTGGCAGGCCATTTGCAAATGTGGCCTTCGAAGTTAGGAATTTCGGAACACTGAAATTTACATCAGAGAGTGTCTGGAGCCGTGTTTGCTGCGTTTTTTACGTCAGCACCAAGTTTCAGTACTATTTTGGCCTGACCTAGCAACATGTCACTACGCCCAGAGAACGTGGGATTGGTACCAAGCCAAAATGTCACTGTGGTACCAAGAGAAGCCAATTCTCCAAATTGCCCCGAACTTCGTCCAATCGCAAGATATTGGGCTTTAATGAAAAGAACTCTCAAGAAGACCAAACAAACTACGAAAAACATGGAAATATTTCGTTGTAAATGGCGTCGGGCATACACTAAGGTCAACGAAAGGTCGGTTTAAAATCTAATGGAGCACCTTAATCAAAAAGTGCATAATTTTTTTTAAGTGTATTTTTTTCAGTGTAAATAAAATTGTCATTTATTTTGTAAAGTTCACTTAATAATATACTGAAAGAATTTTAAAAAACATCATTGGTTGTATTACAATAAAAAAACAAAAGGAAGAGTTATTTCTGGAACAGTCTTTACTTTTACATCTACATAATTCTCGAAGAATTATCTCAAACTATTGTCATATAATTATTAAGCTTTCGGTTTTTTTTTTTTTGGAAATTTGAATATATTGTGACGTTTATTTTGCAATTTTGTTTTAATCATGTAATTGTTCGTTGAATAAAATAAAAAATAATTTTTTTTTTTTATGAAATCAAATAATTGAACTATTATAACTTCTTTGCTTTTAAACTTAAATAATTTTTTGAATATAAATTAAATAACTAAATGTGTTTAATCTTATAAGAAACAAAAAAAAATTAAGGGGAGTAAATCGGGCTAATGAGGCTTGCTAGTTGAATATGACCTCAAAAGTCAGAATGTTCTAAAAAGAAAAGGTAGTGTTCGTTAAGCCCTATTCAACCCTTTTCGACATATTTTTTAAGATATGACTTCCAATGCTTAAGTTATGCAAAAAATACCATTTTGGCTATTTTTTCGGTGGCTAAAAATATATTTTTTTTTTGTTTTCGGAATCCTATCGAGGTCATCTTTTAAAAAAAGAGTAGTTTTTTCGAACCTTTTTTTTTTGTAAGGAGGCCGACATCTAATCATTCTAATGTACATGTCACCGAACGTTACGCCATTGATGCAACCGATGAATCAGAATAGAGAAAGGCTATGGTAATGATGACGAAGCATGTCTCATTCTTTTAAGTGTACTCCGACAGCAAATAATGCAATAAAAATCAGCAGAAATTTAGGAAAGACGAGGAGCAAAAACAACTGGCATTTCTTATAGTTGAAAAGCACAGGAAAGAATTTCCAAATACCAATAAGACAAGAATTATGGAGAAACTAAAGTGAAATTTCTTTTATTTTTGTTTCTTATATCTTATTTGTTTTTTAATTTTTGTGTTAAATTTATATTTTGATGGTTTCCAAATAAAAAACTACCAATTTAAAAACATTGTTTACTTTATAATATGGTAAACCCAAAATTTTGTTGAATTTAATTTTTTTTTTTTAAATAGAAGTTCGGAAAAATCGCTTTGTAAGCACTAAGGTAAGTGTTCCCGATCTAACCTTTAATTTGTTTGAAAAGTAATAAAATCCTTCAGAACATAGGCAAGTCATTTTTAGTTTTTGGAGAAGGAGAAATCTAAAAACTGGATTTAAAGTCAAAATTTCATAAAAAATTTGGTTATTTTTTCATGCGTAATGATAAAAATAATTGAAAAAGTCAACTTTTTTTATTAAAAACCCTCTATTTTTATTTCTTCATTCGATTTATCATACCCAAATACCTCAAAAACGTTAAACTTCAAAATTAATTTTGTTGCCAAATTAATTTTCAGGCAATTTATAAAGTGATAATTTTTACACTCTTCAAAAATGTATATTTTTTCTCAAAAAAATATACATTTTTGAAGAGAGACGTACCAGTTTTTAATTTTTTTATGGAATTTTTTTTAAAATCTTATTTTTATAGTTCAATTATTCAGATTTTTTGATATTTTTGGGGCCTCGGTAGTCGAGTGGTAAGCATGCTTGACTGCCAAACCAGAGGTCTTGGGTTCGAATCCCGGTCTAGCCATAGTCCTACGCTTTTACCTTTCTTTAATTCTTTCCTCATTTCTAATCAACTAAAATTAAAATTTCATCAATATATACGACTTTGGAAGTTGTAGTTGGTGGTAGAGATGTTTGTGGAATGAGGTTGCTTAATAACTCGAATTGACTGAGGTAAAGGCATAACACTTGCCTCAGATTCAAATTCGCAAGTTGGTAAAGCACTTCGCCACACATACAACATTCTACACTTGTTTCACTTGATTTCCCTTTCACTCCTACTTATCTATCTCCCCATTTTCCGAACCAAGGCAGACTTGATAAATATTCCTCCATGCTACTTTGGCGTGGTCTTGGTCTTGGTTGTGAGCTTGGTCTTGGCAATATTGTTTTGAAAATGTGAGTCCAGCGATGAAAGCGTATTCATAGCTACTATATTACCTTGCATTTCACAAACGCTATTAGATCATGCACTTTCGCCAAAGCCTCTTCGTATGTAGGGATGTTGTTTATTGAATCTTGAAGATCTGAAGGTTCAATTTCATCAGTTGAGTCATCAGAAATTTTTTGAACTTCAGAAAGTTATTATTTGTTGCGATTTGCCGATCAGCGTGTATTTTAATTTGAAGGCAGTTTGAATTTTGCTTTTGTTTATCCGATAAAAAAAAAAATTAATTTTCAAAAAATCACGAGAAAAAAATCTTCGAGGTGGAGATAAACCTAGGAAGCTGAAAAATATTCTTTTCATCTTCAAGTGGTCTGGTTCATGTAAAAAAAGTAATTTAACATGGTTTAATCATCACTAGGTCGTTTTGACCTTTAAGCCAGCATTATGGCTATGCTTAAAATTAGAGCAAGCGTTGATATCCTCGCAATTTTATCCATAACAATTATCATTAAATTTTTATTCCTTAATGGCTGTTGACGATAGTTTAATACAAGTTTTCAGTCAAAGTAAGAGCATGAAAAGAGGAACATTGGAAAAGAAATTTTTTTTATTTTTAATAATTTAAGGTAAAAAATTTAAATTTGCATTTTTGCACAATAGGGTTAAAATTGGGAACGACAATTAAATAAATGTTTACTTTCAATTGTTTAAGGTTGGTCAAATAATAACGCACTTCATTTAAGTATCTAAAGAGTTGCACTTCACCCTTGCGTTTTCAAACCACTAAGACTAGATGAAGAAACTGGGGCCAGTTGGGTGGATGTTAGAAACTGGCATGAGACATGAATAATTTGTGAACTGCTGATTGAGTGCAACAGTAGAGTTCTGCGAAGGCTTGTCATGCAATTTGACAGCTGACAGGTGAATTGATTGAAGTTGCGTTTGTGTTGAATTAACTTGGAGAAGAAGTGTGGTTAAGAAGGCACGCATTATCATTATGTCTACCCAATTACTACTTCCTTAATTTTGAATGAAATTTAGAAAATTTGTACAGGTTTTTAACTTCAAATTCAACCTTTTCCATTTCAAATTAAACTTTTTTCAATTGGAATTCCAATTGGAATTGGTACCTCTTTTAGTGTACCTCTTTTTGTGTGTGCTCCATTAAAGACTTTAATGTCGAAATGCATTTTCCCACTATAATTATGCTTATATCATCTGCATAAAATGTTATCTTCGGGGCTTTGCCTTCAAAGTTTTTGAGTAGTTTGTTAACAACAAAATTCCATAGTAGGGGAAAGAGGACTCCTCCCTGAGGTGTTCCCCTACTAACTTCTCTTACCATGGTTGAAGAGCCCCACTCAGCTTGGACCCTTCTACAATTTAGTAAGTTATCTATCCAGAGGTCAATTGCTGGTGGTGTATCGTAGTTGACACATTGTTGAATGCACCTGAGATGTCTAGAAAAGCCCCTGCTGCGAATTCCTTGTTGTGGAGTGCTTTCTCTACATGAACTTCTAGGTTGTGTAGTGCTGTCTCCACCGATTTTCCTTTCGTATACGCGTGCTGGTTGGCTGCAAGTCTTCCATGAGGATCTTTTTGCTCGCCAAACATTGCGTTTGAAAGGTTTGAGCCTCCATTTGTATTCCACCCATATTTCTTTTTGGTCGGCTAATTTGGCCAGTTTGAAGAAATCTTTAAGGTCGCGTTTTTGCTCTGCAAGATCAGGATTCCACCATGGTGGTCTGATTTTCCGCTTCGTTCGCGTGGGCTTACAAGAGGAGTTATAGGCTTTTATAAGAAGGTTTGAGAGAGTCTTTAGGGTTCCTTCGATGTCGGATTCTGTGTTTATACGTTTTGGGGAAGATAATTTGGTCTCAATGATTCTTTTAAACTGATTCCAGTTTGTGTTTCTGGGGTTTCTGAAGATCTTTTGAGCTGGAGTATAGTTTAATTTAATATTAAAGCTTATATATTTGTGGTCTGAGAAGCCTTCCTTCTTCAAGCACCCACTAATCTGTTTAGTATTTGACGCTAACGTAAGGTTGAATACGTGAGAAGAGGTAGGACCCACATATATGTGTTCCTTACCTGCGTTAACTACGTTTAGATTAGTTTCTTGAATAAAGTTTAGCATGGACTCACCTCGATCGTTAATGTCAAGGCTTCCCCACACTAAGTGATGTGCGTTGGCATCTGTACCGATGACAATCGCCCGTTTCTTGCTGCTGTTTATATTGACCAGCCTGCGGAGCTGGTTTGGCGGTTATAATATTATTATTGTTAATGAAATAATGAAGAAAAATATACATGTGCAGAATTTGTTCCCACGTCTCCCGGATGACAGTCTTCTACGTTATACAAAAGCCTATCACAGAAGTAGTTTATAGCTGCTTGATTTGCTTTTGAATTTATTTTCTGCACTTTTATACCAACAGGAACAAAAACCAACTGAGAATTACGTCGTTCACAATATTTCTCTACTGAGTATTGTTTGGCAAATCATCATGAATAGGTTAACTCCAGAACAACGCTTCCAAATCGTGGAAATTTATTTTCAAAAACAGTGTTCAAAATAAAATGTTTATAGAGCACTTCGTGAATTTTATGGTGCACATAATCGTCCGTCTGAGACCACCATACAGAACGTAATTACCACATTTCGGTCTACATTCACTCTTTTAGATAGTAAGTACACCAAATGTACTGTTTGGTGCGGTCTATGGGCTGGTGGAATCATCGATCCTTATTTCTTTAAAAATCAGGAAGGACGACGCGTTTCCGTGAATGAAAATCGATACAGAACCATGATCAATGAATTTTTGTTGCCAAATCTTCAAGATATGGATGTGGACGAAATGTGGTTTCAACAGGATGGTGCCACTTGCCATACTGCCGGCGGCGAAACAATCGACTTATTGAAAGAACATTTCAACGACAGCATTATTTCGAGAAATGGACCGGTGAATTGGCCTCCGCGTTCGTGTGATTTAACGCCACTTGATTATTTTTTGTGGGGATACGTGAAGTCATTGGTTTATGTGGATAAATCAGCAATGATTGACGCTTTGGAAACCAATATTCAACGTATCATTGCTGAAATAGCCCTCAAATGCTTGTAAAGGTGGTCGAAAATTAGACCTCCATAATGACCTTCGTGCAAAGTATTCGTGGTGGCCATATGCCCAAAATTATATTAAAATGTTAAATGCCAAGAAATTATCTACCAAATAAAAAATTTTTTTTGGCCATTTCATAATTTGGCATGTGTTTTATTTAAATTTGATATCAACAAGCTCTTAAAAAAACACCCTTTAAATTTTTTTTTAGATGTCATCAAAATAGTAAAATTTTTTGAAATCTCATAAAAAAAGAGCTGCAATTTAAGATTTTGTACCATTACGAATCGCGCGTGGGGGTATTTTAATTTCGGCCAAGTCGAAGATATACCTTACTAGTTTTTAGATGGTTTTGAGCTCTTTTGAGCTGATTTCAGTTACAAACGCTTTGAGCTTATTGTAGCCCATTTTTTAATCTCCGTGTACTAGATTTTTTTAATTAACTCAAGGTGTTTTCGTGAAATTAAATTTTGGGAGTTGTAGTGAAGATCAATCAGATGGGCTAAACGCCATCTTTTTTTTAAATATTAAATAAAAATATTCAACAAGATTAATGAAAAACACAAAATAGCTCTTGTAAGATTTTGTCGTGAATAACAATTGTCACTATTTTCGTACAATTCTTATAAACATTCTAACAAATTTTCTTTATTTTGAAAAAAAAAAAACACCAAAAAAACCCAGATGCAATATGTGTAAAAAATAAAATCCCGATTAAGACGGGGTATATTAGCTATATGAGCTAGTCAATAAAGTTATCTTCATAAATTATAAGTAAATTTGAGTTTTTGAACACAAAAGTTTGTACTAAGCCATAGATATGTATAAACAAGGTTTTCTTGGTTCACTGTCGAAAACTGCAACTTTTCTTAAGTAAAAGCCACACAAACTAACAGTATAACTAATACAAACAAAATAAGTCAGCAACATGTCAATAGCATTAATATATTAGTACAAGAAAACTTCTATAAATATCAATTCAAGAAGACTCCTCAGAAAGCTACACTCAACTCAATAGAAGTCAGTAGATATAGTACCGAGCAGAGCACCGAATCTCCTGAAATAAAATAAATGTTCTGTTAATATACGATAATGTTTATTGCCAACACATGACAGACAGGTTCCTCAAAATGTTAACGAGCTACGGGTTTATGTTGCAAAAACACGCAAACATTCATACAAACAAACACACACACACACACACACACATCCAAACAGACACGCGTCAGCACAGACAAATGAATACGAGTTGCGTACCTTTTTAAGCTGCGATTCAAAGACACGAAGAACTTTTTATAAATTCAAAGAGCATGAAAAGCCCAAAAAATGGAAATGGCCAAAAAAAGCAACAGCTCATAAGATGCTTGCTTATGCGAGAGAGCCTCACTAAAAAACCAAAAAATACAACTAAAACAGCGCCAAAAAAATAAAAATAAAAAAAAAAATAATGAAAAATATAAAAGGTAGAGTAAAAAATGACATTAGAAGGAAAAATGTCTAATGTCATGCCTAGCAGTGTGAAGCGCAACAGCAGGAGGTATGGCCAGATGGTATGTATAGAAGGGAAGAGATGGGCGATCGAGGCACGACAACCTATTAACGCAATTTTTTTTTTTGTTGGGCCTTATCATGGCAATAACATTCCAGCAAGACAGATATGCGGCAAGGACTAACAAGAATACAGCCAACAATAACAACAATAATAACAACAAGAACAACAAGTATCATTACCACAACTGGAATAGCAGCGAAAGCAACAATTTACGTGCGTTGTTCGTTGTTGCAACGTTGTACGCGCTGTATAAAAATACTATGTGAAACGATATCGCCAAATCGTCCTTTTATGACATTTTAACTCTTGGGAAAATGAAACAAAAACAAAACAATAGCGCAATAACAGCGAATATAAAAAGGAAAACCATGGTACTTTGGTTTAAAAACTGATTTACGATTGTTGACTAAGTGTTGGCTGAGAAGGCAGGAATTTTGAAAAGGATAACGGCGAGTATAGAGCATAGGCAGCAGGACTTAAATTGAGTAAAGAAAATAAAGACAAACGCGAAATAGCATTTTTTTTATGCAATCTACAAAATATATACGCACATAGATAATGCCTTTGACTTTTTATCGCTGAATCTAAATATCATTATATTGAACATTGAGGGGGATAAAGATAACAAAACCTTTTTGTTTTTGCCTAGCAACTGAAACTTGATTGAAAAACTAGGAAGTGCAGTTTAAATCTGAATAATTCTAAGGCACAGTTGAAATTTTCATAGTTATGATTTTCTCACATAAAGGTCTGAAAATCCAATATATCAACTAGTGTTCACAAACAACCCACCACTAGCAACTCACTTCAGTATTTCATGCAAAACAAATAAGCTGCCGTTTGATGTTCGTAGAAAATATAAAAAAGAAAAATTATAAATTGCAAAACGTTTTTGTTACATCAAAAATAGTTTTGATTATATATATTGTTAAACATGAGATTAATAAATTAACTTTAAAAAAAAAAATAGTTTTTATTAAAAGTCAGCAAAATGTTACGTAAATATAAACAATTGTCAGGTAATGAAAAACTGAAAATTATTACATTAGTAGTAGAAGGAGTATCAAATTGCTAATCCGCATGGAACTGTATGAGTAAGTACTATGAAGAAATATTAGCGTAAAACCTCTACAGAAAACAGAAAAGTTTCAAGAGATTCACTTATATGGCATACGTCCTGCACGCAAAGAAAATAAAATGTCTGAAAACTTCATTCGTATAAAAAAAGATCAATTTCAGTATGACACAAATTTGTAATCTAAAAAATTTATTCTACATAATATCTTACAAAAGCTCATTGGAAGCGTGCTAGACTGTCATGCGGAAGACGTGAGTTCGAATCCTGGCTGTGTAAGTATCAATCATTTTAATTTAATTATTGAAATTCTAATTCTGTTTCATTAACTGCTTCGTCAAAAATAACCATCGAAATAAGTTTTACTTAAAAAACAATAATTAAAAAAAAGAAAAATTTGGTGTTCTTGTCGGGGATTGAACCCAGGTCAATCGAGTTCTAGACTTGAACGCCAGCACACTTGGCTAAACTTATACTTCCAATACAATAATAAAATTTCATTAACTTCGATATTTTTTCGTTTCAAGTAAGAATATTTTTTAAGTTGATGACAACTGAATATTCGTTTGCAGCAAATACAGTTCGCAAAGGAAGTATACTTGGTGCATTTTTCTTCTCTGAAAATATGAATTTTGCTTATGTTCATAAAAAATTAACATGAATTTTGCGTATATAAGCTACAAGCAATTAAACATGGCTCGGTGTATTCATACACAAGTCCATGTAAAATACAAGCATAAGTTATGTACATTAGGGTGTCCCAAAAGCAAATATTTTTTTGAATTTCATCGATCAGTCTATGTTTGAGAGCTTAGAGGAAAAGTTATTTTAGAGATTGTTTTCAAATTTTTTGAAAAAGGTCGCGCTAATCGAGTTTTCCCCAAAAACCAGGTTTTTCTGAGATTTACCGAACTGCAGCCTGAGTTGGTCAAAAGCATACATTTTATTAATTATTTTGAGTCGTTATTTCAAAAACCACGTGTGGTGACCGTGGCATACAGGTTAAGTGTGTGGCTTAGCATGCTCGGAGCCCGGGTTCGATCCCCAGCCGCGGCGAAAAGTTTTTTCAATAAAAAACTTTTCTGATCGGTCACCACCTCTCTGCAGACAATGGCAAACCTCAGAGAGTAAATAATGCCATGTTAAGCTTCTTGAGAACATGAACTTTAGCCGTTCGGAGTCGGCATAAAACATGTAGGTCCAATTCTCGGTCAATTGTGTGCAAACATTTAATAACACACACAACACAATTGATCATAAGAAGCTCGGTCTAAGTCCTTTCAAGGGCTGAAATGGCCAATTTGTTTTTGTTTGTTATTTCAAAAAACAGAATCAATTTCAATTTCAAAATCATAAGTTTTGAAAATTTTGTTGATCATTTGGGTGACACATATTATATTTTTTAGTGAAATTTTTGTAGATTTTTTAAAAAACTTTTCAAACTTATTTAACCTATTTAAAATTCTATCAAAATGAAAAAATGTAATGATGCAGTTAGAAATATGCATAAATTCTTACTTACTTACCGAGGTGGCCATACCAAACTGTGGTTGGTCTACGGCCGACTTCATCAGCTCTCGCCATGCGCCTCTGTTTGCCTTAAATTCGGTATAATTCTATGCAATTTAAAAAAATCTAGATTTTACTCTTGGCGTTCGATAGTTAAAGCCTTTGAAATTCGGAAAGTAAACAACTACTAAAAAACAACGCTAAAAAAAACGCAGATAAAAAATTTAACAATTGGGTAAAAACACTTAAATAAAAAAATTTTTTAATGTCCATTTTGAATTTGTAAATGTAGTTTTCTCAGTGAACTAAAAAGTTGTCACAATATCAATCACAAAAAAATTTGTTATACCTCCTGTACAACTCGGCTATCAAAACAAAATTTC